>OY979652.1:1660500-2294500 GCA_963855885.1 Coenonympha glycerion | reverse complement strand
TTTATGTTTATTAAGAGGGTGATGTATGGGCGGCGATAAAACGATACGCAGTGTTAGGCACCTGCTGTACTGGACGGGCGAGAAAATATATTACTAAAATTAATTTAGAGAATTTTTTTCGTATTTGATAGATTTATGTATGATACAGACTAGACGCGTTTTTGGGTTCATCTATCGAATACTTTTTAATAGACCATATCGGAATTAGTGTTGCGACTTCAAAATGGAATACATACACATAATATGGAATAATTTTTTTAACAGTATAGAATGACCAAAATCTGATAGAAAGGACATTAACACTAAGTCCGAGGACGGAAAAATTATTATAGTTCCTATTCCTTTAGTAGTAATAGTTAAGTTTTTATGTTTATTAAGAGGGTGATGTATGGGCGGCGATAAAACGATATGCAATGTTAGGCACCTGCTGTACTGGACGGGGGAGAATAATATAACTAAAATTAATTTAGAGTTTTTTTCGCATTTGACAGATTTAGTTTCTTGCCCGTTCTTCTCGGTGCAGTGCTACTTTCCGAACGAGGCGGTAGAGTCATAACGTTTCGCTTGTGCCTGTAAGTTAGGCCCATGTGAAAGAAATTTTTGAATTTTGAATTTTATGAAACGGTACAAGACTAGGCTCAAAACGCGGTTTTTGGGGTCGGCTGTCGAATATTTTTACGGTTTAGAATACATCTACATTACATCTGATGGAAAGGACATATCCCCAAAAGTCATAAATTGTAATAGGGTAAACAAACAAGAAATACTCATTATAGTTGTATCATATCATATCATTATAACAGAATCTACGTGCTCTAAATATAAAGCTGAAACTTTGCACGAAGGTTCCTTTCTCCAAGGAATAAACAATGATTTTGATGATATTATGCCATTCAAAATTTCAGTCGATTCAGTAGTTACGGAGTGAAGGAGTATTTCTCCATCCAAACTTTGAACCCCCGTTTTACTCATTCAGGGGGCGAGTTTTGAAAAATCCCAGTTCACCCCTAGATGTCAAAAGGTGCGTTTGGAGACTCTACACTCAGCAGGTTCGGCTGTCCGTTGATATATCATTCAGTCAGTCAGTTTTTTCAGGCATTAGAAACGTTTCCACAACACTCTCTGAGCCGTCTCCCGCCCAGTGTGTCCTCCACCTACACCTAACAGTTATTAATTGCCGCACTATTAATTTTTTAATGTGCTCGTAAACCGCGGCAATCAATCTAACGCGCGCGGGTTGATTTTTTCAAAGTGCCCACTTTAATTTATGACGACAAGGTTTTAAAGATTACGGGGAACAATGGAAACACGTGGCATCAGTAGGGTTGTCAAATGATAGTTACAGTAAATAGTAATTATACAGTAATCCAGAATCGCCCAATTATTCGATTTGTATAGGAAGTAACTGTTACGAATAATATGTCCTAATAAGGGAAGAAAGAATAAAAAAGAGTTTCTTAGGAACCAAAATACAGATGTAATAGACTGACGTAGAAACTACATTAGATGATAAGACATAACTTTAACAATCAAGTATGTTGAACATTAGTTTTAGCCATACCAGCCATACGTCGATAATAATAATTAGATAATAGTATGTTAGTACTCAGACAACTGGTAAACTATCACTTTATTTTTATATTCACAACAATAGGTTAATATAATATGTTTTATAGCTAAGACATAAAAAGTGGCTTAGTTATTAAGTTTGAGGTTCAATTACGAGTATGTCATTGTGATAGTTAAGTGATTCAGCTTCACATGATATACAGTTAAAAATATTCGTGGTCATATTTGTATAGTGGTACAGCATATTTGTGCAAATAAATATTTCATCACTGCATTTGATGATAATGATAATAATTAAAACTGAATGCTAGACAACCCTAACTAGGCATGTGTCACAATATGTCACAAACATGCACTCCCACTAAATCATTTGCTAGAAGAACAGATGTTAGCTATCACAAAACTAACTTTACACTCACGAAACTGAAACTCATTCTAAACTGAACTTTAAATCGATATACATAAAGAACACAGTATTTCGTAAGAGGTGCATTTCCTGAAAATGTTTATCACGTCCGCTGAAAATTATTCTAATCGTACCTTGAATACTTGAGTCATGAGATATTTGTAACTGAAAAAATGTTGTGATGTGGGAATTCGGAGAGTGATGCAAAACAAACTGAGTGATTATATCATCTTTGAGATGAAATCTTCATCAAAACACGAATAAAATGGCACATACGAGCTCTATACCGGATGAATCACGAGCTCGATTTTTTAGGGTTCCTTTCCCAAAGGGTAAAAAAGGAACTCTATTATGGAGACTTCGCTGTCCGTCCGTCCGTCCGTATCTCTTGAACCGTGATAGCTACAGACTTGAAATTTACACAGATGATGTATTTACGTTGCCGCTATAATAACAAATAAGTACTAAAAACTACGATAAAATAAATATTTAAGGGGGTTCCCATACAACAAACTTGATTTTTTTGCTTGACTTTAAAACTATTGTGAATTGGTTTTTATAGTAGGCTATACACATAACGCCACTGAAAAGACCACTCGTCACTGAAATCGATACCTGAACACTGTTACCGTAATCAACACCACTTTATGAAATAGTAAAAACCATTGAACTAGCGACACGGTTAACGTAACCGGCACCTTTTTCACATCTGTCGGCACTAGAGGAGTTTTTTTTGGCCCGAATATTTTGCTAGACCTTTGCAAAGATTTAAATCGTTAGATGGGCCCTTAGCCTACATTGCGCACATCAAAAACGTTCACAAACATGTCGAGTGAGTGCTCTCAACATGCTATAGTTTCACTTGTGTCAAAGTGAGTGACAACGTGTCGCACACAAGACAAAAACGTGGACGTTTTTGGAGGTTTAGGGCCCATCTAGCGATTTAAATCTTTGGACCTTTGCGATAAACAATCGAGCAAAGGAATAGACCGAAACAGCTGGGAGAGCTAGATTAAGCAAATGACTCTCCAATCTCTCCCCGTGTTGCATCCCTCCGTGAGACCGTTGTTTTCTCCGTAGCCGGGGATTACCTGGGTGTAGGGTGACAACGGCTTACGTAAGAATACGGATAGATCTATAGGAGCAAAATGAATTCTCACAGAACTCTCATTACCAAGTACATTTCTGAAATATAATTGAAAACTAGCTGATCCGGACACCGATAAGGAATCTGAGCATATGGTGATCAGAATATTTTACGAAAACCTTCTTCATGCAAGAAAATAGTAGAGCCGTCGGTCAAAATTTCCCTCTAACACGCCACAATATGGCGGAAACCGTCTCTATGGCAACGTGCGTGACCGTTGACAAGGTAGTGATCTGTGGCGGGGACGCGACGTGGCGGTGGTCTATAGACAACAGGTACAGAGGTCGACATAATACTGACGCTGTCGGTGCCAAAACTATCATTTTTAGCACCGGCAAACTGGCGACACTTTATTTCGCGGTCTGCCGTGTCCAGATTAAACAATGTTAGCAACCATGAGGGGTTTCTCTTATTAACCTTTCTATACATACACAACCTAACTCACAACTAACTAACACAACCTAACTTTCTACATAACCTTGTACCTCCTTCACCTTTCTACTATAGGACTGCAAGACGCCGAGAGCGGTGGCATCCTTATGTGGTTGACATCCAACAAACTCGCACGAAACGTTTTTCTTCCACGTTTCTGATACAAACCGCTAAGGTATGGAACGCCCTCAAGAGAAGAGTGAATAGGCATTTTCTAGGCAAGCGCGCTCCAACCTAGACCTCATCATTGCTTTCCATCAGGCATGATTATCGTCAAGCGCAAGCCTATCTACAATAAAAAAAAAATAGGATAATAGTTGCGGCTGCATAGTATTTACATTAAATACAAAATATCCTCCTCTATGAATTGGAAATCAAAATTCATTTACCTATTTGATAGGCTGTAAAAAATGGTCACAGAAATGCATTGATTACAAAAACGAGTCAAAAAGTAATTTAGGTTAAAATGCGGACATATCCCATTCAGGCCAAAGCGTAATGGCCACTCTAGCCAACTTTATATTGCAATGCCTGAGAAAAGTGGACTTACACACATAGGTACACTAGGATAGAATATAAGGCTCAACTCAGATATCTAGAACACTAGGACTTAGTTCTCTACTTTCAGAGAAACCGTAAGTAAGAAAGTTCTCAACCATTTACTTATTCAGTTATTTCTCAAAGTACCTAACTTATTTTGCTGAATGTAAACAAAAGTACAGTATACTCTGCACCTAAAATTGTCTAAGAAAAACGTATTCACCGTTATCGTAATCATTTACTAATTATGCCTGCTGATTGGGTTCCTAATTTGCGTGACTCAATCGCGGGGCAGAATTCACTAGCGATTACGATAACGATGAATACGTTTTTCTTACGCAATGATATCCCTGATTCACGAGTCGAGCTCCCACGGGAAACTGTCCGAGTCCGCTCATTGGCTAATGCGTGTGATTATCCAGTTGTTAAGATCGTCTTACATGCCGGATTTTTCCATTCCACGCTCACTTGTCACGTGTGAACAAGAAAGCTACAAGTAGCCGTCACGACGGACCGATTTCAGACGGCTATCGCACGCCGGCTAGGTTGCACGCGTTAATTCTTGTACGGTCCGTTTCACGCGCTGCGTGCGCTCGATTAGGAGGCCTTAGTACGCCGGAAGAGATAACCAGAAATAGAAAGAGAGCAAAACTTTAGGTGCATAGCGGAGGCGGAGCCAGACGTTAATGCGAACTGAATTGGAGCAGAGTGTATTTGAGTAACCATACAAATTTCGTCATTTCAACATCTCCCAAAGTGAGGGGAGAGGAGATGTCGAAATGATGAAATCTGGTTGGTTATTCAAACACAGCTCCGCTTTGGTGGAAACCGGGCCTTACGGGACAAACATAATTATTTCTAACGCGGAACGGAGTCCGCGGGCACTGCTAGTTAATTACAAAATTCATTGGCAAAGATTTTTGAAAACCGTAATTTATTTATTTATTTATTTATTTATTTATTTATTTATTTATTAAATTTACCCGGAAAACCCCTCGACCAACAGCTACTTCAAAGGGAAAATGAATTTATGCACAATTTCTTTAACAGACCGAAATTCATTTAACCTGTCATAAATGAATTATAATTAATCATCGAAATAGAATAATTAATTTTTACAAAGCGAGCCTCCGTCATTATAAATATTTCAGGACTGTCTCATTAAATGATAATTAATTCCCAGCAAACTCATCATTCCTCGCGCCGCCCCATTTCTCTCAACAGAGCAATCCGAGTAACTAATTAACGGCCCATTATCCCGGTTTTTAGCGACTACGCCACTTTTCAAAGCAATTCAAAGTCATGAAAAAATTGTTTTTTTTCACTGTTAAAAATACATATTAAAGATACATGCTTTATCTCTATAATGGCCTCATGAAAACACGATAAGTTAAACTTGCCTCGATCATAAAAATTTTTGAAAACAGGTCGTTTTTGTTCATTTTTTTAATGGTATTTCCAAAGCTTTAGACTAAATTTCATAAAAATTATACGTAAAGTAAGCTCATTGTATTGCCTATCCATTGAGCAGACAGATATTAAATAAAAAAATTGCTGCAAAATTTCGCCTAACAGAAGTCATAAAATGGTCTAACGCATCGAATAAACGATGTACTCAGTGGCTCACGAGCCTCCATACGAGACGGACCTGCGCAAGTTTTCACGACTCACGCTACTTTCGCGCTAAAATTATTTATTTTTTAAATGCGCTGGAAAAAAAAACTATCTGACAGGAAGCGAAGGAGAATTTAAAAAAATTATATAGTAAGTGTTTCTTGAGTTTATCAAAATACCTAGTCCTCAAAAGCTCCGAAGAAACTCTGATACGAACTAAGAAAATTATGGTAGGTAGTGTAAATTCCACCACGTGCAAATACCATCACGCGTAACCACAGTTTAAATACTGTTACTGTTTATCTGTTCAACTAAAATAACTCGTTTTTTACTTTTTACACGACTGCCCAAAAAAGGAGTGTAATGTTTTTAGGGTTCATGTATGTATGTATGTATGTACGTATGTATGTGTGTATGTATGTATGTATGTATGTATGTATGTATGTATGTATGTATGTATGTGATGTTTCTTTATTCCTCCATAACTTCTGAACGGCTGAACAGATTTGGATATATGGGGTATCGTTAGAATCCTTGGATCCTCCCGAGTAACAAAGACTATATTTTTTTGGAAAAATCAATATGGCGAATGTGAGGCGCCATTTTCAAAAGTGGAAAAAAATTTTTTTTCTTCAACTATCATAAAATGGGTATCAAAATGAAGGTATTGGAGAGTAGTAACAGAAAATACCTTCACCTAACTGCTGACCATCAGTAAAAAACATAAAATAAAAATAAGTAATTAAAAAATTTAAAAAAAAAACCGGCCAAGTGCGAGTCGGACTCGCGCACCGCTTCCATACTATAAAAGAAGTAAAACATTAAAAGAATCACTTTTGTTCAAGAATTTACGAGTATAATTTACATGTACCTAGGTACTTTTGTTGGCCAACCGCAAACCTAACTTTGTTTTCGGCGGTTTATTGCTATTATCAAAAAAAGTATAAAAGTTAGGGAGTTGATTTTATTTTTCCTGTAAAATATACGTTAATTTCTATTGATCATAATTATTTTAGATTTTTCGATTGATAAACTTCGGAGATAAGGGGGGGGGGGGCTGGTATGTTTTTCGACAGTTTTCTCAATAAATCAAAAACTATCGGGCATAAAAATAAATAAAAATCGGTTTTAGAATATACAAGTAACGTCCTTTCATACCCCACTCAATATTGTTATCTCATTTTGAAAATTCAAAGCCCCGGTTTTCCCCCCTTTTTAAATAAAAATAAAATCAATTTGCAATGTTTTATAATTGCATTGGCGTTGGGTCACTATTACCTAAAACTATTCCAAATTTCAAGTCGATAGCTTTGATAATTGCTGAAATAATCGAGTGTGACAGACGGACGGACGGACGGACGGACGGACGAGCGGACGGAGAAAGTCTCACCATAAGGGTTCCATTTTTACCAAATTGGTATGGAACCCTAAAAACACGAGTGCCCTGTTATAAAACGAACTAAAAAGTAAAAAACGAGTTATTACTTCGTTTTATAACAGGGCATTCGTGTTTTTTAATTGTTGAAACTGAAATTATTTTAGAAGGCTTCTATTTCGATGAACGGTCTCATTTACAACATTGGAGATCACACAATGATTGGAGATAAATGTCGACTCGACATATGTAAGGATACTCAATGCCAAACCATATGAAAATCAAAATGTAACCGTTGAAAAAATTGAGTGTCGCAAGCACATATTACGCAACTTTTGTAAAAAACTTCGCAGACTGGCAGCAGAAACAAATGCCCTGAGACATCGAAAAACACTTACCAACATAAGAATTATGATAATGAGAAAAGCTATCGTGAAATATATAAAACTAGCAGTGCCCGCGGACTCCGTTCCGCGTTAGAAATATTTTTGTCCCACGTTAGGCCCGGTTTCCACGAAAGCGGAGCGAAGCGGAGCTGTGTTTGGATAACTAACCAGATTTCATCATTTAGACATCCCTCAGTTTCAAAAATATCAAAATGACGAAATCTGATTTGTTACTGAAATACAGCTCCGCTCCGCTTCGCTGTGGTGGAAAACGGGCCTTATACCCACAGCCCACAGCGCTGGACGCGAGGCATTCAGATAAATGAACGATAAATGCCTATCCTATCGCCACGCAACGACCGAAGCGGCGGCGGCGCGCTCCTGCATACCGCGCGTTTTTGTTTTGCTAATATCTTTGAAGATATGTATTTAAACTGTATAGAGTAAAGGGCAGAACTATTCTACATTAAATTTCCGTTCTAAAAAACATATTTACAAAGATATAAATTAATACCATATGGGCTAAATAAGCTTCACAAAAATTATTTAAGTACTTTTAATCCACAATTTTAAAGTAAAAGCAGTTATTGCGAGTTACCCATAGGAGATAGGCATAGACTTTTTTGCAGATTTTGATACTGATTTGATGATTTTGATTTTGTTTTGTTCTATCCTCAATCGCAGCGTACGCGATGAAAGCAATTTTTTTGCGACTTGGATTACATTATTCAAGTTTTAGTAACAATGCATAGTTAATTTTGGAAATTATTATAGCCTATGACACTCCACGATAATGTATTGGTGAAAGAATTTTGAAAATCGGTTCAGTAGATCCAGAGATTACCCCTTACAACGTCACAAACTCACAAACATCGTTACGCTACCTTTTTATTATATTAGTATAGATATCACAAAATATCTGGAAACCCTAAAAACGTTGCCATATCAGTTCTGCACAACGATATTGTTAAACTCAATGCCGCACTCTTATGGTGATCACAGAATGTGTCATAACTACTACTGTGAAAAGAAAGATGCGGACGGTAGCAAAGAAGATTAAAAAAAAATATAAAACTCTTCATTTCCCTAATATGTACAAGAAAAATTTCTACAAATCCTGCTACTTTAGTAATACATAATTATTATAAATAAATACCTCGGTTGATATTATCGATTACCATAAAAAAGTCAAAATATACGTAAAAAACGCAACTTCCAGCATATATTTCGTGAAGCGAATTATAATGACAAATAGTCCAACTGTAACAGTACACTACTGCACAGTACTGTGACGCAAATATTTATGAATAGGTTCACGGAGTTCATTCTAACTTCTCGGCTCACGGCAATGGTCGCTAGGTATCGTAGAGCGGGTCTGACTGTGCGACAAATACCTAAAGTGCTGGGATATAGTCGCCTTAAAAAACAATCATTAGCTTTGACGTACATTATTATTATCTAGTTAATGTTTTACCTACTTCATGAATAAAAGGAAAGTCTGTCTTTCGAGAGTGTCTGCCAAGTACAACTATTTATCTAAGAAACGGCTATAGAGGTATATCTGCTAAATTAAATTTATTATACTGATAATAATCTCTCTATGTATTACGACTTACGAGTACTTACATACAATTCTCGTGTCAGAGTGTTTGTTACTAAACTTTTCCGAAAACGACTCGACCGATTTTTATGGAACTTTTGTCTACGTTTGCTAGGTCTGAGAGTAGATTATAAGCTATTTTACATACCCTAAATGGCTTAACAACTTTGCCCGATCACCTAGTAAATACTTTTAAGATTACGGTAGTAAAAAACTTCTCAATCTCTCCACTTTAACTTTTACAGAGGATAGGCTTGTGTTTTGCTACAACCATGCCTGATGGATAACAATGATGAGGTCTAGGGTGGAGCGCGCAGGCCTAGACAATTCAATGGCAGATTCAAGGCACTTGAAGAAAGGACATGGCCGAAACTTGTACGGAGCTGTGCCCTGGAAAAAAATATTCATGGCAATCGACAAACAGTACGTCATATTAAAGCTTATAATTATGTCTTTACAATCGTTTAGTTTTTATGATCAGAAAACTTGCGAGAGACATAATATCAGCATAACAACTTGCAACAAAATTCGCATATATATTTTAAATAACAATGATTTTTTATTCAAAAATGATGCGTATTGGTTATGAACTTATTAATTTTTCATATTACAAAGCTTAGAAATGCGAGTAAACATTTTGAAAAACAAGTTTTAATAATAAATCATTGCTATTAAAAATATATAGGCGCATTTTGTTGCAGGTTGTTATGCTGATATTATGTCTCTCGCAAGTTTTCTCATGATAAAAACCTAACGGATTGTAAAGGCATAATTATAAGCTTTAATATGACGTACTGATTGTCGATGGCCATGAATATTTTTTTTTGAGGGCAGAATCCGGCCATGTCATTTATACTTGGCTGAGACCATGGAAGTCGGAAGAGCGTTTCATACCTTAGCGGTTTGTATAAGGAACTTAGCAGTTGACCTATATGTATTGTTATAATATGTGTATAATTTTTTGTTATCGTAGGCACATACCTACATACTAAGAGGTACCCATTTAGGGGTAAATATTCTCATGATTTTCTTTCAAAATTTTGTAATTGAGTAACACCAAAGCTACGGATGCCATTATCCCAGTACGCTCTATGCAGTGGTTTGAGCTGTTTGACGATACATCTGTCAGTCAGTCAGACAGTCAATCATTCAGTCAGCTTTCACTCTTATTTGAACAGATAAAGCCTTTAAAGACAAAACTAACAGCTCGGCAAGCGAACGCGGTCCAGTTAACAACTTGCTCAGTTAATGTCAAGTTCACACATTGTCGCCGTGTCGGTACAGAGTCATGTAAACATCTGTTTACATTTTCCGCTTAGCCGCTCGTTGCGGAAATGCGGACGGCATCGGTCTTCCGCACCCGCGGCATTGGGAGTTGAAACTGCCCGCCGCAAAGCGAACTGCGGAAAAAGGAAAAGTTCCGCAAAGTTTGTTTAGCTCATTATATCCTTACTTTTGCGGTGGTGTGATTTTTTTTTTCAACCCCACGAGACTAGAGGGAGATTTTTGAAAGCTCGATTGATTGATTGATGTTTGAATTTTCTGTTTATGTTCGGTAGGTCTGAGTGGAGCTCGTAAGCTATTTTTACCCGACTGCAAGAAGGGTTATGTTTTTCGCGCGTATCTTGTATGTATGCATGTAAATTTCTTTATGACCACGTATCTTCCAAACGGCTGGATGGATTTTGACGTTAATGGTATCGTTAGATTCGTCTCATTAACCCAAGTGTTCTTAGATAGGTTTTTGAAAATAAAAAGCAAAATGGCGGATTTTGGGCCTAAAATTGTCAGTCATTTACAAAATATTTATAACCAAACCTATCGAGTGGGGTACCAAAATGAAGGGAATTACAAGAAGATTACAAAAATATATATAAGTCATATGTTTCGAATTAATTTGGAATTATAAACAGTCGATCAATGCGTTCAAAATGGTAATATTTGTAGTTTTTGATAGCGTTAATCTTGTATTGACCAAATGTGTGTCGTACTTTATATTGTGCATTTTTACTGCTATTTTATTAGCTCAATTAATTTTTAAGAGATTACCTGTGTAAAATGGTGAAAACAAATAAAAGAAAACCCGGCTGAGTTTGTTGTAAGCTTCTTCTCAGTGCAGGGCGCGTTGGAACCGAGGGTAAACTTAGTTTTAAGTCGAATAATAGTTATCACCATATCGTTTTATATTAAATAATATAAATGACCTTTCATAAGTGCCTGTAAGTTAGGCCTATGTGAAATAAAGATTTTTTCTATTTCTATTTGTAATCTCAGTTTTTCCCGAACGATCCGCTTAAAGCGACGTGAGTTAGATACGCCTGAGCCCTAAACGTACACAAACTACACCTATGAAATGTTACTGGTCAGCTTATATATTTCCGGAATAAAATCCAGGTTTGCGTTTGACGACACTGTTTACAACTTTTACTTCTTCCAGTGACTGACTGACTTGAACCGACATAATATAATATATAACCAAATATACCCACTTTACGTCTTTGACATTGTGTAGATAAAAGTGCTTAGGTTTCGCTCTTAAAGTGTGGCAACTAAAAAGCCTGAAATAAAATAAATAATTAAAAAAATCAAAAAACCCGACTGCAAAAATGTCAACTAAAATGCAATAACTTAAAAGACTGAAACAAGGCGGACAACGAAAACAAAATTATAATAAACTTAAAACGATGCAATTTTTACTTCATTTTAACAAACAACATTATGAGCTGAAAGCTTTAGTTAAATTTTCGCATTCAATTTAAAAATAAAGCAGGCGGGACCTATTAATTTTCTCTATGTTAATTTATAATTTGCGAAAATAGGTCCCGCCTTCTATATTTTTAAATTGAATGCGAAAATTTAACTAAAGCTTTCAGCTCATAATGTTGTTTGTTAAAATGAAGTAAAAATTGCATCGTTTTAAGTTTATTATAATTTTGTTTTCGTTGTCCGCCTTGTTTCAGTCTTTTAAGTTATTGCATTTTAGTTGACATTTTTGCAGTCGGGTTTTTTGATTTTTTTAATCATTTATTTTTTTATATCCCTATAATGGCAAAACAGGGTTTGCCGGGTCAGCTAGTCAATAATTAATAAACCAATACATATGTGTATTGGTTTATTATATAGAGAGTTGGTATTAGGCTAATTTTGCCCTCACCCTTACGTAGTTTACTAAGGCAACCGAGTCGTTAAGAATCAATGCACTGCATATATACCTATTATTATTATTATATTATTATAGAGAAGTCGAGTCAGTCAATTACTAATCGATATAACTGCTTTATTTTAACACTACGGTACACGCGCCTCTTTTTTTTACATGAGTACACGCGTGGCCTACTATAGTAGCCCATTTTAAAAAGTCAATAAATTGTATATTTATAATTATTTGATTAAAATAACAAATGGAATGGAGAAAATATTTATTTAAGTTAACATTACAACAATACAATTTAAATACAATATTTAAAATAGTGAACAATTAGTAATTTATTAAATATCTACGAAAAAGTAACAAAAATGGCAATACTGAGATCAACGTTTTTTTGTTTTTATTAAAACCACTCTCCATTACTATTTTCTTCATTTTCGTAGCATTCAGGATATACTACTGCTTAGTGATCGTAAAAAATCTTCTAGTAGCAAGTCTTTCACCACTTTTTTGTCGACTGATTTCGGGCCCTCGAGCAGAGTGCACATCGACCATCTCGTGCTGTCTTTGGTGTCAAATCATGATTTAAATACTTGGGAATCTTGAATTGTGCTGCCGAAAAGTGCCCCAATCCTCAATTTAAGTTGTCGTGTTTGAAACTGGATAATGGATCCTTAGCATTTCTAGCTCTATCGCCTTTTGGGCTTGCTTATCTAATACTTAGGTTTTGGGTTCGAGTTCGCGTTGCCGATGGTATATTTTTGTGCCAAATGGTTCCGTTCGTCAATTTGTAGATTAGACCGCGCCTTCCAGATAGAGTGGAGTGTTATCCGAATCTGATGTTTCGTCAGATCTTTCATTTAACCTTTCCTCTTCATTTTCCTGAAGCTCTCACTCATGCAGAACTAGGGCCTGTTGTTAGTCTGGTTCTGACTCAACTTTATCATCTTCACTCTCTGTTACATCTTCATCATCAGTGTCTAGCTTGAGTAGCAACAAAGATTCACAAGTGGAAACACTTGTGAATCACTCATGACGTTAATGTTATAAATCTGTAAAAAATAAAAAAAGTTGACATTTTCCAATTTTAAAATAACAAGAATTAAACAAAGGTATAAGTATACATACAAAATATAGCTGGAGAATATTATTTTAGCGTTATAATTCGATAATACACGAGAAGTTACTTACCTGATTTTGGTACATCAATACACGCGCGGACTACTTTAGTAGGCCTGCGCTTTTGGCGCCAAATATCTCGCACATGCTTTTGCGCAGGAATTGTGTTGGGTACTAAGGTTGCGAAGAATATACCAGACGAGGCTTATCTGGAATCGCAAGCTTCTAGCATGCAAAAATAAAAAGTTACGACATAAAAACTAACCCTGGTCTACTATAGTAGGCCGCGCGTGTACTCTAGTGGGCGACTATATCCCAGCACTTTAGGTATTTGTCGCACAGTCAGACCCGCTCAACGATACCTAGCGACCATTGCCGTGAGCCGAGAAGTTAGAATGAACTCCGTGAACCTATTCATAAATATTTGCGTCACAGTACTGTGCAGTAGTGTACTGTTACAGTTGGACTATTTGTCATTATAATTCGCTTCACGAAATATATGCTGGAAGTTGCGTTTTTTACGTATATTTTGACTTTTTTATGGTAATCGATAATATCAACCGAGGTATTTATTTATAATAATTATGTATTACTAAAGTAGCAGGATTTGTAGAAATTTTTCTTTTACATATTAGGGAAATGAAGAGTTTTATATTTTTTTTAATCTTCTTTGCTACCGTCCGCATCTTTCTTTTCACAGTAGTAGTTTTGACACATTCTGTGATCACCATAAGAGTGCGGCATTGAGTTTAACAATATCGTTGTGCAGAACTGATATGGCAACGTTTTTAGGGTTCCCAGATATTTTGTGATATCTATACTAATATAATAAAAAGGTAGCGTAACGATGTTTGTGAGTTTGTGACGTTGTAAGGGGTAATCTCTGGATCTACTGAACCGATTTTCAAAATTCTTTCACCAATAAATTATCGTGGAGTGTCATAGGCTATAATAATTTCCAAAATTAACTATGCATTGTTACTAAAACTTGAATAATGTAATCCAAGTCGCAAAAAAATTGCTTTCATCGCGTACGCTGCGATTGAGGATAGAACAAAACAAAATCAAAATCATCAAATCAGTATCAAAATCTGCAAAAAAGTCCGCAATAGCATATGCTTATCTCCTATGGGTAACTCGCAATAACTGCTTTTACTTTAAAATTGTGGATTAAAAATAAATAATTTTTGTGAAGCTTATTTAGCCCACATGGTATTAATTTATATCTTTGTAAATATGTTTTTTAGAACGGAAATTTAATGTAGAATAGTTCTGCCCGTTACTCTATACAGTTTAAATACATATCTTCAAAGATATTAGCAAAACAAAAACGCGCGGTATGCAGGAGCGCGCCGCCGCCGCTTCGGTCGTTGCGTGGCGATAGGATAGGCATTTATCATTCATTTATCTGAATGCCTCGCGTCCAGCGCTGTGGGCTGTGGGTATAAGGCCCGTTTTCCACCACAGCGAAGCGGAGCGGAGCTGTATTTCAGTAACAAATCAGATTTCGTCATTTTGATATTTTTGAAACTGAGGGATGTCTAAATGATGAAATCTGGTTAGTTATCCAAACACAGCTCCGCTTCTTTCCGCTTTCGTGGAAACCGGGCCTAACGTGGGACAAAAATATTTCTAACGCGGAACGGAGTCTGCGGGCACTGCTAGTTTTATATATTTCACGATAGCTTTTCTCATTATCATAATTCTTATGTTGGTAAGTGTTTTTCGATGTCTCAGGGCATTTGTTTCTGCTGCCAGTCTGCGTAGTTTTTTACAAAAGTTGCGTAATATGTGCTTGCGACACTCAATTTTTTCAACGGTTACATTTTGATTTTCATATGGTTTGGCATTGAGTATCCTTACATATGTCGAGTCGACATTTATCTCCAATCATTGTGTGATCTCCAATGTTGTAAATGAGACCGTTCATCGAAATAGAAGCCTTCTAAAATAATTTCAGTTTCAACAATTAAAAAACACGAATGCCCTGTTATAAAACGAAGTAATAACTCGTTTTTTACTTTTTAGTTCGTTTTATAACAGGGCACTCGTGTTTTTAGGGTTCCATACCAAATTGGTAAAAATGGAACCCTTATGGTGAGACTTTCTCCGTCCGCTCGTCCGTCCGTCCGTCGGTCCGTCCGTCCGTCTGTCACACTCGATTATTTCAGCAACTATCAAAGCTATCGACTTGAAATTTGGAATAGTTTTAGGTAATAGTGACCCAACGCCAATGCAATTATAAAACATTGCAAATTGATTTTATTTTTATTTAAAAAGGGGGGAAAACCGGGGCTTTGAATTTTCAAAATGAGATAACAATATTGAGTGGGGTATGAAATGACGTTACTTGTATATTCTAAAACCGATTTTTATTTATTTTTATGCCCGATAGTTTTTGATTTATTGAGCAAACTGTCGAAAAACATACCAGCCCCCCCCCCTTATCTCCGAAGTTTATCAATCGAAAAATCTAAAATAATTATGATCAATAGAAATTAATGTATATTTTACAGGAAAAATAAAATCAACTCCCTAACTTTTATACTTTTTTTGATAATAGCAATAAACCGCCGAAAACAAAGTTAGGTTTGCGGTTCGCCAACAAAAGTACCTAGGTACATGTAAATTATACTCGTAAATTCTTGAACAAAAGTGATTCTTTTAATGTTTTACTTCTTTTATAGTATGGAAGCGGTGCGCGAGTCCGACTCGCACTTGGCCGGTTTTTTTTTAAATTTTTAATTACTTATTTTTATTTTATGTTTTTTACTGATGGTCAGCAGTTAGGTGAAGGTATTTTCTGTTACTACTCTCCAATACCTTCATTTTGATACCCATATTATGATAGTTGAAGAAAAAAATTTTTTTCCACTTTTGAAAATGGCGCCTCACATCCGCCATATTGATTTTTCCAAAAAAATATAGTCTTTGTTACTCAGGAGGATCCAAGGATTCTAACGATACCCCATATATCCAAATCTGTTCAGCCGTTCAGAAGTTATGGAGGAATAAAGAAACATCACATACATACATACATACATACATACATACACACATACATACGTACATACATACATACATACATGAACCCTAAAAACATTACACTCCTTTTTTTGGGCAGTCGTGTAAAAAGTAAAAAACGAGTTATTTTAGTTGAACAGATAAACAGTAACAGTATTTAAACTGTGGTTACGCGTGATGGTATTTGCACGTGGTGGAATTTACACTACCTACCATAATTTTCTTAGTTCGTATCAGAGTTTCTTCGGAGCTTTTGAGGACTAGGTATTTTGATAAACTCAAGAAACACTTACTATATAATTTTTTTAAATTCTCCTTCGCTTCCTGTCAGATAGTTTTTTTTTCCAGCGCATTTAAAAAATAAATAATTTTAGCGCGAAAGGAGCGTGAGTCGTGAAAACTTGCGCAGGTCCATCTCGTATGGAGGCTCGTGAGCCACTGAGTACATCGTTTATTCGATGCGTTAGACCAGTGGTTCCCAAACTTATTTTGTCTACTGCCCACTTTGAGAATAAATATTTTTTTAGCGCCCCCATTTTTTCACCTATTTAAAAACCACTATAACTTCAAATTGAATTAATTAATTATTGTGACCTATATATGTATATTAACGGAGAATTCTAAACGAAACTTTTACTATAACCCGCAACTTGAAACCTGAGCGCAGTAGGTAACATACAACGGCGCTTAAGGTCTCAAGTTAACTCTTACGGGCTCCACCTGCCAATAAGAATGATTATTGAAACGCAACTTTATAGTATTAAAACAGAGTATCTTTTATTAAAAATATAACTAAAATAATCAATCCTTATATAAAAACTAATGTGAAGGATGAATCTGATGCTGTTTAATAAGTTTGTTGATATCAGGTTCCAATTTACTCAAGAACAGTCGCAAGTCGCCACGTTCGGTAACAAGCAAACGATTTCGCTTTTTAGTAAGCAATGTTGTCACAGCACTAAATCCACGTTCACACAAATATGACGATGGGAATGCTATCAAGAATCGTTGAACGATTGACCACAATCCAGGGTACAATTGCGGGATCGGTTTTTGTAGCCAAAATTCTTGGTAACCATTTTTGAACTTGATTTTTATTTCCTCGTTTGTTGTCAATTCTATAAGTTCTTCTTCCAGCTGAGGTGACATTGCTGTGTTGACATTTGAAAACGGATCCAACACCCAGTCTGGTATTTCCAAGTTCAAAATGTCCTGGTATCGTTCGGTGAAGTCAATGTGGAGGTTTTCCAAATGTTGGCAGTAGGCAAACAATTCGTCGTTACTGCATGATACTGATAAATTTGGAAAATTGTGAAACTCACGTCTGCCCAGATTCTTTTTGTGTAGAAGCAGTTTGGCTGCGAAAGCAGCAACGACGTTTTTTGTTTTAATTAAATTTAGTTTATCGCCTTGCATTTGGAGATTCATGTCGTTGAATAATTTATACAGGTCTGTCATGTAAGCTATATCATTTTTTGATGTTATGAGCTTGTCGTGCAATTCTGTATCTTTAGTTTCCAAGAACTCTATAACAGAGTCAAACAGGTTGTAAAATCGAGTCAGACAATTGCCTCTTGATAGCCAACGAACTTCAGTATGATACAACAAACGGTTGAAATCCTCGTCATTAGTAACACAAAGCTGATGAAATAATCTATCATTCAAAGAGCTGTTGCGGATTTTATTGACTGCTTTGATGACATATTGCAGTGATTGAAATAGTTTTTCACTTAAGTTTCTAGCAACTAAATGTTGTCTATGAATAACGCAATGTACACCAAGGACATCTGGAATTTTATTTTTTAAGTACGCTATGAAGCCTTTATGGCACCCTGTCATAGCCGGAGCGCCATCCGTAGCAACTGAAATAATATTTTTCAAAGGAATCTCTTTCTCATCGCAAAACTTTTCCAATGTATTGAATATGGTTTCACCTTTTGTATCGGTCTCTAAATTTCTAGCAAATAATAGTTCTTCACATATTTTCTCATCTTTAATAAACCTCACGTAAGACAACAACAATGCTTCATTAGTTGGTAAAGTGGACTCATCGAGCTGAATTGAGAATTGACTTGTCCTCAGGTGATCGCACAATGATTCTTCAATGTTTTCAGCCATTTCATCAATTCGTCTTTGCACAGAATTATTACTCAAAGGAATTTTTCGGATAATATCTGCGGCCGGTTTATGAAGCACAGTAGTTATTACTTCATTTATTGCTGGGAATATTAACTCTTCTCCGATGTTATGTGGTTTGCCTTTTTGAGCAATTAACAAAGAGATATTGTACGAAGCTCGAAGTCCGTCGTCATCTTGCTTAGCAGCCGCCGAAAATAGTTTTGCTACACTTGGCTGTGTATTATGCTTCTTCTCTAGGTCTTGAAAATATGCTACATTCTTGTCTTTCTTATCTGGATGCATTTTATTCAAATGATCTTGCAGCCTTGAAGGCTTCATTGCTTCATTCGAAAATGTTTTTAGACATAGAAGACACAAAGGCGACGATGGGTTTGTGGGATTTTCAATAAATCCGAATTTAATATATTCCGCACAGTATTGCCGTCTCTTCTTTTTTACTTCCGACATTGTTTTGCAATGAGAAATACGTTCAACTTCGCGAGTAGTGTAGAGGAGGTGTAAGTAGTGCTCATCTATTACGCGCGAGACCACAAATGAAAATAAAATAAATATTACATTGTTTATATAGAAATGCTTAAGCAGCACGTACCGACAGGAATAAAACAAACATGCATAAACTCGTTAATCTCATTCGACGCTCAATCGTACTCAACAAGTCCGAACAAGTATTCAATGAATCATCCGACTGCTACAGGAATGCACAATTCGGGTTATTTAACAAAAACTTGTTAAAACATGATAGATATCTACGAGTACTAATAACTATTAAAATGCGAAAGTGTGTCTGTTGCCTTTTTATTTGTGTCTACTTTCATTACGAAACGGAGCGACCGATTGACATGATGATTCATTTTTTCTATATTCAATAAAATATGACAGATATATGAACTACGCGGAGAGAAATATAGAATCGAGTTTGAGCAATCTTTTAATTCATATTAGTTGATGTTCACAAGTTGTTGTTGAGAGTCGAGAGCTCTTGCAGTTAAGAGGTTGTTTAAGAGGCCTACTAGCTAAATAAAATTACAAATCACCCCCCCGCCTCGACACAACGCCCCCATTTTCTTTCTGGGTCTCTTACCGCCCCCCTTGAGACCTGCAGCGCCCACAAGGGGGCGTTATCGCCCACTTTGGGAAAGACTGCGTTAGACCATTTTATGACTTCTGTTAGGCGAAATTTTGCAGCAATTTTTTTATTTAATATCTGTCTGCTCAATGGATAGGCAATACAATGAGATTACTTTACGTATAATTTTTATGAAATTTAGTCTAAAGCTTTGGAAATACCATTAAAAAAATGAACAAAAACTACCTGTTTTCAAAAATTTTTATGATCGAGGCAAGTTTAACTTATCGTGTTTTCATGAGGCCATTATAGAGATAAAGCATGTATCTTTAATATGTATTTTTAACAGTGAAAAAAAACAATTTTTTCATGACTTTGAATTGCTTTGAAAAGTGGCGTAGTCGCTAAAAACCGGGATAATGGGCCGTTAACCTCCTTGAGTGAAGCCATACTCGTGTGTCTTTCAGGCACCTCTTTGCTTAACCGAGTTACTTTAACGAGATTAACATGAGATACTAGAAACGGTTTTCAGGGTTCCATACCAGAATGGTAAAAATGAAACCCTTATTTTTCTATAGTTTTTGTACGGCCAGCCAGATTTTTTTTTTGCGGGATAGGATGGTTCTAAATAGTCATCATCGCCCAAACCCCGGTGATTCATTTCACGTGTTTCTCTTAAAGGAGACTTGAGATAGAAATATACGTACCTATTATATTCTGTGAAATTACCGCTGCGTTCTAGAGGCGAATTTCTACCGAGAAAACCAGCAAAAAAAAGAAAAGGAACTACGCATTTTTAAAGTAATTTATACACCTTCATTATACTCTGTTTCAATTTTAAATTTTGTTAGCTAATGAAATCAGACACAAATCGTGTAATGAATGGCAAGCTTTTATCCGGAATTTGAATGAACCAGCTTTAGGCTAAGGGTCTTATCGCCCAGCTGTTTTTCATTTAGGACCATTCAAACTGCTTGTCTGATAGAAAAACTTACATAAAACTCCAATTTCTTAACTTTATAATGTACTTTTTCTTTTAGCAAATGTAATGGTATATTTAAACTCAACGTAATGTCGGCGAGCATAGCAAGTTATATTTGAGTTTATTCAGTATTCACCAGAGTTATTCGAAACAAATTCGAAAACTTAAGTTACTGAAATAATACATTTGACAATGATTGAATTAGCAGGATAGACAATGCGTGATCATAGTCATTGTGAAATCAACATCTCCTGAGGATGTCCCGGTGTCGGGACGAAACGTGCGTCGAAAAAACTGTTGGAAGAAGAAGTGGTGTTTCATGTGGGCGGTGTTCCTGCATATTGGACCATACAGATTCTTTTCAAGTAGCGGATTATAGCAACACAAATTAATTTGCCCTGCTTATTAAATAAAAAAAAATGCTTTGCACGAGGAATATTTAAAAAAAAATAATACAATATTTAAATAGAAATTTATTTTCAAAATATTTCTTCCTACTTGAGTAGGCACCATTAGGTACCAACCTACTTTCGGATAATTTAATGTGTGTTTGAACACGGGCGTTTTTTTATAATTTTTTGTAAACGCTTAAATTCAAATAACTAAATACAGAAGCAGTCCAAAATCTTCACAAAACGTGACACGAATGTCGAGCCGAATGTGGAGCGCGCTTTAATCCCTTATCCGAATGCAGGACCCAAGAGCCCGTAAAGAGTTTACACTTTTACACCTTTCCATTTCTTTCACTTCGGTTTGACATGGTTTGGTTTGATCCTTGGTTTTCAGGGTTCGCAGCATTAAACCCTAAAAATCAAGTACCCTTGTAGTTTCAGGTACCCTTAAGGTGGATCGGTAAGTAGCATCCGAAGGCGAAAGTTTAAATTTTATATACACTCGGCGTCAAAAAAATCGCACCTTTCAAAAAATCTACTTCAAACAACTTTAGACCTTATTTGACATCAATAATGAGGGTCATGTTGCATATCATTTGAAAGGTGATGAAATGGAGTGTACAAAAACAATTCAATTGATTATTTTTCTTTTACTGGAAGAGCACAAAAAAAGAAGAAGAAAACACTTACAATTTTGCTCCTTAAACAGCCGCTAGTTGCGCTACCTTTTGCAGGTATAAAAGGGTCAATACAGGTTCAATCGGGATCATTTGCTATCCAACCGTTGAAGTGGACACACGAGAAGCTCATTCCCAAGAAAAATACCCTTGAAGATGGATACCACTGTCGATGAGGCCGCCCAAGTGATTGCACTACTGCAATCAGGCATTCGGCAGTGTGATGTCGCTCGGCAACTCAACTTGAGCCGTTTTTCGGTTCGAAGAGTGTACCAGCGTTTCCTGGAGACCGGTGGCTACGTCCGAAGACATGGGTCTGGTAGACGTCGCTGCACCTCGGAGAGAGACGACCGATTCATCGTATCGACATCTTTGAGAAATCGCTTCTTAAATGCTGTTGAGTTGCGACAGCAGCTCCAGACAGCTAACAGAAGAACCGTGAGTGTGTCTACGGTTAGACGAAGGCTGGGGGAGAGGAAAATAGCGGCGCGAAGAGCTGCTACGGGTCCAAAATTGACCGCAGAGCATCGGCGAGCCCGCTTGCAATTCGCTCGCGAACACGTCAATTGGACCCTCGAACAATGGAAAGCTGTTCTCTTCTCAGACGAGACGAGAGTGTGCCTTTTCTGCAACGACAGACGCAAAAGAGTGTACAGAAGACAGGGTGAACGTTTCGCCCAAGCCTGCATCCAGGAGACGGTGGAATATGGAGGCGGTTCTTGTATGTTCTGGGGCGGCATGTCTGCCGACGGCAAAACCGACCTTGTTTGCGTCTCCCGGGCTCGAGGTGCTCGCGGGCAAGGGTCGCTGACTGCTCACCGGTACATCACAGAGATCCTGGAAGACCATGTGGTCCCCTATGCCAGTTTTGTTGGCGAGGGGTTCACGTTGATGCATGACAACGCTCGCGCTCACACTGCAATTATTGTGCGCGACTACCTTCAAGATGTTGGGATCTCTGTCATGCAGTGGCCAGCGAGAAGTCCAGACCTGAACCCGATTGAGCACCTATGGGACCATTTAAAACGCAAGGTTCGGTCTCGTGATCCCGCTCCTACGACTCTCCAGGAACTCAAAGATGCCGTTATTGAGGAATGGGACACTATCCCTCAAGAAGAAATTTTAAAATTGGTAAGATCCATGAGGGATCGTATGGAAGCCGTCATCAGGGCAAGGGGGGGTAACACTAGATTTTAGATTAGTTTTAAGATCATTTTTGTATTCTTTTTTGTGTAATTAATCTGTTTTAAATTAATGCTTAATTAAGGATTTTTACTGTTTTATATACTTCTTTTTTTTGTGCTTTTCCAATAAAAGAAAAATAATAAATTGAATTGTTTTTGTGCTCTCCATTTCATCGCCTTTCAAATGATATCCAACATGACCGTCATTATTGATGTCAAATAAGGTTAAAAGTTGTTTGAAGTAGATTTATTGAAAGGTGCGATTTTTTTGACGCCGAGTGTAGTTTTCGCAAATAGTGGACATGGTAGGCTTATGGTGATAAGTTTTGCGGGCATAAGGTCATCTACGTATGTTTTAAATGAAAAATTTTCTCATAAAATTCCGATTCACCTCCTATTGGTTCCCGGAAGATTTTTTCTGCAATTTACCACATTTAGAGTTATCGGGAATAATATAGAGTAAATGCATCACATCATGTTTTTGATGAAATTTTATGACTAGGTATTTACGCCCAAACCACCTAAATGTACGAATTGTTAACTAAGAAAAAATAGAGTTCAGGTAGAAGGGATTCATGAAAACCCTAATCCATGCAAACGATTTCCGAGAGTCAACCGGTATACCTATGCAATAAAAATATTTTCATTTCAAACACAGTCGGTCGGTCTTTGTTGAGCGAGTGAACTGTTGTCTGTAACGGAGAGTCAATAAAATATTTATATTCCGCGCTTGTTGTTTCCCATTTTGTCATTTCATCGGAAACAACAGGTTTTTATTGTTGCACAGTTAAAACTATAGACTGTAAAGAATGCCGACTCATATTTGGATTTTACGATTTTTACATACGGTGCGTTGTATTTTCAGTCTTTCAAAAGATTTTTATTAAAGTTCCAAACACAGATTTCCTTTTACTTTTTTAAGACCTCCATAGCGCAGTGGCACGCGCTTGGATTTAAATGAGAAATTGCGGGTTTGATTCCCGCCACGAGCAACTTTAGAATTTTGTAATTTCTACATCGATTCAGATCTGGTCTAGTTACCACTCTATCAGCAAAGAGTTTTTCACCAGGCGATTTTATGTGTTACGAAAAGGTCCTAAAACCTACCACAGAGTCCTAAAAATATACAGTTAAAAGGATTTATGGATGCAGATATCTATATTTTTAAATACCACAGATCTGTTTAGTATTCAGTATTCACACAGGAAATGAAAGATTAAATATTTAAAATACATAGATTTTGAATATTTATAAAATGCAGGTGTGACGGAAATTCGAAACTCAAAAATCTATTTTGATACGATTTGAATAAAAAATGATATCGCCATCAATGAATATTCAATAGTGCATAGAGTTGTAATAAACATTTATTAATCAACTTCAAAAAAGGAGGTTCTGTATTCGATCCGTACGTTTGTTTGTATGTATGTTTAAACCAGTTAGGACAAACAACATCAAACTATGAATAAGAGTAGGTGTTAACCTTTAGGGTCAATTTATACCGCGGCGAAATGGATTGGAATATCAATGCATATTCCGAAGGTGCATTTAAGATTTCAATGAACTTCGAGAGTGATTCGAAAATAAACTTAATCATGAAGAAATTAGATACTGTTTCTTATCTTCTTATAGCCGTGGAAACTTATGTATTAAAAACTTAGTTACAGAGTTTACCTCATTTTCTGTTCGAGGATCTAGATATTTGATGCAGAAAACGTTGGACTTACCTGAAAAGAAAATAAAAAATACAAAATTAGAATCAATTTTAGCGTCATTACTTAAAAATTCAGATTATTATTATTACTCATAGCATCTTATGAGCAGATAAACAGAGCTTGATAAACTTTAAGATATTGATTTTACGTCTCAACTTAATCTAGGCTCGTAGGGTTTGTTTTTTAGTCAAAAATATGGCTGTTTAAGTGCTAATAACTTTTAAAATAAGCAATTTATTTCCTAAAAATAAACGTAAAAGCATAGTTCTTTATTGTATCCGCAACATTTATGAGTAGAAAAATGTTATCGCTTTTGTATGAAAACTTACAGCTTAGACGATACTCATAAACTATAGACCCACGTGACACATCACAATATGGCGCAGGTCCAAAACCAAACTATTCTAAATCGCATAGCATTTTAAAAGATGCGGATAAAATTTATGGGCATAAACAATATAAAATATTCACCAAGCCTCTAAACGTTTGCCCCATAATATTATACCCAACCCTTTGGGAACCCTTTTCGCTTGTTCCGTCCATAATTTAAGGGCGCCGCGTCCCCACTATTTTATACCTACCACTTGTGGTTACCCTTAACCGTTAAATGCGGATTGGATTGGCTTTAAACTGATAATTTATTTACACTATTAGCAGAGGATTTATCTAAACTTAAGGTCGCAAGTCCGCCAAATTCGTAATTTGTAAGCACACATTGCAGTCTTAAGAATGCGTTGACCTACGATTTCTCCATACATTCGTAATACCAAAATCATTAGTGATTCATGCATGCTTCATGATGTGATGTTATTCGGGTTCATATAGTAATAATAAAATCTAAGCTCCTGGCCATATTTGGTCCGGAAATACTTTGATAGGTAACGTTGTTACAGCAATCAAAATGCAATAATAAGTCTAATATCTATTTCTCAAGCATGCTTGAAAATTCGAGAATTATTTTGACAACCTTCTTCGAGATAAATCTAAATTACTGTACCTGTATAGTGACGTCACTATCCGATACATCCATCTCTATATAATCAGAAATATTAAATTGCGTGTAACTTTATCTTTATTTGCTCGGTTTCATTTGTTTTTAAAAATTTTATTGATTATATGCTTTTTTTAATTGTTGATTAAATTAAATAAATCAATATTTGGTTTGAGTTAAATACCCTATTCCAATGTATGTTACAAATACTTAATTCGGCACAAATCACAATATTATTCAGTGATCATTTAGTATGCCAAAGGCTGAAACCTCAACCTAACACCGCAGAGAGCATAGATCAGTGTACACTTGTACAGTGATACTCGTACATGATGAATGATATAACGTGATAGCAGTGTGACAGTGTGTGATATACACGACACCCGCTTAGCAGCAGGTAATTCTCTACCCCTATTCTGTGTCCAAAGAGAACGACCATTATGTAATTTGAGGGAGATCTCAGAACTACGCAATGCCAGACCATGCATCGTCTGTATAAAATGTAGAAGTGTGCATCTTGATTTTAGTTAAGAATGTATAAAATAGAGAGGTACACATTTTTATTACTTAGGTACTAGTAAACAGCTTAGTAAGCCCCTACACACAAAACGTCGTAGCGCAAGCGTATCGTAATCCGCGCGTACGACGAGAGCGATATGAGCATGAATATGTTCAACAAGTCGACTTTTTTTAAGAAACTCGTGGCTTGCGATATTTATAAATAACTAGACGTTTCATACGAGCTAGCGGCTCCTCCTCATAGATGAATGTAAAATCCCGTCTAAATTTATTTTTTAATACAGTTGCTCAAAAAGTGGCGTATTGCAGGGACGTATAGCGTTCGGGATGTGGGCTATTACATACTCGTGCTTTTTTTTTACCTTTCCCGAACTCGTGCGTTATCTTTCCCAACTGTCAAAATAATGTCTATTAAAAAGAAAAACCAACCATGAAGTTTTTACTAAAAAAATTCATAGAAGTTTTTATGATTCATGCAAATACGTATATTTCTAAAAAGAAGCTACATAAAAAAAATTCTACTGAAGACTTGGCTGTATGGGCATAGTTCCCTTTGCGTACCAGAATATTATTTAGTCTGTGACCAAATTTTTTTTTTTATTTTTTTTTTAAATCACCAGAATGGGTAAAGAAAAAAACTGCTTATATTCTACGGTTGGCGCCATTTTTCAGAAATTTTCTTTGCGAGTTTAGTTGTTTGTTGCACAAAATGCTTCGGAGAACATTTTACCGGAAAAGTCAAAAAGTCGCTACATATCTACATACGACGAATTTATTGCGTGGAGAGGAGAGAAAAAAGCAAATAGTTTTTCAGAAAATGTTAAGTTAGTTGAGTTTATTGTGTTCTTATTATTTTATCAAATTGCTTCATTTTTTCGCAACTGTATTAAAAATAATCGTTCAGTACACGTGCGGAACCGTCATTGCAACTTGTTCCGACTGTCAACCCTCGCTTTCGGCTGCGCCTCGGCTCGGGTAGACATTTGTCGGAACTCTTTGCAATAACAGCCTTTCCGCACTTGTAATGAAACATACTATATTTTCGGAATATAGTACTAAAAGGTAACTGACGACCGTCTTTTTAACATCTTCAATGACTCAAACCTTATCGTAAAATATGACAGTCTGAACCGTGTGTTTCAAAATAATATTCGGACTGCCATTTTTTGAAGAAAAAAAAAACGTTTATTCAGAGGAAAATACAATAGAGCCGCCTTGGTAATGGATCGAAAATTAACATACAACAAACGGAAACACTTTTGCTTTTAAGACATTAATAAGTATGAATGAATTTATTGTGAAAATATTATTTTAACTCAAATGAAAAAATAAATATTAGGTT
Source organism: Coenonympha glycerion (assembly GCA_963855885.1). NCBI lineage: Eukaryota > Metazoa > Arthropoda > Insecta > Lepidoptera > Nymphalidae > Coenonympha > Coenonympha glycerion. The sequence continues at coordinate 2,267,133 of OY979652.1, read as the reverse complement.
AATTGAAATATAATACTAGGTCTGGCATACAGCTGGTACTAAAGCATCTCGGTCCACTAGACTGTAAAACGTGCACTGAGGGTGGAGGGAGATTAAGGCCGATTACACGGGAACGATTTTAGTTTAAAACAATTGTAATATGTTTAAAATTACAGCGGTAATTATTGTGTGACCGCAGCTCGATTTATTTGTGGTACGGATTATAGGACTTTAATAGGATTCAGAAAGTTAGGTATCGGTAATATGGAAAGATAATTTTGTGAATATTTAAGTTTTAGTTACTTATTTGTAGTTCTGATTATAGGACTTTAATAGGATTCAGAAAGTTAGGTTCAGGTAGTTAGTTAGTATAACATGGAAAGATAATTTTGTGTGTATTTAAGTTTTAGCTGTTTATTTATGGTTCGGATTTAAGGACTTTAATAGGATTCAGAAAGTTAGGTATCGATAAAACGGAGAGATTATTTAGCGTATATTTCATATTTTAGTTGTAAGTTTGGAACCAATGATTTCGTCTTCTCGTCTGAAATCACAACAGTGATTAAATAAACATAGTTTTGATATTGCTTTGATAAATTCTAAGCCGCTTAAGAAAGCATAGGCACAAAAAATATAATATGTAATTTGTGCAAAGATAATCTTCAAGGATATCTTTAACCCACTAATTGAGGAGGAGAATCTTTGTTACTCTTTGTCGCGCCAACTACTGAACCGATTTGGCTGAAATTTGGAACATAGGTAGCTTTTAACCCGGATACGACGCGTTACTATACGCGGTATGACGCTTTTGAGATAAAATAGGGCACATAAGTTGACCAACAATATTTATAATGCGGATAAAAATTGATACTTACCTAAAACTGATGTAATATATCTACCCTCGAGAATTAACCCTAATATTGGGGGTGGAAAGGCGGGGTGGAAAGGTAGGCGAAGCACGATAAATAAAACATGCAGAGTGCAGATTTTAAAATTAGTGCCCATTTGTAAGGTGCTTAAAATTTAAATATCAAGAGGCGGAGGGAATTTTAGCAAGTTAACAGTTAAACCATTTCAGTTTTAAATCCATTTTTTAGTACTGAAATGCAGCGAGACTTTTGACTAATAAGTAAGCGAATACCATACATACATTTCTGTCTCCTACTTAAACATACAAAAAACCGGTCAAGTGCGAGTCAGACTCGCCTACTGAGGGTTCCGTAGGTACTATTCAGAAGAGCTTTAACCACGAAAATAAAACTGTATTAAAATATGTGCGAATAAAGAAATGATGAAGATATTTTTTATCGTTCTAAACTATCTTAAAGACTATTCAGTTTCGAGACTTCTATTCAGACTACGAGCATTCAGTAGTTATTATCACGAGTATCTATCTATTCGGGGGACTCACTTCAGAATAAGATTTAATTTATTTTTAGAAGTTATTGCCAAAACCACACATAAATAATGTGTTTTACTAAAATATTCTAGGAAAACAAAGAACTTGTTTTTCATATCCGGAATTTGATATTGCATACACTAAGTTACTTTTTTCATCAATGCACATTTCCTGACACGCAGATTTTATTTAAAAGTACAACTTGTTATCTTGCCTATAACTTTGGAATCCGGATATAAATTAAAATAATAATAATTGTAGGAGGTCATGTGGAGACCGTAGTCTATAAAAAATAAAGTTTGGATTTAAATCAGCTTGGTACAGGATTCTATATATAAATGGTCAGTATGCTTTAAGACAAAGACATTTGTTTACAGCTAGAACGCGCGGTTATCTCTTCTTTGCGAGGAAAGTCGCAGAAGAAAGCTAGTAGGGTCGTAAAATTAGAACACAAAAGTGGTCAAAGCCCGCACCAAGGATTTCACAGTTCCTGCATAAAAAGCGTAAACGGAGTGGGCTCAGGGCGGATTATGAATTTCAAACGAGCCGCCTTCGTTGCTTTACGACCAGAGGGGTTAGTTAGTACAGGTTTTTTTTACGAATTTCGAGTCGACTCGCATCGCACAAACGAATAGAATTCCTCCATACATTTACAGGCAGCGCCATCTATGGCCAGTCGCTGACATGCAGTTGTCAATAGATGGCGCTGGCTGTACATGTATGGAGGACTTCGATTCGTTAGTACGATGCGAGTCGACTCGAAATTCGTACAAAAACCTGTACTATAACCCTACAGATGGAAAAACACAGGATGCTCTAAAACCGCCGCGCGCCTCCACTCGCGGCTAAGCCGTCTGCATAATAAGTCTTTTGTAAGACGGATTTCATGTAAAAATTACAATATTTATTTGATTTCTAGCTTTTGCCTGCAACACCGCCTCCGTAGAATTCGTTTTTAAGGTTCCGTACTTCGAAAGAAAAAAAAACGGAACCCTTATAAGATCACTTTGTTGTCCATCTATCTGCCTATCTTAACCCTTTATTTCTACTATCTGGGTGACCGAGCTTTGCTCGGTGTTTATTTTTTTTAGTAAATATAACGTTTTCTCAAAATGAATATGTATTAGCTAGATCGATTTATCGCCACCGAAACCAGCTGTAGTATGCTAAATTTCATTAAAATCGGTGGAGCCGTTTCCTAGATTCAGTTTAATTTTGAGAGTTGCTTGTTAAAGGTATAAGATCTAGACACGCGGTAGCGTGTCAAGCCAAGTTCAAAAAACAGAACTGGCAAGCGCGCCATGTGTAATTTTTACACGAACCACTTGGAGCAAACACAACAATGAAAAAATTTCACTTTTGTATGGGAAAATCGCTTAAATGATCCTTAAAAAAAAGTATTTACTAGATTTCGTTCAAACCAATTTTCGGTGTAAGTTGGCGTGGTAATCTACATCATATATATTTTTTTAGTCTTATCTTTTTCTTATTTTTGAAGTTACAGGGGGGGGACACACATTTTACCACTTTGGTGGTGGTAGTGTCTCAAGTTTCAACAGTATAGTTCTTATAGTTTCGATAAAAAGTGGTCGTGACATACGGGCGGACACACAGAAAGACAGACAGACAGACAGACATGACGAATCTATAAGGATTCCGTTTTTAGGCATTTGGCTACGGCACCTTAAAAAGTATGTCAAAATACACGCAATTACTGATACAGATTGTTAGCGAAATTGCCCTGAAATAACTTATTAACGCAATTTATCTTATCCATTATTAAGCAAAACAAACTTGATAAATTAATTAATATTATAGAAGCGTAGAATTACGTCTATGAAGGGATAAAAGCCATCTGAGTCGTTAAAAGCCTTCCATAACTCAATACAATAAAACAATAGGCCTATCAAATCGAGAGATAAAAGGGCTTCTCGAATTCTAAACCCATATAATATGCTTATGTTATCCGCAATCTCTAAATAATCTGACGGGTTAGTACAGATTTTCTGTACGAATTTCGAGTCGACTCGCCTCGCACAAATGAATCGAATTCCTCCATACATTTACAGTATTGACAGCCTCATGTCAGCGACTACTGTGTGCTGATCAAGCCCCGGATTTCCCCAGGTCACTCCTCGCAGAGTCCTTCCAATATATTTTGTCGGGAATAATTGGGATTGAAGCATTTCTGTATTTCAGCTGAAACAGACGACAGAATTTTAATGAAGCTTTAACGACCCAGTGTAGTTCAGGCGTCCATCAATGCCCAGCTTTAAATCTGTTCCAATCCACAAAACAGTAAGCATAGCATGCCCCTTGAAGAATAAAGGGGCAGAATAGGCCAACTGTTTGTGTGGATAGGAACAAAAATACTGATTGCAGCGACTAGCATACATCTGTATAGCTGGTTAGTTAATGATTGCATCAGTTGTTGCATGCAGTCAAGGCACCAATTGGCTGCTGATGGCTGCGTTGCTATGATGTAAAATTTTATATGTTCGAGAATCACACCCCTGAAACTAAGTAAGCAATGCAATCATCCATATATTACACACGCAACTAAGGCGTTCCGTAGTATTCATTACATTACCGCAACTCGGCAACCCAGCAGCCTTATCGAAAAACCCTCTTATCGAATTCACGAGCAATCACGTTGCAGAGGTAACACGTTACACACGAATAAAACCACTTATGACCCAGCCGATCGAAAACTGAAAAGCCAGAGTAAGTGGCGAAAAGTTGGCCTATGTCATTTAAAGTGAGGCCACAATTTTACGTGAAGACAGAGGCGAAAAACTGACCGTCAATGCTAAGCTTTAAACCTGTTATAATCCACACAAATAGTAGGAATATCTTTAAACTAAGCATATTACACACGCAACTAAGGCGTTCCCGCACTGTAGTATTCATTACATTACCGCCACTCGGCAACCCAGCAGCCCAATCGAAACCCGCGCTAGCATCAACAATTCACGAGCAATCACGTTGCGGAGGTAACACGTTACACGCGAATAAAACATCGCCACGCCGTGCTAGCACGTGCATTGTGATGGAGAATCCGATCAACGAATTACCTTTTTGTAGGGTTCCGTACCTCAAAAGAAAAAACTAAACCCTTATAAGATCACTTTGCTTTGCGTCCGTCCTTCCGTCACAATCGATTATTTCAGTAACTATTTAAGATATCGATATAAAATTTGGAATCGTTGTAGCTAACAATGGCCCGACGACATTGCAATCATAGATCGAAATCGGGTCATCGAAATTTGAAAACCTGATAGCAATATTAAGTGGGGTATTTACTTGTGTATTCGAAAATCGATTTTTGTTTATTTTTATGCCTAATTGTTTTTTTATTTATTCGGCAAAATGTCGAAAAAAGTACCTTTAATGTAAAAACGTATTTACCTACGTAAAAGGTCAAATAAATTCAACCATGATTCAATAACAACGGTTCTAAATGGCCATTACTTATTTACTGCAAACTCGGTAATTAGTACATTAAATTTTATTTATAAAGTTTTTTCTTAATAAATTAAAACATTAGGTACAGTCGAGATAAAAGTCGTGACTGAATAAAACAGAAGCACTTAAAACGTAATGTCTTTAAACTCTTATATCGTCTAAAACTTAAAATAAAAATCTCGTTTCTTTTTGAAATCACAAAAGCAGGGATAAATAGCCCGCGTAATAACTGGGTCGCGTTTGAATACAAAGTCTTTCTAAGATTCCTAAGCCGTCTGGAATCCGGCAATTTGAAAGAAGCTGGAAGGAATATTTAAAAAGAGCGACAGGAAATCTAGTCTTTTTAAATAGCCCCTTTTAAAACTTTTTAAATCGTTTCCTCCGCTTGCCGTCTGTGATTTTCGATATTCCACCATGGGACAATGTTAGCATTTGCTTTTTGAAGCAATAACTGTATTAATAACTGTGGCTGCCTTTTTCTCAATCAACCCCATGAAAAATTTACTTATTAATTTCACACAAACATGTATGTGTTATAATATAGGCAAATTTGATGAATAATTGTGTCAATTATCAGTATTATTTACATGTTTTCCAGAGTTATCTATCTATACTTATAATAAAACTGTAAAGGGTCGAATTCTGTACATTGAAGATATTTTGAAAATTTTTGTTGGAGGACACTATTTAGTCGATACTGAAGCCAAAACTGTAATTTGTTTAATTTTTGTCTGTCTGTCTGTCTGTCTGTCTGTCTGTCTGTCTGTCTGTCTGTTTCACGACCGGGCATCACGCCTAATCCGCTGGATGGATTTAAATGAAACTTGACAGGATTATAGTTCATACCCCGAGGTAGGACATAGGATACTTTTTGTCCCGAAATTCATCATGGTTTCCCTGGAAGACGGCATCAAAGTCCAAACGTTTTTTAGTTATAATTCATTAACGCGTTGTCCGATTCCATTCATTCTTTTTTTGTTAGAAAGGAGGTTCTTTAAAGATTATTCCATAGAAATCTTATCATCATCACTTTTGAAGTTCAGAAATTACAGACATCAGAACCTTTAAGTTCAAGTAGGTAGGTGACTTGAAACTCGGAATGCACAAATAACCTAGGGCTAGGACGTAGGGCTCAAGTAAGACTGGAGTACCCTTACAGCCGTAAATAAATAGGCTTAGCAGGAGATTTTGTATGGTTTATAATTTTTCACTTTAAGGGTGAACAAAAATCATGTAACTGGCGTCATCGCTACGTTATACCGTATAGCGCCATCTCTACAATTTATGTGGAACTTGAATGTAAAACTGTGTGATAGGTACTACCGAATTTTTTTAAATAAAAATTAACTGTCATGTTATTTACTGTTTCCTGAATTTATATTAAGATGGCACTGTTAACACATGAACAGATTTAAACTTTATCATCCGCAATATGGAAAGGGTAAGATAATGGTTCACAAATATTTTTAACTCTTAGGTCTTATCGATCCTAACCGACTGACTGTCATCTAAGGTCTTTTTATACGTAAAGAAATATATAGCCATTGTCCATTCTGATGTTATAGATTGTATTCAGATGAAGCAAAGATTTTTAAAAGACTCTTTTATTATGTTGGGCTGGGGAATATTGTTAGTAGAGTAATTTATCCCAGTGGTACCTACGCGGCCGAACTCTGAAAGAAGAGTTCTACCACCAGTACAACTTTTCACATGGTTTAATAATTTTTGACATATTTCGTGATTTCAGAATAAAAATCACAATGAAAAGGACGATCTTAATCGATTGGTACAAGTCGTGGTCACGTAGTGACCACGACCTGTGCCACTGGGTCGAAATATCGACAGTTAAAATCGTCCTTTTGATCTTTCAACTACGTATTAATGAAACTTTATATTATTATATATTAAGAAAAAGGAGTTTTCAAAATCACCACAAGATAACCCGTGCAAAGTAAGAACAGGTTTCTGTACAACATCACGCCAGAATCCCGCGAAAAATCAAGGAATTCCAGTAGGAAGGTGTATTATGTAAAAAAATTGTAATTCACGCGGGCGGACCCGCGGGCAACAGCTAGTTTTTTATAAATCTTAAACCCGTGAGAGACAGTCGCGTCGAAATGTTCTCAGTCATAAAACAATATAATAGCAACTTTTAAATATTTTCGGTTTATTTTTGTTAAAGCAGGGACCATAAAACCTATTATGCTGTATTTACGAAACTTTCGGCTAAAAGATACAATAGGCTGAGAATAGAAGAATAGGTTTTGTTTTACGATTGTTTTTAACACGATGTCGGTGTTAATGTTATTTTTAGATGGTTCCCAACAATATTTTGTTTGTAAGAAATGCCGCCTGTTCCATTATAACATAAAAAATTAGTTGGACATGTACTGTACAGAAACGGTTATAAACAATGCCATAAGGAATACGCCACTCAGTTTGTGAGAGATCGTGCCAAGTTAAGGTTCTCGATATATTTGCATTATGAAGTAAAGTAACTTTGATTGTTCACAAAATTATTAAAGGCGAAAATTATTAGTGTGTAATGTGCTCTGTTCCGGTTTGATACGAAGATAAGTATAACTAATTATAATGTGTAACATAGAATTAGGCGGTTGATGAAAGTAATATTGTAAATAAATAATATTGTAAAATATTCAATTTAAAAAAAGGTAGTGGATGGTTTTCTTTCGGTGTTTCTTTTTTTACCACGAACCATTTAACTTAGTGAAACACCGGTAAAGTCATTTGATTTAAAATAACCAGAAAAGTATTAAATATAAAGTATTTTATGAATTACACATTTTAAAAGTGAAACTGATTGAAGTTGTTTTATTTTACTATGCTACTATAATAGGTCATGTGATAGATTATTATTATTTATAAAAACGATATCTATCGTTGTTATTACTTGATTCATAAATATTTCTCAGATCAGAGAATTCGAGATCCAGCCTTATTTCAATTAAGCCCTTTTGTACTATTAGACTTTGTTATTTCAGTACTAAATGAATTTTAAAAAGAAAAATTAAGGAAAAACACAAGTGTAAAGATGTTTTCATAAACCATCCTGACATTAGTTTTCCAATTTCCTTTATAAACTACGTAGATCAGTCAAAAAATTCTAACATATGCATGTAATAAAAACTTATCGGATAACTAGCTTATGCTTTTAATCTTGGGGCATAAATAGACATGAATTTTAACGAGGAAAACAAATAAATTTCTTTGATTGTCGGTTATAACTCCCATAAAAGTGAGCCACGTCCAGCAATGAAAAGAGCCCACAGCAAACTCAGACGAATATCAGTATCAATACTTTTCCAGTAGAAACGTCGCCATGAAAAAATGATAAATAATAAATATAAAAAGGGAACAAAATGTACAAGCACACAAACAAGCAAACTACAATAGCCAAGAGTGTAAAAGATAAAGGGGCAGAAACCGCAACGCCCTCGGGGTGTGCAGCTAATTTGCGGGAACTTGGCACCAGCATCGATTGCGCTTAAAGGAATTGCAATTATTAGTGGCACTACAGTTACTAACACTGACTGCGTTATGCAAGCAGAACAGAAAATTGATTTATAATTTAAATGTTGCTAAATAAATGAGAGTACGAAAGAGTATAGAATAAGAGAAGCTATAAAAGACGCAACAATACGTATAACGGCTCACGGATGAGAAGTTAATTTATATGGGGCTTTGAGCGGGCATCGATCGTTGTACAGCTACTACAAAGGAATAACAATTAAACGGGCGGAGGAGCTATTTTTGCATTGACGAACACCAGACTTGGCGTGTGGACCGATGGATAAGCGGTGGCACTTTCTTAGGTACGGATACTGGATAGATTTGACATCAATGGCTACAAGTTCTTTATATTAAAGAGTTGAAAGAATGCCAGTCAACAAGCCGTGAAGTACTCAAAAGCTAGGACCATAATTATATGTCACCCCTCTATTTATGCAGCTCATAACGTCTAGGAAATTATTGAACTAAAATTATAAAAGACAAGAGGGGAAATTTTCTAAAAGTTATGAACTGAGCAACTGATCTGGCAGGTAAAAGAGCTCTGTAGAAAAGATTATACTCGTAGAAGGCCCCTTGCCAGAGCGCAAGCAGACAAGTTTGCTGATATTGTTGTGCTAGTTGTATGCAGCAGTGTGGACTTTAACCATCTAAAGTTCTTTAGTAAATTGGAATAATGAATCTATATCTACCATTTTCTGTAAATGTAAAATAATGACCTTTGTGGAATGTCTGAATAAAGGCTTTATTATTTTAAAGTTCCGTCACACTTGCGTCGTAGCGCAATCAAGTGAACAGAATAAGCAATGGAACAGAGGACTGTTTCCCGCTACATGTACTACCTTGTACCATCGAAGACGAATAGACTGGTAAACGATGCATGTAGTAGTGGTGGTGCAGAAACAAAGAAAAAGCGTTGTCTGTACGAACGCCAAGGATCGATCAACTGGCGCGACGTAGACGCTTCCGCGTGTTGAATCTTTATTTTTGGCCTGGATAATTAGAACAATACAATTGTGTAGTTATGTTTACCCGTAGTAGCACGTTTTTAATTTCATGAATATTCAATTCTGTAAATAGTGCCAGTCAGTCGTTCGAAATATCCTATTCTCTAATCATCTTATATTTAAAACTAACAGTTGCGCGCGGCTTCATCCGCATGAACTTTGGGTTCTACAGATCCCGTTATAATGAGCCAACATTAAAAGATGGATAGAGTATAGAAATATTATGACGTTTTGACAGTTTTTGGAAGGCATATTATGTTTCAAATTTATATCTCAGATGGTTTATATTCTGGTGATTGGAAAATCAGCTCTTAATCTTAATTCATCATGTTTTACCTCCTTGAGGGTCACAATCAGTCATCTTTTCCTTTAATACGAGTATCTGCAGCAGAATGAAGCCCTTCGCACACGGCTCGTAAGCGTTATAGCGTATCGTTCTGACGCTACGCATAACAATATGACAATTACGCCTCCTACGATTCGCTGCAACACCGCTTCATCTGCGGACATATTGTTTGGAAATGTTCTTGCTCGTACTGCTCTCGTCGTACGCGAGGATTACGCTCAAATTGAGATTGCCTTGCCACAGTGCAGTGGCAAAAATCACAGAAAAGCCAACGTAAAATAAAAGATCGAATGAATAATGTCTCTCTATATGCAATCCATCACGTGTGCATCTTTCCTGCTCCGATAAGGTCATTACAGAACATTCTATCTGCAATCGTACGAGTAGGTGTTATCTTGAAGTGTGATTTTGATAGATTTGTAGTGGAAGATCTTAGAAATAATATGTAAGTTTTGATAACCTGTAAAGAGGAAGAGAAGTCAGTCAGTCACTGACTGTATGTCAGTCTGTTCTGTTGAATTATACACTATTCCTCAAAAAAAAAAAAGATTCCGACGAATTGAGAACCCCCTCCTTTTTTTGAAGTCGGTTAAAAATTGAGCTGTATGTTTGCGGCTCAATTTTTGACGACTGAACGGCGTAGCGGTAGCGAACCTGCAGTCTGCGTCGGAGGTCATAGGTTCGATTCCCACTACTGGTAAATGTTTGCGTGATGAGCATGAATATTTTCCAGTGTCTGGGTATTTTCCTATATATTATTTTCATGCATATAAACTATTATGTACATTTATTAATTATTTCGTACCCAAACACCAGCTTTCGCTTATTTTGGAGCTAGATTGTTATAACGGAACATGTCATAATGCTAATGATGACGAAGTGCACTCGCGATACACTCGCAGCCCGGATTAAAAGTAAAACACCGCAAGGGTCCACCACATTCTCGTCGAGATAAAGAAAGCGTCCGCAGGGAACGTAACACTGGTTGAACACAACTAGCATGCACCGCGTAACAAAACGCCACGCGGGCATGCGGTGGCAACTTGGAGCAGGCGTCACATTCCCCCGCCTAGCACCGAGCCAAAGCCACCATTGTATTCTTGTGGCACACGCACGAGGCATAAGCGAGAGCGATTATAGCGGTCTAAACATAAAGAAAACGTCCGCAGGGCGCGTAACATTATCAGAACACAACTAGAATGCATCGCGTAACAAAACGCCACGCGGGCATGCGGCGGCATCTTGGAGCAAACGTCACATTCCCCCGCCTAGCACCGAGCCAATGCCACCATTGTATTCTTGTGGCACGCGTACGAGGCATAAGCGAGAGCGATTATAGCGTTCTAAACATAAAGAAAACGTCCGCAGGGCGCGTAACACTATCAGAACACAACTAGCATGCATCGCGTAACAAAACGCCACGCGGGCATGCGGCGGCATCTTGGAGCAGGCGTCACATTCCCCCGCCTAGCACCGAGCCAATGCTACCATTGTATTCTTGTGGCACGCGCACGAGGCATAAGCGAGAGCGATTATAGCGTTCTAAACATAAAGAAAACGTCCGCAGGGCGCGTAACACTATCAGAACACAACTAGCATGCATCGCGTAACAAAACGCCACGCGGGCATGCGGCGGCATCTTGGAGCAGGCGTCACATTCCCCCGCCTAGCACCGAGCCAATGCTACCATTGTATTCTTGTACGCGTACAAGGCATAAGCGAGAGCGATTATAGCATTCTAAACATAGCTGTGTTTGTTTAAGCTCCTTTCAGACGAAAATGTCAAAAGTTTAACTTACAAACCGTTTTTTGTATGAAATAGATTGTATCCTGGATTAACACATAAGCTAATTTTCATCCAGGGCAAATAAATGATTCCTATTTGATGGATTTGCGAAAAACCAAGATTCACCCATGCAGAGCCGCGGGAATAAGCTAATAAAAGACATAATAAAACTTGTGAAAGTCTCTTCGGTTAGAACAAGCGTTATCTACTGACCTGTCTAAAATCACTTGGGAAAAGTTCCTAATCTTATACCAGGCACAGGTGGGGTCATGCATGGAGTACTGTAGGAAATATAAAGGACATATAATAAAACTTGTTAAACTCTCTTCAGTTAGGGCAAACGTCATCTACAGACCTGTCTGGGTCTGTAGCGCTGAGCTTGGAATTCGCACGCGATCGTCTGACGGCTGTCCGAAGCCAAACATCGCTGCGTCGACCGAATCGCATTGTGAAGGGTATAAAATTCCGGGTTAGCCACTGTTACAATGTAAGTACGTTATAAAGTACGAAGCAGATAGACCCCGAGATAATAGTATTAATCGGATGTACTAAAAACCCAACCCTGGACAACAGCTAATAAAGGTCATAATAAAGCTTGCAAAACCCTCTTCGGTTAGGGCAAGCGCCATCTACAGACCTGTCTGGGTCCGTAACGCTGAGCTTGGAATTCGTTCGGGATCGTCTGACGGCTGTCCAAAGCCAAACATCGCTGCGTCGACCCAATCGCATTGTGGTGGGTATAAATCCCGGGTTAGCTACTGTCACACTCTATGTTTGTATGTACGTACTTACATTACAAAGTACGTAGCAGCTATATGTCCCGAGATAAGAGAATAAGCATTAAAATCACAACCCTATGGATATGACAGAGTTTACGAAATGGCGTGAAATATATTGTACGACATACGTGAACCCCTACACCTTGTTAGATTTAAAATTTAAACTGTAGACTATTTTATCCTTTACAAGTGAAATTATTCACTTGTAAAGGATGTTCATAAAGAGTAAAGACCTAATTTACAGGCTCTCGTGAATAGTCAGTAAAATATGATTATACTTATTTATATTTAGTGATCTAAGTTACGACTTAAAAACTAAATTTACGAGGGTCATTAGGACCCTCGTAAATTTAGCGTCCTTTTAGCGAATTGAGCAGAGAATTATTTTGAGGGTGTCACAAACACACGTAAACAACTACACAGTACACACACACACACACATACTTACACAGACAGAATAATTCACCTGTATAACATTAGTGGGGCCCAAGCTTGAAAAAATTTAATAAATTAGATGGAATAAAGTTAAAATCTTCTCCCGGTGCATCAGACAATCCCCGTAGTGATCATAAATCTTCATCGGATCTCGCCGTGATTTACCGACTTTGCGGATGTTAAGAGGATCACGTCACTCTGTGCATCTACGTGATTAGCCTCGTAATGGATTTATTTGTTCTTTGCCCTACTACATACACTATTCCAGTGACAGAATTGAAGCAAGTAAAAATTATTTTTTAAAAAAATTGAACCGACTTCAAAACCACAAATAGGCACTCAAAAGCGAAAAATAAATTAATATAATTATTATAATCGCTACTACCCACTCATCTATTTTGAAGTCGGTGCCAGCCAATTCAAATAGATAAGTAAATCTTTATAATAGTGCAAAACTTCATCCATAGTATGTAGTAGTAGTAAGCTTCGCTGGCACCGACTTCAAAATAGATGAGTGGGTAGTAGCGGTTATAATAATTATATTAATTTATTTTTCGCTTTTGAGTGCCTATTTGTGGTTTTGAAGTCGGTTCAATTTTTTTAAAAAATAATTTATTTTACCCTTTTTAGTGCAAAAAAGTTTTTAAAGACAAGCTTTTATGATCTAGTTGGTACGTTTTAACCAAATTTAAAACGGACTATCACAATAAAATGCATGTACAATAATCACGGAAAATCCTAAATACCGATATAGGGATTAAACAGAGAACCTCTTTTTTTGACGTCGGTCAATTAAAACATATATTTCAGTCAACTTGAGAATCTCCTTCTCTTTTGAAGTCCGATCTGGGGACACGGTAGTGTCCCCGCCAAGACGAGCCAAGCGAAGCGCGAGGGCACTACCTATCTTTTCTCGAAGTGTTTCGCCGTATTTTTAAACCCTTATAACTTAGGCCTGAATTATTTCAGATAATCAAAATTCTCGGAAAATGATGTCGCCAGTGAACTTATTAAACCTATAAAGTTTCAATTTTATAGGTCTTATACTTTAGATTTTATTGACGTCTAAAAAACCCAAATTTCGTCACTGACTGACTGACTGACTGACTGACTGACTCACTGATGATCATCAAAATTCCTAGGTACTTCCTGAAGACCTAGAAAGCTGAAATTTGGTATATAAGCTAGTATTAGCACACAACCAACAAAAAAATTCCAAAAGTTGGAAATTTAACCCCCCAACCCCTTAAAATAGGGGATGGAAGTTTGTATGAAATTACCGCAAATATTGATGCTAGAGGTCTCAAAATTGATATAGGGACTCTTTGTAATTAACAATTAAATACGTGTTTCAGGATTTTTAGTTAATCACCCCACATCCATAAAATTAGGGGGTTGGAAGTTCGTATGGGGTTTCCCCTAAGTATATAGGTATAATAAAAACTTAATTTCTGAAATTTGGTATATAAGCTAGTATTAGCACACAACCAACAAAAAAATTCCAAAAGTTGGAAATTTCACCCCCCAACCCCTTAAAATAGGGGATGGAAGTTTGTATGAAATTACCGCAAATATTGATGCTAGAGGTCTCAAAATTGATATACGGACTCTTTGTAATTAACAATTAAATACGTGTTTCAGGATTTTTAGTTAATCACCCCACATCCATAAAATTAGGGGGTCGGAAGTTCGTATGGGGTTTCCCCTAAGTATATAGGTATAATAAAAACTTAATTTCTGAAATTTGGTATATAAGCTAGTATTAGCACACAACCAACAAAAAAATTCCAAAAGTTGGAAATTTAACCCCCCAACCCCTTAAAATAGGGGATGGAAGTTTGTATGAAATTAGCAAATATTGATGCTAGAGGTCTCAAAATTGATATAGGGACTCTTTGTAATAAACCACAAATAAGGAAACAATAAACTAGGTGAACCAAGGAGGGTTCCCTCATTTAAATGATAGAGGGGGGGAATACTTGATTCGGACAAATATCCACCATGCAATGATATTCAAGAAATACACCAAAGAAAAGGAAATTAACCAAATAAAAAATATAGTCGCAAGCAACTTACAAAAAGAAGTGAAATCCCAGCAAAAACATTTTCATGTAAAATGTTGCCAAGACGAGAACATGTGGCTCACACTATCAAAAAGTTATCAGATCTCATGTAGAGCAAGACTTCTAACTCTACACGCCCTAACTCTATAAATCCTAACTTTATAAACTATACACTTTAGTCAAAATATATTATGTCTTGGCTGTTTCGTTACTGTCACATGGGTGCACTTCTCGGTGCAAACCTGCATTCCGAACCTAGCGGTAGAGTTTTTGACTTTTCATGGGTGCCTTTTATTTAGGCCTATGTGAAAAATAAAGAATTTCATTTCATTACATTTCATATTACGCAAGCGATAGGTTTTAATGTGTGCAAGCCCTATATAATCCCTATATGTGTCAAAATATTCGCTAGGATTTTTTTGTTATTAAAATAATTGGCCAAGTGCAACGGACTCGCGCATGAATGGTTCCGTACATTAATCTGTTTTACTAATTTACGGATTTCCGCGAAATAATGCCTGCTTCCATTCAATAATAAAAGAACAAGAAAACACTCTCCGATCAAAACGACGCGACGACTATACTACTAAACGATTGTAAAAAAAACAGAAATCGCCAACAAACGCCAAGTCACCAGGAAACGTTCCATCACTGCAACGTCACAGAGGTTCGAATCACGTACCCCATTAACTACGTGAGTCGATAACAGCCCAGCCTGATGGGTTACTTAACGGATTACACTAATAGACATACGAGTATATACACAGGACCCGGCGAACCGCGCAAGGAATGTCGCCAGTTTACTGGTGTCAAAAATGTTTATTTTGACACCAACGGCGACAGTAGTGAGGCGAACGCAGTATTGTTTATGGACGCGGTCCACACCACAGATCACTAAACTTGTTATTAGTCCTCACGGGTGTTTCCACAGAGACGGTTTCCTCCTTAACGTGGCGTATTAGCGGGAAATTTGACAGAATGGCGTTATTAGGGTTCCATACCAATTTGGTAAAAATGGAACCCTTATGGTGAGACTTTCTCCGTCCGTCCGTCCGTCCGTCCGTCCGTCTGTCACACTCGATTATTTCAGTAACTATCGAAGCTATCGACTTGAAATTTAGAATAGTTATAGGTATTAGTGACCCGACGTCATAGCAATCGTAAAAATTTGAAAATTGTTTTTATTTTTATTTAAAAAGGGGAGAAAACGGGAGCTTCGAATTTTCAAAATGAAATAAAAATATTGAGTGGGGTATCATATGAAAGGGCGTTACTTGTGTATTCTAAAACCGATTTTTATTTATTTTTATGCTTGATAGTTTTTGATTTATTGAGCAAACTGTCGAAAAAAATACTGTTCCCCCCCCTTATCTCCGAAGTTTATCGATCGAAAAATCTGAAATAATTATGATCAATAGACATTAATGTATATTTTACAGGAAAAATAAAATTAACTCCCTAATTTTTATACTTTTTTTGATAATAACAATAAACCACCAAAAACAAAGTTACGTTTGCGGTTCGCTAACAAAAGTACCTACTTATAAATTATACTCGTAAATTCAAGGGACAAAGGTGGTTCTTTTAACGTTTTACTTCTTTGATAGTATGGAACCCTCGGTGCGCGAGTCCGACTCGCACTTGGCCGGTTTATTTTTTTTCTTGTGTAAAGAAGGTTTACGTAAAATGTTCAGATGGGCTCATTCTTAGGTACTAAATATCGGTGATTACACCTCAAACACATTCTACACATCTTAAGTTTCTTACGTCACGCCGTGCGATGTTGCAAAAGTTACGACTTGGACGCTGATTGGTTAATACTTGCATTGGTCGTTTAGCGTAGGCACTGATTGGTTAAAGTTTGCATCGTTCCTTCATCGTAGGCATTCGGTGCTATGGTTATCAACGATGTGACAATCCCAGCCAACGCCAAGTCATGGTGGGTATTGGGTACTTAATGGATTACACCTCAAACTCCGTCCATTCTACACATCTTAAGTTTTTTATGTCACGCCGTGCGATTCGGCAGAGATGCTTACAGTGTCGACGAAAGATCTTACTTTGGGGCAATGCTGCTGATATTCATACAATTTTCGTATTGCAGAAAAGAGCGACCAGAGTTTTAAACATATGAACTAAATTCTAGTGAATGTCTTCGTGAAAATTTTAAGGACATTGGTATTCTTACCGTAACTTGGTGGGAGGCTTCGGCCGTGGCTGGCTACCACCCTCCCAGCATAGACGTTCCGCCAAGGGATATAGCGTTCCGATGCGATGCTGTGTAGCAACCGTAAGGGGGTTAAGAATCACTTGTCATCAGGTAAGATTGCAGTTAGTAACTAACTTGGAGTATATAACGAAATAGACTGTGGTAGGTACTCTGGGAGTGCCGACAGAAGTGGAAACATCACAATATCTAAAGAGCTTGGGTACGAGAGTTTGGTTACGGTACGTTAGTAATATTAATATTCGTTAGTTACGGTAACAGGGTGTGTGGTAAAGCTATCGCGACTTCAATGGGTTTTCCCTATCTCAAAAATGTCCAATGAGCCTAAAGAAGTTTCACTTCAAAGAGAACAGATATAGAAATATGGAACCCTAAAACAAAGAGCTAATGATAAGGACACGCTATTGTCGATTGAGTGTATAGTTTACAGGAGGACTGATAGTATTTATGTTGAACAACAACGAAATCACAGTATACCCACGAGCACAAAAGTCATCGAAAAAGCTCATGCTAATAGCCCTACAGGGAAATCAGTTTAGTCGACGTTTAGCGAAAACCTCCGCTCTCCGACCCTTTTGAACTTTTTCCCCATTGACTACCTATTTGTTAACAAGACCTTGACGAATGACGACTAGCGTTCGGGCGTACTTCATAGGTATTCGAATATTTGCTCTGAGTTATTTTGTTTAAGAAAAAAACTCGCCACCAAAATATTGCTTTCTTATAAGCTTTTATTTTCGGGTGGTATCTTGACACTAAATTTTGGAGCAGATATCTTAATCGCAAACCGATTGCAATACATGGTTAGTTGTATGACGTTATTCTAAATCCAATATGGCGTAACACACAAGATGGCGGACTAATTATTTAAATTGATGATTATGTCTTTGTAACAATAAATATTTATGTGAATAAAAGAAGGTTTTACAATTTCCTGTAATGGTTTTACTGTACTTCATTTCACACGGCTCACAACGATAGTGTAGATAGCTTTGCAATAAGTAGAATAATAAAATTTTATCGCCTGTTCTTTCTTGTACTTATACATACTCGATACAGAGCGATTCGCGTATATTTTTCTCAGTTATTTTTATTAGAAATTCCGTACATATAGGGTTGTTGGTTATCATCAATGACGAAATACGCTACGCTAAGAGGATGGGAAAGATATGACGCAAAAATTTCTCGAATATAGCGTCGCGTGTCGTACAACATTTCGGCATCGACAGCACATACCGTTGTCGGTCGCATACATTATAGCTAGACCGCTATAAACTTGGCCCTCCCATGGTCTGCGGGACGTGGGGCGGGAGCTACTCAACCACTGATCTCTATTCTATGGAATAAACATTCTATACAATTCGGGCTAGGTTCACTGTGGATCCGTAGAATAGGGATCAGTGCACTCTACTAATCAGCTGTCAGAGACTGACGTGAATTACGCTACACACGATGATATTAATGTTGCGACGTGGATACATAATTACATACTTAAGAAAATGCCATAGGCGAATTTTCAAGATGCGAGTCATTACATCGTATCGTGTATAGCCTATCGCACACCCGCCCCGCTGTTAGGTCCGGAAAGCAGGTTTTCACCGAGAAGAACTGGCAAGAAACTCGGCACTTGCTGTATTTCAAAAATATCGTGGTAATATAACAACTTTGGTTGAAGGTTCATGACAAGATTTTTCAGATATCACTTCTTTACAATCGCATAATTATTATGTTTCATGTGATTCATAGTCACTAAGAAGTGGGACGCGTCTTCGTGGACTGAACTACCTATAATACCAAACTAAAAGCATTCAATAACTTCCACAACATTACGCAGTTACCCAAATTTAATAAGGAAAGCGATAGTAAAGTGGCAATGTGTGTAAATGCAATTTTCCCTTTCCTTTATTCGGGTTTTCTAATTGCGATCCGGCCTTCCCGCCGCAGCTGAAACTACCAATAACCGTTGCGGTGCCAATATGGCCACGTTTGCTTCTCAAGCCAATATCAATTTGTTTACAAAATGAGATCTCACTGCGAGATAGAATGTCTACTTCTTTTATTGATATACCAGATAGCAAACACTTGACGCCCGTGAGGCAATAAAATAAAACGCTTGTTGATATCTCTGTCGCACAGTTGCCGTCCTGGTTCCGCGTTTTATTACATCGTGAGTAGCTGGTGTTTACTACAGACATACTAACAGACCTAGCGACATACTGGGCACAAAAACAGCAAAGGAGTTTGCCTCAAAATGGGCTATTTTGCGTCCACACTGCGTCTGAAGCACGTATGCATGAAAAATCTTATTTCAAATTATAATATCACATATATTTTTCTCAATGATGTGCGTACAGGGGTTTAAAAGTTTTATGAAAATAAAAGTAATTAAACGTCTCGATAAAAGCGGAACTGCCGTATAGGCACTGAAAACGTCACTCCCACTACCACTTGGCAAATGATACCAGTTTTTTATAAACTCACTTTTTTAGGGAAAAAGTAGGATAACTATTATAGGAAATAAATCAAATGAAAACCCAATTACAATTGTAGATATGTAAAACATAATAAAGAAACTATAATTAAATACCTAAATAATAAAGCCAAGCACACTGTACGGTATTGCTTACATTTAATTGAAATTGTCAAAAGATTTTTTTCAATGAAAAAAAATCTTTATTGACTAGCAACTCCCTCCTGACAATGTCATTCAAGTACCAAGAGAGCCTTGTTGGACTGTACATATATCTCTACCGCATCTATACAGATTAGATTTGCACCTTCTGTTCAAATTATTTTTATAGCTGTTTATTGAAAAGCAAGAAATGCTTCACTGAACATTTTAATTGCGGTAAGCAAAAGCACTTGCAACACCACAGAGTACATCAAAATCAAAATCAAATCAAAATCAAAATATCTTTATTTCACATAGGCCTAACATACAGGCTCTTGCGAACGTCGGTATGACATTTGTTGCATAATAATGATGATAACTACAAGTCGACTTAAAACTAAGTTTACGAGGGTTCCAAACGCGCCCTGCCGCTGAGAAGAAGCCCACAACAAACATCACGTTCATTGTGTTGTTTGATCATGTAATGTGCAGCTAATTATAACAAAAAGTAAGCACACCATCTTGATCGTGACAAAATCCTACGTGGCTTAAAACCTATTCATAAGTGTATTTAAATTATTAAGAATAATACTTTTATTTCCAGCATAACCTTTGGCTCATAATTATTGAAACGATTCTAATGTTATCTGTCGCTAGGTTCCTAGGTACAACAATATGGATGGGCCCCGTCTACAAAATAAGCGTGACTATTTTTAATGTGTAAAGTGGCGCATAAGATGGCGTCACCTAGGGAAGTACCACGAACATTTGACAGCAAATCTTGGCGCTCACCATGGCGCTGCATGTCACGTAAAGCTATGCTACAAATGGGGCACCTCCTTAATTTTCTTATCTCAATAATCTGTCGCGGCGCCACCGTCGAAACTAGGGTAAAACCAAACTCGTAAATAGAAACACTGGTTTAAATGTCATCAACTCTTCAGTCGTAGTTGTCTATGGTCAGCGTCACTGTTAGTTGTCTATGTCACTAATCGTCAACAGCGACACCACACAGAAGTTTTAAGGAACTACGGGGTGGCCATTATAAAAAATAAATGCACAATAATATAATAAATACTATTAAATATTATTTTACGTAGATAATAATATATATAAAGAAAAAAATATTAATAAACTTACATACTTTGGTAACGTTTCGTTACATAGGTACCTACCTACTATGATATACCAATGCCTACCTAGATACTTGTGAAGTAGATCTGCTTTATAGTAATGTAAACAGGTGTAGGTATGGCCGTAGGAATAATTAATATATATATAGCTGCTTGTGCTGATTCATTCATTCACTCATTGATCACCTCTCCTGAACAATTTTGTATGAAAAATTTTTTTTTCAATTACCATTTCGTATAGAAGAGAAAAATTAATTCGGAGGAAAAATACGGAGAGAGCTGATGATTGAGGATTTTGGAGACGGATGAAGAGCACAGCCAAGGGTATTGGAGATAGGTGGGGGGTGCTCGACCAAATGTCATTCGAAACGTCATCCATTTGGCAGTGAGCTGAAAAAAAATTCAAAATGGCGGATTCAAAATGGCCGCCATTCGAATTTCGTCGATATCTCGGAAAGTATAAAAGATGGAAGAACGGTTTCTTGACAAGAGTTAATCAGGACTCAAAGGTCTACGCGATGAATAGAAAAAAAATCCAATATGGCGGAAAAAAAATTCCATAGAAAATGTATGAGGAATATTGAAGAGACCACGAGTTGTAAAACATGAAGTGCTTTGATGCGGTTTTTTGGAAGACTAGCAGAGAAAAATATGGAATGAGGTGATGATTGAGGATTTTAAAGATAGTCAAGAGCATGGGCAAGGTATTATAGTTAGGTGGGGACTTCTGAAACAAAAAATACTCGGAACTTCACGCAATTGGCAGTGAGCTGAAAAAAAACAAAATGGCGGATTCAAGTGGCCGCCATACAAATTTCGTGTTGTTCTATCTCGGAAAGTATAAAAGATAAGAGAGTGGTTTCTTAGCAAGAGGTGATCAGGATCTTAAGTTCAACGGGATAAATAAAAAAACTAAATGGTGGAATTTATTTCTCCATGGAAAATGTACATGCTACAATAAGTAGGGAACTATCCAAGGCATTGACGCAGTTCTTTAGAGAACTGCCAGAGGAAAGTATGAAAAGTGATGATGATCTAGGATTTGAATGATGGTTGAGGAGCACGGTCATGGTTTTAAAGATAGTTAAGGTCTGTTAGAGCAAAAAATACGCTGAACCTCATCTGATGAGGTTCAGCGTATTTTTGTTCGAACAGCCCATAACTATCTTTAAAACCATGACAGTGCTCCTTGGTCATTTTTCAAGCCCTGCACTGCCAATCGGATTCCAATTGGCGATGGAGATGACGGCGATACCTTTATAGGCGGGAAGACAGCACGCGGGCCACATGTGGCCCGCGCACTCACGCGCCCTACTAGTTACTATATATATAGCTGCTCGTGCTGATTCACTGACTCACTGATTGATCACCTCTCCTGAACAATTTTGTATGAAAAATTTTCTTTTCAATTACCATTTCGTATAGAAGGGAAAAATTCATTCGGAGGAAAAATACGGAGAGAGCTGATGATTGAGGATTTTGGAGACGGGTGAAGAGCACGGGAAGGGTATCGTAGATAGGTGGGGGGTGCTAGACCAAATGTCATTTGAAACGTCATGCATTTGGCAGTGAGCTGAAAAAAAGTTCAAAATGGCGGATTCAAAATGGCCGCCATTCGAATTTCGCCGATATCTCGGAAAGTATAAAAGATGGATGAATGGTTTCTTGACAAGAGCTGATCAGGACTCTAAGGTCTATTCGATGGATAGAAAAAAAATTCAAAATGGCGGAATTTATTTTTCCATATAAAATGTATGGGGAATTTTGAAGGGATTTTTTATAGGCGGGAAGACAGCACGCGGGCCACATGTGGCCCGCGCACACACGCGCCCTACTAGTTATATCTATATGCATCATCCAGGGTTCCACGGTAATAACGAGGTCGCTTTAAATAAAGTAATCATTATGGGCAAAAATACCGATAAGTACTTATAGTGCGTGAAAACAACTAATACCTACATAGAAGTCTTTGAACCTAACCTCAAAATATCAGAAAAATAGAAAATAAGATTGCTCCAAATTCCCGGTTTTTATCTTACTGATTTTTTTATAACGTAATATTGGGAATATTTCCAATGTTTTACCGATGATTTGGTTGAGACGCAAGTATAGCCCAATTTTCATACAAGAATCGGCAATGTCCTTTGAAAGTCCCATAAATCGTCAATATTGAAAAAAGTGATTACTGAACTCTAAAAGTGTTTTTTTAACGCCCCCATATGAAATCACTGTTTTATATTTTTTATGTAATTTTCGGCTTTAGGACATCACTTTATATATTACTGCTAAGTTTGAAGTAACTCTGTTAATTAATTCAGTATCTATAAGGCTCGAAGGACGGCCTGATAGACAGACAGACGTTTGTCTACGAGCAAACCCACCCTTAACTTTACAACCTGTGACCACATTACATTTGTTGCTAGTGACCGTCATTCGAATGACATTTTATTTTAGTTCCATGGACGCTCACGCCAGGTCAACAATCAGCGCTGAAAATCAAGTGTCTTCATTTTTACGTTGACAGTCAGCGATCCATAGAATAGAGATCAGTGACTAACATCACTTACGTATTCAAAAGTGAATCCTGGCGGTTCGGGGAATACTTCGGGTGCATTAGCAGTGGATGCTTTGCATATAGTTGCATGGTCGGAAATGACCAGTCTAATCCGCGAAACAACGCCAACAACTGACAGTAAATCTGTCGAAATACTGACAAGTCTGAATTCGGATGCGGATAATAAATGGATGCATTTTCTTTGCGCAAAACAACTACTTTACTCTGTCCGTTCGTTTATTTTACTTTTTGACATGCAATATACTTATAGCAATTGCCAAGATTCAGAGAGAGACAAACGTAAAATGATCTATCTCTGGTCTGTGAAAGAGATAGATCATTTTACAGAGTATACATATTTTAGCCCTATACTCTATTATCGTAAGAAGATATTTTTTTATTGAATTACGAGGAATTACTGTGGCATGAGTGATAGTGACGTCACTATCCGATATAGCTATCTCTGTCTAATCAAGATTATTAAATTGCTTAGAACTTTTTCGTCATTTGCTCGATTTTCGATTCGTCTCAAAACTCCACTATTCAGAAAATGTTTCCGAGAAACAAGTTAAACATGTATGTAATGGTCCACTTTATTTGTTCCTTATTGCGAGTAGGTCGGGCAATTTACCTTTCCTTCCACCATTTAACTCCTAGGGATAAGGTCATGTAAAATGCATTATTGTTGTGGTTCCTTCGGTGTTCCTTGATTTTTTTCTATGCTCCTTTATTATCGCCCATAAAGAGCATGAGTGATTTTTAGAATAAGAGTTGTTATAGGCCTAGTGGTTATGACTTCATCCAGGGTTCGAACTTCAGATCTCTGACTTCACAAAGTTATGCGATTCAGTGGAAACTAACTTCTTACGGACGTGTGAAGCCTTCCAATCCGCACTTGAACTTGACAAACGGTAATAGTTGCAGGGCATGTAGTATCGCGAAGATTTTTGTACCTAGTTATTGATATGTTCTTTAATATTCTAGAACATATTTATGTTCTATCATCAATAGTTTTCGCAGCCCATGCGACGTAAGATGTTTTATGGCATTTTTTTACACCTTGGGTTACGTCACTTAAGTTTTAGTAAGGTTTCCTTATCTTTTGTAGCAAGAAATATAGCCGAGGTTTCTCATGGTGAATGTAAGGTATATTCCTTACATTCTAATGTGGTCTACAGGTCTAATGGTGAAATCGGCACCGTAGTTTTTGAGTTTACTCATTACAAACACACACGCACACATACGCACACACCAACACAAATATAAATCTTTCCAATTAATACTCGTAATATTAGTGTATATTATGCTGTAAAAAAATGATATGAAATTTACAAGGCATGTTGATAAGAAATATTATGTTAGAGAAAGTCAGTGACCGAAAAGAAAATAAAATCATAGACCTAACTTTCTTTTATTTCTTTTATTGTTCAGCGCAAAGGTGAAACTATTAAACACACAAGCAATAAACATCAGCAAATACACGTTTGCCGCATAGTTATTATATTAGTTACAATAAAACCGGCCGTAATAATAATCTTTCATGGGGCATGAAATCCTACTTTTTTTGCGAGTTCAATAATGTTGTAACAACATTGCCATAGTTGGCGTTTTTACGTTTTTCTTTTACTAGTGTAATAACATTTTTAACGTAAAATAAAAATACGTAGTAGGTACTAGGTACCTATTATGGACGGAATACAATAGCAACTCTGAATACTCATTATAATTGATGTCAATAGAAAATTTTGAACTTCGTCTTTAAAAAGCACGGAACGGAGTTTTTATGGAAAATAAGTGCAGTAAGCTAAAATTAACGAAATTCGACGATCGGAAAGTAAGGATCTAAATCAATGTACCTACCTAATAAATTTTGTATGGCAACCTTGTTTTTCTATAGCCTACCAACAGCATAAAATAATTCAATAAAAAGAATTAGGAACAAAGATGAACCGTTTTGAAAAAAAAAAAACTGGGATGAGATCAAAGCCCAGCCTTTGAAAACACTGAAAGAGCGATTAAGACATCGGAAAATTAATTTAAAAACGTCGATCAAACCGAACGGAAGGTATTTTGCGCGATAGCGATCACAAAGATGGATTACGCAGTTTTTAGAGTTCCGTAGACAAATGGCACAAATGACCAATCGCATTAAGTTTGTCATGTCAGTCTATCCATCGGGTCAATTTATTCGATCGCTCTGCAGGACAGCTGAATTTCAGCAAATAAGTTTTAGTACCAAAGCACGTAAAGTGATTGACAGACTGGAATTTTAAAAATGTACCAGTGAATATTTGTAAGTGAAATCTCGATGGTCTTTTAAGAAATTGTAGAGAAGTTCCTTCGTGACCTTGCACATACTATAACAGTTGGGTATCGCTCCGCCTTGAATTTTGTTAACTAGAAAATGTATCTAGTTATGATTTTATTTTCGGTTACACTCTACATCATACAATTATTACAGCAAGTAGGGAACCCTCACCGCTCAAGTATAACGCGTTCTGCTAAGAAATAAATATTTTAACATTTGTATTAATGGCATAAAGAGATTTCTTTTTCTGTTTCAAAATGACAGAATATGATAGAGTACAGAACAGGAAAATTTATTTTGCTTTCAAAAATTTTGAAAGTTTTTATTATTATGTACAATCGAACAAACGATGAAATAAAATAAAGTATAATATTAACAATAGTGTATTCCTCTCGCCCCGTACAGTAAAATAACATTTGTTACAATTGTAAAGTTAAACGTAACAAACGAGTCGAGTCTGCCGGAGTGGCAAAGTGGAATGGACGGCCAAGAGATCACGAATCACAATCATTTGTTGTACGGGCCTTTAGGGGAGCGATTCACGTAGCGTTTTCACACACGTCGAGTGAAGTGAAGCAAGAAAGAAAATTAAAAATTAACACTGATAAATTAACTTTACTACTATTATAGTTTGACAATTTCGTGCGCGACCCTCCTGCGGGGTGACAGACGATAGGGGATTGGGGAAGCAAGGAACTTAGATGTCAGCGGTTAGCGGGCGGTGTAGCGGGGAAGGGGACACTTTTCTGCATGTATGCGTTACCGCGTCCCCCGTCCGTCTGTCGCCTCGCAGGAGGGTAGCGCAGAGCATTGGTTAAAATCTCATGAATTCATATTTAATTTTGGTAATCACCAAGTTGGTAGTTCGTTCACCAGATCTAATTCTATACATGGTGGCTCATTAATTTTGTTAAATAAAAATCTTAAATTTAAAAATAGAAATGATATTGTGAGCCTTTCTGTTGAACGATTAATAGAGCAATTTATCATCGTTACGGTTTATAGACCTCCCAAGTCCGACTTTGAGCTCTTTGAAAAAGTTATGGATGATGTTTTATTTAAATTATCAATATCTAGTAAAAAGCTATTAGTGTGTGGTGATTTTAATGTAAACATTTTAGAGAATAGCTCCTTGAGTATAAGGCTATTAAACTTATTTAAAACTTATAACTTGTTGCACATGTTCATGGAGCCTACACGAATAACAAGTAATAGCGCCACGTGCCTGGATAATATTTTTACTGATATAAAGCCAATAAGTAAAGAAATAATTAATACTTTAGATTCAGATCACTGTGGCCAGTTTATTCAGTTTGAATCATGCAAGAAAGCTGTAAAAAAACAAAAAATTACTTTTGTGCCAGTAACATCGGACCGCATTGCTAAAGCAAGAACAAGGTTAGTAGAAGAACTACCATTCTTGCCAGATATTTTGAATCCAAACGAGATGTATACCTCATTTTTTAACAAATTCAGTTTAATATTTGATTCCATATTCACCAGTAAAACGGTCTTCAGTACTGACACATTGGTTTTTAGCGAATGGGCAACAAGCGAGTTGCATTTACAGAGGAAAAAGTTGTACGAGCTTTATGCAGAACGTATGTTTAATACTAGTGACGAGTTTAGAGATCGCGTAAAATTGTTTTCAAAAAAATTTAAACAAGATTGTATGTTAAGGAAATCAGAATTTATACAAAATAAAATTAAAAATAGTAACAATGTTATTAAAGCTACCTGGAAAATAATTAATCAGGAAACTGGAAAAGCAACCGAACATACTAACACAATTAAACTTAATGTTAGCAATAAATCAGTTACCGATGACCTAGAGGTTGCCACTGCTTTTGAAGAATTTTTCACGAATATTCCAGTTTCCACGACGCAATCACTGAACTCCTCAACAGTTAATGCGCTCTCATTGTTAAAAAAGAATGTGCCTGAATGTATTAACACCTTTGCATTCAGCCACGTTAGCGGCTCTGACGTTATTAAAGCATTTAAATTAATTAATGTTAAGAAAACTAAGGACTTATGGGGCATTTCTGTACATGTAGCCAAGTCGTTAATTGATATTGTTGCACCCGACTTAGCATTAATATTTAATAATTGCATAGATTGTGGTGTGTTTCCTGACTTAATGAAACATAGTAAAATAATTCCATTGTTTAAATCAGGTAGTACCAGTGACCCCACCAACTTTAGACCAATATCTGTACTACCAATATTTAGTAAAATTTTTGAAAAGCTCATATTAAATCAATTACTTTTCTTCTTTCAAAAGAATGATTTATTACACAACAGACAGTTTGGCTTTACACGGGGTCGCTCGACAACCGATGCTGGTGTCGAGTTAATAAAAAACATATTTGAAGCCTGGGAGGAATCACGTGACGCACTTGGCGTTTTCTGTGATTTATCTAAGGCGTTTGATTGTGTTCAGCACGAAACATTAGTCAGTAAACTACTCCACTATGGTATCAAAGGTGCAGCTCTAGAGTTGATGAGCTCCTATTTAAGTGATCGAATTCAGAGAGTAGAAGTTAATGGAAAGCGATCGTGTGGGTCGAGTGTGAAAATGGGAGTTCCTCAAGGGTCCATATTAGGACCATTCCTGTTCCTCATTTACATCAATGACCTTCCTTATGTTACTAAGGACAATCATGAGATAGTATTGTTTGCTGATGATACATCACTTGTATTTAAAATTAATCGACATAAAACTAATTTTGACGATGTAAACAACTCTCTCAATAATGTGGTACAGTGGTTTGAGGCTAACAATTTACTTCTAAATAGTAAAAAGACCAAGTGCATTAAATTTACTCTACCTAATGTAAAACAGGTCAAAACGACTGTACTACTTAACAATGAGGAACTGGAACTAGTAGATGCAACCGTATTTCTAGGAATAACGTTGGATGCCAAACTTCAATGGGGCCCTCATATAACTAAACTGTCGAACAGACTTAGTTCTGCTGCATACGCGGTTAAAAAGATACGGCAGCTGACCGATATTCAGACTGCTAGACTAGTGTATTTTAGTTATTTTCACAGCATTATGTCATATGGTTTATTATTATGGGGTAATGCTGCTGACATTGATACGATATTTGTGCTGCAGAAGAGGGCTGTTCGTGCTATTTATAGAATGGGTCCAAGAGAATCCCTCAGAGATAAATTTAAAGAATTTAATATTATGACGATACATGGTCAATATATTTATGAAAATATAATTTATGTTCATAAGAATATTAATAAGTTTACTAAGAAATGTGACCTCAATACCATTAATCTCAGGAACAAGCATAAGCTCGTGTTAAACAGCACAAGATTATCTAAAATTAGCAAATCATTTGCATGCAACTGTATAAGATTTTATAATAAGTTACCACATCATGTATCTGAAATGTCACTAAATAAATTCAAAGGGTTTGTCAAGCCTAAACTCATTCAAAAGGCATATTACAATATTAAGGACTATATTAGCGACATAAACCCTTGGAATTGACTCATAAGGGGTAGATTGCTCTGTTGTCGTTGCTAGCCTATATTTTAGTATTTATACATTGTTTGTTAAATGGTGATAACATAAAAAAATACCCGGCTGAGTTTGTTGTGGGCTTCTTCTCAGCGGCAGGGCGCGTTTGGAACCCTCGTAAACTTAGTTTTAAGTCGACTTGTAGTTATCATCATTATTATGCAAGAAATGTCATACCGACGTTCGCAAGAGCCTCTATGTTAGGCCTATGTGAAATAAAGATATTTTGATTGATTGATTGTTGCCAAACTATAGTTTAAACCAGTCTTTCCCAAAGTGGGCGATAACGCCCCCTTGTGGGCGCTGCAGGTCTCAAGGGGGGCGGTAAGAGACCCAGAAAGAAAATGGGGGCGTTGTGTCGAGGCGGGGGGGTGATTTGTAATTTTATTTAGCTAGTAGGCCTCTCAAACAACCTCTTAACTGCAAGAGCTCTCGACTCTCAACAACAACTTGTGAACATCAACTAATATGAATTAAAAGATTGCTCAAACTCGATTCTATATTTCTCTCCGCGTAGTTCATATATCTGTCATATTTTATTGAATATAGAAAAAATGAATCATCATGTCAATCGGTCGCTCCGTTTCGTAATGAAAGTAGACACAAATAAAAAGGCAACAGACACACTTTCGCATTTTAATAGTTATTAGTACTCGTAGATATCTATCATGTTTTAACAAGTTTTTGTTAAATAACCCGAATTGTGCATTCCTGTAGCAGTCGGATGATTCATTGAATACTTGTTCGGACTTGTTGAGTACGATTGAGCGTCGAATGAGATTAACGAGTTTATGCATGTTTGTTTTATTCCTGTCGGTGCGTGCTGCTTAAGCATTTCTATATAAACAATGTAATATTTATTTTATTTTCATTTGTGGTCTCGCGCGTAATAGATGAGCACTACTTACACCTCCTCTACACTACTCGCGAAGTTGAACGTATTTCTCATTGCAAAACAATGTCGGAAGTAAAAAAGAAGAGACGGCAATACTGTGCGGAATATATTAAATTCGGATTTATTGAAAATCCCACAAACCCATCGTCGCCTTTGTGTCTTCTATGTCTAAAAACATTTTCGAATGAAGCAATGAAGCCTTCAAGGCTGCAAGATCATTTGAATAAAATGCATCCAGATAAGAAAGACAAGAATGTAGCATATTTTCAAGACCTAGAGAAGAAGCATAATACACAGCCAAGTGTAGCAAAACTATTTTCGGCGGCTGCTAAGCAAGATGACGACGGACTTCGAGCTTCGTACAATATCTCTTTGTTAATTGCTCAAAAAGGCAAACCACATAACATCGGAGAAGAGTTAATATTGCCAGCAATAAATGAAGTAATAACTACTGTGCTTCATAAACCGGCCGCAGATATTATCCGAAAAATTCCTTTGAGTAATAATTCTGTGCAAAGACGAATTGATGAAATGGCTGAAAACATTGAAGAATCATTGTGCGATCACCTGAGGACAAGTCAATTCTCAATTCAGCTCGATGAGTCCACTTTACCAACTAATGAAGCATTGTTGTTGTCTTACGTGAGGTTTATTAAAGATGAGAAAATATGTGAAGAACTATTATTTGCTAGAAATTTAGAGACCGATACAAAAGGTGAAACCATATTCAATACATTGGAAAAGTTTTGCGATGAGAAAGAGATTCCTTTGAAAAATATTATTTCAGTTGCTACGGATGGCGCTCCGGCTATGACAGGGTGCCATAAAGGCTTCATAGCGTACTTAAAAAATAAAATTCCAGATGTCCTTGGTGTACATTGCGTTATTCATAGACAACATTTAGTTGCTAGAAACTTAAGTGAAAAACTATTTCAATCACTGCAATATGTCATCAAAGCAGTCAATAAAATCCGCAACAGCTCTTTGAATGATAGATTATTTCATCAGCTTTGTGTTACTAATGACGAGGATTTCAACCGTTTGTTGTGTTGGCTATCAAGAGGCAATTGTCTGACTCGATTTTACAACCTGTTTGACTCTGTTATAGAGTTCTTGGAAACTAAAGATACAGAATTGCACGACAAGCTCATATCATCAAAAAATGATATAGCTTACATGACAGACCTGTATAAATTATTCAACGACATGAATCTCCAAATGCAAGGCGATAAACTAAATTTAATTAAAACAAAAAACGTCGTTGCTGCTTTCGCAGCCAAACTGCTTCTACACAAAAAGAATCTGGGCAGACGTGAGTTTCACAATTTTCCAAATTTATCAGTATCATGCAGTAACGACGAATTGTTTGCCTACTGCCAACATTTGGAAAACCTCCACATTGACTTCACCGAACGATACCAGGACATTTTGAACTTGGAAATACCAGACTGGGTGTTGGATCCGTTTTCAAATGTCAACACAGCAATGTCACCTCAGCTGGAAGAAGAACTTATAGAATTGACAACAAACGAGGAAATAAAAATCAAGTTCAAAAATGGTTACCAAGAATTTTGGCTACAAAAACCGATCCCGCAATTGTACCCTGGATTGTGGTCAATCGTTCAACGATTCTTGATAGCATTCCCATCGTCATATTTGTGTGAACGTGGATTTAGTGCTGTGACAACATTGCTTACTAAAAAGCGAAATCGTTTGCTTGTTACCGAACGTGGCGACTTGCGACTGTTCTTGAGTAAATTGGAACCTGATATCAACAAACTTATTAAACAGCATCAGATTCATCCTTCACATTAGTTTTTATATAAGGATTGATTATTTTAGTTATATTTTTAATAAAAGATACTCTGTTTTAATACTATAAAGTTGCGTTTCAATAATCATTCTTATTGGCAGGTGGAGCCCGTAAGAGTTAACTTGAGACCTTAAGCGCCGTTGTATGTTACCTACTGCGCTCAGGTTTCAAGTTGCGGGTTATAGTAAAAGTTTCGTTTAGAATTCTCCGTTAATATACATATATAGGTCACAATAATTAATTAATTCAATTTGAAGTTATAGTGGTTTTTAAATAGGTGAAAAAATGGGGGCGCTAAAAAAATATTTATTCTCAAAGTGGGCAGTAGACAAAATAAGTTTGGGAACCACTGGTTTAAACTCTTTCTCTTGATAGTAAAATTGAATGTAATTCAACATAGGAAAAACAATCCTTCAACCTTATCGTGCGAAGTACCTAAATTTAAATTCACGATTCTCGACCACTTTGCTTTTAAACAACATTCAATTTTACGCTCTATGTCAATGTATGTGCACAATGATATGTTTCAATATTGTCTGTAAACGTAAATGCCACCAATACGCTACTTATCGATTCACGTAACGCGTTAGCTGCATTTCGTGATGTGAAATGTTTCAAAAACGTCGCGGCATTCACGTCTTTACGGAGAATACACGTGAAATGCTACGGAACCCTTGGTGAGCGAGTCTGGTCGCACTTGGTCGATTTTTCTAATAGAAGTCGTCTATAAAATACAATTAATAAAGGAAATAACTTGAACCGACACAGAATAAATTTAGTAACTTTTTTTTTATTGTTGATAGGCTTGCGCTTGACGACAATCATGCCTGAATGGAAAGCTATGATGAGGACGTCTAGGTTGGAGCGCGCTTGCCTAGAAAATGCCTTTTCTT
Organism: Coenonympha glycerion; assembly: GCA_963855885.1. NCBI lineage: Eukaryota > Metazoa > Arthropoda > Insecta > Lepidoptera > Nymphalidae > Coenonympha > Coenonympha glycerion. The sequence goes on along the minus strand of OY979652.1, from coordinate 2,234,371 downwards.
ATTGTTACTTAAGATTGCTTAAGAATGTTAAGTTTGCTGAAATATAAAATATCCTGTAGAAAATTAATAGACAGACAACAATGCACTTAAGAATGCGCCGAACGCGCGAACGAACTCAATTTCTTAAAAGACCATCGAGTTTTTACTAACACATATTCACTGGTACATTTTTAAAATTCCAGTTCTGTCATTCACTTTACGTGCTTTGGTACTAAAAACTTATTTGCTGAAATTCAGCTGTCCTGCTGAGCGATCGAATAAATTGACCCGATGGATAGACTGACATGACAAACTTAATGCGATTGGTCATTTGTGCCATTTGTCTACGGAACTCTAAAAAACTGCGTAATCCATCTTTGTGATCGCTTCCCGTTCGGTTTGATCGACGTTTTTAATTAATTTTCCGATATCTAAATCGCTCTTTCAGTGTTTTCAAAGGCTGGGCTTTGATCTCATTCCAGTTTTTTTTTCAAAACGGTTCATCTTTGTTCCTAATTCTTTTTATTGAATTATTTTATGCTGTTGGTATGCTATAGAAAAACAAGGTAGCCATACAAAATTTATTAGGTACATTGATTTAGATCCTTACTTTCCGATCGTCGAATTTCAACCGTTATTCGTTAATTTTAGCTTACTGCACTTATTTTCCATAAAAACTCCGTTCCGTACTTTTTTAAGACGAAGTTCAAAATTTTCTATTGACATCAATTATAATGAGTATTCAGAGTTGCTATTGTATTCCGTCCTAAATAGGTACCTACTACGTATTTTTATTTTACGTTAAAAATTTGATTACACTAGTAAAAGAAAAACGTAAACACGCCAACTAGGTACGGCAATGTTGTTACAACATTATTGAATTCGCAAAAAAGTAGGATTTCATGCCCCATAAAAGATTATTATTACGGCCGGTTTTATTGTAACTAATATAATAACTATGCGGCAAACGTGTATTTGCTGATGTTTATTGCTTGTGTGTTTAATAGTTTCACCTTTGCGCTGAACAATAAAAGAAATAAAAGAAAGTTAGGTCTATGATTTTATTTTCTTTTCGGTCACTGACTTTCTCTAACATAATATTTCTTATCAACATGCCTTGTAAAATTCATGTAATTTTTTTACAGCATGCACGCATGCATGCGTGAAGAGCACAGCCAGGGTATTGGAGATAGCTGGAGCTCGACAAAATGCCACTCGAAATGTCATCCAAATATCTCGTCCGCTCATTTGCGTAAAAAACTAGACAATTATTAATAAAAATATTACTTTGCAAAGTACCTAACTAGTTTTTTTTTGTCCCCGAATGACACATACCTACCTACATTTTTCATCACTAGGTGTCTATGAAAAAATCTCAACCCTATTGAATGGAAGCAGAAGTTATTTTGCGGAAATCCATAATTAGCAGGAAGATTAATTTGTTTTGCTATAATCCGCTACTTGAAAATATTCTGTATGGTATAAAATGCTGGAACAATGCCCACATGGATCACCACACACAATTTTCCAACACTTTCTTCGACGCACGTTTCGTCCCGACACCGGGACATCCTCAGGAGATGAATCGTAGAGTCTACGATTTCGCATAGTGAAGTCAACATCGTAGACTCTACGATTTCGCATTGTGAACTCAACATCTCCTGAGGATGTCCCGATGTCGGGACGAAACGTGCGTCGAAGAAAATGTTGGAAAATTGTGTTCCATGTCGGCATTGTTCCTGCATTTTGTACTCGTACCATCATACAGAATATTTTCAAGTAGCGGATTATAGTAAAACAAAATCTTCCTGCTAATCTCAACCCTCTTTTGCGTCCCACGGCTGGGCACGGGTCTCCTCTGAAAATAAAAGGGTTTTAAACAAATTAGGGTTTGCAGGCTTCACACACGTACCTATGAGCATACCTTTTTCTATATCCCACAGGTGTACTCTCAAAATAAGAGGGGTTTGGCCAAAGTTTAGGTATTATTAATTGTAGATAATACTACACAACAAAACAAAAATAGTAATACAACTCACTGTAAACAATAACAGGGTAGACTAAACACAACAACACAACAGTAAACTATCAAACATAAAAATAAATAAAAATTAGTTTTAGAATACACAAGTAACGCCCTTTTATATGATACCCCACTCAATATTGTTATCTCATTTTGAAATTTTGTCGACGCGGTTTTCCCCCCTTTTTAAATAAAAATAAAAACAATTTTCAAAATTTTACGATTGTTATGACGTCGGGTCACTATTACCTATAACTATTCTAAATTTCAAGTCGATAGCTTAAATAGTTACTGAAATAATCGTGTGTGACAGACGGACGGACGGACGGACGGACGGACGGACGGACGGACGGACGGACGGACGGACGGACGGACGGACGGACGGACGGACGGACAGAGGGACGGACGGACGGACGGACAGACGGAGAAAGTCTCACCATAAGGGTTCCATTTTTACCTTTTTGGTAGGAACCCTAAAAACACAAAATACAATAAATAACACCCGTCACTACAGTACGATATACTTACTACAACACTTACAAGTAACTATAAAAGACACGCGATTTGTTGTAAATTGCAATGTATAATAGGAATAGGTATCTACAGCTGTAGACTGAAATTATGTTGAAATGTTTTGGCGCGCGCCGGGTTACTGTTCCCCCCCTCGCCACTAGCCACCCTTCCGCGCAGAGTCGAATGCGACATGAGAGGCAAGATAAACTTTACCAAATCAAGCGCGCGAAAAAGGTTGAACAGTCGTTTGGGAAAAGTATTTTTGAGAAAGAACGACTAAAAATATGCTTACAAAGTAAACTTAATTCAGATGATTAATAAGTAAACTATGTCGAAAGATATGATTTTTTACTTTTTTCTCACTCCTAATCTTATTGATTTACGCCCAAAGTTAACACTAATTTAGGGTTAAAATATGAGTATTTCGAGGCTCGTAACTTGGAAATCATTATTTTTTTTAGTTATTAATGTATCAATAAACCTAGATAATGACAAGACACAACGATTTAATGCTTAGCTTTGGGTCTGTCATATCAAATAATGTAGTAATCGCCCTTTTACATTTGTATGAAGCAAGTACCGTTCGGAGTCCCCTTAAAACTTTAAGCTTCAAAGTATCCATACTAACAATATGCCCGATACCCACCGACGTATATTGTACCTACGGCGGATACCTCAAACTTCGCATTGAACTACATTATTTTCCATTAAAGTTCAAAACAAAACGTGTGTTCAAACTTCAAAGTTTGCACAAAGACTACAAGACTCATCTGATAATACGAACATGCTAGTTAATATCTTGGAGTTATTAAAGTAAACTTCAGTCTTTTACTAAAATTCAGCATTATCTCGATGGCTTTAGTGACTATTTTCACTTGCATAAAAGCATTTCAAAAAGAGACGATTTATAACCTGTGTTATTCGAAAATTAACTTAAATGTAAGTACGTTTGGACTTCTTTCGCCATTAAACGTATCTCCTATAAGTTCTCCCTACTATACCTAATAATAATTAAGTATTTAGTTTTCATACCTGTTTTGTATTTCGATGATTTAAGATGACTGAAATCTCTTTCGGACGTAGAATTACTAGAACTTACCTGAAAAATAAAGAGATTAAGGAATTAGTATCAGTAATAAAGAACCTCGTATAATGTCAAAGAAATCGCTCAAAAATTTCTTTGCACACATTTTGCTTTGTTACCGGATCATCAAAAAATAATTGGGTCTAATATTTTTATTCGTAATTCGCAAACCCTTTAGTTTTCTAGTCCGCCATCTTGGGTGTTCCGCCATGTTGCATTTAGAATGACGTCACACAACTAACTATGCATTGTCATTTAAATTAACCGTGCATACAAAATTTCTTCTCAATCGGTTAGAGAAATCTGATTTTAAATTGAGTTGCAAGATGCAACTCGAACAAACATAGCTATTAAGTATACCTAATGCAAAATAAATAAAAGCTTGTACTCGTATATTAGCAAATTTTTTGCGAAAAGATTATTTACTGTATACCTTACCTATTTAATACCCTAAAGACATGCTATTAATCCCACTATACACGTGTAAGCGTTCAGTAATTTCATCTCATATAAGGTACGACTATATTAGTACGTATAGTAACCATTCCGTTACATTACGGATTTCATTAAGGGTATTCCGACATTAGGGTGTTTGCTATATCAGCTGTAAATAATACAAGTCCTGGTTGCTGAATTTTTTAAGTTTCACATTATTTACATAGGTTAAACAATTCTCAAAACTCGTAAGTAGTATGCGGTGCTTTGTCATGTCTTTGCTCTAGATAGAGATATGTTAAGGTATCTGCTGTCGAGTGTTGACGAATATTTGTGGTTTTTGCATCACCTGACTTGAAAATGAAACTTTTCTCCAATTTTATAAAATATATCAATCATATACCTATAGCAATCAATTTATGCAAGAATTTTGCAGATTCGAAAATTTTATGAGGATTTCTGTTAGCTACCTATTTGGATTCCATTTCCTCAAAACGTAATTTATAGTTTTTCTGAAAATTCTTGATGGTCAAAATGAGACTATCCGCTATCAGACAAAATATATTTGGATCCTACTCATAAGGAGCTCAAGTAAAACAAAGCTACGCGTACCTACCGTCATTGCCTTCATGTGCCAAATGGACATGCAATTTTAGATCTTATTACGAACACTTCAGAGTCAAATTCAGATTTGAAAACAAGTAAATGAAGGTACACATATCTATCCGATTATGGTATGCAAAATTGGACCCTATTGTGTTAGAAAAAAGCTGAAAATAGGGATAAAAATACGTTTAAATCCGATTACATTTGTCCCGATGATGCCAAATTAAAAGATTATCCGTGTAAAAGCAATGTGGATTTATGAATACGTTTCTGAAGTTTCGTTTTATAACAAAACTAGCAGACACCCGCGGCTTCGCACGCGTAAATTTTAGTTTTAACTATTCTACGGGAACCATCCATTTTCCGGAATAAAAAGTACCCTTTGTGTTAATTTACATGAAATCTATCTTCATTTCAACTTAAAACCAAAAATTTTCAGTAGTTGTGCGTGAAGGAATAAATTTTCTCCCGCATGAATATCTGTTTTTCCCTATTATCACGAAAACAATGGATTTTCCCGAGAAAAAAGTAATTGATTCTAGGATATAATCTATCTCCATTCCAAATTTCAGCCCAATCGGTTCAGAAATGACGGCACGATGGAGTATTTCTCCCGCATGAATATCTGCTATTTAATTATTTTCTTAGAAACCATGGGTTTTCCCGGGATAAAAATTTGCCTATGTATTTTTGCCAAATGTATATGCCATGTATATGCCAAATTTGAGCTAAATCGGTTCAGTAGTTGCGGCGTGAACGAATATTTTTCCCGCGTGGATTTCTGTTTTTCACTATGATCATACTCGTAGAAGTCATGAAATTTTCCGAGAAAAAAGTATACTACATATTCAATCCAGGATAATATCTTTTTTCCGAATTTCAGTCATATCAGTTCAGTAATTACTGCGTGAAGTAGTATTTTAACCGCGTGAATATCAGTTTTTCAGTTCTCCCGCGGACACCATAGATTTTTCCGAGATTAAAAGTAGCTTTTGTATTAATACAGGATATAATCTATCTCGATTCCAAATCTCAGCCAAATCAGTTCAGTAATTACAGCATGAAGGAATATTTATTCGTGAATTTCTGTTTTTCACTATTATCATAGAAACCATGGAATTTTCCGGGATGAAAAGTAGGCTTTGTAATAATCCGGGATAAAATCTATCTCCTCTCCGAATTTAAGTCATATCAGTTCAGTAATTACAGCGTAAAGTAGTATTTTTCGCGCGTGAACATCAATGTTTCAGGTTTCCCGCGAAAACCATGGATTTTTCCGGGATGAAAAGTAGAATATCTATTGAATCTTGATATAATCTATCTCCATTCCAAATTTCAGGCAAAGTTCAGTAATTACGGTGTTAAGGAATATTTTCCCCGCGTTGATTTCTGTTTTTCACTATTATCATAGAAACCATGAAATTTTCCGGGATGAAAAGTAGCCTATGTTTTAATTCAGGATAAAATCTATCTTCTCTCCGAATTCCATTCATATCAGTTCAGTAATTACAGCGTAAAGTAGTATTTTTCGCGCGTGAATGTTAGTTTTTCAGTTTTCCCGCGGAAACCATAGATTTTTCCGGGATGAAAAGTAGCTTTTGTATTAATCCAGGATATAATCTATCTCGATTCCAAATTTCAGCCAAATCAGTTCAGTAATTACGGCATGAAGGAATATTTTTCACGCGTGGATTTCTGTTTTTCACTATTATCATAGAAACCACGGAATTTTCCTGGATGAAAAGTAGGCTTTGTAATAATCCGGGATAAAATCTATCTCCTTTCCGATTTTCAGTCATATCAATTCAGTAATTACGGTGTAAAGTAGTATTTCTCGCGTGTGAACATCAATGTTTCAGGTTTCCCGCGGAAACCATGGATTTTTCCGGGATGAAAAGTAGCCTTTATATTAATCCAGGATACAATCTATCTTTATTCCGAATTTCAGCCATATCAGTTCAGTAATTACGGCGTGAAGTAGTATTTTTCGCGTACGAATATCTGTTTTTCTTTTTTCCTGCAAAAACCATGGATTTTTCCGGGATCTAAATTAGCCTATTTATTAACCCAGGATATTATCTATCTCCGTTCCAAATTTCATCCAAATCGGTTGTGTACTTGCGGCGTGAGATTTTTTTTCCGGGTGAATTTCGGTTTTTGATTTATCCCACGGGAACCATGAATTTTTTCGGGATGAAAAGTAGCCTATGTGGTAATGCAAGATATAATATACCTCCATTCCAAATTTTAGCCAAATCGGTACAGTAGTTGCGGCGTGAAGACGTATTTTATCTTAATAAAATCCAAACTTCGGACCCCCGTTTCACCCCCTTTGAGGGTGAATTTTGAAAAATCCTTTCTTAGTGCTCCCCTAGACCTCATAAGGTATCTGTGTGCCAAATTTGGAGTCTCTAGACCGAGCGGTTTGGGCTGTGCGTTGATATGTCAGTGAGTCAGTTTCTTCTTTTATATATTTAGATATTGTTATTTAGCTTAATTTCTTTTAGTAGGTATTGCAGTGAAATTAACCACCAGTTGGTCTTTAAAATAAAATTAACTCGGTTAAGTCTTGGTTAAACACTTTGTTTAAAATTTATAACTTGTCGTCTTTTTTGTTTGTACTTTGTAACAAAATTCACAGGAACATAAATAAAATACGCTTACATCGAATAAAGTTTTTTGCTGAAAAAAGATTTCCAGCTAAATCAACAAAATCCAATAAACAAACACAAATAAAAACTTAATCCAATTGTACTCATGATGGATGGATGACAAACAAACAAATAGATTCTATATAGATACATATAATTGGACAGAATTCGCAACAACTGCCAACGGGATGAACCGATAGTTTGATTAGGGTTGTCAAATTGTTTATCGGAAATAAGTAATTGGTTTAGCATGTCTGATTCGAACATAAAAATTGGAATTATTACTACGACTATATATTTCTGGTTTTGTTGTTAACGAAATTTCTTGTAAGTTAATCATTTGACAATTCCAAGTGGATGAAAAAGTTTGACATAACATTAACTTTGATGACGTTCCTGGCGTAGTGGCACGCGATTTGAGTTACTTTAGAACTACATAATTTTTAAATTAGTAGCACAGATTAATTGTTTTGCGATAAACTGCTACTTGAAAAGATTCTGTATGGTACAATATGCAGGAACACACCGCCTACATGAAATACCACACACAATTCTTCTAACACTTTCTTTAACCCACGTTTCGTCCCGACATCGCGACATCCTCAGGAGATGTTGACTTCACAATGCGAAATCGTAGTCATTGTGAAGTCAACATCTCTTGAGCGATGCTGTATAGGAACCACAAGGGTATCATCGTATTATCTTGAAAAGGGGTGAGCCCTTTTCAAGATAATACGATGATACCTTCCAGTGCATAATCAATTACAATCAGGTGAGATCGCAGTCAAGTATAAGTATGTACTACTTAATTTGTAGTGTATAAAATAACTTCAATACCGTCCCAACTAATTTTATTAGATCCCAACTAATTGCATGAATGTTACAAGTATCAACGCAATAGCTGGTGAATGTAATGCAATGCACAGTGTGTTGGAGCGCAACACAATCCAGATGTGCAATTTGTGCGACATATCGCGCGCTACATTAGACCAACTATAATGCAGCACGTAAATTACCGAGTCTAGCCGATTAGTCGTAACTATAATCCGGGAAATGTACGATATTCGCTTCTTCCACAGATTTTAGCTCTCCCTCATTTTGAATAATGTATGATATTTCATAAACAAACGTCTCTAATAATACAAATGCAACGCAACAACGCAATCACCGTTGCGATGCGTGTTTGTAATGCGATGCCATAATAGCTTGTCGCGGTGAAACACGGTCGAGATCAATTTGCGTTCGACGACGCCATGGCTACAATATTATACAACTACTAATGCAGCCCGCAAATTTAGAGTACTAACACATCCCATGCAGTATTCAACTCGTCATTCTCTCAATTAAAATAATATACGATATTTCATAAACAAACGTCTGTAATAATACGAATACAACGCAATAACCGGTGTTTGTAATGCGATGCCATAATAGCTTGTCGCGGCGAAACACGGTCGAGATCAATTTGCGTTCGACAACGCCATGGCTGCATTACACCTAGTAATGCTGCCCGCAAATTCAGAGTACTAAATATTATATCCCATAAAGTATTTAACTTGTCTTACTCTCAATGAAAATAATTTACGATATTTCAGAAACAAACGTCTCTAATAATACGATTACAACGCTATAACCGGTGTTTGTAATTCGATGCCATAATAGCTTGTCGCGGCGGAACACGGTTCAAATGCCGTTCGATAATCTAGAATAGTATCAGAGCCCCATGCTTTACACCATGCTTTGTTTTTATTCACTTCTTCATGTTTTTAGAGCGCCATCTCCTATTATCATCATCATCACTACATATTTTGTTGACAAATTTACACTCTGTAATCAGAGTTCCTTGCTTGATTCTGTTCTTGGTAATCTCAAGAACTATACTGTACAAATTAGGTAATAAATTTTTTAATACAGTTGCTCAAAAAGTGGCGTATTGCAGGGACGTATAGCGTTCGGGATGTGGGCTATTACATACTCGTGCTTTTTTTTTACCTTTCCCGAACTCGTGCGTTCTCTTTCCCAACTGTCAAAATGTATCTATATTATCAAAGGTCAAAATAATGTCTATTAAAAAGAAAAACCAACCATGAAGTTTTTACTAAAAAAATTCATAGAAGTTTTTATGATTCATGCAAATACGTATATTTCTAAAAAGAAGCTACTAATTTGTTTCAATATCAGATTTGATTGAATGAGTTTGGTTAGGTTTCATTTCATCTCATTAAATTTCATTTTCATTTCATATCAATAAAAAAAATTCTACTGAAGACTTGGCTGTATGGGCATAGTTCCCTTTGCGTACCAGAATATTATTTAGTCTATGACCAAATTTTTTTTAAATTTTTTTTTTAAATCACCAGAATGGGTGAAGAAAAAAAAACTGCTTATATTCTACGGTTGGCGCCATTTTTCAGAAATTTTCTTTGCGAGTTTAGTTGTTTGTTGCACAAAATGCTTAGGAGAACATTTTACCGGAAAAGTCAAAAAGTCGCTACATATCTACATACGACGAATTTATTGCGTGGAGAGAAGAGAAAAAAGCAAATAGTTTTTCAGAAAATGTTAAGTTAGTTGAGTTTATTGTGTTTTTATTATTTTATTAAATTGCTTCATTTTTTCGCAACTGTATTAAAAATAATCGTTCAGTACACGTGCGGAACCGTCATTGCAACTTGTTCCGACTGTCAACCCTCGCTTTCGGCTGCGCCTCGGCTCGGGTAGACATTCGTCGGAACTCTTTGCAATAACAGCCTTTCCGCACTTGTAATGAAACATACTATATCACACTAATATTACAAAGGCGAAAGTTTGTGTACGTATTGCTAGATTAAATTTTAATGAAAAACCTAAAGTTTCAACGGGATTTGTCTAAATGAAGCATCCTACACCAGATCGTCAGTGATATTTAGAATCTAAATTCAAAAATTCCGCATCACGAGAATCGAAGACGGAACATTCCTCACAATAACATCTCTTCGCGAGAAAGATTATTACATATCCAATACGGAAACGACTCTTTTCAAACGGTGCAAAAAATACAATTTCCCATCTCAAAAATACCGAAGTAAACACTCGTACACGCTGAAAAGGCCACCGAAATATGGAGTATGTTTCCGCAGACCCAATTTAAAATTACCTCAAAGCCTGCAACCGGGTGTAGGCAAGCTTTATAACAATAATAATCATCGTGAATTGCAAACTCCGCTGAATCGGTATACACGGGTATATAACTCGAGAGGGCTAACTTCTGCACCCGCATACAACTCAAAGTCTTTGCGGCCCACAAATAACGCCGGAGGCGCTTTCAAAATAATATTAGAGTAAGTATTCACATTTTGCTCGGAACATATTTTTGGATGACGAGAAAGAGCTTTGAAACAACTTGATTCCTATCTCTAATATATTAAAATTCTCGCGTCAGTGCTTGTAACCAGACACCTCCGAAACAACTCGACCGATTTTTATTATGAAATTTTTGTCTACATTCTGAGAATAGGTCGTAAACTATTTTTCATAGACTTAAATGACAAACCAACGTTTGCCCGATCGGCGATCAGCTTGTAGTTTAGTAGTCACTTTAAATAAAACAACATTACTGAGTATAATGAGATTTAAAAGACCGAATAGTTCAGAAGGACGAGCGCAGTTCAGTGCGTCGCAACTTGCCTCTCTCGACATTTTTTGCTATAAAAAAGTAAAAAGAATGCCTTACTGAGCTCAAAAATATTAAAATAAAGTAATTAAGTTACTTCAAAAATCGCCAAGTTTATAAGTAGCAAGTCATTTCAAAAGAGGCTCTTGCCACATCAAAAGTTACGAACACATTCTAAAACACAAATACAAAAGGTTCCACACAAAAAAAAAGTCACCAAAATTTTCGCGGCCGCCGAAACTTTTCTCAGCAAAAAGATTGAGTGACAAAGGCGTGGTGAAAAGTTGCCATTAGATCGCGACCAGTAGGAAGTAGTATCACCGAGCAACGAGCAACTCGTAAAAGAGCGGGGAGACGCTAATGGTTCCCTTGTCATAACACCGGACCAATTTTACGATGCGATGTAATTACTCTATAAAAAATGTTGTTTGTATGTTTATACCACTGCCATAGTAGTCTGCGTCATGAAATGAAGACATGATTTTATTTTATGCGCGAGTTAAAAACTTTAGCAAAGAGATTGATGCAGTGTAGTTTTTGTCTTATTACAACATCTGGTTAATTACAATGTCTGGGTGGGTTATATTAATTATTACAATATCTGGGTGACCGAGCTTAGCTCGGGGTTTTTTAGTTGGTATTTCGACATTTTCTAAAAATGAATCCTAGCTGGATCGATTTATTGCCTCTGAAATCTCCTGTGTACCTACTTCATTTCATGAAAATCGTTGGAGCCGTATTTGAGATTCAGATTACATATACAAGATAAATCAATATAAATAATATACAACATATATAAATATAAATAATATATACAAGAATTGCTCGTTTATAGATATAAAATTCAAAAATCCAAAATTCTATTGTAAGACGTTTGGCGAGAACCTATAATAAACTCTACTCTGATTATGACCTATTCCATTTATCCAAAATGCAGCTTAAAAGAGAAATAATTAAAATGCACCGCAGAGAATGAATATTCAGGTGAACGCATCACACACACACACACACACACACACACACACACACACACACACACACACACACACACACACACACACACACACACACACACACACACACACACACACACACACACACACACACACACACACACACACACACACACACACACACACACACACACACACACACACACATTAACACTCACATAGACACATACACCCGCAAACATTAATTTGCTGTGACTTCGAGAAATTTTTCTCGACTAGCTCACACACTTCTTAGTAAACTTTTGATCCACCTGCACAGTGAATGTTTTATTTTTATGTTATATTCATAATTATTTGGTTGTTTTGGTTTTTCCTATACTGTTGCGTCCAATCATTGTAATTAGTACTTGTCTTTGATAACTTCTCTGTTCTTGCTATATTGTTACACTTTTATCATTTTTCATAATTGTAACCCGTAATTTGTAATCTCAATTGGCCTTATTTATAGCTTTATGTTAGTTGTAATTCATTTTTTGTAACGCTGTTGATTACATTAAATAAAAAAAAAAATTCAGATTATACAAGGTTCAGGTTCATGTAGTTACAGCAAAGCCACCCAAATATTTCAAATATATTGATCCTTTGTACGTTGTAAAACTTTCATATAAGATTGCATGGTCAATGTGTTACTTTGAACGTATCAAGTAAAATCTGTGGTATTCAAGATTATAAAAATTTAAAAGGCTTCTCTCAAGCTTGTATTTCAGTGGTGGAAAAGAAAATCCGTCCTTCGTGTTTCTCTTAAAAATTTGCATCTTTCCAAGCTAGCCAAGTTTTCTTTTTTGCTTTACAAGTTAGTTAGCAAGTAGTTAATTAAGGCTACGCTGTAGGAGATTAAGAGCTTTGAAAAACAGAAGTTTTGTGGTTTCGCCAAAGTTAGGCTTATACATTTTACATACCTAATCAACATTAAGAAACAAAATTTATACGATCTTTCAGTACAACCATATATTCGTTGGTACAACTAAGCTTCACTTCTTCGCATCTCATTAAGATTAATTAATGTAAACACTGGCCTGCAAAAGTAAATATCACACTTTTCAAATTAAATTGATACAAAGTGTGATACTTTCTTTTGCAGGCCAGTGTAGTTTAAAAAATATTGTTTGATTTTATAAAAATACTATTACTCACTATTACTTATAACTATTTAATATTTCAGGTCGATAGCTTGAATAGGACGGACAAACTCTATCAAGCTTGGCTGCTGATAGCGAAAGTTAGAAGGGACATTACAAAGTGTCCATTAATTCATTCGTTACGTTACGTTAGTTAATTAATAAGTTTCAATCAAACGTAACCAAGTTGCGGCGGCAAACCGAAAATTGAGTTGAATCAGTAAGTAATTCATTTAAATAAACTTTAAGCCCTGCCTAAATAAAGAACCGACGTTTTATATGATAAATCGAAATTGCTGCAGCTCACAAGTCAAACAGCGGCCAACAAAAGTTGTCATAAGAAAATCCACATCTCTCGTGGTTCAACGGCCGACTCCAACTCCGAAACATGGCAACCAAAATGGTAACTTATCAAAATTTGAACTTGGTAAATAGAAAGCTGCATATTGTGTCAGCAATTTGAATGACAATGTTGTCCAAAAGACATGGCGGATAGAAGTCAAAACGGGTAGCCGAAAGTTACATACAAAAATTGGTTATAAAATTTGATTTTTTGAGAAATTCCTATTTTGCAAGCCGCGACCATTTGTGTAATTGCTTCGATTCTTGGCTTATTATGTTTGTCATAAAACCATGACAATTCTAAAGGACGCGCTTGTAGCCATGTTGACTTGCACCAGATAGCACTAGCACTATTGATAGGTACCACTATTGCTGCACACAGCAGCAGTTGGTGCCATGTGTTTACTTTGCGGTGGTATTATATTCGGACGTCGGGTGCGCGCCGAACAGCCTGGCCGGTTAAGCCTTTGACTCGAAAACAATTACATTTTAATAGTACATTGTGATACAAGGGTGGAAAGTAGGTTTTTGCAAACGAGCTGTCATTAACAAGCCCGAGCCGAAGGCGAGGGTTTTTAATGTCACGAGTTTGCAAAAACCTATACACCCGTGTATCACACGACGTTTTTCAATACAGTTGTGAGAATTTGTAAAAAACAAATCAAAGAGATAATATGTTTGCTCAAGATTTTGGGGGCCAATTTCCATCTCGTTTGGTTTTTACCTTAAATAAAATATCGAAGATCGAAATCGAAGGCGACTTCGAATTCGCAGTCGAAAAGATAAAAGATAAAAAATAAAAAGATAAAGGATAAAAGATAAAAGATAAAAGATAAAAGATAAAAGATAAAAGATAAAAGATAAAAGATAAAAGATAAAAGATAAAAGATAAAAGATAAAAGATAAAAGATAAAAGATAAAAGATAAAAGATAAAAGATATAAGATATAAGATATAAGATAAAAGATAAAAGATAAAAGATAAAAGATAAAAGATAAAAGATAAAAGATAAAAGATAAAAGATAAAAGATAAAAGATAAAAGATAAAAGATAAAAGATAAAAGATAAAAGATAAAAGATAAAAGATAAAGGATAAAAGATAAAAGATAAAAGATAAAAAGATAAAAAGATAAAAGATAAAAGATAAAAGATAAAAGATAAAAGATAAAAGATAAAAGATAAAAGATAAAAGATAAAAGATAAAAGATAAAAGATAAAAGATAAAAGATAAAAGATAAAAGATAAAAGATAAAAGATAAAAGATAAAAGATAAAAGATAAAAGATAAAAGATAAAAGATAAAAGATAAAAGATAAAAGGTAAAAGATAAAAGAAAACGAAAAAAAAATCCTTCTGTGTCCATCCCATCCCTATGTCCATCCCATTTTATTGTACAATGAAAACTCCTTGGTATCAAACGTTTTGCAAAAGTAATGATCGAGCTTGTAAAAGTAAGTTACGACCACGAAAAAGAAAGATGCCTGTGCGTAAGATTTAACTTTCGAATACTAATGACAGCCTCTGAAAGTGCGCCATACCATACAACTGTATTGAAAAAACATTTCCACCTAAAGTGCTTTCTTCTACATGTATATTGTATGATGGTTATTATTGTAGCCGACAAAGAAAAAACGCCGCGCGAAAAATACCTACATGTCGTTCTAGTTCGACAAAACGACAATATGTTTTGCAGATGATATATGATTTTCTGAAAACCTTTTTAACCGACTTCAAAAAAAGAAGGAGGTTCTCAATTCGTCGGAATCTTTTTTTTTTTTTTTTTTATCTATGTATGTTCACCGATTACTCGAAGACGCGTGGACCGATTTGAAAAATTCTTTTTTTGTTTAAGAGGGTTTTGTTTCCAGATGGTCCCATTTTAATCAGGTCAGGATCTGATGATGGGATCCTGGAGAAATCGAGGGAACTCTTCAAATTTTGTATGGACACATGAAACTATTTGAGTATTATTAGAAAGAGTAATATTTTCCAAGTTGTCCTATGGTCATCAGGTCAGGATCTGATCATGAGATCTTGGTGAAATCGAGGGAACTCTTCAAATTTTGCTAGTATACTTAAAGCGAGTTGGGTATTTTTTATAGTTACTGGTGCATATTCCACCAGATACTGATTTGATGACTAAAGTCATCAAGTCAGGGTCTGATGATGGGATCTTGGTGAAATCGAGGGAACTCTTCAAATTTTGCTAGTATACTTGAAGCGAGTTGGGTATTTTTTATAGTTACTGGTGCATTTGCTAGCAGATACTGATTTGATGACTAAAGTCATCAAGTCAGGGTCTGATGATGGGATCTTGGTGAATTTGAGGTATCTCTTCAGATTTTATGAACACACCTCAAGCAATTTGGGTATTTTACAACGCTTTGTGCATTTTATTGTTTTCCACTAAAAAGTATAAAATAAAAATGGGAAATGCTTTCCAAAAAACCAACTTCAAATGCCACTACAAAGAGTGAAATAATTTTTATTTAAATTTTAGGTACCTACACCAATTCGAAGTCGGGCGATTGTCTATGACTTCGTCATTTCGTCGCACATCAAGTAAGTAAGAAGTACTATTAGGGATTGTATGAAAAATTGCCCGACTTCGAATTGGTGTAGGTACCTAAAATTTAAATAAAAATTATTTCACTCTTTGTAGTGGCATTTGAAGTTGGTTTTTTGGAAAGCATTTCCCATTTTTTTAAACCATCGTGAATTGCTCGGTAAATACCAAGTTTGGCTGTGAAGCTTATCGGCTTAATATATCCTATGTTTGTTTGTAAAATGTTTAAAGCAAACAACACCTACCTACATATATCTTTCTAAAAATCCCTCATCCCTATAATTATCCCTTTTACTTACTTTAAGCTAGTAAGTAAATACCAAAAAGTTAATCTTAGTCTCTGGTAAAACCAAAAACTACTTATATTATTTTGAAGTACCTAGATACTTTAGAACGACTACAAAATGACTTTCTATTTACTTTTAAAATTATAAAAACTTATTATTCAATTTTTTCCTTACCATACTTAAGTACTAATTATAAAGTCTCATAATCTTATCTAACTCTGGACTAGTACTCGAAAAAATTTCTGATTGAAAATCTCAACAACTAAATATAAAAACTAGTTTCGCGAAACTTAATAAGTACAGAGACTGAAAATCGATGACATCCGAGTGTGTAGTTTAAAAGCAAAGTTACGGTTAATCCGGTGATTCCAGTCCTAGTGCGAAACGGCACAACACAACTTATGTTTTACTCGCAACAACTTTGTCGCGACCATTCGGCAGCTTAGTGGCAGATTACGCGATAGTTATTCAGTTGGTGTTATACGAGTACATTATTATATGACTTTAATCCCTTTGTTTAAGCCGTGCAATTGCTTTGTATTTACAATTGCCAGAGGTAGTATCAGCCTCAGTGGGCTTATTCTGTATCGTTAGTTAGCAACTCGCACTGGGTTATTAACTAAGAAAATTGAGGTAAAAATCCTATTTTTGTATAACTTAGCAACTAGCATGGTATGTTTACATGATACCAAACCAACCAAGGTTGGTAAGTTGTGCAAAAATAATACAAAAAAAAGGATTTTTGCCAACTAACTATACAGAATAAGCCCCCAGGTGAGGTGTTGTGGTTTACTTCTAGAGTAAGTCAAATGTCAGGGGAAAAGCAAAAAAAAATAGAGTTAACGAGTTTTCGACTAAACAAAACTTAATTTATCCATTTACTGCACGAGTAGGAAAAACAAGAGATTAGAAGCCAGAGAGAACGATTTACGTAAATCTTTTTCCATTACAGTAACGCCATCTGTCAAAATTATATATAGGTTGCTGCAGAGCGAACTACATCTTGGCCTCACTGCTGGTGACAAAACAAGCATTTTTGACACCTTAGCGGTGCCAAAAATGCGGTGGCAACATTTTTTTGCGCCATTTGCCGATCTAGGGTACATGTGTCAATTCATACACCGCATCATATACCTTACCATTAAAATTACTATTCAGACAACATGAAGATCTTCGATTTGTACGTGTTAACTTTCTAGAAGTACCTACAATACAATTTAATAGAACCAGGGGATACGAGAATGTGCAAAATGGGAAGGTGCACTTAGGTAAATGAGAAAAACAAAGGAAATACCCGCGACATTTAGGTTCTGCGAGTTTGCGTAGAGTCGGTACTAAAAAGTGAAAATTGAGGGTAGAATTGCAAATACTGTTCTAAATTCTCATTTTATCGCGAGTGTATGTATATGTATGTAACTTACTCTTTCACACTCAAATTTCTGAACCTATTTGACTGAGATTTGGAACTTTAATACTTTAATCGTTGAATTTATCCCACGGGATTTGTGGCATTCAAGAAGATTTTACCTTAGAGCTTTAATATAAGTTTTATGTAATAATGGGTTTTAAAACTTATTTTATACTGTTGGACTTTGTTTGATTTAAGCAGTTCATGCTCACAAAATAAATAGTATAATACTAACTTTTTTTAACAGAAGTTAAAATAAAAAAAAACTTGAAAACTCTGAAAATTCTGAAAATTTTAGGGGCATAAAATCTGCCATTTTGGTATTCTATTTAATTTTAAGCTATCGAATCGTATCTATCATTCATCTAAATCAGTTGAACCGAGTAGTTACGAACGAAAGTAAGAACGGATATTACATACATTCAAGTTAAAACACATAACTCTACGATCTACATACATTTAGGCTTTGCCACAGTCGAAAAAGTTATCCTTCTGAAAATTGAAAAGGGATAGCTCTTTATTTGTTTTAACAACTTGTGGAAAGAAGTTAAAGACATTGCATACTATTATATTAAGCACGAGGGGCTACACACACACACAAAACAGTCCCTTCCGTTGTACAAATTGGTAACAAAGTAATGTGTTAATCAAATATTCAAGTCTTTCCCCTAGCCCCTTGTACATCAAAAGGAGGTTATGGGCGTTCCCACATCATGGCTTGTGTAGGGTTGACGACATTTTATACGAGAAACAAATTATCTATGAATGTCACGTAGAAAAACTAATATTTTGAAAAAAATTAATACGTCCATATTTTTAATGTATTTTATTCTCTCTTATATTCAAACTCTCAATAAGTTTCTATGAATCAATTTAAAATTAATTAGAAAGAAGGCTATTTTATTTAGCATTATGCTACATACATATATTACAGAGAAAAATACACACTATTGTATTTTAACGATGCCTGACGTTTCCCCACCTAGACAATAAAGGCAAATTTTGGCCCAAGTATCGGACAGACCAGTCACTGTTTGCCATATTATGTGGCACAACCCTGAAAAATAATTTTCATTCACCACTTTTTCAATACTTTGTCTTCCTTCTTTTTATTTGAATAGTCTTTCTGTGCCATACGGAATTCTATCTTATTCGGGATTTGGAGAATTTTAGCCATCCTAAGGAGAATTTAGGGAATCCTAAAAACGAGAATAAACCTGCAAAGTATATGACATCGTCAGACGCCAAAGAGTGTAAGTAATAAGCACGGGACGTCGTTTAAGAGCTATTAAGGTTTAAGAGGCCTTTGACAGAGGGACGTTTAGAAAGAATTGTTTCACGTTTGCCACCATTGTCTTGGAAATGAATTGCGCTTTGAATGTCTAGACTCTAGATCCTATATACTTAAAAAGAAATACAATGGGATGCCCTACTTGATATAAAATGATTACTTTATATCAAAGCCTTTAAAAGGCAAAGATCTTTTGTTTGTTGTGACTTTTACGGCTTTTTTACAAGCTTTTATTTAGTTTCACCCGCCCCATTGTTTGTTTGTTTGTCTGTAACCAAATCTTACAAGTTAAATTTCCCGGTTACCGATTGATCTGAAATGTTACATTTGTATTGTGTAAATTGGATGACAATGCAAAATTATTATGACATGGAGCTGATCTGATAGGAACACAACACTATCGAGTTTCGACTTGTTCGATCCATCTTGACGAGTACTATGGTGCTACATGTGGTAATAAGGGGTTGGTGCTGAGAAGAAAAAGGTCGATAAATTAACGTGTAAAAGCTTGTTTTTAAAATATTTTTTTTAAATATGATATCTTTTTACAAAGATAACCTTTGTGCTGGCGGTAGTATTACTGACATTTCTGTGTTTCGGCAGGCGATTTTTAGTGACAGAAATATTTCTTAAGTGGTGCAAAGCAAATGTCTTTCAATATCTTCCATAATGTCCATATCAAGGATGTGTGAAATCTTGCAATCAGCTTCCTAGACTTAACCAAACCTCATTCTAAGAGACCTTTCCGAGTAGGCACTGGGCCACAAAAATAACTTAAATCTAGCCCTTTATATCAAGAGTTGAATAGTCGAGCGTGTATTAATGCTTATTTTCAAGTGTGCTTCATCATTATGTAGAGTTGCATACATATGTATAGCTCTCAGGCGTATCATCTGCAAGGAAATGACCACCTTGACTCAACGCACCGCCGGAACTCGACTATCGACAATAGGCTCGTGATGAATTGCTCGCCACCTATACATGACCACCTTCATACTTATAGATTCACTAGCTGTTGCCCGCGGCTCCGCCCGCGTGCAGTTCGTTTTCTTTACAAAAATGTTTCCCGAGGAATTCCTTAATTTTTCCCAAGATAAATTAGTGGTCCCTGGGTTCGATGGACCCGTAAAGGAGTCTTCTTTCAATCTCTCCTGTCAACGTGCTATCTTCTTTCACACAATTTACCTATATCTTCTTTGGTCTTCCTCTACTTATACACTCTGTCGAAATCGCTTATGTTACTCAATTCGCATGGAGTAAGACAGAGTGGGGCGTGTCATCGTGGATTGTAATGTCTATACTACCCAATCTTATCTTATTCTGAGATGATACCAACGCCCAGATATTGTAATTAAGCATTCTGATGCGCTGCTGTGTACGTAGCAACCCGTTCCTGCTACGTACGGGTTATCTTGTATAGTTATACCTAGTTGCACGATCAAAAGGACGATTTAAACTGTCGATATTTCGACCCCGTTTTGATTGTGCTACGTAGATAAGTAGCTACAGGTTTTTTTAAACATCCCACGGGTGCTCTCAAATTTTTCAGGATGAAAAGTATCTTAAATGTTGACCGGGCATATATATATACTAGTAGGTCGCGTGTGTGCGCGGGCCACACGTGGCCCGCGTGCTGTCTTCCCGCCTATAAAAAATATCTTCAAAATTCCCCATACATTTTCTACTGAAAATTAAATTCCGCCATTTCGGATTTTTTTTCTATTCATCGCGTAGATCTTCGGGTCCTGATTACTTCTTGTCAAGAAACCATTCTTCCATCTTTTATACTTTCCGAGATATCGACGAAATTCGCATGGCGGCCATTTTGAATCCGCCATTTTGATTTTTTTTTCAGCTCACTGCCAATTGCATGACATTTCAAATGACATTTGGTCGAGCACCCCCCACCTATCTTGGATACCTTGCCTGTGCTCTTCACCCGTCTTCGAAATCCTCAATCATCAGCTCTCTCCATATTTTTGTTCTTAATGATTTTTTCTCCTCTTTATGAAATGATTAGTAAAAAAAATTTTTTTCATACAAAATTGTTCAGGAGAGGTGATCAATCAGTGAGTCAGTCAGCACAAGCAGCTATATATATTGTAATAAAGTAGGATCATAAAATTTCATTTAAATCCGTTACTTGAAAGACGCCTGCTAACTGTTTTTGTAATGTTTTCTTTTGGATGGGAACTCGATTGGATTAATAAGTTTTACTATATATATATTTTGTTAGAAGCAACATAAGGTATCAGCATAACAAATTTTACTAAATTAAGTTCATTAGTTGTTGTTTACAAAGCTGTTAAATTAATTGCAGTTTTTTAACTATCCCACGGGAACTCTTTATTTTACCGGGATGAAAAGTATCCTATATGTTGACCAGGGACATAAGCTACCACCACACAAAATTTCATTGGAATCGGTCCAGCCGTTCCAAAGATTAGCCCGTACAAACAGACAGACAAACAGACAAACAGATAAACAGACAAACAGAGAAACAAAAAATTTGAAAAAAAATTAAATTAGTTCTATTTCACTTCTTACATCCCCCTGACTCCGTTTTTAGCATTTTTTTTATTTGTACAGAAATTCGACCTCTACAGATTTATTATATGTATTGATTATCCGTTGACTGAATGGTGCAGCGGTACCTACAGGCTCAGGATACCTACGACTTTTTAACCTAAACGTTGTGCTCTCTTTCTATCTTCCCTCGATTTATTTTGAGGTTTAAACCCCTCTTTATAAAACCGCTGTGCGGTCGGCGCTATGTACCTGTAACCTTTATACCTACAATGCCCGCGAAACCGCTCTGCTTGTCACCACTGGCCGGTATTCGCAAGTAATGACGTCATAACTCTAACCTGCATACGCGTAACTCACGTGGACGTCACGTGACGCGAGCTACGCGGGGCGGAAACGACACATAAATTGAGGAGACCGTTTCCGCCCACCGGCGCCGTAGATACGCAGGTCGACACGTTAACGCACCGCCCGCGACCCTCGTCACTAGACCCTTTGTCTCTCTCGATATTGCTTAAGAGATATCTATACAACAATAATTTTCCTGACCAAATTCTTTCCAGGGTCTCCAATAGGTATATAAAATTCTCATGCCAATATTTGCGTTACCAAACACCTCCGAAACGGCTCGACCGATTGTTATGAAATTTTCCGTGTATGTTTAGTATAGGTCTGAGTGTCATAAGCTATTTTTTTATATCCCCAATGGCAAAACAACGTTTGCCGGGCCAGCTAGTAGTTTCAAAATTATTAGACAAATAGTTTGATTCCTTGGCAAAAACCCTTGGTCTTTCGATAAACTTGGATTTGCGCAGTGTAACATCTGGCCTTAATCCACTTTTTATTTTGTTATTTTTTTAATATTTCCTTAATCTAAAAGTATATACCTACCTACAAGATGATGGCTTCGTACTTCTGAACATTTGATTGTTTAATATTGACATAACCTCCGTAATCCGTATGCGATGATGTAGTTAAAGTTCACAAACTTGCAACTCAACCGCAGTCGTTCAAACTTGCCCGATTCCCGCTTCACACGTCCGAAGACGCCGCGAGTTTTGGTTTAAAGGGAAACTGCATTTACAAACTTCACTAGCGTTGCGATATTTTGCGGGATTCTCGTGCTGGCGTTATTATCACTTCTGGTGACCTTAATGACTGGAAATCTCTAACTACAAAAGTTTTACGAATTACTTAGTCTACTTCAGTAACTGTGGGAATCAAGATTCTAAGTTTCAACCATTTAAATTCATACGAGTAAGTTTCAAGAGGACCTTAAAAATTTAAAATTTTGCATAGAAGTTTCTTTTATGATGCACTAGAAAATTCAGTAAGATATTTGGCGCCTTGTAATTAAAACGATGTTTACAAGGTTTCTAACGTTCCATTGAAGAAACGCACAACAAATTGTGGCGGTATCAAACTAAAAATCTTCGAACTTCGAACTTCTTGTCAATGATGACATAATCTAAGAAATCTATATGACTCTCATTAGAAAGCCCGAGATTCACTCAAAAGGCGATGGAGAACTCCACAAGTATGCAAGGCGTAACTCTATGCCATAATATCATAGCAGATTCACCTGCCATTACCAAATCACAGAAGTACATCAGCCTGAAGACGTCCACTTTTAGACAAAGTTCTTTGGAGCGAGCGTCACCACACCTTGGCCTCAGCCTTCCTCATCGAGTCTGACACCCTTTTTAACCTCCGAAACAAAAAGAAGCGTTTATTTCACATCGATGTCTGCCTGTATGCCCGTCTAGCTGCCTGTCTGTTTTTGTGTCTGTATGTGGTGTCGTAGATTTCAAACGGATTGACGGATTTCGATGCGGTTTTTTTTTCTTTTGAAAGCCATTTTCCTTGTGTTGTCTATAGCTACGTTTGGTGTACAGCAGTGTACTGTGTAACAGTATCAGCTCTTTTTACCCACGACGGAACGGAGTACGGGTATATGCGTTTAGGGTGAGAGACCGTTTGTACATTAGTTGGTTGATGAAATTTTTTGATTGTTTGTGTGTTAAATTGTTCACACAAAACGAATATCCAATAAAAAAAATGTTTGTTTGTTTGTTTGTTTGTTTGTTTGTTTGTTTGTGCACATCCAATGTTCCCATTTATTTCCACAACGGCTGAACCGATTTAAATTCAGTTTTCTGTATAATGTTTGGTATTCATTGGCGATGGTTCGTAGATAGTTGTTACGAAAATCGATCACCAGGGGGCGCCATAAAAAACATTTATAGTGCAAACGAATGTTCCCATTTATTTCAAAAACGGCTAAACTGATTTCGATACTGTTTTTAATAAAATATTAGTGACTTATTGGCGATGGTTCGTAGATAGTAGTTACGAACATAGCTCACCAGGGGGCGCCATAAATACATTTAGAATGCAAACGAATGCTCCCAATTTAAGCTATTGGAATAAAAACGACTGAATCGATTTGGATACATTAATAGATAGTTGTTACGGAAATCACTCACCAGGGGGCGCCACAATAAACGTTTCTTTATCATTTGGTAGCGAAATTTTCTAATGTGTCTTATAATGTTTCTAGTAAACTCCTAGTGTTTGAGATTGTTTGATATGTTCTAACGAGGCTCACACATTATATTTGGTGACGAGGACATTATATCTGATGATGCAACTTGGGATTAAGTGTTACTCAACAATCGTAACTATTAAAATTCTTCGAGCATGGACCCATTAGGTTTCGTTTAACTATTCATTATAACACATTTGATCTGATGACGAGGGTCAATGATGCCTTCCGACGCTGCATAGAGGAGATAGTAGGTAGTTTAAAAATTAATTTTTATTTTGTAATAATATAATAGGTATAATAATTGAAAAAGTATAAAACAAGTGGAAAATTAAAAAATTTTAAACACCCACGACTCTTATGGACTTGAAATTGAAAAAGGATTAAATAATATTTTTAAAACTCCCCGACTAAAGGAAAGTAAGAACTAAGAACCTATCAGTATAATTACAAATCCAAGAAAATCCGTCGGAGCTGCCATTGACATCTCTGTTTCCGATATCAATTAATGCAGTTAGTACCTATAGGTAAGCTTACCGGTAGCTTATTATAAGAAGTATCAAGAAATTGAATTAGTTACCAAATGAATAAAGTAAACACACACACTGGTAAACAGCAACATCTTGCACCATCAACACCGGCACAGGCAGAACATAGCAGCTCCGGCGGATTTTCTTGGATTTGTAATTATACTGATAGGTTCTTAGTTCTTACTTTCCTTTAGTCGGGGAGTTTTAAAAATATTATTTAATCCTTTTTCAATTTCAAGTCCATAAGAGTCGTGGGTGTTTAAAATTTTTTAATTTTCCACTTGTCCGAAATGGTGTAAGGCATTTTTGGCCTATGATGTGGATGTTTTTTTTTAAATTATAATTTTATTGGTTCTTAGATCGTGAGTCTAAAAAGCTACTACTACTCACCACTCCAATACTTACTAGCATAACTTACCCACTACGACTGCAGTTTGCTAATAGATCTTATCGCAAGCTTAAAGTTACTAGAATAAAAAAAGATAACTCGTCCATAAACAGACCTTAACGCCCGCTCTGAACGTCAGAGGTTTTAACTGAGGAATTAACTTTAAACTCGCCCGCGAGCTTGCAGTTAACTATTAATTAATTAATTAAGTAGTTAAGAGAAACCCTGCGCGAAACTTTCTTCTTTTAAACTCTATTTCACCTTGCGGGTCTAGCTCAACCGTAAAATGACTAGTTTAAAGTCTAAAACTTATGTTTAATTTTTATCTTTAACTTAATAGACTTAAATATCTTTGGTGAGCCAAACATTGTCCAGCACGTATAATGATCGCAAGATTGCAGTGGGCTGGGCATGTACAGCGCATGAGTGACGAAAGGCCACCAAAAAAACTATTGACCTCACACCTAGATGGCTGTAGAAATGTTGGTCGGCCATAGCTCCGTTGGCTACATGGAGTGAAGCGGGATGCAAAAGTGGTTGGAATTAAAAATTGGATAGCGAAAACAATGGACAGAGACCGATAGAGGAATCTCCTGGAGCAGGCCCGGGCGAACAAAGGGCTATAGCGCCATTGATGATAATGATGATGAGACTTAAATATAAAATGAAAAGAACTTAAAAATAAAAAGGTATTCAAATTTAGCTGATCTTCTATGAATCTGAACTATATTAATTTTTCATTTTCAAAATTCAAAACAACATTTTGAATTAACAGACGCGTTAGGTCGCATCCGACGTTTTGCTGTACGCTTTACAAATACATTTTGAGCACAAAATCACAACAGAAATGTGCAAATATGAATAAGATCAAAAACGATAACAATGAATGAAATTTACTTCGAATACGAGTATTAAAAGCAAAGTCATAATGCCAAAAAAATAAACAAAAACTTATCATCCAAACGCCAAAAAAAAACTTATCAGTAGCGACAAACACCATTTATTATCACCAAAATACATTTTTCATTTAACCCTAAAGTTCACTCCGGTCCGCCCGTTCCAGGAACAATTCCATACATTAACCGAACAATACCGCGCCATGCTAATATCCATTCCTCGCAAAGGATCCTGCAGGAAAGAATTATCAGCGCTTACAGCGATGAATTTTAAACACCGCCGGCTTCTATAGAAAAGGAGTCTAGCACTGGAGGCGATGTAACGGGGCCAGTCCATTAATGTGGCGATACATTGTCCCGGGGTACAAACTAAAAAGCCTTTTACAAAATTGTCATCTGCATTTCTATTGTCGACGCTGCAAGGGCTAAGCTTTTTTTATTACAAATGCGGTATGAATTACAGTGTTGTTTGAATTTACTATTTATACACATTGTTTTTATTATGTGAATTGTTTTATGGTGATTTTTAAACTGTAGCTAAAAAAATCAAATCTTCTCATAGTACTTAGACTACTTTAAATTAAATTCAAAATATGTTTATTTCATATAGGCCTAAATTACAGGCTCTTGTCAGTACGATGTTTGCGATATATTAAAACAAAGTTTACGAAGGTTCTATCACACCCTGCACTGAGAAGAAGCCCACAACAAATTCATAGGTTTTGTTATTGTTTGTTATCACTATTTTACAATAACTCCTCAAGCCTAATTCAGCTAGTACAGTCACAGCAGTTCACGATTACTCCCAAATATTTGATTCATGTAAATTGCCTTCTTCCATTCAATATTAGACTGATAATGTGATGTGTGATTTTATGATTATTTCATCACAAAGGCACTTTGCAATCTCACCTGCAGTATTTTTCACGTAAGCTCGACTAGTGCAGGACTTTATCGACAAATCAGATAGGTACTGTGCGGTCAAACGGTATTGCGATTTTGCGGACAACAGCAAGAATTTTGTGGTTTATCGATTTTCATGAAATTCCACAAAGTAACAACCAGACAATCCAATATTTCAATCAGATGCCATTTTCGAAACCACAGATTGCAAAATACAAACCACTTTCAGATCCAACAATTTATAAAAAAAATTAAATATGTAACCCAATGAAAGTGTAATTTATTAATTATTTAAAAAAAAGTCAGTAAATACGAGTAACTGAACTATTTAATTTATTCTTTTGGCTACGGATAATATTATTATGGTTTTTAAGGAAATGAGTAGATGAAACCTTTAAAAACATTGATTGTTCAACTATATTGATAACTTAGTTCCTGTTTAAACAAAATATTGTGTATGTAAATATAATCCGTTCGCAGAAGCTTTTGTATACGACCGCTACGTCACCTGTTTTTATTGACCAATCAAGTCAATATATTTGTTCTTAAAATCCCTTATGATTTATGAACGACTTACATTAACCAGCCCCTATTCACAACTCAGACTGTGGAATACATTTATATGTGTACCGGTATCTTAAGAATTAAGATTTTAGATTATAAAACCGTTATGTGTACTTTACCTACCTGTCTAAGCTTATTGTCTTCAGCCGTCTCTTTAAGGCGTAGCCTTTCATTAGAGTCGGGGGAATTCTTAGGCTTCTGTGGGATTTGCTTTGTAATCTACTTCACTTCTGACTTACCCGTTCCGTCGCTCGTAATTTTGTAATCAAAATTCCCTTTCACGTCAAAAGCCGACATGATTATTTAATAACTGTTCTTCTTGTGACTGACTTATTAGGGAGCAATATAAACATCTATTTAACAGTGATTGGAATTGATTCCAAGCTTGACTCTAAAATTAAAAGTAAAAAAAAATCCCACATTCAAGGGCTCCTGGAAGAAATCTCCCCAGTAGAGGTAAGCTGTCCTTTGTGCACTGTTTTTTCGTTGTATAATTTTAAGTAAAGTTTCTGGTACATAAATAAATAAATAAATAAAAGTGTAACGAAACTGTACAGTGCGACAAGGCAATCTTGGCGCGTGGCCAAAATCGGAACTAACATTCGCTCGGTCGGTATATCGGTATTGTATATTGTATGGGGTAAGTTTTTTAAACGATTGATGATACTGATAAAAAAAATATTCAACACGTAGGTTGAATGGGTAATATTATGAATACCTAAAAGCACCGAACATAATATAATAATATTAACTAACGTAAGAACATACTCGAAATAACAAATAGAAGGCACACTAATCTACGAATATAACACGAGTATGATGTATTAGACCAGTCTGCCCTTGAATATTGTATGGATGACGCGCCCTTTTAACCTTTTGTTCTGGAAACGTCGATAAATTACCTACTACAGAAAACCAATCTATCATATACACAAAAACCACATTTTAGTGTAGGTGTATCTTAATTAGGTCAGGTGTTCGAAAGCATCAATTAATAATTATGATCATACATATTCTACCTCTTAATTATCGTGGTATGTGTGCCACATAAAGAAACGAAACTGGCGAATCTAAAAATGGCGGTAATAGTCATGCTTTCTCTCTCACACACGTTATTGATGTCCATAAGCATACGCGCTCACAAACGAAAGAATAAAAGGTACAAAGCCGCCACTTTTAAACGAATTCGGTAAAACAAAAGAAAGAGAACCTCGATTCGGTACGTATTAGGAATTGGAAGTTCCTGACGATAAACCGAACAGATGAAAGAAGAGTACCTACATGTGACCGAAATGCGAATTTTGAGATGGATATGTGGATGAATGAATATCACAAGAAACTAATGTGTAAAACGAAGATTGAAAGTTGCGCCAGTAACAGAAAATATGAAGAGTTTAGCGTGGTACGGGTATCTGATAATGAGGAAGGATTGAAATCATATTACAAAAATAATGATGAGAATGCATGTGCAGAGACTGAAAATAATAGAAAACCAAAGAAGAGATGTATGGATTCTGCGAAAGAGGATATAGGTACATGTGAAAGAAGTGGATTGAACATTGATAGCTGTTAGGAGTGAATGGAAGAAGAAGACGTGAAGTGCTGACCCTACATAACGTGGGAAAAAAGCGGGACCAAGAAAAAGACAAGAAGGTACATAACAAGATACAAAATATACTCACTGTGTTAATTGCATGTGAGTCGTGAGATGTGTGTATGATATACCGCTAACAAAGAGACACAGGACTAAATGAAAATAGCAACAATAAAAAAAAGTTAAAAGGCAATAAATTCAGCCTTTTACGTCCCATTACGGCGAGAGTAGCGAGCTTTACTGTTCCGCGAAACAATTAGCCGCCGCGATTTATTTCGAAAGGCGAAACGACAGCGAGATTAAAACAAAATATTATAATGAAAAAAGTGGAGTGTCATTCGGTAGGAACAAAGTTAGAAAAAGTTGAGTGTCGTGTAACACTCGGTAGGAATAAAGTTAATAGTTACTAAATACCTTCATGTGTGGTTTCATCCAGAGCTCGATAAATGTCGCTGTCTTCAGTTAACTCGCGCTAAGGAGTTCAATACGAAATTCTATAAACGTGATTGAAATTACGTGCATTTTCTGTGGACTAGTAAGAGAAACTTGCATTATAGATTTTTGTAGATCACAACAATTTCAAACAAAATCAATTTTCTTTCACCTAGCCCTCTGTAAGATAGCCTCCAAATAGGAACTTTGTTTCAAAAATATACACATATTACTAAAATATTATATACCTGTGTTATATACTTTAACATTTCCTGCTAGACCTATAACTGTGTGGATTCTGAACTCACGTAATAAAAGTTCGAAAGTACAAAGTAACGGTTTAAGTTCACCCAACCCCAGTTCGTAAATATACATCGAATCTCCAATGCTCTATGGAACAAAGCGTCACCTACTACCACGTTGAAACTCTTTGAAAAATTCGAAAAAAAAACGTACCGAATCCGAGTCAATAGCCGAAGTTGAGCACCTATATTATACGGGTAACATTGTTTGCAGTTTTCGGTCGCTCGCGCTTTCAAATTGGACGGGTAAGAACTATTTAGTTCAGTTTCTCGGGGCATTTCAGTATAGTCATCTCTATAACTATTATAAATTTTTTGATATTGACAGTAAAACTGTAACAAAAACAAAGTTAGGTTTGCGGTTCGTTAACAGAAGTATAGTTCAATGAACCCTCGATTTGACTCGCACTTTTTTTTCTACTTCACCAAGACTCTCTACTCTCTACATACAAGTATCAACAACAAGTAGTATTGTTGCGAGCGTTATTACCATATTTCTAGGACGAAAAACCTGATAGCGTTGGCACCGAATACATGGTTAAGTTCTATTTGTCGGTCATAGTCTAGTAATTAAACAAACGTCCTATCGGAAATGGCAGAACATTGTATGCCGATGAGAAACGAACAATTATTACCAAGTCGCCCGATCACAAACCAAAGATTCAAGAGATAAAAGCCATCTGTACGGGAATTGGAGTAAAGTTTTCCTTTCGGACCATTAAGGTAGAGTTTGATATCGTATCTCCAAGTTATATTAGGTAGCCTTGTCCTATGTATATTTGTATAAAGGAATATAATATTGGAGTAATCTATCTAAAAGTAATTATCTACTTTCGATCAAGATTCCTGATATACGTCGCCTTAGCTTAGGCGAGGGGATTCCGGGTATTAATATTAGCACTGCCTGGTATCTAAGAGAATTGGTCGCAATTTCACCGTAATTTATTTTATCTACGCTCATTGCTTAAAGTTCGAATTATGAAATCAAAATGTGTCACATATTGACCTACTTTATTCACAGACTTCTATAATTATTAAAAAGTTATTCATTATAACATCGCTGTACTATGGAAATATGTCTAGAAAGTTGAATAATTTCTATTACGATACTCGGCTCTGGGTTCCTGTATTTTTATGTGTCGTCATCACAGACCAGGGAATAACTTTCTTTTCTCTGTGGTCGTCAAAGCCAAAAGAGAGTGTATAGCCAATCCTCAATTTTGTTTTTTTTATATATGGAGTCCACAGACAACATTTGGTTGGTAGTCATGGGATGGGCCATAGACAACAATTAATTCACGGAAACAATAATTTTTTCCCTGCCTTATATGACTGATTAAAAAGTGTGTTCATACGGAATATTGAAAAGAATTATGTATAATTTTTGATTATTTAATTATCCACTAAAAATATACTTTATCTGACTTGTATAAATATTTTTCTATTCTTTTTTTTGTTTCATGACTTTTTTAACAGACTATTATATACACAGTTTACAACTGAATTTTGGCGCCATACCTAACTTTTAAATCTTCAATGTGTTATTTTTGTTACTTAGTCGAAACTTAGCGCGGATAAATGTCTAGCATTGAAACCTACTAAAGAAAATTTAACTCCACCTGTCATTTTAGTAATTGCAACAAGAATGACTCACAATCTTTTACCGACAAAGTGAAGGATTTACGACAAACGTTAGCAAGATTTTATGGTTTGGATTTATGATAATTTGAGCGTAGATAAAGTAGTGTATGAAACTCTACATAATTAGGTATTAAAACACTCGTGTGATACTATTAAAAAACTCGCCTGCGGCTCGTTTTTAACCGACTTCAAAAAAAAGAGGAGGTTCTCAATTCGTCGGAATCTTTTTTTTTTTTCTATGTATGTTCACCAATTACTCGAAGACGCGTGGACCGATTTGAAAAATTATTTTTTTGTTTAAGAGGGTTTTGTTTCCAGATGGTCCCATTTTAATCAGGTCAGGATCTGATGATGGGATCCTGGAGAAATCGAGGGAACTCTTCAAATTTTATATGGACACATGAAACTATTTGAGTATTATTAGAAAGAGTAATATTTTCCAAGTTGTTCTATGGTCATCAGGTCAGGATCTGATCATGGGATCTTGGTGAAATCGAGGGAACTCTTCAAATTTTGCTAGTATACTTAAAGCGAGTTGGGTATTTTTTATAGTTACTGGTGCATATGCTAGCAGATACGGATTTGATGACTAAAGTCAGGGTCTGATGATGGGATCTTGGTGAAATCGAAGGAACTCTTCAAATTTTGCTAGTATACTTGAAGCGAGTTGGGTATTTTTTATAGTTACTAGTGCATTTGCTAGCAGATACTGATTTGATGACTAAAGTCATGAAGTCAGGGTCTGATGATGGGATCTTGGTGAATTTGAGGTATCTCTTCAGATTTTATGAACACACCTCAAGCAATTTGGATATTTTTACAACGCCTTGTGCATTTTATTGTTTTCCACTAAAAACTAAAAAATAAAAATTGGAAATGCTTTCCAAAAAACCAACTTCAAATGCCACTACAAAGAGTGAAATAATTTTTATTTAAATTTTAGGTACCTACACCAATTCGAAGTCGGGCGATTGTCTATGACTTCGTCATATCTTCGCACATCAAGTAAGTAAGAAGGACTATTAGGGATTGTGTGAAACATTGCCCGATATGCCATCTCGGAAGATAAAAATGCTTGGTGAAGTCGGGTTTAAACACAATTTTCCTGATTTCATCTTTTGACTTCTCTATGACTAAAGCGTCAAATTTTTCATTTAATTTCGTTCTTCTTTCCGTTATCAATTCTTGTAGAAAACAAATTCGACGTCCGGTATTTTATCACAGCAGACAAATATTGCATAGCGTCTCCCCGCCGACCGGGGACGCGCCGATATTTCTGATCCATCAATTCATTCATTCATTCGTCGGTCATTCGTTCGCCTCGATTTTACTCGCGCGATTGCTTCCCATTATGCAGACTGTACGCGCTGTGTAGGACGGTATCCGAGCCGTTCACTCTTTTGTGTTCGGTACGACGGTTACGGAGATGAACAATTTTTACTAGCTACCATACTTTATGAAAGTAGTTCTGCAGATAGAGCGATATCTAGCCGAGATGGATGAATATCACTTTCTTTAATGATACCTACTAAAGAAAATCGACTCGCATTCGAAAGGTTATGTTATATGTACCATTAAGTATCTATATAACGTAGAGAGATCATGATCCAGAAGCCACAAGACCCTATACTACTACTATACAAGTAGAGGAATAATGGGCCTACTGGATCAACGACCAAAAAGAGCAAAAACCTCTACTGTACCAACTTTCTATCTCAGTACAAAGCCAGTTAACCTGTCTGTCCAACTTAGAAAGTGCCAAACATCTAACATTAGATTTTAGAAGGATGCCTACGTCTCTGCTTTAGTGGGAGCACAGGGAATTTATTGAATTTATTTTTGTCTTTGTCACTCTCACGGATCCGTTGATGGGTGGGACATGCAGCATCGCGGAAGAATATAACAGAAAAACTTTTACCTAATTACTCAAAAACTAAGCCGGTAATCAAAAATCTGTTTCCCAACGTTTTTAGATATTATTATTACCGACACATAAAAACTAAAATTACAATTACATCCATTGTAGTTTCCGATAAAACTGAGAAAAACTGAAATTTTGGATCAACTTTTGGGAGAACTTTCTATCGAGAAAATTTTATCCAATCGTGTTTCTGCTCGTCAACGATTTTAGAATAAAGACCCAAAATACATGACGTTTAAATTTAAAACTAATTGTCTTTATAGTTTTTAAACAAAACTTCACTTAAGATAGCTTAAATACGGCTTCTACGCCGTTAAGCCTCCGAGTAAAAATCAACAGTCAACTCCAAGTCTTGGAGAAAGCTGATTGAAATTTTTTGCGAGAAATATATTAGTGTCAGAACCTCATTAATTATTATCTTTGATTTGTGTTCCTTACCGCCTTCCCGTGCCCTCCTATTCGCTGTTAAGTGACGTTTGATAGGATTTCAGTTGATTCATTGCCTCTTCAAGTTTTACGGCGGGGATTTTCTCGGGATCGTGATTTTCGGCTGTTTTGCTTTGAGACTGCTTGTAAAAGGGTGCTAAATTGTTTGTGAAGAGAAGTGAAGATGTTTCGATGTATGGCGAACGATTGTGCAATAAAATCGTATTTGTAATCGCTCTCTATTTAATTTTTGCACGATTTCAGTAGTTTTTACAGTCCAATTTCGTTTCGTATTACGTTATTATTTGTTTGATATAGAAATTTTGCCGTTGTTGGTATTTTCTATTTCCCCTACTGAATTCTGATTAATAATAAACTAGTAGAGGACGCCAGTGTAAATTTTGATTTTCCATAAAAATCTGCAGAAACTACCTATAAGTTTTTCCAGGATAAAAAGTAGACAATGTGTTAATTGAAGACATAAGCTATTTATATTCCAATTTATTTCAGCAAAACCACTTTTATAGTTTTTGCGTAAAGAGTAACAGATATCCATGCTAGTAGGACAGAGTAGTTTGTTTTGCTATAAACCGCTACTTGAACAAATTCTGTATGGTACAATATGCAGCAACACTCACACACAATTTTCCAACACTTTCTTCGACGCAAGTTTCGTCCCGACACCGGAGAGATGTTGACTTCACAATGCGAAATCACATTTTCATGAATAAACTGTCTATAAATTCAAATTAACATTCATTAATCAATTTCCTATTTTGAAGCACAACCAGATTAGTTTTGAAAGTTTCATTCAAAATAGGCACTAATATCTCGCGGTGAAGAACCAAAACAAACATCGGGGTGGTCGCACGTAACTCCTGAGGCAACAAAAACAATCAACACCCCATATTTCAGTCAACAGTCGAAGCGCCGACGACTAGCTGATTTATTGGGAACTTTTCCACGAAAAATGTTTTTAAAATTCTTCATTTTCGGCATTCAGGGAATTAGCACAAGTTGATGAATAAATTTCGATTCGAATATCGATTCGTTTTCGCTTCATTATCTAAGTATATTATGCTGGGGACTGACGATATCGAATTCTTTTTAAGTTTCTATAGTATTTTGTACTAGGCCTGTTGTTCCAATGGCCAACGGGTAGCTTTTTATTGACATGTTGAGATAACGATGGATCAATCAACGATGGAAACAGGCCAAAGGTATTATTTTTAACCGACTCTCAATAAGGACTATTATTGGAATTGAAATGTTTTAACATAAATTATTATCTTTTAGCACTTCCAAACAAAGACAAAATTTCATACGTGTAAAGTACCTACTTACATAATTAGTATGGATTTATAATAATAACACTTATTCAATTAAATCAAACCTATAAGGTCCACTTGCGCGAATTGGGGGTAAAATATTTACATTTTAACCCTAGAGTCAACGTCTCTCATTGGACAATTTTGACAATTTACTCTGGGTTAGCGTATTAATTCTGAGTTTACACACTAACCCGGGTTGGTGCAAGTGGGCCTTATTCGCTATTAATCAGGTTAATTAACCTTTATGTTGAAAACGAATATAAGGATCCGATGTGTTCAAAAATATATTTTCGTGGAAATACAATAATGATGTAGGTACTGTTTCACTAATTGAGCTTTCAGCCATAATCTATTAGATTATTTTATAAAACTACTTACCTCTTATTTTTTTAGAATCGGCACCAATATTTTTTTGGGGTGTAATCTTCTGCTCTGTTATAAATCTCGGTGTCGATATTTATCTATATTCTATACTCCTTTTTTATTCAAATGAGGTTCATACCCTCGACTTACCTGAAACAACAAAAGACAAATTTAGTATTAACAGGCACAAATTTCAAAGCGTACAGTGAAGTCAATTCTTAGGTGAAAAATCTGTAACAGTAGGGGGCCCACGATGCTAAATCTGTTGTTACTCGAGCGTCTTGAGGACCTATTACATTGTAAATATTAAGAAGTTTGCTATTTCAGTGGCGGGGAAGCTAATAAAGGTTTAAAAAAAATATTAAATAAGTCTATTCATGAAAGTATACACCAGCGCATCAGGTTTTTATACAGATGCTTCTTCTTAATATGCTTGTCGTCCTGCCCTCCTCCAGAAAAGTCCTGGAAATAATTGTTGTTTCATCTCCCACCATTGAAATAACATACAGCATAATAACCTCTTTCTTTTTAGCATCTAATTTTTAAAATCCAATAGGTAACGACGCTCGAGTAACTACCAAAATCCCCCTCTTCGGCACCCCTAAAATAACTAATCTAATGCGTTTAAAAATTGTGCTATTTTTTCCATGGGCAGCATTTAATAAAATGGAAAATTCTTTTCAAAAAAACCGACTTCAATGCCACTACAAAGAGTGAAATAATTTTTCAATGTAGGTACACCAATTCGAAGTCGGGCGATTAATACGAAGGACTATGATTGTACGAATTGCCCGACTTGGTGTACCTACATTGAAAAATTATTTCACTCTTTGTAGTGGCATTTGAAGTCGGGTTTTTTGAAAAGAATTTTCCATTTTATTTTTTACTTTTTAGTGGAAAACAACAAATGCACAGGGCATTGAAAAAAAATGCCCAAATCGCTTGAAGTGTGCTTATAAAATCTGAAGAGTTCCTTCAATTTTTCCGAGATCCTATCATCAGAACCTGACTTGATGGCTATAGTCATTAAGTCAGCATCTGCAAGCAAATGCACTAGTCACTATAAAAACCCAAATCGCTTCAAGTATATTAGCAAAATTTAAAGAGTTCCCTCGATTTCACCAAGATCCCATGATCAGATCCTGACCTGATGATCATAAGAAAACCTGGAAAATATTACTCTTTCAAACAGTACCCAAATTGTTTCAAGTATATCCATATAAAATTTGAAGGGTTCCCTCGAGTTCTCCAGGATTCCATCATCATATCCTGACCAAAAAAAATGGGACCATCTTGGAAGTATACCCTTTCAAACAAAAAAAGAATTTTCCAAATCGGTTTACGCGTCTTCGAGTAATCGGTGAACATACATAAAAAAAAAGATGCCGACGAATTGAGAACCTCCTCCTTTTTTTGAAGTCGGTTAAAAAGGGATAGCACTATTCGCACCTTCAATTAAAATGGTAAAAGAATATAATGTCACAGCACCAGCAATAATCTTGGCACCAGTAGAACTGACCGCGCGGTGATTCATGCGACTGTCAACACGCAACACCTTGCTCTGCCGGCATCTGACATTTGTAAAACGCGCATCACAACATATTTGATTTAATTATGTTGCTAAAATAATTAACAAAAAATAATATACGAATACACGATCACTCAATAAAATTTAGGGTGTAAGTAGACCGTGTGGTGATCACTTACTGACGTCACGCATGTAATATACTTTATCTACGCTCATTGCTTAAAGTTCGAATTATGAAATCAAAATGTGTCACATATTGACCTACTTTATTCACAGACTTCTATAATTATTAAAAAGTTATTCATTATAACATAGCTGTACTATGGAAATATCTCTAGATTGTTGAATAATTTCTATTACGATACGCGGCTCTGGGTTCCTGTATTTTTGTGTGTCGTCATCACAGACCAGGGAATAACTTTCTTTTCTCTGTGGTCGTCATAGCCAAAAGAGAGTGTAGAGCCAATCCTCAATTTTGTTTTTTTTTTTTGTATAAGGAGTCCACAGACAACATTTAGTTGGTAGTCATGATCGACCATAGACAACAATTAATTCAAGGAAACAATAATTTTTCCCTGCCTTACGAGTGAGTATATGACTGATTAAAAAGTGTGTTCATACAGAATATTGAAAAGAATTATGTATAATTTTTGATTATTTAATCATCCACTAAAATATATTTTATCTGACTTGTATAAATATTTTTCTACTCTTTTTTGTTTCATGACTTTTTTAACAGACTATACGCAGTTTGCAACTGAATTTTGGCGCCATACCTAACTTTTAACATTTCAATGTGTTATTTTTGTTACTTAGTCAAAACTTAGCGCGGAAAAATGTCTAGCAGTGAAACGTACTAAAGAAAATTTAACTCCACCTGACATTTTAGTAATTGCAACAAAAATGACCCACAATATTTTACCAACAAAGTGAAGGATTTACGACAAACGTTAGCAAGATTTTATGGTTTGGATTTATGATAATTTGAGCGTAGATAAAGTAGTGTATGAAACTCTACATAATAAGGTATTAAAACACTCGTGTGATACTATTAAAAAACTCGCCTGCGGCTCGTTTTTTAAACTCACACTCATGTTTTAATACCCCCCATTATGCATCCGTTTCATAAACTACTATTATCTACGCTCATTGCTTAAAGTTCGAATTATGAAATCAAAATGTGTCACATATTGACCTACTTTATTCACAGACTTCTATAATTATTAAAAAGTTATTCATTATAACATCACTGTACAATGGAAATATCTCTAGATAATTGAATAATTTCCATTACGATACTCGGCTCTGGGTTCCTGTATTTTTATGTGTCGTCATCACAGACCAGGGAATAACTTCTTTTCTCTGTGGTCGTCATAGCCAAAAGAGAGAATCCTAAATTTTGCTTTTTATATAAGGAGTCCACAGACAACATTTAGTTGGTAGTCATGATGCGCCATGATCGACCATAGACAACAATTATTTCACGGAAACAATAATTTTTCCTATAAATACCTGATCAAAGAATTTTTCCCTGCCTTATATGACTGATTAAAAAGTGTGTTCATACAGATTATTGAAAAGAATTATGTATAATTTTGGATTATTTAATTATCCACTAAATATATACTTTATCTGACTTGTATAAATATTTTTCTACTCTTTTTTGTTTCATGACTTTTTTATCAGACTATACGCAGTTTACAACTGAATTTTGGCGCCATACCTAACTTTTAACATTTGAATGTGTTATTTTAGCGCGGAAAAATGTCTAGCAGTGAAACCTACTAAAGAAAATTTAACTCGACCTGGCATTTTAGTAATTGCAACAAAAATGACCCACAATCTTTTACCAACAAAGTGAAGGATTTACGACAAACGTTAGCAAGGTTTTATGGTTTGGATTTATGATAATTTGAGCGTAGATAAAGTAGTGTATGAAACTCTACATAATAAGGTATTAAAACACTCGTGTGATACTATTAAAAAACTCGCCTGCGGCTCGTTTTTTAAACTCACACTCATGTTTTAATACCCCCCATTATGCATCCGTTTCATAAACTACTATTGTGCCTGTGTTAAATAGAACTGCGAGTTTTGGGACCGCTTTTTTGTCCATCACAGGCTTTCTTATTTACTGTGCCTTCTAAGTACTCATCTTATAAACACATCAATAAATAAATAATAATCAAGAACAGAATAATCCTTTTGTGACAAAATTGAAGAAAATCAGTTCACCCGTTTCATTCTTGTATTTATAAAAATTAAAATAATTTAAATTAACTAAAAAATATATGCGAACTTGGCACCAACAGATACTAACCGGAAAAACTGAAAAGCAAAACCTATTCCAGGCTATACATATATAAGTAATCGTCGACATCTCTGCAGTTTCTAAACTTAGCCAGCTTGCGGACATCTCAAAATAACTCCGGAGATTAAACAATAGATCTTGTAGAGCGGCTCACGCTAAGCTGACGCTGTATATAAATAATCATCATTTGACACTTGGCAATAAAATCAAGCGGACATGACGAATGTGTCTCTGACGCATCGCTTTTGCATTAGAAGCATTCGCAAGGACGGCCTTCCAAAGATTGCGATGCGATTTTATTTTATATCGCGACTGGAAAAACATCGAACTAAAGAGTAAAGACGACGGATTCTACAGAGCGTTTCTTTTTCAGCGAATTGCATGATATCATTCGTCCATCTCATATTGGAGTTTTCTGAATGCATTTTCCAATCAGAGTTGTTGCTTTCTATACTATAAGTTCGCTGTAGTACTATTTCTATTCAGCAGGGCTTGTACAAGATACAATAATGCGAATAATTCGATATCGTTAGTCGTTTTCGGTCACTCGACGTATATGAAATGTATGGACCCAATCGAGATTTAAAATTATAGCTAAATTGGTCCACGTGACCTCCGCGCATTCTTATGCACTTTTTGAATTTCGTTCGAAAGCGATGAAATCTATAGCAATCTTAAAAACGCATGGATATGACATAATATGACTAGAGCTACAGAAAGCTCGAAATTTGGAAATAAAAGTTGACATTCATTCAATACTAAAACCCATTTGTTTTGTACCTTGTAGTGCTTTATTTCACGATGAATCTATCCGTGACTAATGTCATTGTTGTAACTTATAACTCGTGAGAATTAACATTGGAATGTTACGCGCTATATAACTTCAGTAAAGCTGCGCCCACCAACTGTGCGCCATACCTTACGCAAATGTTTACCCACACCGAGGGTGCCAACTTGTCTCGTCTAATAATTACGACAATTCCCGCAGAGTTAAATCACTTTTCCTCGAGGGTTTAGCGCGACGAGAGCTCTATGAATAAACCGTACTAACGTGGATTAGGATAACTAACTTCGTACACTACAAGACTCACGAAGAAATAACACACAGTAATGGTCTACCTCATATCTTTTAAGCAACGGGATCAGTTTTTGCAGGAAGGTAGAACAGAAAAAAGAAATAAAAAAAGTGAAAACTTCAAATTTCCGCTGATAGCCAGTCAGTCGATCACCGATACGCGAGGATGACGGACGTGCGGGCGAACAGGAAATGAATTTATTTCACACTACTCGCTGCCAGATTGCGCGATATTGGAAAATGTCCCGATAAAATATAGCTATTTCATGGAAGACCTGTAGGTAGGTAATGTTTCCAAAATGTAATAATTTAAAAGGAGTATCAGTTTTCAATTTCCATCTTTACCATACAGTTATTACATGCACGGTTTTCAATGCACAAAAGAAGGTTAGAATTGGCAATTTGGCATATACATTTTATATTAACTATAATGAAGG
This sequence comes from Coenonympha glycerion, assembly GCA_963855885.1. NCBI lineage: Eukaryota > Metazoa > Arthropoda > Insecta > Lepidoptera > Nymphalidae > Coenonympha > Coenonympha glycerion. Next base: position 2,193,692 of record OY979652.1, on the reverse strand, counting down.
CGCTCCTTCAGAGAGCTAAAACAAAAATACATTTTTAAAACAAGTGGGACTTCAAGTGTTAAGTCTATCTCCATTCTTAACGCTAAATCGGGTACTAACACACTTTATCCTTTATAAGTACTTCAGTTCAGTATGTTTGTTATGTCTAGTATAGACCTGTGTTACTGTATATGTTAATAGTTCTATTAGTTACACGTTACTCGTAAGCACAGCGATTATTCAGTGCGGTTTGTGCGGCTAACGGCAGGCATGTAACGTATAGCGGCCCTTCAAACATAATAAAGGTACAGATGGTTTAGTACAGTTTTAATACGAAATTCGATTCGACTCGCATCGCACAAGCGAATCGAGTTCCTCCATACATTTATAGCGAGCGCCATCTATTGACAGCCGCATGTCAGCGACTGTCCATAGATGGCGCTGGCTGTAATGGATAATTGGATGACGACGCGTTCAATTGGATGCCCCAACAACACAATGGATGCTCCAAGGCCGACGCCATAGAGGCGCGGCCCCAGCCCGGATTAGAAGGGCTGAAACAAGGAACCAGGCAGTGATTGCCTGTGAGGACACGCCCGGGCAAGGAGGCTAAGCCTCGAGGCCCGTACCGCCGACGGACTTCGGTCGTCGGAGAAGACCCGATTGATGCTGGCTGTAAATGTATGGAGGAATTCGATTCGTTTGTGCGATCCGAGTGACTCGTACTTCGACTTCGTACAGAAACTTATACTTACCACATGCTACGAGGAAATAGTGAACCGACAAACGACGGGATAAGCATTTTAGCTGGCTAGACTGGAAAAAATTGAGCAAATTGGTGTCGAGCAGCAGCGACATAAGCGCGGTCAGGCTGATCCTGCGGACGACCAACCCGGCTGCCCTATTGGGCATAAAACCTGGAATAGACTTTGGGCCCCATAAGAAGACTCAGGTCACTCAGCGAGCGATGGAGAGAGTCCATTTGCGCGATCGAATCAGAAATGAGAATAAAATTGAATGTAATTCAAAATGCAACATGGTCGACAATCGAGAAATTAATTTACTTTCCGCGATTAGGTCGAAACTCGAAAGATTGTATTAAATATTGTTGAAATACATGAGTTAAATTTTTATTTTACTTCTTGATTCACATCACTCAGTGCCTCCCCGGAATTATGACTCGATCACTTCACTTCAACAAATCAAAACTACGCACTAATAGCGCACCGCTAATCACCTGAATCACGTTAATGCGCGCGTAGCTCACTTATAGCCCGACTCGCACTTGGCGTCACACCAATTGTGTTACTGTCAATGCGTTTTCAATCGTATTGCTAGTAGCGTAAAGTTCGAAGTGTTATATTGGCAGATTTTAATGGTATAGGTACGAAATTTTGATAGCGCTTGTTTAGATAGGTACCTAGGTATCACCTTTATCATTTTTTTTTCTCTCTTATGGCAAAACAACGTTTGCCAGGTCAGCTAGTAAATAAATAAAAAATCAGCCTCATTTCAGAGCTAACAGATTTTCCCAACAAGATTTCGCGACGGCAAGCGCACTAAAAGAAGAAACAAAATAAAGATGTTATTCCATAAAATCCAATCGCAACAATAACACTACAGCAGACAGAACAAAGTGTAGGAACACTAATAACTGCAAACAAACGGCACGGAAGTAGAAACTTTCCACTTTTCTATTATTATTTGTACAAACAGACAGTTCTACAGTGCACGGTATCGATTCGAGTCTATTTCCGGACTTAAATGTGCTGGTGCTCTGAAACGGCCCATCTAATATGAAAGAAGAAACTGACTGACTATAATCAATGCCCCTAACTAAATTGGCACTTAGGTTCCTTATGAGGTCTAGAGGTGCATTTGAAGGATTTTTGAAAAGGGGATGAAACGGATCCAAAATGTATAAAGAAATACTCCACCTTTACGCCACCGGTATTTTGCATAAATATAAAAAACTGTTTAACAGTGTAACTCAGAACAGATAAGGCAATAATGCTACCGCTCAGATTACTATGTTACTGCTACCAACGTGAAAAACAAAGATCTTCATAACCCGGTATCCTGTAGTTAGTAATAGCAACAATTCGGAAAAAACCGCCGCACTATTTCCGGCTATAACGCGCCCCAGCTTATCTGCCGCTGCGTCCAATGTCCATTAGTCGATTGAACAAGACACTTTTGTTGCGAGCGCCGCGCGGCCTGACCGCTTTGTTTCGTGTTTCGACCGGTGGTGCAAGAAGTAAGTCGAATCATAACCCGGTATCATGTACCTAGTTAGTAATAGCAACAATTCAGAAAGAACTGCCCCACTATTTCCGGCTACAACGCGCCCGAGTTTATCTGCCGCTGCGTCCAATGTCCATTAGTCGATTGAACAAGACACTTTTGTTGCGAGCGCCGCGCGGCCTGACCGCTTTGTTTTGTGTTTCGACCGGTGGTGCAAGCTGTAAGTCGAATCATAACTCGGTATCCCGTAGTTAGTAATAGCAACAATTCAGAAAGAACTGCCCCACTATATCCGGCTACAACGCGCCCGAGTTTATCTGCTGCGGCTGGGTCCAATGTCCATTAGTCGATTGAACAAGACACTTTTGTTGCGAGCGGCGCGCGGTCTGACCGCTTTGTTTTGTGTTTCGACCGGTGGTGCAAGCTGTAAGTCGAATCAAAACTCGGTATCGCGTAGTTAGTAATAGCAACAATTCAGAAAGAACTGCCCCACTATTTCCGTCTCAACGCGCTCGAACTTATCTGCTGCCGCTGCGTCCAATGTCCATTAGTCGATTAAACAAGACACTTTTTTGTTGCGAGCGCCGCGCGGCCTGCCCGCTTTGTTTTGTGCTTCGACCGGTGGTGCAAGCTCTAAGTCGAATCATAACCCGGTATCATGTAGTTAGAAGTAGCAAGCCATGTTCACATATCACGTGACCGACCTCTACAGTAGCCGTCTCGACGTACCTACTAATTTCAGAAGGACGCCGCGCGTCAGCTAGGTTGCATGCGTTAGTTCTTGTATGGTCACAATAATAACGAGGTACGTCGAAAGGGATACAGTTACGCAATAGTAAAAAAAGACCACAACCTTATAGATGCATAGCGGGGCGGAGTCAGACGCTATTGCGAACTGAATTGCACTTCTTCGTGTCAGCGCTAGAGTCGCTATTTTTTAAAATCATCTTGCCGTATAAAATCATAAGGTAGTCCGTGGTAGTAGCAACAATTCAGAAAGAACCGCCTCACTAGTTCCGGGCTCCGGCTATAACGCGACCGAGCTTATAATATTCTGTAGTTAGTCGAATATATAATCTCATCATCTCATCATCTCAACCCCTTTTTACGTCCCACTGCTGGGCACGGGTCTCCTCTCAGACTGAGAGGGGGGTTTGGCCATAGCCCACCACGCTGGCCAAGTGCGGGTTGGCGGGCTTCATACACCTTCGAGAACATTTTTGTGAACTCTCAGGCATGCAGGTTTCCTCACGATGTTTTCCTTCACCGTTAAGCAAGTGATATTTAGTTTCCTTAAACGCACATAACTCGTAAAAGTCAGAGGTGTGTGCCCAGGATTCGAACCTGCGACCTCCTTATGAGAGGCAGAGGTCAGAACCACTGAGCTATCACTGCATATTATATAATATCCTGTAGTTATTTCTACCACGAAACACACACACACACACACACACGCACACGCAAAACACAGACAAAGAGAGAGTGACAGGCAGACACAGTGTTTTTTTAAACAGTAGGTAGGTAAGTTAGGTTAAGAATAACCCGCCAACGCTCTTGAGTTGTACCACAACATGTAAATACGAGTAACACAAAATGAATACGCGGGCACAATGTGATCCACTTACTTGCGTTTTCTTTGTTTGTTTGTTTGTTTGTTCGCTGCAAACAGACCTGGAAGCGACTTTGAATCCGCGATTTATAGCATTACAGCATTTGTAAATAGAATAACAAATGCGTAAATAAAAGAAAAACGTATGGATTTTATTTCATCCGGGCCAATCATATTGCACAAATACAATTCATATGTAAAACCAGGCCAGATCCACTTATCACGTTATCGAGAAACTACAGGTAGGCGTCTCGACGTACTAATTTCAGACGGTCGCCACGCGCCGAATTCTTTGCTCGCGTTTGTTCTTGTACGGTATATTTAACGCGCTGCGTGCGCCCGATTACGAGACAGCCTTAGTAAGTCGAATGAGATAAAATTACGCGATAGAAAGAGAGCACAACTTTAGGTGGATAGCAAAAGACAGAGCCAGGCGCTTTTGCGAACTGAATTGCACTTTTTTGTGTCAGCGCTTGGATCGCAATTTCATTAAATCATCTTGCGGAGTGAATCTTCCGTACCGTTAGGTACTATTATATATTCCGTGCTATTGTTGATATTGACACACAAATATAGCAAGCAAGTACCTAGGTCCATAGCAAATCTATAGTAGAGATGCACGCTAAGAGCTGAGAAGTTTGAACTGCAGTAGTCAAATGCATTCATCGCTGACTCGAGAAAATTGTATCGAATTGACTCATCAAAGGACTGCGAAGTCGATGGATGGCACAAAACGAACAAAATAAAATTAGCACTCGCTATACGAGCAGTGGATACAATTTGAGTCGTAAGTCGAGCGGCAAATGTCGTAAAGGAGTGTTTGAACGTGCTAGTAAACTGACGAGTAAAAGGCAAGTACATACACCTGATGGCTGGCTTTTTTCTTTGTTATAGTTTACGGTGCATTCAAGAAAAGTAAATCGGAAAAGTTAAGAACTGTGTGATTTCCGAAAATATAAAATTGTAAATCTGCAAACATAAAATGATATAAGAGGGTGGACAAGTCTAAGCTACCCGCAATTGAAAGAGGCGGCAAAAGATAGAGACTTTTCGAATGTTGACTGCAAAACTTCGATTTGAAGATGGCACTAGATGATGATGCCAACCATCGACGGTATAACCATGGGAACGCAGTCATCAGTTGCCAATTGTAGCCTTGACTCCACTACTGACACAAGCATTAACCAATCAGCGTATAGATGTCAGCTCGTGGCTGCTATAAGTATTTTCGCTAAATCAAGAGACAGTTCACATACCTTTTGCGCTCTCCTCTCCTCTCTTCTTCTTTCCTAAACAGAGCCTAAGCCGTGCTCTTTGTCTTAGTTTTGCACTTCTAAAAATAAAAAAATTTACTTACTCAACCAACTAACCAGTGTGAACACACTTAAACCCAGCCGCGAGGTAATACGGCCTTTTTAACTTTTGCAGTATCCATTTAACTATTTAAGTTCAGTGAAATATTCGCGGGCGGTATGCGAGAACGACTTTTGTTTTATCTCGCGGGTGAAACTATTTCGGGGTAGGTAGTAATATACAAAAACTATAATATCTTGAAAAGTTAATACGAGTACTTTTATTCTATTACGAGTAAGTATTCTAAAGGGAGCACTAAGTTTACTGAGTGTAACACAAGTTCGTAAATAAGTAGTAAAATTTTGTTTTAACTCAGAACTTTTTAAAATATAATGGTCCCGTTATGCAGGTTAAAACATAGAAATAATTTACCATATTTTTTACGATAAATTTTACAACTATAACAACGTCAACAGTTAATTAATACGTTAAACGCATCCAAAGTTAAACTAAACAAACAACTTTGTTGAAATCGGACATTTCCGCTTACAAAGTTACACAATGTTTGCTAACTAGTTCAGCAATTAGTCAACAAATTAGTTTTAACTCCCGACTAGCAAAATAATTATCATATTTTAATCGAAGACGTGGAAAAACGACAGACTGACACTCGCTAAAAGACTAAATAAAGAACCTATATAGTAAGTCTGCTCTCCTTTGCGTACACGTTTGAAAGCATATACGTATACTGAGATACCATGAGACTTCAGACTGTATGTAATTTTGCAACATGCTTAAATGCCAGTGTTTCAAAAAAATAATAAAAGTAAGTCTAATACTCGTAGAACGGTAAAACGATAGCAATATCATAGAGTAAATAATATTAAAAATTAAAAAAATCATGTCCTGTAGCCGTTCACCATTCGAATCTTAACCAAGCCGAAATATGATGAAATATAACACACATACAGACGCACACAAACTCACACATAAACTACAGTAGTGAACTTTTGAAAAAATCAAAATAATATAATGAAAATGTTTCACATAGGTATAGGCCTGAATAATAGGGTCTTATGAAAATTCAAAACTACCGGCAGGTTCGAAAGCCGCCGAAAAGAGTTGGCAAGAAACTTGTCTTTTCAAAATATATACAAGTTTCATTTTCTAGTATGAAAAATTATTACATATGTTTAACATATCCATCCCTGAGGACATAGAAAGCATATCCATACCATTTCAAGAATCCTTATCAATTTTATTTGTAAGTTTACCTAGTTTAGCGAATGATTTCCGTCCGCATTCATTTCCTCTTCTATGACTTTAATAACATCTGTTTGAACCTCTGTTGGATGTACGCAACCGAATTTCAGATGAAAATTTTCACAATTACAGCGGGCAGTTGAAAATTTTACGTAACTCACATCAAATATGAAATAGGTCGTACTTGTGTGATTATTATTTTGAAACTTTTATCTCAATATATCTACCGAAATTTTATCTATACTTTACTGTACGAAACGTACTTCCTTGGCCATATAATTATAATAAGTAGTCAGTTTCTATGAAAGAGGAGTGCAGAAAGCTAATTTCGACGAATGAACGACTACTGGTACAAATAAATACCTCATAACCAACAAGTTGTTCACGTGGCTTGAATATTTAAAAACTTGACTAAACCTAATTTGGAAAGTTCCCTAAACTATCACTGCCTTATTTTATTCATGGAAAACTTCAAGTTTCATAAAACTTCGTCCTCAGTCAAGGCAAATTCCTGGCACGTTTCAATTCTCTAAGCAAATCAGCCAACTGAACGAGCGATTTCTCTGACAATGAGTTAAAAAATTTCAATAAAATCTTTATTACTTAATTTTTAGGGTTCCGTACCCAAAGGGTAAAAACGGGACCCTATTAATAAGAATTCGCTGACCGTCCTTCCGTCCATCTGTCACCAGGTGATTTAACCGTGATAGCTATAGACTTCAGATTTTTCTTGTATGAAGAAGTTTTACGGTAAAATTTTTAGATTTGCTCATCCTTTGGTTCATATCAAACTCGTCGACCGATCGCGACTTCGCATAATCTTATAAAGTCGGGTCGGGATAATTTTTCATCAGACACTGCAGCGGGCAGATAAGGAGCTGAGGGGGTATTTTAAGAGTCTGTTGACGACAAAATACTTGATACTCGCTATTAATCCACGCTCCACGCTTCGTTTTTCATACTGTGTATCAGATACCTATAGAGGAATTTTGTTACTTACGAGTAGCATATTTTTTACCGTTTTATTTGTCGGAATCTTTATTTTATTTTTTATTCTATGTATGTTCACCGATTACTCGAAGACGCGTGGACCGAATTAGAAAATTCTTTTTTCGTTTGAAGGGGTTTCTCAGATGGTCCTATGATCATCAGGTCAGGATCTGGTGATGGGATCCTAGAGAAATTGAGGGAACTCTTCAAATTTTATAAGTACACTTGTAGTGATTTGGGTCTTGTTTGAAAGAGTTATATTTTCCAAGTTGCCTTATGGTCATCAGGTCAGGATCTGACCATAGGATCTTGGTAAATCGAGGGAGTTCTTCAAATTTTACTAGTATAGTTGAAGCGATTTGGGTATTTTTTATAGATAGTAGTTACTAGTGCATTTGCTTGCAGATGCTAACTTAATGACTATAATCATCAAGCCATGATCTGATGATGGGATTTCGGAGATATTGAGGGAACTCTTTAGGAACACTTCAAGCATTTGGGAATATTTTCAATGCTTTGTGAATTTGTTGTTTTCCATTAAAAAGTAAAAAATAAAATAAAAAATTATCTTCAAAATGCCACTACAAAGAGTGAAATAATTTTCAATGTACACCAATGCGAAGTCGGACAATGTTTCTTACAATCATACTACTCGATGTGTGAAGAAACGACGATGGTTGTTGGTTATAGACAATCTTTCGCATCGCTGCATGTCGCATCCACCAACGTATTCGTGAATGTGAGAAGGACAAAAATAAATTCAGTGAATCCTCTTTATCCAATCTATCGAAAAGTATCGCGCATATTGTCCAAAAGTCGAATACAAATGTCCCATGCAAAATGTGATCACCAACAATGTCCCTGAAAGTCCCAAAAATAGAACGAAAGCTAAAAGCGTTCAACTTGAAATTTGTCGCTTCACACACGCGACGATTCGAAATGGAAAACTCAGAATAAAAACCGGCCAAGTGCGAGTCGGACTCGCGCTCCGAGGTTTCCGTATTTACCTGTAAAAGAACCACCTTTAGAAAAAGTTATCCAAAAGAATCACTTTTCTTACCCAACCGCAAACTAAACCTTGTTTTTTTGAGGATAAAAATAAAGTCAGTTTCAAAAAACTACTTACTAGATCTTATTCAAACCATATTTCGGTGGAAGTTTGCACATCATATAATTTTTTGTTTTTTTATCATTCTCTTTAGAATCATTCTCTTTAGTTTTTTTATCTTCGAAGTTACGACATTTTACCAGATTTTTTTTTTTTTTTTAAATTTGAGTTTCAGTTCTAAGCAAGTGGACAGACAGACTGACGGATATGAGGAATAAGGGTTCTACTTTTTGCCATTTAGCTACGGAACCCTATAAAGCAATACTCATCTGATTCACCAAGAACAATAGCAAAGTGTATTTAGCTACGGAACCCTATAAAGCAATACTCATCTGATTCACCAAGAACAATAGCAAAGTGTAAATACACTTTGGAAATGCGAGCGTATTTTACAAAAACAATGCAATCACGCCGAAGCTGGAAACTAAATGAAAGAATTCACTAAAACCTTCACAAATAGGCTATTTGACTAAATTTTGAAAATGATTTTAAAGAATTGATTACTAGCTATTAAGCACATTACATTGATATTTCGCGGAAATTTAATGTAATTCCCTTTAAAAACCACTTTTAAAATTTCAATTTTCAAAACCGCGCCAAAAACGCCAAATTTGTAATGGCGCTTGTCATCTGACTCGTGACGTCACACATTGTCAAACGCATATAAACAGACTACAGTACCGTACAGTTTAGTTGAATTTCTTCGCTTTTCTTTAAATTTAATAAAAATTAATATATTTTAACAGAAAGAATGGTGTACAAATGCTGTGTAGTACCATTATGTACAAATACCTCCATAAATTGCCCTCAAAAAGTGTTTGTGTTTGTACCATGATAAACCGAACTCCCATGAACTTCCTGAGTATTTGTAAACATAAACTAAAATGAGATAATGATTAATGATTATAATAAATAAAGGAAGGACTAATATGTTCGACGCGGTAGGTACTTACATTGCTGTTTTTATGTTTTTCAGTTCCGCGCCATAATAATCAGCATTATTCTTAAGGGCAATGGCTATCCGGGCGCGAAAATTCAAATTTTATTTAGTTTTTTGCTCATAGTGGGCTAATTATACATCGAAGGTTAATGGCAATGTGTTTTGCGGGTACAGAATTTATGCATCTACATGTTTTTAATAAAAACTCTGCTCAACAATACTCATTTACTTCATATTGGTTCCCGATAGCTCGAAATCTGGGAAACTGCAAAAAATTATTTTTCGGGAACCAATATGAGATGAGTGGGAACTTTCGAGCAAAGTTTCTATTAAAAACATGTAGATGCATAAAAAGTAGGCCCGCAAAATGCATTGCCATAAATCTACAATGTTTAGTTAGTCTAATATTTGCGAAAAACTAAATAAAATTTGAATTTCGCGGGCTGGTAGGGCCGCAACACCTTAAAGTAAAGTGCAACAATAAAAGCATCTACCTTAGGTAGGTTGCTATTATCAGCTCGCACAAAATTTGATTCCATTCTGCGATTTGAAATACTTAATTATTTATTTCCTTAGTATGTTTAGTTATAAAAGTAACCAGAAAATTACTGTTTAAATAGCTAAAAGATAAAATAAAACGCCCGTCAAACAAAACACTCAGAAAAATCAGTACAAAAAGCTATTGTTTTCCCGCAAACTTTCGAGTGTGACGTCACCAGAGTTGCAACCAATCACAGGGCGTTCCTGTCACAGGTAAAATATCAAAAATTATAACATTATTAAACTCTTATTTTGCTGAAAAATATACATATATTTGATTAAAATAAAGTGAAATATGCTTATTTACGTTGTTATTAGTGAGATTTACCACAATTTCAGGTATATTTTCATTGTTGTCAAATAGCCTATTCAAAATGCATACAAGATTTAAGTACAATAACAACGCTTGAGTCGGATCTACTTTTGAGTTTTATCAAAACGAGGAAACATAAAACTGGAATTGCAGATCTGCAATCTTAATCTCGCTTTCCTTTAAGGGCACTTTGGAATTTATAATTAGAAGTTTGGAAAATTTAAGTGAAATATTAATACCTCTTTCACAGTTAAGAGTGCCCATGCCGACATAGTAGTGTGAATTGTGATTACTTTCGCGAGCTTGATTTGGGTGAAAATTCGTGCCCTCTCACTCAAAACGGAGCGGGAGCGGGACAGTATCACGGAATTATGCGCGTATGCACTCACAACACTAAGTATATCCCTTTCCCATACAAGTTTAATGAAATAGCAAACAACTTTGTCACGTGCGCCGGCAACTGCGGTCGAGCGTCCTACTTCACCTTAAGGACAAAGCACATTTGAGGCGTGATGAATTTTTGTTCACATTAAAGTGGGCGTCTTTATTCGTGCATGGTATTCAAATCGAAGTAAATAAAACTATCTCTATTTCACATAGGCCTAACGTACAGGCTCTTGTAAAACGTCAATATGTTATTTCTGACATGTACTCGTATGTGGTGAAAATACAAGTCATAACTACAAGTCGACTTAAATCTAAGTTTACGAGGGTTCAAAGATTACCTACCTCTCTTTACTATATATAAAATTATCTTGGCAATTTTGTTAACAAACTCCTCCGAAACGCCTCGACCGAATGTTATGAAATTTTATGTGTATGTTCGGTAGGCGTGAGAGTAAGTCAAAAGCTATTTCTTTTTATATCCCTAATGGCAAAAAAACGTTTGCCGGGTCAGATAGAATATTATTAAGATTACTTACTTATACAAAATTAGAAAGAATACCTATGGGATTAACAGCGTTGAAGAAACTCTGAGAAAACATTTTTGAAAATCGAAATTGGATTTAGTTCGCCGAGCAATTAACGGTTACCCATGCCCGGGTTCCTATTCAAATTTAAACTAAGCCCCCTGAAACAACCAATGGTATACCGTATAGGTACAGGTTGCAAAACTTAACGGTCGATTGGGCGATCCTATCCAGAGCTAAAAGGTCAGCGTGCAAAATGACTACAATTTACTACGGTTTTTAAGCCTTCGATCTAGTATTTAATCCGGGTGTAAGTATTTAAGTATTTCTGAACTAAAACTACGAGTACGTTAACTGGTAAGCTAAAATTCAAATGACTCTGTTGATTGAAAAACCCCGAGTTTTATTTGTATTTCAAGAAGCATAACATATTTTTACGTCATCTTCTTTGTAGGATCTTGAAGGTAAAATTGACTGCCCTTCTCTTATGGTTAGCTTTTCACTTAATGTCTCTACTTTTAGACCTAGACACGAGCGCCGTATTTTAAATTTCAAGTCGATAGCTTGAATAGTTACTGAAATAATCGATTGTGACAGACGGACGGAGCAAGTCTCACCATAAGGGTTCTATTTTTACCATTTTGATATGGAACCCTAAAAAGTAGGTCGCTGGTAGGTGACTGAGGAAGGCGGAGGACCGTGTGCGGTGTGTGGTGGCGCGCTCTCGGAAATGTCTATGTCCAGCAGTGGACGTCTATAGGCTGATAAATTAATTATTTTAAATCCTATTTTTAGCAAACACTCATGCACACACACACACTTTTACGTTGAATTTATAGTTACCAGGCGACAGGGTTTCCAATTGGTTTAGAGAGGTACAAATTGACATACTTAGTTTAAATTAAGCTTAGCCACTCGCTCGTAGTACCTACCTACTACGTGTAACAGTCTGCAGGGTATATGCAAATGAATACCAAAACGGTACACGTGCCAACAAGTACACAGAAGGGTACTCGTGCCAATAAGTACATTGATGTGATACAGGCTAACGCATACTGGGGACGGCATGGCAAAGGATTTCAACTTTTACCAATTCTATACTTGAATCTGAGTGCGCGCCAAAAGAGATTAAAACCAAAGGTGGTATTAAGATTCCTCATGAACTAAAACCAAATTATTCTAGAACAGTAAAATAGCATTTTTAAGTACGATTGGCACCAGGAATTTCTTTTTCATATCCAGAATTTAATTTTGCATACAAAAAGTTACTTTTTTTTCAAAGCACATTTCCTGTAATACAGATTTTATTAAGACGTACTTACAACTTGTTTATATGCATAACATATGTATAACTTTGAAATCCGAATGTTAATTAAAAAAATTATAATTGTAATCGTAGTCTGTAAAAAATAAAGTTCGGATTTGATTCAGAAAGATACGGGATTCCCATACATTCATGGTCATTATCCTTCCTTAAAAATTACTTATCAGTAATTAGTTTTAAGTAATTTATCATCATCATAATGGCCCTTTTACGGCCCACCGATTCGAACCCTGAAACTCCGAACTTAATAAGTAAAGTAGACAACAGTCGATCACTTCGTAACGGATTTCATTTACAAATCAGTTAATTACAAAATTTTAGAACCATTAGCTCGCTTAGTAGCAAACGCTGTAGTGTCATTAACCAATAATTGGATCCCACCGAATTAGACCATTAAGTCCCAACCAACAAGAGTGGAAATGTCGAGCCTACCCTCTAGAGACATGGATGAGACAGGCATACTTGTCGTACAAAACGACTCGCGGACCCATGGCTTCGTTCACGTGACCCCGAATTTAACTTGAGGGATTATTTTTCTAAAATTAAGTCACAACAACTATCTATGTATTATGCTATATTTCATGCCGATACACCCAGTGGATCTGCCAAATATCAGTCAGTCAGACACATTTCTCTTTTACATTAAAAATATAGCCACATAAAATAACGTGAAATTGCGTGCGTTTTAACGTCTGTGATGACGTCGTCTGCCCTAAAACTTCTATTTTAATTCTTATTTTGAGTAGAGGGTTCCACTTACTATTCATTAATCTGTCAATTTAATTCAACAAGTAATTTAATCAACGAATCAACTTTAAAACATTTATTTACATCTATCTTTATTTTAACGTCAATGTTGTCCTGTCTACCTGCCCTGAAACTTAACAGACATAGGTACTTGTAAATAAATCACCGCTCAATACCGCTCCTGTTGGGTGAGTACTAAATGAATTAGACCCATTAGGGCGCCTGTTCCGGTTTTTAGCGTGATTTGGCCGTGTGGGAATATACTCGTACTTATTGGCTAAGCGTTTAATCAGATTACCAACTGATCAGTCGTCTTTTACACTTATGTCTAAACGAAGAGAAACCTAATAATTACCCACTCGTAAAGGTAAGTTTTTCAAGCGACGATACTAAAAATTTAGAGAAAATAAACTTCTCACACGGGAGTTTATAAAAACCGTACACACAGATTAAGTCGAAAAATAGCTAATATTAGATTCTAAATAATAATCAAAATCGATGTAGCAAAACAAAACGTCCTTAACTCCTTACTGACTCGTTATATTACCCAAGACACTTGAAGCTAAAAAGCTAAATAGAAATTTGGCATAGATTATCTTTATAATGTAGAGCAGGGATAAGGAAGAGTGTCTCAAAAAACCTCTCCCACGGTATAATCCGAGTGAAGAAAGGGGCGGGATAGTAAAATTAAAGTTTTGCTTTTGTGGAAAAGATTGAAAAATAAATTTTGTTTATTATAAGTTGTGAAGAATCTTACCATACGGAACTCCCAGTATTTCACTTTGAAGTCCCTAGTAAAGTAACTTACCTGAAAAGACACAAAAAAAACATTATTACAATTATTGCCATTAAACATTACCAACCGATTTATTAACCTATTGTCTATTTCATTACTAAAGTTACATGTTATTCCCAACTGGCAACAAACAAAAGTAGTACATAATCGCAACACATTTTCGAACCGCAAATACTCGAACTAATTAAACAATGCTCTATCATTTACGTAAACAACAATAAAGGCTTCCGTATTGGAACAATACGTTTTATTACTAAAATCCAGTAATTCTTATCCTCATAATAATAAGACTTCTATTCCTTTGTCGTTGCTTACCAGTAGTGTTTGAAACAAACTAGGTTTTGCAGTTGGAATGATCCTTATTGGTATACGCCCTATGGGTTTGAATCGATCGCACGGAGATAGATGTAAAATTGCGAAAACACCACGTGGGAAGAAAAACGACGCACTAGTGAAAGTTTGCACAATGAATAGCAAAAACCACATTGTGGTGTGTCAATTTATAAGAGACTGTTCTTTATCTTTATTTCTAGTATAGTGTACATTTAATGGTCTTATCATAAAATCGTTATTTAATAGTCGTATCATCTGAAAATTGACTTTTGAAAAACGAAGACAACGCTCTGCCTAAAAACCACACTAAACTTTTAGTCTTAAGACTAAAATTTAAGCCGTGCTTCGAAGAGCACAAAAAGTGGTCGGTCTTGCGTCTTGCCTTCCTTGTTTTTCGACCTATTCGACTATGAGTTTTTAGAGTTCAAAAAGTTGAAATAATTAGAACAGATATTAAAAGTTAATAAATCAACGAAATCAGTGAGACGTAAAATAAACCATATGAACTGAAGGATATTACTTCAGATCATTTTCAAGCTTCTTAGCACACTTCAAAGATATTCTGCCTGTGTACATTAATGTGTACATTTCGGAGTGAAAACTTCTTTAAACGCGTTAGGAATTTAAATAAATTGTACATCGTTACCACCACATATTTTTACACACATATGTGACCAGAAAAGATCAGTAACACCTCTGTTTGAGTTTTTAAGTCTGTGGGCACTCCCCGAGTGCCACGCCACATCTTTTTTTTATAAAAGCAAGACCAAATTTAAAAAATCGTTTCCTCTTATTACTTGACAACTACCCTAACCGCCTGGCACGCCGTAAAGACCCGTCTATACAGCTATACGTTATGTTTACATTTTTTGCTGAGCATTACGAGTGTAGAACGTAACAGTGGAAACCAATGATGTAACTAATACGTGATGTATTGAGACAATGGAAAAGCTACGAGTAATATATTAAGTCTTATTTTTTCTTTACTAAAAGCATTGGCATATGGATTATGGACCCTGGGTGTAATACAATATTTACGAAAAAAGTGTCCCGAGAAAACCTATATAAACGAGGGTAGGTACGTGTATTTTTATAAACAAACTAAAATATTGTAATTTATGTCTTAAACCATTACTATACAGCCTAATTTTTTTTTGTTTAAGTGATTGGAAATCTTTTCGCGTTTCGGATTTCTTTAGGTTCGGACACTTTTTAGCGCTGACAAATCCTTAGTATATCAATGACAAAAAGCGAAACTTTCTCTGTCCCATGAGTCATATGTGAACGAATATGTTAATAGTTGAAATGTTGATAGATGCCATGGGCGTATCGACAGTGGTGGTGCACAAAAACTTTGAAATTTTCTAAGAGTGTATTCCTGTCGACAATTTAATAAAAATATGCTACTATAGGTAAAAATAATTTAAATAACAAAAACAAAATTAAATTAAAACGTTAAGACGCTCATTATAGATGGGACAGGGTACCTGCGATTCACAAGGAAGTACCCAATATGAAGAAAGACTGGTAATTAAATCAAGCTTTTACCTTAAAACAAGTAGTTGTTACTTTTCAGTGTAAAAAAATCTCTTTTACTAATACCCATATCGAAACACACAAGTGCCGGCTGCTGATAGAGAAACATTAAAAAATTCCGAACTGCCACTCGACCCAATTGCAGTGCCGAGCGCAGCTCCATATAGACCTGGCCATTGAGTATGTAGGTAGCACTGGAGTGGAAATCTCCAAGCCTAATCGACGAGCCTATCTGTCATAGACCGTGTGTTGTCACTAAGCCACATCGGCACTACTATGCCTTGCCGATCTCGGACTGTGAGTTTAGTACGAAAGACGATATCGGTCATTGTGAACACATTCAGTCGTGTTTCTAAACGCAAGAAAGCGTACCAACACACATTGTCGGTTAGTTCTTTAACAGTCAAATTATTATTACCGGTAAGCTGTGTTTGGCAGTCGGATTTTGTGGTCAGACGATTGTTATTAAACTGCGTGACGCGACACATCATACCAACGTACCGGTTGACTTGGCGGATTTGGGCAAATTTCTACAGCTATGAAATAAAATCACTACAGCTAATTTTCGCCTCCTTTTGGCTGAGTACTAAGTGAGCACGTGGAATTAAAACCTCGACCTCTTCCGTCTGTATGGATCTGGCTATGGCGTATCATAGGGCTTAGAGGAGTGCAGGGCATATGCTAGATATTGGTTAACATTTTAATTAGTTCTGAAACTTCTTGAAATTACTTTAAGCATTTGCTATTAGTATTTGACCTAGAATATAGATTTCGTTCAAATGTATAAATATTTCAATCCACGATGATGCGCCCTACTCTATCAAACTCCATACGAATCGAATGAAACATAAGCAATTTTGACAGAGTGGGGCGCGTCTTCGTGGTTTGAAATATCTGTATGTATCCTAACGTTAGTTTGAATTTAAGTTCTGGAAGTGACGTAATCGTAGTCACCCCTATCGGTTGCTACACAGCATCGGATGAAAAAGATTACCTGGAGTTTGAAAACTTGTGAAAAGTGAAAAGTATGAAAGTTCGAAATTTGAAAAATTGTAGGCTAGGTATCGGCCTCTTTGTTGGAATTCGCGATTTCGCGAGCGGAAAATAACATCTGTTTACTAGGACTACGGAGTTTTTCTGGGTAGGTACCACCTCATAGACCGGTCAATATAGACATTTGAAATAACAAATAGTTCCACAGAGCCAAATATAATGGTGGCGAGCTATAGGGTATAGGGTTTATCATTGCAAATAAGGTTTCAAAAATCCCCATCGATCCCAAGAGTGCTACTAAAGTTATTCGGGGCCTAAGGTCGTAATTGGAAATTATGGATTTTTCTCGAAACCGGTAAGTTTCACCAAAATAAACCTCAACACAAAATTGTAGATCTTAAAATTCTCTACAAAAATGGTCTTTAGATATTTTCTTAAGAGTTATACCTCCTGAGATATCGCGATTTTAAGAGTCACATTTATTTGACTAGCTGAGGCTTCAAGCATTCTTTTGAGGTATGGATCCCTGAAAAATACCAACCGCTTGACCAACGAGATAGGAAAAAAAAATTAAGACACTACCTATATCAGCCAAAAAAATGAAAAATATTCAACCCAACGAAGTCGACCGAAAGTCGATAAAAAACGATTTCCCGCAGTTCGAAAACTAAAAGTGGAGGGGATGAGGGTTCGAAATTTGAAAAGTTCCGTCCCGTATCGGAACGGCTGAAGCTGCGGACGAGATAGGCAACTTGTAAACTTCGTCGGCAGCGAGATGAATTCATCCGAGGCGCGGTATGAAATTTAAAGACTTTCTTCAGTGGCCACGCTGCACTGTGGCATGTACCGTTGGCAAATATAGCGAACCGTACCTGTTCAAGCGGCTTAAGGAAGTTACTTTACAGGAATTCATCATGGGCTAAAAGGACTAGGAAAGTTACTTTGCAGAAATCCATCATGGGCTAAAAAGGACTAGAAAAGTTACTTTAAGAAAGTCCTTATTAGTTTAAAAGAGAATAAAATGTTTGTCTATAATCCGCTTAATCGTTAAAAACACTTTAGCTTATATAGGTACATATATGTGCTAAACTTCCGGAGATGCTTGGAGCTTGGTCATGGAGGTTAACTTATATTTAACGTGCATAATTTTTACATACAATTTATGTTAATAAACATCTAATTAGATGTCAAACTGTATCATTTCATGAGATTACATCATACATACATCAGATGAGAGAGATTAAATTTTTATCATGAGATCACAGTTAAAAAAAAAACTTGAAAATAAAAAAGTTGGTCATATTCTAAACTGAACAAAGTCGACACAAATTGTTTTTATCAAATAGTACGAGTCTTTTATTCGAAAAATTAAAAGATTTTAAGTATTGGAATAAATAAAGCTACAGTCCGAAGAAAACCCTTCTGAAATCGAATGATAAAGTTTTACAATAATAAAGTTTTATCGAGCAACTTTTTGTGCGGACCTTACTTGCCCACGTCCATATCTTGAGCTCTTGACAACTATTTGATTGTGTTACAAGAGTTTTACAGAGGAAGGTAACATCATTTAAAATCTAGACTCTTAGAGGGATTTATCAGAATTAAATCTATGTGTTTTCGAATTTGAGTTTCAATTTAAGAGCTGGAGGTTTTTGATTTAAACGTGTGATGCCAAGAAACAGGTAAAATCGAATTCATTTGGTTCAAAGTAACTATTAGTTTTGTCTTTGAAAAATTGTGCTTCCAACTTTAGCCTAAAATCTAAATCTCATCGATTTACCTACTAAAAACGGGTTGTAAAAAATTATATTTGTAGTAACTATGCATTTATAGTTATTTATATGGGGAAAGTCAATGAAAATATCTAGCAGCCAATCTGTTTAATCGTCCTTCTTTTTCGTTAAAATTTATCACATTTGTCCCCTAAATAAACAAAACAAAAAATTGACTAACGAAACAGAACTAAACTGTAACAAAAAAAAATGAACTCTTATAAATGCCTTCGAATAACGTTATCCCATTAGGAGGTCAGGCAAAATAAAATGTTTCCACAAAACTTAGCAACTAAAGCTTCTTGTTCAAGTAAAAACATCATAAAACCTTCAGACCATGAGGAGCAGAATGTAGCGAGCGGCTAAAGTTTAAATATCGGAGTAAAATAGTGGCGGCGTGTTGCGGTCAATAAATCAATATCGTGCACTTTATTTATTGTCTGGGAATATCCGGTATCGCAGACGCCTGGGGGTGTCGGGTATTCCGAGTTTGTTCGTCGTATTGTATTGTGCTCTCTAAATATTTATCCCACCTAAAACATTCTGTAAAAAACTAGCCAAAGTCAAAATGGAGCTGCTTGTTTATCTCTAAAAAGTACTGAAATCTAGACAAAGTCGTGCCAAGTCTAAGGTTCCTTACTGCGATTTCTTTATTATTATAGTTAATGTTGCGTGACTTGGCCGTTGAAGGGTACACAAGGGTTCAAACCAGGTGCTCCATGACACCATTGCACCAATCTGTCGCCAGAATTCATCGTCAATGAGTAGCGGTTCTTGGTCTTCAACGGCCAAGTCACACAACATTAACTATAAATTTTTAATTTTTCGAAAATTTCAGCGTTCTGGTCTTATCCAGAGGTTCTCAAATAGGAGCCCGAAAATGCGGCGAAATGGTTCCTGTAAAGATGGTACGGCAGTTTTGCTTCGCGCTTTGACTTTGGCGGGGGCACTGCCGTGCCCCCTGATTATAGTTTTTCTCTCTTTTAACTCGTCCTTCCTGTAAACGGACTTTGGTTTAGTAAGAAATACATCTAATTTAAACTTTAATGTCCAAAAACTAAAATTCTAGCAGACTAATATGGATTGAAGACCTAAAACCAAGCTATTTATATATTAAAAAAATTCAGACCTCTACAACTTTTACCCATTTCCTTAAGACCCTTAAAATCTGAATTTTATACAAAAAATTTAACCTGAAATACATTTACAAAATATCACCGAAAAATATGCATTTGAAATACAAAAACGTCTTTCAAAGAATTAGTCAATTATTATAAAATTTTCTTTTGTAAAGTCGACTGAACATGTGTTATTTTATGTCTATTTAATATGATAACAAAATATGTTATTTCTGCAAACAATGCCATTTTCTAACGACGGCAGACGGAAATTACACCACGTTGCAAAAAAAAAAAGACGCATACTACTAATAAAATTTGTACGAAAAATAAAAATACCCAAACAGAACTGTCATTTTAATTATTTCTCAGAGGCTATTTAGGCGCCAGTTTCGGGCAATAAAATATGATAATTGTCGGGTTATTTCTGTAATAATGCCACCCCGACATGCGAAGGTCGTAATGGGGTCGCAACGAGCCTCTTTCATGTTACGCTTGACATAAACGGCTGCAGGAAACCTTTGGACGGGCGGCGTGCCGCGTGTCCTTTGCGTTGAAAAAAAAATATACTTATTATGTTCATCGACGAACTTGACAATCGGATTGATATTGATAGGTTGATCTACAATATGTAGATCGTCTTATCTAAAAATGAGCGCCCCTCCGCGCCTACGCTTTCTAGTTGAAAGAATAAAGTAGTAGAGGGGTCTTCATTTTTAAATTAGACTATAATTCAAAACGAAATACATTCTGTGGGTTGTATCTATTGAGGTATTTTTCCATGAAGTTAGTTTGGCTGTTGTCTGACTAGATAATACGAAAAAAAATCATTTAATCAATTACTTTTAAAGCTTCGTAATAAAAAGCTTAATCACTGATTTTTGGCGGAACGACTTTAATGGTGGGTTTTTAACTACCCGCGGCTAAAACATACTTTAGCTAATCTTCGTTTTAGCCGACGGACGTCCACCGCTGGACAAAGGTCTCTTGCAATGATTTCCAGCTCACACGATCCTGCGCTAACTGTATCCAGCGCCTTCCCGCGACTCTTTTAATGTCGTCAGTCCATCTGGTCGGAGGTCTGCCAACACTACTGTTTCCCGTGGAGCTAATATTTGCATTATAAAATCTCTTTTCCGATGTTTGATTTAACGCAAGAACTCTCTTCATCCATAAAAACTAACACATAAAATAGCCAGTTAACATATTTTTGTCCCACAGTGTAGTGCCCAACTAAAAAACGCTGCTTCCGAGCATTATTGCGACGTTTACGAGTCTGTACAGAAATAGATAAAAAAAAACTTTCCTTTGATACGTCGCCCCCACCTTCTTTGTGCGGATATCCTTTCACGTACCGCCATTTTAAATTTCAGACCTGGACTGATTCGCGCAGTAAGAAATATTTAAACGTTTCCCGTACATTATGATGCAACTTTTAAATATAATATTGCTACAATAGGGTTTACGAAAAGACTATATTATCCTTATTCTGTGACATCCATAAATGATGCACTTGGCCAACTTTTTAATTATAAGCAAAATTGTCTACGCTCTTTGTCAGTATAATAAGGGCCTACTCGTAATTGGGGCCTACTGTTACCTCATAGGGTGGGGTCCCCTTTATGCTTCTGATTGTCACCCGTCAGTCGACGTAGTTGTGGTTCGAGGTACAGGACCGCCAGACACATAAACAATAACTTAATTCAACACCTTAATTGACACGTTGCCGGTGCACTCTGAATTTCAGCTATGAAGCTGCAAGTAGCAAATTAATGCGTGGCGTGACCTGTCGGCAGGATACAAAGAAAGAGAAGTTCATGGGTTATGTTATAAGTGATAATAAAACGCCTTATTACAGCCTGAATAGCACTTAATTTTATCGTAGTTAGATGCACTTTTAATATTCTCTGCACTTTTACGTATTCAATGTCGACTGCTGAAAACCCATACATATTTAATTTTTTTTTACCGAGTTTACAGATATTTCAATGTTTGGATACTATGAGTTCACCATCATAATAGGCTCTTATTTCAATGCGAAGTACCTATGAATAAATCTTTTAGCAAACAGTGTAATACTTTATGATTTTGAAGTTATTTTGTTAAGCTAAATGAGACTTCAATTTTGTTTACCAATAATACCCACTTTTCTCAACTGCCAAACGTAATGTGACTCTTGTTGTTATCAAAACTGTTAATCTTTATACAGAACGAATTAATGACGCGTGTCTGGCGTTCCAGTGATCTCAGCCAATAACTATCGGGTACAGATCGCAGCCAGGTACCGACATAGCGTGCTGAAAGTACTCCGTTGAATTATTATTTATGTATATCCACAGCTCTCACGGAAAGCTGTATTCGTACCTGGGTCTAGATTTTTACTCTGTGCTAGAACATAGGGTTTCTTTATAACCGACTTCAAAAAAAGGAGGAGTTCTCATTTCGTCGGAATCTTTTAAAAATACTCATAATGTTGATATATTTAAAAAACAGTTGAAAAAAATTGATGTCTTGATAAGTATTCAAAAGCACGAGATATAGTACGAGATAACAGGGTATCGATACATATGAATATACATAAATATAATATATTGAATCAAATCAGGCATAAAAATAAATAAAAAACAATTTTAGAATACACAAGTAACACCCTTGTACAAAAATAAAAATGATTTTCAATTATTATGATTCCGATGACGGTGGGTCATCATTTCCTACAAATATTCCAAATTTAATGTCGATATATTTTACAGTTATTGAAATAAAATATAGTGATGCACAGACAGACGGAAAACATAGTGATCTTATAAGGGTTCCGTTTCGTAAGGAACCCTAAAAATTAACGCAGGCCGAGACGAGAGCAAAAGCTAGAATCACAATGAATCTCTTATACAAAACTCATAACATTAACTTAGTTGTACATAATGTGCATTATGTATGTGAGAGATGTGATCTCATGTTTTTATGTATGTAGTAAATAATACGCACCGCAACACCACAACGCATCAATCATTCGATCATCCTGTTCCTTCCCACGTCTTCCTGTTTCCTGACTTTGTTTAATACCTATAGGTAGTAAATATAATGAAAGATATAGGTAGGTGTATAATATAAATAAATAATAAATAGTGGACAACATCACATACATACCTCCGATCCCTTAGTAAGTAGCTTATGCACTTGTGTTAAGGAAATCAGAAACAACGAAGGTACCACAACACCCAGACCCGAGACAATCTAGAAAACTTATGTTCTACATTGCCCCGACCGGGGATCGAACCCGGAACCTCAGAGATGGCGGCGCCTTGAAAACCGGCATGCTAACCACTCAACCACGGAGGTCGTCCAAATAATGTGTGCACTGTGCATAGCCGCTAGGAATAATCTTCTTAGATTTCAAAGGATAATTGACCATGGATCTATAGAATCCCGTACCAAGCCAATTCAAATCGCGCCGTCCGCTCAGTCCAGGGCCTCAAGTCTGCTATGACAGTTATAATTTATCTATGAAATTTACCGATTTTGCTAGTCTACTATTTCGATCGTACGTCAATTATAGCATTGTTATAGTAGGGAAGCCCAAGTGGAGATTTTGGTAAGGTTAGATGCTAAAAAATCTGGTTATATGATGTATGCTGACTACTGAAATAGTAAACTTTAAATAGCCTTTTTTTCATTTTAACACCTAATATTTGAAAAGCAATAGGTCCTCACGACGCTCGAGTAACTACCGATTTAGCATCGTGGGCTTCCCCTACTATGAGTCTTTCACTTAATGAACGATGAATGACAAGTGAAGTTTATTTGCATTATAATTGGATCTCAGTTGGTTTGCCAAAAAATGTTAAATTAGCAGACTTGGGGCCCTGGGAACTCGTATCTATTGTCTATTCTACTGCTGTAGCAACATGTCTGTAGCAGATACTCCGTAGCAGACGATTCTACGCTAAATGTACTACGCACTTTGTTCTACGTCGTAGAACATCGAGTGTACGACCGTAACACATAGCGTAGCCTTCGTAGACACAAGCTACGTGCTTGCGTCTACGAGTACGAAGGTTTGTTTGCAGCCGCGATCTCAAAAATTCCAACGGATCGGTCTAATTACGCATGCGATGTTTCATTTTTGTGCCTTGTAAAGCACGTTAGGTCTTTGTTATAGTTTGAAATCACAAGCAAGCACTCGCACACACAATCACACCATACACTTGTTGCTGTGTTTAAATATTTTTGACTATTCTATTGAAATAACTTTTGTATATGTTTGTATAATACGTACCTTTGTAATTGTATCCTTTTTAATCTATGTACTATATAATTGTAATCATATTTGGCCTTATTATAATATAAAATAAAAATAAAATAGGAAAGCCCACCAATACTGAGAATGTAATTTTTCAGTCCAATATAATCAAACAGCTTTAAACTAGAATTTATAGAAGTCGCTCCGATTGCTATTTATTGGCTTTTATATCCGATTCCACGTTGGTTCGCGAAGTCGTTATACGTTGTATGTGTCGCAAATAACTCAAATAACCCCGTATTGGGTGTTATAGGATCATACGACCCTCGATTCAGGACGATTTCTCGATATATCATTTCAATCCTATATAGATATTGACTTACGAGTATATTTTGTGGTAAGTCCACAATCCACAGTAATTTATTTTTCAGCGATATGATTTATAATGAACAAAACTACGCAGAAATTATTAATACCCCATATGTAGAGCCGTCATTAAAATGTTCATTGTTTTTTTTCTAACAGGTTTCTATTTGCAAACCAATTCGATATTTAAATAAAACCTTTGTTAAGTTACTTCCTTGGTTGCCATATTTTGTCTGATTGAAAGAACGTCCCATGTTATAAATAAATTACACGACACCTATATGAGTTTAGTATGTAATTTATACGAATAACAGAAATGGATTTTCATACAAATTTTGCCAGTCGCTCATTGGCCGGTACAGCAAGTTCGATTTATCTCAAAGAAGATTGCCAAAATAATGCTCATTTTTCCAAGCATGTCTGAGAAAATACTTTAAAATGAAAAACAACGGCATAACTAAAAGACCAATTCAGTTAATTCATCAAACACGGCGAGTGAAATACATAATGCATGCACGCCCTTATTTCCCACGGGTGCGCGGGAGATACTCGTGTATATAAAAAAAAATAACAACATTCGGCCCTGATTGCCTACCGCGAATACCCGAGATGAACAGTGAGGCTTTGGGAGAAGTTAACTAATTATTATGTTACGAGGTAATAACATTACGAGAAAACATTCACAATGAGATTTTATCACTTTTTTGTCACTTGATGGCTATTAAACATGAAAGAAACAAGAAAGCTCACAATAGCTTCATTTTAATTTTTAAGAACTATTAGATATTTATAAATTACGAAATTCTTAGCTTCCCTGCGTTGTTGTAGTGATTTGAGCGCTAGATACAAATCTTTGAAATCTTAGTTCCACATACTTTCTTCGTAATTTAGATTTTTTAAACTTACAAATAAATGATGCACTCGCATTTGCAAATTGAATGCGCTGGTTAAACAAAAAAAAATGCAAAAAAGATGGAAATTTCGTAAATATTTTTCAGTGTCTGGATTTACGTGACGCAAAAAAAAAACATTTTCTTTATTTGTGAAGAAAGTGTTAGAAAATTAGTGTTCCATGTGGGTATATTGTACCATAAAGAATCTTTTCAAGGGTTAGAAAATTGTGTGTGGTGTTTCATGTGGGTATTGTTCCTGCATATTGTACCATACAGAATCTTTTCAAGTAGCGGATTATAGCATAACAAATTAATCTGTCCTGCTAACATTTTCTTTCGCTTATCCCCCTTCGCCGTGTCGTCCGAAAAGGAACATCGTTCCAAAGAAAAAAGTACTTAAACCGATGTTATGCCAGTAAGAAATCATCACATAGCAATACAACGACAACACTCAAGTTTAGGTACTTGGGAAGAAAACTAGTTGGACCATTCGAGCACGTCCTCGCGGCAAGATGGTCTCGACTCTGAGGGGTTAGTACAAGTTTTTGTACGAAATTCGAGTCGACTCGCATCGCACAAACGAATCGAATTTCTCCATTCATGTACAGCCAGCGCCATCTGTTGATAGCCTCATGTCAGCGACTGTCCATAGATACCGCTGGATGTAAATGTATGGAGGGATTCGATTCGAATGTACGATGCGAGTCGACTCGAAATTCGTAAAAAACCTGCACTAACCCTCAAAAGTCTCAAGTCTAAAGTTCGTACTTCTCGCTATATAATTGTTATGGCATCGCCCGCTTCCGTCCGCTGATTTCTTGACAACCCCGAGCGGCTGCTCCGACAAGTTGCAACAAGTCGAATCGAATTCCACCATACATTTATTTACATCCAGCGCCATCTATGGACAGTCGCTGACATGCAGTTATCAATATATGGCGCGCGCTGTAATTGTATGGAGGAATTCGATTCGAATGTGCGATGCGAGTCGGTTCGAAATTCGTAAAAAACCGGTACTAACCCCTTAGTAGTCTCAAGTCTCAAGTTCACACTGCGCGCTATATAATTGTTATGGCATCGCCCGCTTCGGTCCGCTGATTTCTTGACAACTCCGAGCTGCTGCTCCGGCAAGTTGCAACAAGTTTCGTAATTAATTGTGCTCAACTCCGCATATTAATTTTTGCCAACAATGGTGAATGTGCGCTTTGGATAAATACTTCCTTAGACGCGCAAAGATGACAAATTATATTAATTTCATGAAAAGATCGCTTTTCGCTAAACCATTTTTCAACGTAACCTTAAAATCTTTTTGCAGGGCGCGTTTGTGAACCCTCGTAAACTTAGTTTTTAATACAGTTGCTCAAAAAGTGGCGTATTGCAGGGACGTATAGCGTTCGGGATGTGGGCTATTACATACTCGTGCTTTTTTTTTACCTTTCCCGAACTCGTGCGTTATCTTTCCCAACTGTCAAAATAATGTCTATTAAAAAGAAAAACCAACCATGAAGTTTTTACTAAAAAAATTCATAGAAGTTTTTATGATTCAAGAAGCTACTAATTTGTTTCAATATCAGATTTGATTGAATGAGTTTGGTTAGGTTTCATTTCATCTCATTAAATTTCATTTTCATTTCATATCAATAAAAAAAATTCTACTGAAGACTTGGCTGTATGGGCATAGTTCCCTTTGCATACCAGAATATTATTTTGTCTATGACCAAATTTTTTTTTATTTTTTTTTAAATCACCAGAATGGGTGAAGAAAAAAAAACTAAATTCTACGGTTGGCGCCATTTTTCAGAAATTTTCTTTGCGAGTTTAGTTGTTTGTTGCACAAAATGCTTCGGAGAACATTTTACCTGAAAAGTCAAAAAGTCGCTACATATCTACATACGACGAATTTATTGCGTGGAGAGAAGAGAAAAAAGCAAATAGTTTTTCAGAAAATGTTAAGTTAGTTGAGTTTATTGTGTTTTTATTATTTTATTAAATTGCTTCATTTTTTCGCAACCGTATTAAAAATAATCGTTCAGTACACGTGCGGAACCGTCATTGCAACTTGTTCCGACTGTCAACCCTCGCTTTCGGCTGCGCCTCGGCTCGGGTAGACATTTGTCGGAACTCTTTGCAATAACAGCCTTTCCGCACTTGTAATGAAACATACTATTTAATTCGTGCAATAGTTATCACCAAACCATTATACTCGTACATGTTGTTTTATAACAAATACCAAGTCTGTATTTGTTAACATTAAAACTAACAACTTACTAAAAAGTGTACGTAACGTCACATATATAATTTAAGTGTCAAATATATCCACTTTTGATCGATAAACTGAATCGCTGTTGATAGAGAACACAAGTTTACAATGAAATAAAATTAACCCCTCTAGCGCAGAGCGGACTCGGTAGTCGACGGACAACGCTAAGTGGCGGAGTAGTCTGTGAGACTCTCAACTAAAGGGTTTGACGTTGGCATCTCATAAACGCACTTTATGACAACTACCCGAGGTTTTTAGTGGCTACTTTTGTTGTTCATTAAAAGTAATAACTTACAGAAATCTCGTTAGTTGATGAAGACACAGCCGAAGATACTATCGTTATACTTTGGAAGAGAGAAATCTCCGTATGGTTGAGTATCAGTACACTGTACAAAGCATTACAAAGCATTGTACGTCTTAACCAGTAGAAGTAACAAACTACCGTCAAAGCCCCCCATCATTGTATCACAAACTAATTAAAAAAAAATGGGGGGAATGGAAGCCAGTACCTACTTCTTTGAGGAAAATTAATTGTGGCAGAGCGGTCAATTTCTTGTATTATATCAGATTTTGTGTTCAAATGATGCGTAGATTTAATTTTTTAAGGTTTAAAAAAATGGGAAATTGTAAATTGGGAAAATAGTATCTCAACAGAGGTGGTGAAATTGACACCAATCCATTTGTAAGGGAAATAGAAACAAATAAAGCCTTAACGGAAACAATGATAAACAACCAAAGCAGACAGGATATCCGGCGGACACTGCTAACGTTGTATTATACACCGGAATGCGATAAAATCTTAAGGGGCACCCCTAATTGTTTAGTTAATGTACTTGTAAATCAATATTGAAAAGAAATGGAACTTAATAAATCGTTGATAAGGAAGAAGTTAGCTCCTTTATACTCCATCAAAACTGGCTATGCGATAAATGGAAACAAAGGGTTTTGGTTTATGGAACGATCAGGCCAAAGGTATTTTAAAAGTCATTCTGATGTTAGAATAGGATATCGAAAGTGTTTCATTCCCTTGCTTCGGAAAATAAGTTAAGCCGTTTAGCTTTGTAAATACCAATTAAAAATAAATTATAATAGGCCGCTATTACAAAATAATAGTGCGCCATTGCTAGTTCCTAGAAAAGGTACTTTATTAAGCTGAGACTGCAGTATAATTAACTTTTCAAAATACACCGTGAAACAAATAATTTGTTAATATAATTGACTTGTAAACATAGACCCCATAATCATGTTAAGTGTTATAAGCATTAGAGAATTTTACATAGCAATTACCGTGTTGTTTTATTAGCAAATTAATGAACACATCGAGCTATTAAAGCTATTATAAAATCAGTGTACACTGCATATTCAAACGCAAACAATACGAGTAGCACGCTCGCTCGCTGTGTAAGCGGTGTTAACTCCACGAGAGCTCAATTGGAAGTGACTGAAATGAGAGTGCTGCCGCTTTAGAAATTTGAATTTGGAACAATCGTTGACCGCTGCTGTTATGTATGCGTTCGGAAATTAGGCTTTTGAATGTGTGCTTTTATTATCAGCCATCCAATTTGCATTGATGAGTTTACGATTCGTTGCACTTTCGTGGTTACACGTGAGTGGGCTTTTTCAATTTAGGACACTACGTGATGCCACTGATTGAGGACAATAAATGAATGACAAAATTTATACTAATGTTATAAAGCTGAAGATTTTTTTGTTTGTTTAAACGCGCTTATCTCTGGAACTATAGTTACGAATAGAAAAATTGTTTTTGTGTTGTATAATCTATTTATCGAAGAAGGCTATAGTGACAAAAGGAATTATTATCCACGATAGCTTGCTGAGCGACTTAGGAATAACTAAAAGGACGCGAAGGATGTATTTTTAGCAGATAATAATCCAGGCACCGCCGCTGCCGCCGGCATAATCCAGGGCGATACCTACAAGTGTATACCCGAGAGAAGATAAATTAGGTACTGAAAATACAGAATCTGGGGACACGGTAGTGTCCCCCCCAAGACGAGCCAAGCGAAGCGCGAGGGCACTACCTATCTTTTCTCGAAGTGTTTCGCCGTATTTTTAAACCCTTATAACTTAGGCCTGAATTATTTCAGATAATCAAAATTCTCGGAAAATGATGTCGCCAGTGAACTTATTAAACCTATAAAGTTTCAATTTTATAGGTCTTATACTTTAGATTTTATTGGCGTCTAAAAAACCCAAATTTCGTCACTGACTGACTGACTGACTGACTCACTGATGATCATCAAAATTCCTAGGTACTTCCTGAAGACCTAGAAAGCTGAAATTTGGTATATAAGCTAGTATTAGCACACAACCAACAAAAAAATTCCAAAAGTTGGAAATTTAACCCCCCAACCCCTTAAAATAGGGGATGGAAGTTTGTATGAAATTACCGCAAATATTGATGCTAGAGGTCTCAAAATTGATATAGGGACTCTTTGTAATAAACAATTAAATACGTGTTTCAGGATTTTTAGTTAATCACCCCACATCCATAAAATTAGGGGGTTGGAAGTTCGTATGGGGTTTCCCATAAGTATATAGGTATAATAAAAACTTAATTTCTGAAATTTGGTATATAAGCTAGTATTAGCACACAACCAACAAAAAAATTCCAAAAGTTGGAAATTTAACCCCCCAACCCCTTAAAATAGGGGATGGAAGTTTGTATGAAATTACCGCAAATATTGATGCTAGAGGTCTCAAAATTGATATAGGGACTCTTTGTAATAAACAATTAAATACGTGTTTCAGGATTTTTAGTTAATCACCCCACATCCATAAAATTAGGGGGTTGGAAGTTCGTATGGGGTTTCCCATAAGTATATAGGTATAATAAAAACTTAATTTCTGAAATGTGGTATATAAGCTAGTATTAGCACACAACCAACAAAAAAATTCCAAATGTTGAAAATTTAACCCCCCAACCCCTTAAAATAGGGGATGGAAGTTTGTATGAAATTACCGCAAATATTGATGCTAGAGGTCTCAAAATTGATATAGGGACTCTTTGTAATAAACTACAAATAAGGAAAAAAATAAACTAGGTGAACCAAGGAGGGTTCCCTCATTTAAATGATAGAGGGGGGGGGATACTTGATTCGGACAAATATCCACCTTGCAATGATATTCAAGAAATACACCAAAGAAAAGGAAATTAACCAAATAAAAAATATAGTCGTAAACAACTTACAAAAAGAAGTGAAATCCCAGCAAAAACATTTTCATGTAAAATGTTGCCAAGACGAGAACATGTGGCTCACACTATCAAAAAGTTATCAGATCTCATGTAGAGCAAGACTTCTAACTCTACACGCCCTAACTCTATAAATCCTAACTTTATAAACTCTACACTTTAGTCAAAATATATTATGTCTTGGCTGTTTCGTTACTGTCACATGGGTGTAAAGTAAAAATATTATTTACTGACTTTGTACTTTTCTGATATACAATACCTAGTTTCTGTAGTAACGATTATTTATTAGATAGGTATTGAGTCTCCTCAGAAACTGCACTTAGGTTTTACTAACTGCATTGGTTTCAAATACTTCATCACACTTTGCAAAAGTGTGTTCCTTTGCTTTAGAGGATATTTTTAATAAATGGAAGTTTTTTCCCATAACAATGGTGAAACCATTTAATTTTAATGTGAAATTTCTTGAATTTTGCATGGTCCATTATGCCACTTGCAAAACTCTATTATAAAAGTACTGAACAGTGAATAAATGCTTCACTTTACGCCCATGTGACGGTACCGAAACAGCCAAGACATAATATATTTTGACTAAAGTGTAGAGTTTATAAAGTTAGGATTTATAGAGTTAGGGCGTGTAGAGTTAGAAGTCTTGCTCTACATGAGATCTGATAACTTTTTGATAGTGTGAGCCACATGTTCTCGTCTTGGCAACATTTTACATGAAAATGTTTTTGCTGGGATTCCAACTATTCAGAAAGTCCCGTCTCGGCGCGGCTTTAATCAGTTTAGCGCTTTAATAACAGCGGCCGTTGCGCTCTAAAACCAACGATAGGTACGGTGCCGGCTAACAAAGTTTAAACAAGAACTATGAGAAAAAGTAAATATACCCGGACCGTATTCCGTATTATAGTCCTAAGTTACAGTAATTCATATCGTAGTAATCGAGGGTGCTTTAACGGCGTAGACGGCATATTTAAGCGATTATTTAGGGTTCCGTACCTAAAAGGTAAAAAAGGAAACCTATGATTACGGAGACTTCGATGTCTGTCCGTCCGTCTGTCTGTCACCAGGCTGGAGGTCTTAAACTGTGATAGTACAGACTTCGCACCGTAGAGACTTTGAATCTTAGAGAATTGTTGACTCTACGATTTCGCATTGTGAAGTCAACATCTGTTGAGGATGTCCCGGTGTCGGGACAAAACGTGGGTCGAAGAAAGTGTTGGAAAATTGTGTGTGGTGTTTCATGTGGGTAGGTAGTGTTTCCATATTGTAGGTACCATAAAGAATCTTTTCAAGTAGCGGATTTTTAACCGACTTCAAAAAAAAGGAGGAGGTTCTCAATTCGTCGGAATCTTTTTTTTTTTTTTTTTCTATGTATGTTCCCCGATTACTCGAAGATGCGTGGACCGATTTGAAAAATTCTTTTTTTGTTTAAGAGGGTTTTGTTTCCAGATGGTCCCATTTTAATCAAGTCAATATCTGATGATGGGATCCTGGAGAAATCGAGGGAACTCTTCAAATTTTATATGGACACATGAAAGTATTTGAGTATTATTAGAAAGAGTAATATTTTCCAAGTTGTTCTATGGTCATCAGGTCAGGATCTGATCATGGAATCTTGGTGAAATCGAGGGAACTCTTCAAATTTTGCTAGTATACTTAAAGCGATTTGGGTATTTTTTATAGTTACTGGTGCATATGCTAGCAGATACGGATTTGATGACTGTAGTCATTAAGTCAGGGTCTGATGATGGGATCTTGGTGAAATCGAGGGAACTCTTCAAATTTTGCTAGTATACTTGAAGCGAGTTGGGTATTTTTTATAGTTACTGGTGCATTTGCTAGCAGATACTGATTTGATGTCTAAAGTCATCAAGTCAGGGTCTGATGATGGGATCTTGGTGAATTTGAGGTATCTCTTCAAATTTTATGAACACACCTCAAGCAATTTGGATATTTTTACAAGGCCTTGTGCATTTTATTGTTTTCCACTAAAAAGTATAAAATAAAAATGGGAAATGCTTTCCAAAAAACCAACTTCAAATGCCACTACAAAGAGTGAAATAATTTTTATTTAAATTTTAGGTACCTACACCAATTCGAAGTCGGGCGATTGTCTATAACTTCGTCATTTCTTCGCACATCAAGTAAGTAAGAAGGACTATTAGGGATTGTATGAAACATTGCCCGACTTCGAATTGGTGTAGGTACCTAAAATTTAAATAAAAATTATTTCACTCTTTGTAGTGGCATTTGAAGTTGGTTTTTTGGAAAGCATTTCCCATTTTTTAGCAAAACAAATTAATCTGTCGTACTAATTATGAATTTCCGCAAAATAACGCCCGCTTACATTCAATACCAGCTTTAGAGTTTGAACCAATTATTTGTTAGAGGTAGCTAGGTGATAATTACTAAGACACGGCTTATCGCGCTCTACGAGGCACGCAGCCCATCCCGGAAGGAGATGCACGACAAAATTATTCATACCCAGGAACCGCGCCGGAGCCGCATATGATCTTCCGCACAAACTAGTTACAACTGTGCTCAACTTGTCCAACTTTAAAGATTTAAAACCGAGCCCCGGCATATATCATTCACTTTGTAGGTTCGCCATCTAGTGAGCTGTTTGTGGACAAATTAACTTAGGCTGAGTTCTTGTACATACCCATTCTTCCACGTGGTCACCAGTTTCAGTGTTTTTCAGGGTAAATTGCCAACGACCCGCCCGATTGACTTTTTTTTTACGAAAAACTGACTTTTACTGACAAACGTCAAAGTAACTGACTTTTACTGACTTTACTGACTTGTTTCGACCCCTGAGGGTTCCGTACCTCAAAAGAAAAAAAAGCGGTACCCTTCTACGATCACTTTGTTGTCCGTCTGTCTGTGTGTCAGCACCGTTTATTTCCGTCTGTCTGTGTGTCACCACTGTTTATTTCAGTAACTATTAAAGCTATCGATATGAAATTTGGAATAGTTGTAGGTATTACCTTGGCCACACAATCATTGAAATTATAAAAATTTGAAAATCGATTTTATTTTTATTTATTCAAAAAGGGGGGGTTTTACTTTTTCTATAGTAGTACGGAACCCTCAGTGCGCGGGCCCGACTTGACCCTGACCAATTATTTTTACTCAATATATAGCGCGCCAAGATTTGCTGTCAAATGTTCATGTACCGAGTTAGGTAATGCCATCTTTTGCGCCACTTGACTAATTAAAAATAGTCACGCTTAATTTTGTAGATGGGTCCAGTCCATTTTGTTTCCTAGATCATTGACCCACCGTCGAATAGTTAGTCATTTACAATTTTATTCATTTATAATAGTGATTATAAAAAAAAATTAACAGTTTCTTTGCCACTTGTCGATGATGAGTCCTAAACGCAGTGAGTGAATTAGTAACGACTATTTTATAAAGAAATGTAAGTTTTAAGGAAATAAGGGAATGTCCTATAGAGACGGGTATCGTATTCACTCTACCACAGTTGAAAGTTTCAGGAGCGCGGTGTACCACAGATGACAATCTACATGATAACTTCGTGCATAATAAATTAAGCATCTTTAATTACGAGCGTAGTTTTGAATTTTCCGGTTATTTCATAGTTTAATAGCTGAATTCAGTAGTGCTTTGCTTGTGTTCGCGATTCGAAGCGATAAAATCTGTCCTCGGGTTTCCTCTCTTCTTTTGTCCCGCTATTTTACACTTTATTTATTTTAAATAGATTACCGAAATACCATTAAGAGTTTCTCTTCTGTTTTAACCATATTTTCCTGGCAAACAAGAATTTAATCTGATACATACCTGAAACAAGAGAAAAAATATTTTTAGAAATTTCCCGTCAATAGCAACAACGAAATAAAAAATAAATACAAAATCCGCGACAGTTACCAACAGGATGTATATTTCCATGCAATTGAAAAAGGATTTTTTTTAAACTCAAAAGAACCCGACTCAAAAAAGACCTATTAGTCAAATTACAAACTCAAGAAAATCCGTCGAGGCTTCCATCTCAATAATCGTCTTAGCGTATAATGGTTTTTTTTTCACGAAACGTCCTGTTTTGAATTGCCCAAAATATCAATGTCTCAAAATGTAAATATTAAGAAATACACGAGTAGATACAAATTAGTGGGTCTGCCAATGCTATGCTTTCGTTACAAAGTCCTTGTGTGTCCCAAGCTACATGGAGCTAACGAAGTTTAACACTGGAGAAAGAATAGACGTATACACAGGACCCGGCGAGAAAAAATTTCGCCAGTTTACTGATGTCAAAAATGTTTGCTTTGACACCAACAGTCAGTTGTAAGACGATCGCAAAATTGTGTATGGACCGCAATGCACGCCACAGATTACTTATAATATACTCGTACTTGCTACTCTTGATGTCGCTACTTAGCTTAACTTAGCTTATATGTCGCTTCTTTTTTTCTTGTATGAAGAAGTTACTCAATAACGTCACCACTAAAACAGAAAAACCTAAATGCCTGCCCGTGTTATAGTTTAGCATTAACAGTCGTAAAAATTGATGTCGCCTATTTAATTTGTGTTGCTGCGCATTTACGAAATTGGTATTGAAATTAAATATCCCGTAACCGTACGCAGCCGTAGCGTGAAGCGTGCATGCCTCGTTTCCAATGGAATATTTATATTTTCCGTTCCATTCGTTGCTGCTCCGAATCAGAACTCGCTAAGTGCATTATAGAAATTTGAATTTTATGACGGGCGATAAAATATGAATGTAATTGTTATGCATTTTTGGTTAGTTAGGTTAGGTTTTTAGTTGCGTTCTCAGGTTGATTTATGGATATAAAACAATCGTTTATTTTTTATTTAATATACGAGTAGGCTTATCCATAACTCATCATCAGGAAGTGCCATCTTCGAAACGAAGTTTGAAGGTCAACTTGAGAAAAGCCCTCTATCTATTGCGTATATACACTTGACTACAATCTCACCTGTAGGTTAAGACAGGTTTTGCCTTACAGCCGCTGACATGCGACTGTCCATAGATGGCGCTATAAACGTATAACCATTGACATCTATAGGTACTCTAGACAGGGCGGACCGCGCGAAAAAATTTCGCCAGTTTATGGGAGTCAAAATGTCTGATTTGACTCCCTCAATGATACAAATAATTATTTTAACGAAAGTTACTTTGATATTCAAAAATATTAGTATTTTTATGTATTGATAATAATATTGCAGGCAAGGTGATCACAGACACATAGGTAAAAAAAAAACATGTATTTCTCAGGAGTTTCGACACATGGCGCTACATTTTCTTGTATGAAGAAGGTTTACGTAAAATGTTCGGATGGGCTATCTTGACTATTTTTTATCAATTCGTATAACGCATTCGGTTCGTTTGTGCGAAGCGAGTCGACTCGAAATTTGTACAAACCCTGTGGATGGAAAGTGACGATGTGGTCAAAGATCGGTCGATCGATCTTCGACCGTTGGGCGTTGGGTTTCACTTTCAACTGTCAGTCACTTATCAGGTTCTGCCGCGGAGCAGCGAGCCGCACAGAACGCCGTTTTAAATATTTATAAAAGCGGCGTTTTAATACAATTCCGGCTCGGACGCTGCGACATAATTGAGTAACAAACCGAAGCTCGGCCCGTTCGCTACAATTGATATCGATTCTTTTGTTCGATTGCTAATTCGATTGCTCCAGATATTTCAATTCGATTTGCTGTCATTTTTATTGGTGCAGCCTCTCCAATAGGCTAACGCACCGATATGATCCTGAGGATGAGCCCATCTGAACATTTTACCGTTCTTCATCATCCAAGAAGAAATTAGCGCTGACGAAATTTCGTTAATACGCCATCAATATGGAAAAAAGAGTACCTGTGGAAACGCACGTGCGAACTAATAATATAATTATTTATCAATAGCATGTATTGCGGTCTATAAAAGATACTGCGGTCGGCTTACTACTGACACGTTGGTGTCAAAACAATCTTTTTTTGACACCAGTATACTGGCGACAATTTTTCGCGCGGTCCGCCGGGTCCTGAGTATAGTATGTCTATTGGCTAAGGTCTGGTTTCCCCTGTAGCGTAGAGGAGACGACACGAGGAGATGTGTTTTGAAGAATCAAATAAGTTTTCGTTATTTTAACATCATTCTCTTCGCTTAGCTTCGTTGAAAATGGATCTATTAGACGAGCTGAATCGGCAAACGTGGTTTTGCCATTAGGGAGATAAAAAAATAACTTATGACCCACTTTCAGACCTACCGAACATACCTACACAAAAACCTCAAAAGGCTCGGTTTCCACCAAAGCGGAGCTGTGTTTGAGTTACCAATCAGATTGCGTCATTTTGACTTCTTCAAAAATGAGGGGGATAGATTGGTTACTCAAACACAGCACCGCTCCGCTCCGCTTTGGTGGAAACCGGGCCTAACAACCGGTCAAGTTAAGCAGTTTCGGAGGGGTTTGGTAACAAAAACCACGGTACGAGAATTTTATATATTAGATTTATTATTTATTTAGTTGTGAATTGTGATATACGAACATTTACATGTCGAAAATTGAACGAACCCGTGAGCCTATACGGAACCATCAAAATCGATCGCCAATTTGCCCGGGGCAATAAAACCCGATAGGGTTGAACTTTCATGCGCTTTTAGTTTCAGTCAATTGAACAAGGTGAACATTCAAACGGTATCGCTGTTCAACCCTGCGCGGGTACACACGGGAATTAATTTGGCTTCCGTTCATTAGCGGGCAAATTGTGCGAGCGAATGAGATTAAGCTTCATTAATTAATTAATTGATTAATTAATTGTTGTATTATCATCATCATAATAGCGACTGAAAGGGCGCAAAAAGGGAAATTTCCCCTTCAAAGGGTTTATTTGGTTACTCACTGATTCAGAGTTAAGAGTTGAGTACCGAGCTTCTTTTTGACACATTTTTGTATATCCATTGCTGATTTGCTGTGAACTATTATTCTTCTTGTGCTCATTAAAGGGGAAATGTACAAAGAAATTTTGACATGTACACTCAAGTTCATTAGTTGATGGCTATGTTCGGCTATGGAAAAATTCCTTTTTAATACAGTTGCTCAAAAAGTGGCGTATTGCAGGGACGTATAGCGTTCGGGATGTGGGCTATTACATACTCGTGCTTTTTTTACCTTTCCCGAACTCGTACGTTATCTTTCCCAGCTGTCAAAATAATGTCTATTAAAAAGAAAAACCAACCATGAAGTTTTTACTAAAAAATTCATAGAAGTTGTTATGATTCATGCAAATACGTATATTTCTAAAAAGAAGCTACTAATTTGTTTCAATATCAGATTTGATTGAATGAGTTTGGTTAGGTTTCATTTCATCTCATTAAATTTCATTTTCATTTCATATCAATAAAAAAATTCTACTGAAGACTTGGCTGTATGGGCATAGTTCCCTTTGCGTACCAGAATATTATTTAGTCTATGACCAATTTTTTTTTTTTTAAATCACCAGAATGGGTGAAGAAAAAAAACTGCTTATATTCTACGGTTAGCGCCATTTT
Organism: Coenonympha glycerion; assembly: GCA_963855885.1. Taxonomy (NCBI): domain Eukaryota; kingdom Metazoa; phylum Arthropoda; class Insecta; order Lepidoptera; family Nymphalidae; genus Coenonympha; species Coenonympha glycerion. Next base: position 2,155,379 of record OY979652.1, on the reverse strand, counting down.
TCAGAAATTTTCTTTGCGAGTTTAGTTGTTTGTTGCACAAAATGCTTCGGAGAACATTTTACCGGAAAAGTCAAAAAGTCGCTACATATCTACATATTACGAATTTATTGCGTGGAGAGAAGAGAAAAAAAGCAAACAGTTTTTCAGAAAATGTTAAGTTAGTTGAGTTTACTGTGTTTTTATTATTTTATTAAATTGCTTCATTTTTTCGCAACTGTATTAAAAATAATCGTTCAGTATACGTGCGGAACCGTCATTGCAACTTGTTCCGACTGTCAACCCTCGCTTTCGGCTGCGCCTCGGCTCGGGTAGACATTTGTCAGAACTCTTTGCAATAACAGCCTTTCCGCACTTGTAATGAAACATACTATTCCCGTTGGCCGTTAAATTCTGAGATAACAAGCAATTTACCAAGACCAGTAGCATACATAACGACTAAATTAACTACACTGGCACTACACAGATACTTAGGTACACTTTCCACACGCGAAACGGGAGTTAAATATTTACATTTTTAGCCCTTGAGTCAACGTCTCTCATTGGACAATTTTGACAACTTACTTGGGTAAACGTGCTAACTCTGAGTTAACACACTTAAACAGGCATTAGACGTTAATATAAAAGTTATAATAAACTCGCGAGTCTATTCGACACTTTAATAGAACTGTCACACGGACCGTCAATACAGCGTGACGAGGGTCCAACTCGGACGTAGTGTGACACGCACCTTATAAGGTATTGACGTCTTATTATGTTATTATCGGAGGAGGATCCTATACTGAATGAAGAAAGGGCTTATTTGGAAGGCCGGGTGGAAAAGGCCTCTTGCCTCCTTTACAATACAGGGTACATATAAATGAAAAATACCAAATCGCTCTCGGTCTGTACATTAAAACTAAAAACTTTTATTCAAGGACTTTTTTTTTCGATATTTTGAAAAAATCAAATATTCAATATTTCACAGAGCTCTGTAATGTAACATCGGCAAGTGGCAACGGCGCGAACCGCGGCGTGGCGGCGCGCGAACTTGTAGCGCCAAACCGCAACAGTGTAATGTCACTTTACAGAAATAACATTTTTTGTATGTAATAAATTTATGCTGAATTTTGAAAAGTCGTACACCAAAAGTTGTTGGTGTTAATGGAAACAACTACAAGTGGAAAGCAATTTGGTATTTTCGTAAAACCCTGTATATAAATACTATGAAAATGATTTACAGACATCACACATTGAAACTTTGCTATTGGGAGCTGTTCTAAAGAAAACCTAGAGCCGTTATTAAATAAGATCTTAATTTTTCAAAGACCTAAGAAGCTAAGCTCCCATACAGATAAAATCCGGCGAGCACTGAGTTCGTACTTGAGCAGTATTTTAATTTTCCGAGGTACGAGTCGAGAGCTACACGGAATACAAAACAAATCCTCTCAGAGCGGCCGAAGTAAGTTTATTTCGGAGATATACCCCGTATATAAACATTTACCGTGGAACACCTGGGTACGTGGCGTCAAGGCTACGCTCAAGATGATAAACATATAGCGATTTAATTATATTTTCGAATTTAGTCTGAATTATTTCGATTATTAACACACATTTGTTTTCTTAAATCTTCTTAACCCCTTCGCACATCGCTACCGTCTAGCGATTTAGCGTTCCTTACCACGCTTACGCTTACGATACGAGTGCGAAGGGCCTAACTCAGTCGCCGATTTTAATAAGAGATTCACTCCAACACTGCGGACAAAAATTAAAGGACTGCAGTAGTACTTTCATTTCTTAGTGCAGACTACAGATGATAATATGTAATAATTGTAGTCAAGCGAAATTCTATCAGTCACGAAAATAGTATCTTTAGAGGTAAGGTTTCGCGCGTTCAATGGTTTTCCCACCTTGATATTGCCCAACGCGCTTAAAAACTTTTTCAATAAATTGTAAGTTTTCATGTCTTTATGCAGTTGAGGGAGTTCTGAGTAGGTAATCTGAGTGCGTCCATTTGTCACTCAATTACGCTATAATTTGGCTGAAATTTGAAAAAAAAATATATAACTACTAGGTACCTATATCTTACACCTGGATTATTATATTAACACATGTTATTATAATTTATTACACTAGTAATTGGCTATTTTCGCGGGATTATAATAGTACATTGTGATACAAGGGTGGAAAGTAGGTTTTTGCAAACGAGCTGTCATTAACAAGCCCGAGCCGAAGGCGAGGGTTTTTAATGTCACGAGTTTGCAAAAACCTATACACCCGTGTATCACACGACGTTTTTCAATACAGTTGTGAGAATTAGTAAAAAAAAATCAAAGAGATATATGTTTGCTCAAGATTTTGGGGGCCAATTTCCATCTTGTTTGGTTTTTACCTTAAATAAAATATCGAAGATCGAAATCGAAGGCGACTTCGAATTCGCAATCGAAAAGATGAAAAGATAAACCATAAATAAAAAGATAAAAGATAAAAGATAAAAGATAAAAGATAAAAGATAAAAGATAAAAGATAAAAGATAAAAGATAAAAGATAAAAGATAAAAGATAAAAAGATAAAAAGATAAAAAGATAAAAAGATAAAAAGATAAAAAGATAAAAAGATAAAAAGATAAAAAGATAAAAAGATAAAAAGATAAAAAGATAAAAAGATAAAAAGATAAAAAGATAAAAAGATAAAAAGATAAAAAGATAAAAAGATAAAAAGATAAAAAGATAAAAAGATAAAAAGATAAAAAGATAAAAAGATAAAAAGATAAAAAGATAAAAAGATAAAAAAGATAAAAAAGATAAAAAGATAAAAAGATAAAAAGATAAAAAGATAAAAAGATAAAAAAGATAAAAAAGATTAAAAAAAATTGAAAACGATATAAAAGATAAAAAAATATATGAAATATAAAATAAAAAAGATAAAAAAAGATATAAAAGATAAAAAAAGATAAAAGAAAACGTAAACTAAAAACTCCTTGCTATCAAACTTTTTATATAGTATATGAAATAATGATCGAGCTTGTAAAAGTAAGTTACGACCACGAAAAAGAAAGATGCCTGTGCGTTAGATTTAACTTTCGAATACTAATGACAGCCTCTGAAAGTGCGCGATACCATACAACTGTATTGAAAAGAAAATACCCGCTACACGCAATTGAAGTCCTGGTTTAAATTTACTTTTCGGTTTATTTTTTGTAATCAGTAAAACGCTCTCCGCTATGTAACGTGCCCTCGCCCTTTATACATGTAAATGAAAGCCCTATTAATTTGACGTGAAGCGTTCAAACAAGTAAATAATTAACGAACGACGACGACTCGTACGTTAACAAACTCGCTTTGTATGTATAATGTATTATTTAATTTAACATTTTCAACGTTAACTTTCAATTCGAACCAGCAGTTCCTGAGATAAGCGCGTTGAAACAAACAAACTCTTCAGCTTTATAATCTCTTTCTAAATTCTAATATTGTAAGGTGTCTACTCTTATGAGATTGAAATAAAACACCTGATACATAATTAATAACGGAAATGAATTTAATTAGCGACTTCACGATGTAACAATAGGTATAAAATTAACGAAACGCGCGCGGTTCCTTGGCCGCGTGCCACAGCGAACTAACTAATCGGGCGACGCGAGAGTCGCTTGTCTCGAATGAGGGGGTAGCGGGGCGCGCGGAAGGGGTTGACTGCAGGACGCACAGGTTAGCTGCTTACACTCCCCCTTTTGACCAGTTTTGGTGCCCTCACAACGGGTCAAACAACTTAGGCAGATAATTTGCGCGGTCTACCACGACGCCTCTTGGGACGAACTGGTTCAGGCCGATCATCATCTCGCGCGTGATATCGGCGCAGATCCACCGTGTGATATTTACCCAGTACGTCATCGGGTTTACCACAATGAGCTAGAATATAGGTGGTAGGACTCACCTTTTTTGTTATGACGTAAGGCCCGTCACGCTTCGGGGCGAGTTTGGATGTGATACCCTTCTGGGCATTACTTAGGACATGGCTGCGCAATAAAACCAAGTCCCCTGGAACATATTCCTCTGCTTCTTGACGGGTTTGATCCTTGATAGCCTTGCTACTATCTTGCTGCTTCATAATCGTCTCTTTAGTAGAGCTTAATGTTTCTGCCATTTTCAGCAGATACGGTGTTATCTGAGAGACGTAGTTCTCTGCTTCGATTATGGCACGGAGGTCACTTTGTGCAGTAATTGGCGATCGCAGTTCCCGTGCAAAAGTAAGATAAGCCGGCGTATGTTTAGTCGACTTATTTTCGGAAGTGTTCATAGCAAACCGAATGAATGGTAATGCCTCTGCCCATTGTCGGTGCTCTTGTTGTACCAGAATGGCTAGCTGACCTTTTAAATCTCGATTTTTCCTTTCCACTGGATTTGCCTCGGGGTGATAAAGAGGGACTAAAGTCTGCGTGATTCCTAGCACGAACATGGCGTGCTGCATCACATCTGCTACGAATTGAACCCCATTGTCAGAAATTACTTTCCTGGGCAGCCCAAATCGTAGAAACACGTCTTCTATAAGGATTTTTGCGCAAGCTTCCGCGGTTGCTTCAGTGAGGGCAAACAACTCCACCCACCTGCTTGCGGTATCCTCAACGATGAGCACCCATCTTTCACCCTGAGGCCCTTTAGGCAAAGGTCCGAAAAGGTCCACCGCCAAAATTTCAAACCTTTGTGACGGCACTGGTGTCTGCAATAAGCCAGCTGGTTTTAGGTTGGCGGGCTTATAGCGCTGACACTCGATGCAAGTCTTGAGGTATTCTGTCACATAACGTCGCATACCTGGGAAATAAAAACGTTGAGAAATACGATGTATAGTTCGTTCAATACCGCCGTGACCTGAAGTGGCCGAGTCATGACATTCAATCATAACCTGCTTCTTTAAGTCATCAGGTACGACAAGCTGTGGTTCTTCAGTGTCATTATCAGTATAGCGGTATAACACCCCTCCGACCATATGGTATCCTCTTTCGGTCCAGGTGCTGATGGTAATTTCTTCCTTACCTTCTAATCCTTGGATTATTTTAGCCACCTCTGGATCAGCTAACTGAGAAGCTCGTACGGACTCTGCTTTCCAACGAGGCGTCTCCACAATGACTGTACAAACGTCGCAAGCCTCCCGCGTCTGATCATCACAGGGCGGTCGACTAAGCGTATCAGCAAGTACGTTAAGCTTTCCGGGCATATACTCCACTTGGAGGTCAAATGCTTGTAGCTTCATTGCCCAGCGAACCAACCTACCTGTGGGTGACTTCAAAGTGAGAAGCCACTTCAAAGGTTGGTGATCACTACCTACCCGTACCGGGTGTCCATCAATGTAGCCACGAAATTTCTCACATGCCCACACCACCGCAAGCGCCTCTCTTTCTGTGGTGGAATAGTTACGTTCAGCCCCGGTGAGTAGACGACTGGCGTAGGCTATGGGACGCTCTTCGTGAGCTGACTCCCCCTGGAGCAAAGCAGCGCCAATAGCATAGCTGCTGGCATCAGTTCTCAGAACGAAAGGACGACTGTAATCTGGCTGAATGAGAATCGGCGTAGAGGTGAGTAAGCGCTTGAGTTCTTTAAACGCTTGGTCTTGGGCCTCTCCCCACTTCCATGCTTGATCTTTTCTAGTTAGCATCGTTAATGGTTGTGCGACTTTCGCGAAACCCGGAACGAACTTACGAAACCATGAACAGGTCTGTAAGAAGCTCTTAATATGCTTCACAGTTGTTGGTGGTTTCATGTCCTGTATAGCACGCACCTTATCCGGATCAGGCGAGACACCCTCTGATGAAATAATGTGTCCGAGGTACTTCACACTTTCCCGCGCAAATACACATTTGTCACGGTTAGCTTGGAGTCTGAAGACACGAAGACGGTCAAAGACAGCACGAAGATCCTGTAGGTGTTTTGTGAAGCTATCAGAAATCACAATCAGGTCATCAATATAACCTAAAAGAGTAACATCCTTAAGGGAGGTGCCTGACTTGAATCTATCAAGTAGCCGCTGAAAAGTTGCGGGAGCATTCCGCAAACCGAACGGCATGCGCTTAAACCGATGAACGCCAAATGGTGTGACAAAAGCTGTCTTGTCTTGATCTTCTTCTCGAACACGTACCTGCCAATATCCAGCTCGCAGGTCAATGGTGCTCAAAAAACAACTTTTCCCCGTATACTGCAGTAGATCGTCGATAACAGGTAATGGGTAGGAATCACTTTTAGTGACAGCGTTCAACTTACGGTAATCCACGCAAAACCTGTACGAACCATCCTTCTTAGGCACTAATAGAGCCGGAGCAGCCCATGCGGATTCACACTCTTCAATGATGCCATCTCTTAACATTTTGTCGAGTTCCTTCTCCATAATAGTTCTTTTAGCAGGAGTGAGGCGATAAGGTGGTACAGCAATCGGCGAGTGGTCACCTGTGTCAATGGCATGCTCGGCAAAAGGGGTTGGCTCCTTACCTTCTTCAAAGACGTCTTGGTACTCGTCAATCAAGCACGCGAGTTCTGAGCGCTCAGCAGGCGACAGCTTCGGGCCTTCGTCTACTCTAAGCACATTCGCGGAAGCGCATTCCACGAAATTGCGAGAGGACTCACATCGTAGCGGATAAACCGCGCGAGGACAATCGGCTGTGAACCAGCTGTTCGAATCAACGTTAAGAACTAAGCGCGCCTTACGTATGAAATCTATGCCAAGAAGTGTATCATTGGTACGCGAATGAGTGAAAATGACGAACGTAATAGGTACCACCAAACCACTCTGGGCCAACTCAACCTGTACGTCCGCAAGTTTAACCTCAAGCGTACGTAGAACCCCATCCGCGAGCCTTACCGTCATCTTACTATGTCGGAATGGGTGGCGTTTATTTTTTAACCATTCGTAAAGCCTAAAGCCGGCAATGCTTCGTTTCGCGGCGGTATCTATCAACCCGGTACCACGACAGCCTAAAATCACTATATCTAGTATAGGTCGGTCGTTGGCATCCGTTACCCACTCAATCGGAGACATAGTGGTAGATGCAACTACCGAGTCACGCTGCGCCCCCTCGGTTACACTACAATCATTCCAAGGAACATCGTCTCCGAGAGACAAACATTCGTAGGTACATAAATTATTGTTATTCTTTGACAAAAACAATCTATGACAATCAGTAGGTAAAGTATCATTGTTGTTATTCTTAGACGAAATATATCTATGACAATCGGTAGGTAAAATATCATTGTTGTTATTCTTTGACACAATATATCTATGACAATCGGTAGGTAAAATATCATTGTTGTTATTCTTTGACACAATATATCTATGACAATCGGTAGGTAAAATATCATTGTTGTTATTCTTTGGCACAATATATCTATGACAATCGGTAGGTAAAATATCATTGTTAATCTTTGACACAATATATCTATGACAATCAGTAGGTAAAATATCCTTATGACTACACACACTGTCATTATTAAAATCACACGAACTAAACGAGTTGCAACGCTCACAATCTGCACGAATAAAACCCTGCGCTTTACACCGATAACAAGACAGCGTAGAACTATTATTATTCGCAGCCGATTCACTCTTTTGTTTTAATCGGAAACAAGAGTCTTTATCGTGTCCCCCACGTTTACAATAAACACAAAAACTTTTACCTTTCGTGCTGGTAGTTACGTTTACCGCACGCGAGTCCTTAGTCGTCGAAGCCGGATAAGACGACATGTTGCCACCGAGACGTTTCATCGACGTAGTTGCGCTGCTATCTCGCGTAGCCGACGTTTCATCGCGCGTCGACATGCACGGAGCGATCGACGCGCCTCGCTCCAAGCGGCGGTGAGCCGACGCGGGCGGCGTCGACACGTCCGCGCTCGCGCCATCTCGCGCGTTGACGTTGGATGTAGGTATGTTTCCGCCGAGAGGCCGAATTTCTGACAAAGACTCCTCAATTGCTCTAGTTTTTTCGTACAACTCTTCTAAGGTGGACACTTTCTTCCGCGTAAGACGTTCTCGAATGTTTTTCCTTAATAAGCCGTAGATCATGTCTATTTGCATTTCTTCTTCGACTTTATATGGCAACCTAGCTATATGAGCGCGAAGACGGGCGATAAATGCTTCCGCGCGTTCCTCACCTTGGTCGGCCGCAAAAATTTCTCGAAAAATCTTATGCGGCGGACGAGGTACGCCATACATACTGCGGAGTTTTAAAATTGCGTCATCCCATGAGCTGATGGTTGCCTTGACTCCTCGAAACCACACTGCTGCTTGGCCTTCTAGAAGCATCGGAAGGCCTTGTAGTGCGTGTGTGTCGCTCATGTTTACACATTCTTTGTACACTTTTATAGAGTCGAGGAACGCCTCTAGTACGTCTGGATTATCTGCAGATCCTTCACCACTGAATCTCGCCGAGCACTTCGCAAAGTTACCGGAAGGCAGCACAGCTGATGTGGACAAGGTCGGCGACGGGGAAACAGGAAGATCAGTCTGGTTAGCCCGCGAAGACATCAAAGTTTCCACCAACATCCTGTTGGCGTCAGCTTGTGCCTGAGCGAAGGAGGCCAACAAAGACGCGATACGCTCCTCAATTCCCTCATGAGTTTCACTAGCTGCGGCGACGCGAGGCATTTTCGAAAATAACAGTTGACCGCGGCGCTTCACAGTTTTTCACAAACACAGTTTTGAGTTCACAACACAATTTAATGGGTTCAAAACACAGTTTTCGGGCCACTAAAGTTGGAGCGCCAGTGTAAGGTGTCTACTCTTATGAGATTGAAATAAAACACCTGATACATAATTAATAACGGAAATGAATTTAATTAGCGACTTCACGATGTAACAATAGGTATAAAATTAACGAAACGCGCGCGGTTCCTTGGCCGCGTGCCACAGCGAACTAACTAATCGGGCGACGCGAGAGTCGCTTGTCTCGAATGAGGGGGTAGCGGGGCGCGCGGAAGGGGTTGACTGCAGGACGCACAGGTTAGCTGCTTACAATATACAAAATTCTCATGGCAATTTTCGAACTTCTTCGAAACGGCTCGACCGATTATGATATTTTCTGTGAGTTCGGTAGGTCTAAGAATAGCTATTTTTCATGTCCTTCATGGCAAAACTACGTTGGCCGGGTCAGCTAGTCTAATATATAAACTTCTCGACCGATTCTTTGTTACCGAACTCCTCCGAGACGGCTCGATCGATTGTTACGAAATTTTCTGTGTATTATCACTAGGTCAGACAGCAGGTTGTTATCTATTTTTGATACCCCTTAATGGCAAAACAACGTTTGCCGGGTCTGCTAGTATTGGTATAGATTATCTCTATTCCCTCTGTCACGCGCTTTAAAATCTAACGTCGATAAAATATATCAATTTGACGGGTGTTTGTCGCTGCAAGCCCGCCCGGCGGCGTTGCAGCAATATGCAGTAACCGATATTTGTCCACGTCCTAAAAGGCTCCAATCTCGCGCGCCCGCTTCGAAACGGTCGTGACTTTTAAGCTAAGTCCCTCATACATTGATACAGTTTATGTTTTTTAAACAAACCATGTAGACAAGGTATCTTTGCTTCTTGGGAAAACTTTGAATTTGAAATTATGGCTGGTATTTACTTGAGTACTGTAAAAAAAAATAAGAAAAAGTGAAGATTTTTTTTGGAAATTTAGAAAAATATAGTTTCAATTTGAATTCCTTTTGATTTTCTCGTATAGTAAGCTGTAGTAAGTAAGGACAAAAACGTCCCAAACTATTTTTTCAAACTAACAAAATATTGAGTTAAAAATTATGCTATTATGGTGAAATTCGGGTCTCAATTAATTATTATCGTCAAATTAATTAGCTGTAAATCTCCGGGCGGCATCTAAGTCACGCGGCGCTGTGTGTTTGTGTGTCGACAATGAACGTCGCTAACTCGCAAACCGACGGAGATGACATTGAAAAGAACAAATTAATCTGTGCTGCTAATTATGGATTTCCGCAAATTAACGCCTGCTTCCATTCAATATTTGAAAAGTGTCTGATTAGCCCATTTACAACAATTACCTCTGAATATTCAAAACTTTACAACCTTCATCAACATCTTCATCAAACTCTTTACAAACTGCCAGAGGGGTTTCTTTGATTTTTTGCGAACTTCGAGTGGACTCGCATTGCACAAACGAATCTAATTCCTCCATACATTTACATCCAGCGCCATCTCTGGACAGTCGCTGACATGTGGCTGTCAATAGATGGCGTTGGCTGTAAATATATAGAGGAATTCGATTCGTTTGTGCAATGCGAGTTGACTCGAAGTTCGTATTTATAAACCTGTACTAACCCCTTTGATTAGCTACTCGTAATTACAACAGTTACCTCTGAATATTCAAAAACTGTACAACCTTCAACATCTTGATGGGAGACGCGACCCAAACTCTTAACAAACTGTCAGTTATCGTTTTGTTCTTGCATCACAGAGTCTAGAGATGCTAGTTGTCACTGTAACATCTCATCATTCTTCAACACTAGATAAACTCTAGTGAGCAGGTACCTGCGTGGATATGATAGCAACAAAGTAAGATTTCAATCAGTAGCGCACACCCCCTAAAGCTCAACGACGTGACCTGAATCGCAAACGTGTGACGTATCTCAGAGCGATACAGTGGGTGGCCCTTTTAATATTTAGATGAACCGTGTCGCTAGATGCATACCTAGGTATGCATCTCGCGACACGGTTCGCGAGACGGACTAGTTGGTTTGACCACCGGGTTGGAGATCTGCCTCTTGGCCTTTTGGCTTCCACGTTGCCAACCAGGATTCAGCTTTCGATGCTGTTCGATCGATCGATCGTTAGGATCGCCGCGTCGTATAAAAATATTTCAACCAAAATGTCAAGACGTCGGAATTTTGGAAAACCACGTCCACTTCTTCAACTGGTCGATACCCCAATGTCTTCAATGCCTGTGTCTGACCGGTTAATGACATAAGGAGCAGAAATGTGAACACTCACAGAAGGTCTCGTCCACAAGTTCAAAAGGAAGTTCAATGGAGAGGGCAATGCTGGGTTTTTCTCTGAGGAATTGAATCCGCAACGAGGACATCCGTAGGAGGACCAAAGTGACCGACATAGCCCTACGGATTAGCAAGCTGAAGTGGCAGTGGGGCGGGCCATATCTGTCGCAGAACCGACGGCCGTTGGCAGCGGGTTTTGGAGTGGAGACCGCGTGCCCGCCTGCCCGCTGGACCGACGACCTGAAAAAGCGTCGCTGGTAGCGGATGGATGAGGAAGGCGGAAGACTGTGTGTGGTGTCGCGCTCTCGGAAAGGCCTATATATGTCCAGCAGTGGACGTCTGTAGGCCGATTAAGTAAAAATCGTATATCCTTTTGTGGTTGATATCTGAGTTAATGCGAACTTCGTTTCTGACTAAACCACGTGTCTGATACGAACTGGTTTATTCTGGAAATTCCTTAAAAATGTAATATTATAATCGAATATCTAACAACACAAAAGTGTCTCGAAAGTTGTGAATCGTATATCACAACGTTTTATGAGGGGCTGCGGATGTAAAAACTAATATAGAGCGGCTTAGATTGTTGTAAAATAGACCCTTTTTAGACTCCTCCAGATAAGACACGACTATAAAATAGACTATAAACTCGGGAGCCGGGGCATATTGTCTATGTACCGGTATCCACTCGACATAGGTGCTTGGTTCACTACCTATAGAAATTATAAAACTGATCCCAACAAAAATAAAGTTCAAAAACTACTTTGAGGAATGATCTTGTACAGCATGAAGTAAAACCTGTAGGATAAGTTTGGTCAGAGACACTGAAAGAGTCGATTAAAATCATTCGACATCCACAATAATTTGTTTCTAGCTATACATACTAGGCGGAATATCTTTGGAACTAGTAAACCTATTCAAATTATTCTTTCACTAACATAAGGCTACATAATCACATAGTTTAGGTACTTAATATTCCAGGTCACAGGCATTTTAGATTTTGATGTAGGGATGTTCTGTACCTTTCCCGTGAAACTGGACAAGACATGGGTGCAGCACAGTGACGTCATAGTTCTATATAGTTGTCTCTATCTAATCAGCCATATTTAATACTCGTAGATAGATAGATAGATATTAATGTTATTTGATCAATTTAATCAGTTTTTTCACCACTTTAATTGTAAGAAAAGCCAATGTTTTGATTTCAGTCCCAATCGTAAGCGCCTTGTCTAGTGGTCTAAGTTCCAAAGGTCTCATTAAGAGGACATTTTATTTATTTATAAGTTTATTTTTGTAAGTTTATTATTTTGTAAGTTTATTATTATCTATTATTTTGTAATATATTTTATCAGTTTATTTTTGTCCTTTTCACAAACGCGTGCGACATGCAGCGTTCCGGAAGAATATAACAGAAAAATGACATTTTGCGTAATCAATTACATAAATAAATAATCATTTATTTATTAATTAATTTAATGATTATAATCGTCTTTATAGTTTTTCAACTGCAGGTCACTAAAATCGCTAAAAACTATCGTTTACGCCGTTAACACGGTTCTCATTTTCACCCTAATTCTACGGAACCCTAAAAGTTAAATGGCGTACAGTGTGGGTAGTACTTACGTTTTGCTCTTTCAGCAGCGCAGGAAGGATGTGGTACGAACTGTGTACGAGAGAGTATTAAATTAAACAGACATGCACGACGAGGACTCTCTAGGGTACTCGACGATTCGGGATACGGTTGTAGGGTTGTCAAAAACCATTAAATATTAAGGATATTGTTGTTTACTATAGAATAGATTAACTAATTCTTACAAGAAGTTATAAACATCAGTTTGTTCTATTTTTATAAAACTGGATGAGGTTTTACTGATTCTATTAGTCTTGAGATACATAAGGTCTTTTCTATCTCAAAGCCATATATAGACAAAACTTTCAGACATACAAAACATATTGATTCTAGATTTTCTATCGCGTTAAGCTGTTTGTGCGAAAACCGTGAATTTTGTGCGAAGTAATGTGTTACAGTGAATGTAAGGTATTCAAAATTTCAACCAAATCAGATCTGTAAAATAATGTGGAGTCAAGAAGTAACATACTTATCTTCATACATCATTAACTTTCACATTCATTATTAAATTATAAGAATAATAATGTAAGTAAATCTCGTACTTTTAATATCGAAAACAACAAGGAGGCAACCCTGCGTTGTCAGTCCCCGCTACACAGTATAGGTACTATTTGAAAGGGTATAACGTTATACACTTCGGAAGGGACAAGGGTACATTTTACAATTGAATGAGGTCGGTGGGCACTCGATTGAGGAGTATGGAAAATCTATCCGTCGTGTTTAATGGTAACTGACATAACTGAAATAGTCCGAAATTGATATAGTTATCGGCGGACGACCTTAAAATAAGTATATTATATTTTTTACCCATTAAACTCCGCACATGCATTGAACGATGTTTTTTAATATATTTGCGAAAAAAAACAACAATACCGTTCCTCCTCGTAAAACCTCCGTCTTGAATTTGGATGTTATGTGCAGGAGGAAAACAAAAATCAATAGTGCAGAAAATCATACTTTTCAGCCCGTGAAACAACTTAATCGAGTAATCATACACCAAAAATGCCACATCATTTTGGAAAACTTCTGATAATCTTACAATGCTCGACATAGCTAAGAAACACCGCAACCAAACTGACTTTCAACTGAAAAAAAAACTGAATCGAAATCGGTCCATCCGTTCGAGAGTTACGATGCCACAGACAGACATCGACGTCAAACTAATAACACCACTCCTTTTGCGTCGGGGGTTAAAACTCAGTATGAAACAGGACAAAATTATAAATAGAACAAACTTGATTTCTGTTATGAGTACTGAACCTTGAGTTCCTTTACAAAGTTTTTCCGTCTGCAGCCCTTAATCATCGTTAGTAGGTAGTACTTCACTAAGTGCCACAATCTTCTACTCAAGGCTCGAGACAGACTCATCTCCAAAGGAAATTCTTGAGACAACTTCACTGAGAACACTTTGCCTCTTACGAGTACGATATAATATAATAATTAACCTGTAATCGTCAACCCAATCTCAACTCTGATACTTTAACGGAAAAGTCGAATTTACATTGTTCAATCGCACTTCGCCAAAGTTTCTGGTACTAATGACTCAACTTTGTACTACTTTTAGTTGCTCTGCTGACGATAAGTTGGAAATTATGATTTATGATTTAATTTGATTTTAATTTCGGGTTTTCGTATTTAAGGGGGGGGTACCATCCGGGAGCAAAAATTCAAATTTTATTTAGTTTTTCGCTAATCGTGGGCTAATTATACATCGAAGGCTAATGACAATGAGTTGTGCAGGCACAACATTTATGCATCTACATGTTTTTAATAAAAACTCTGCTCAACAATACTCATTTACTTCATATTAGTTCCCGATAGCTCAAAATCTGAAAAACAGCAAAACATTATCTTTCGGGAACCAATATGAGGTGAGTGGGAATTTTCGAGCAAAGTTTCTATTATTAAAAACAAGTAGATGCATAAATATTATGCCCGCAAAATTCATTGCCATAACCCTTACAATGTGCAGTTAGTTTCGACTTTTTTATACAATGTCAGTATGAAAATTTTAAAGCAATATTACAATAATACTGCTAAGTATAAGAGATGTTGGTACGGCCCCAGCGAGCCTAGACAAAGTGAATGTGAAAAACCACGTGACACGTACACGTATATGTGTAGCGTTGTTCACTGCTGCTGCTGCTGCTGTCGCTTGTCACGCGAAGTACGTTAAAGTTATCTACAAGTCTGCGAGAACGCCAGGGAGCGTCCAAATTTGTGTTACTTGATTTTCAAAATCAACGTGTTTTCCTCTATTCGGTCACGTGGTTTTTCTACAGTAACGTGGTTAGTCCATACATTTTTATCTACTGTCGTGAACGCTAAACGACTGTTACTTTGTTTAGCCCCGCAGGTATCTCTCTTCTGGTGACTGGTGAGAGACTTCGACCGTGTAAACGACTATCTGCCGGTGCGATGCTGTATAGTAATCGTTGGGTGTTAGTTTACTCACCCCTTCCAAGTCAGTACAATAACAATTTCGGCTGAATCATCACTTACCATCATGTGTCAAGTACTTACTAACTTGTAGAATGTATTAAAAAATATATAAATGCAGGAAATAGCGTGAATTCACACCACGCTTGAGCAAATGCGGCGAAAGTGAAACGTAACAACTTTCATGCGAAGTCGGTCAACAAGATTATTTTCTACTGTAATTTATATTGGCTTTTAATTTGTAAAGATCGCCTAATTTAAAAATGAACGCCCCTCCCCTACATTTTTTTTGTGTGAGTGTGAACACGTGAAAAATGGAGAGAACTCGTTTCGAGTATAGGTATAGCTATATCCACACAGAAACAAATGAAATCAAACAGGATTTAAGAGTACTGGGGGCCTACCACCGTGACTTAAAGTAATATTATTGTAATATTGTTTTGACATTTTCATACAATGTCAGTATGGAAATTTTAAAACAATATTACAATAATATTACTTTAGGTCACGATGGTAGCCCCCCTGAACTACTGATCGAAATTTGATCTAAGTAAGAATAACTCTTTGACTTTTTTTGCTCTATTGACAATTTTGATTTAGGCCCGGTTTCCACCAAAGCGGAGCTGTGTTGTAGTAACCAATCAGATCTCGTCATTCTGACATGTCCGAAACTGAGGGAAGAGATGTCGAAATGACGAAATCTGATAGGTTACTCAATCACAGTTCCGCTCCGCTTTGGTGGAAACCGGGCCTTAGATAGCGAGGTCGTGGTTCTGACAAAAATAGGTATAATATAGTCTATACTAACTTAAAGGCGAAAGGTTTAAAGGTTTAAGGTAAGTTTTTTGCAGGTTTAAAGGTTTGCGCTTGACTACAATCGTGTTCGATGGACAGAAACGATAAGGTCTGACGACAGAAACGATTCTTCTCTTGAAGGCACCCAGATAATACTTGGCTGGGAACACGGAAGCTGGAAGCGTGTTCCATACCTTAGCGGTTCGTATCAGACACGTGGAAGAAAAACGTTTCGAGCGAGTTCGCTGGACATCAACCACATAAGGATGCCACTTCTCTCGACGTCTTGCGGTTCTGTGGTAGAAAGGTGAAGGAGGTACAAGGTTGTGAAATTCCTGAGCACACTTACCAAAGAGTTTTTAAACTAGGTATGCTAATTAAAATAGTTTCGTAAAGATATCACATAAATTGTTGTGGTTATTTTACGGAATGTTGAATAAAAATAAACTTTCAAGTTATCTATGGACCCCGGGTGTAATACAAAATTCACGAAACAAGTGTCCCGAGAAAACCTATATAAACAAGGGCATAATATGTGTATTTTTATAAACAAACTAAAACATTGTAATTAATGTCTTAAACCATTATTATACAGCCTAATTTTGCTAAAGTGGGATTTGAACTCGTTTCGCGTTTTGGCTTTCACTAGGTTCTGACACTTTTTAGCGCTGATCCGGAATCCTTAGTTTATAAAACAATGTTTTAAGTAGAAAACAGTAAGCAACAGATTTTGTAGGTTATTTTTTAAACTGTCAGTTTTAATAATAATAGAATTTCCTATAGCGATATAATCATAATATGACCGCACGAGAATCATTTATCAAAAGCTCATATAATTTTATATCCCGTTTAGCTCCGTCAAATTAATTTAACCCCCGACAAATCCGCGTCCCGCTCCGACGGGCACGTACGCGCGGGGGTGCGAGCGAGACAGCAAATATTTGCCCGGCGGCCGACTCGTGCCGGGAGCTTATTAACGCGAGCAAGATTGCGATCGGTCAACAAACGGACGGACTCTTTGATGTGGACTTGGGAAATGAAATAAAAGAACCGGTCAAGTACGAGTCGGGCTCGCACCCGAAGGACCCCGATATCCGTATAGCAAGCCATCCATCGTTTTGTGAATGAAATCCCAGACTTCATAGTATACATTTTATTTCTAATGTCGATATCTCGTATTACAAATAACAGCTTGATTCTTTAAGTATAACATAACTTTGATATTTATTTGTTAATTTCTAGTATTACAATGCAATGGCGTATTATATCTTTACATAATTCGCTCCCTTCAAAGTTCAAGCATCTACTCCAATACATCATCTTCTTTTTTTTGCCCGCTTTATTTTTTTTAATTCGTTTTAGCGGGAAACGTTATGATTGGCCAGTATTCTGTGGTCTCAAAAATGGAAGTCAATATTACTACAGAGTATAAAGAAATAAACTTGTAGCAGTGCCACAGATTAAACTTAAATCATGACAATCGCAAGCCGCGTCAAAGAAGTCCGTTTCAAAATATCCACTACATGACCACACCAACGAAATAAAATCCCAAGCGGAAAAGGTAACTAACGCGTAACAAAACTATCGAATAGATCAAAAACCGCAACACAATGGGGTCTTACACTACTTTTGAACTTGATAAAAAATATTACTTTATTATAAACTAGGATAAAAATAATAACGTGCAGTGAAAGAAATATTAAAATTCAACGAAGATTTACAAAGTTACAGGCGTTTAAACTTTGGAGTGGGGGGATCTTCTATCCCTTTCTCGCAAAACGAAAATTTGTATGAAGCCGCACGAAGCTACTATGGCATTGGTACGGTGTGACGTCACAATGTCATGTTGCTATCTCTGTCTAATCACAAATCTTTAAATGCTTATAACTTTTTTGTTATTTGATCGATTTAATTAGTTCTTTCAGTGCACGTCATTATTTTAATTCTACTTTATAATAAAGTAATAAAAAAATTGGAGTCAAATACCCTATTAGCGCGACCGACCGACCCGGCGAAAATAGCTCGGCCATTGTTTCAGAGGGTGTCAAATTTGACAGCTGTCAAAACGTTTGACGCGCCGCGTCCGCCCGCGTCGCGTCGGCTGCGTCCGCGGCAATTGCCCGCGCGAACAATTAGATCACCCGTGTCAGTTCCGACCTAGAATCTAGTATTACGTTACAGTGCTTTTAGGGTTCCGTATCCAAAGGTTAAAAACAGGTCCCTATTATTAAGGCTTCGCTGTCCGTCCATCTGTTCGTCTGTTACCAGGCTGTGTCTCTTGAACCCTTGATAGACACTTTAATTTTTCACAGAGTCTGTATTTCTGTTGCCGCTATGACAACAAATACTAAAAAATACAATAAATATTAAAGGGGGCTAATACAACAAACGACATTTTGGAATTTGGTGGATAGAGTGTTTTGATTAGAATTGGTCTTGATAGTACGGAACCCGCAGTGCGAGAGCCCAACTCGCACTTGATTAATTTTTCTGATTCATAAATCGATCATGCGTTTCTAGTACGCAGAGGAATTTAATACCAAGGTATTCTTTTATTCCTCAATTGATGGATGCCCATCGTCCAGTGTCTAGAGCTGAAATTAAGACTTAGTGTTCCAATTTAACTTAATAATGTTCCAAAAACTGGTCCAAGCGTCTGGCGAGCCAAAAGCTGGCGTTGATTTAGCTTAACGGACACCATTAATGATAAAAACGGACGGATGGAAAAATGTATATTTTTTGTAAATAAGTATTAAAATTAAATTTTATTGTCTATAAATCATGGTTTCAAAATCCTTTGAATAAAAAATGTGCTTCATAGTGTAAAAATATAAAATGAGATGAACTTACTTTTTTGAAGAAAAGTCAGAAATCGCACTATTTTTTAATCTTGTCTTATTTGCCATTGTAGTTTGTGTTGTAGGTAGCTATTTAGTTTGAAAAATTCCTCTCTTTTTATATTAATGACACTCATTAGCGGAGTGAAGTCTTTAAATTGCAATAGTAGAAACAGTACAGTATATCAAAAGAAGCCGACGGGCTTAGGGTGTGCAGCCACAAGCCATGGTATTTATTACGAAGAATTTACCAAGCATGTACGTACCTACGTCAGAACAAGTAATATAAATGCATCGGTAAACATCAGAAAAAATAGAACTGACAACAATTGAAGTAGGTCTTAAAACAGTCATCTTTATCACCAATAAATAGTTATTTGTTAAGCAAGACCGAAAAATAGGTTTTTGGGCCGAGTGTCAAATTTGAATGCTGACGGGCAACGGATTCTAGGGTTGAACCCTAAGCGCAATACGAAATTACGTCATATTTGAATTTGGAAATGCTTTTCTGCTCTAGGGAGAAAATAAAATGATTTTGCGGCCTAGGGAATATGGTAGGCAGGGGTGTTTAGTTTACTTTAATTCTATTGAGAATGGGGCTTGATAGTACGGAACCCTCAGTGCACGAGCCTAACTCGCACTTGACCAATTTTTAAATAGCCGTCGACGGAAATTTAAAAACGCTTTCATATAATGCCATACATTTGACTCCCTTGTGTTACCGTGTGCCTTGGCCGTCCACGGTAATATCGTGACGGTAAAAAATTATAAAAGCGCCCATTGGGTTATTTATCGTTCCAATCAAATTAATAACAGACAGGCGTTTGAAATTACTCCTAATCGTACGTATAGCCACGGAATACAATAAAAGTACCTAAACGGTACGGATGGTCCACTCCGGAAGATAATTTAAAGAAATAGCGACACAAAAAAGTGCAATTCAGTTCGCAATAGCGCTTGGCACCGCCTCTGCTAGGCACCTAAAGTTGTGCTCTCTTTCTATCGCATAACTTTATCTCTTTCGACATAGTAGAGCTACCTCGTAATCGGGCGCACACAGTGCGTGAAATTAACCGTACAAGACCGCTCGCGGCAGCCGTCTGAAATCGGCCCGTCTTAATGGTTAGCTGTAGCGCTCTTGACCACGCGACAAATGAGCATGGCCTGGTGTATAGATCGGAACTGCCGAACAAATGACGCGGCTGGCTTCCAATGTTCTTTATTTTCCGTCCAGTGGGCGAGTATCTCTAGTTGGCTGCGACATTCCAACACATTCAGCTAATTTTTAACCCCGCCGCCGCGCCGCCCGGCGAGCGGGGATATTTCACGTCTCGTTGAGGAAGTGAAAAATATTGTTTATCCGTTTAGCGAACACAATATGCGGGAAAATGTGACAAAGTTAAGTAGTCTTAAAGCCAAGAAAGATCTTTGATACCGCAGTCTTCAAACTGACTTTTCTCTGTATTATAACAACTTTTGAACTATAATTTTTACACGACTACCCTAAAATAAGGATGTGTTATGTGTATCGTTAGAATTCTTACATCATTCCGAATAACATGGGCAATTTTTTTTTTAAAAAAGTCGTTTTACCACACGCCTGTCGTGGTTTTTGATCTTTAGTAATTATTAAGTTGTGCTTTATTTCAACATCATCATCTTTATCAGCCAAGTAATCTGGATGATTTCAAGACACATTTCTAGACAAGCGCGCTCCATCCTAAACATGATTGTATACTCAAGCGCAAGCCTATCAATTATTATGTAAAAAAAAATCTTAAATTCATAAAATATCCTTGTTTCCTGATACCAGAAAGAAACCAGTTAATTGCAATCTAAATGTGCCTCTGAATAAATTAACTAAAAGTTACTGAAATAATTTGGCAACTTAATGGGAACACTATGGCAAAGTCCATCTGATGCCCAATAGTGGGCCGAGTAAAGAAGTAGAAATAAGGCACATTAGTATGTCAAGCCTACCAACCCGCACTTGGCTAGTGGTCGTAGTGGTTTATAGCCTAGCAGTCACAGCAGACAGTCGCAAATACCTATCAACAGCACATAGCTTCAAAATGCAAACCAATATCACAAATAATGGTATACGCAAACTGCGAATATCTACTAACGAATCGATTTAATCAGCTCGTTCAATAAATCACCTGCGTCCAATATCGCGACCTCCACTCCACGGTTCACGCTTGACCGCTGATAGCGAAATTTGCATACCTGCCTACAGTGTTCATTGATTAATTAATAATTAGTAATTGCGTTGTTACTAACCGCTAGTTAATTGGGTGGGTTTGTCGCTCTGATTTCATGATTTCTGACCTATCTGGGCAGTTGTGGTTTTACCCGCGGTATTTATTGAAAAAGTTTAACAAGTGATTGAACATACCTAAGAGTCCACATGTTACAGAACCGATTTTGATAAAACTAGTGCTACTTACTTACTTAATCAGCCCATAGACGTCCACTGCTGGACATAGTCCTTTCCGAGAGCGTGCCACCACACACGGTCCTCCGCCTTCCTCATCCACCCGCGAGCTTTGTCAGGTCGTTGTCGGTCCAGAGGAGGAGATCGTCCTACGCTGCGCTTAAGCTCTGGGTTCCTAGGATAGCGGCACCGTTGTTATAGCGGCTGTAATACAGCGGTGAATGACGTCACGGCACGGTTTCCTAGAGAGCGGTAATGTACAACGTAAACTCAAAAATAGTTGTATAGCGTCCGTATACTTACGAACGCTATAGGACGGCACCGCTGTACTAGGAAACTAGAGCTTTACCGGTACTCGGTCTCAATCAAAACGTCTCCCGTGAAAACCAATGAAAATCTAGAGGGCTTTAAAAAGTATTGTTGAATGAAAAAGCGAAAAATAAAGATATTGAATTACTGATATTATGTAAATTAAACTTTAGGTATTACTCTTACTCTTTGCATACCTATTAATACAAGAAATTAAGCAAATGAATGTCAATTGTCAAAGTACAAACCATGTTTATTGTGCCTAATGCCGAGCACTTATACTCGTAATATGGAAATAGTGATTTCATTAATAAAATTTATTTTTAAATTTGCCACTAAAATCATAAACGAATATTTTACAATTCCGAATGCAACACAAAGACGTCCTTATTGCTACATTCTCGCACCACACGGTGTCAGTTCAAATTTTTCACAAGTAGTAAGTGAAATTAATAACGCGTAAAATGAAAGCGGTACATCACTTTAATGTGCCATTAGGCATTCGCTAAACATGTGAATTATAAAGGGCCTTATTGCTTCATGTACATGGCAACAATTTAAAATGACTACAAGCCGAGGGCCATATTGCCTTCAAGCCCGTAATAATCAAGATACTTGGTGCGAAAATTTTATAAAAGGATTAAGAATTTGGAGCCACGGAAATGGCGGTTTGCTGTTTAAAAAAAAAGGATTCTCATTATGTAGGTATAAGCCAAAGACATGAACCAATCTGTCACTAACGGCGGTTTTCAATATCCTGTCTATCCATAGTTTACCTTACTAGAGATAGAAATTTGACATAAGCTCCATACAAGTTATGTCAAATTTAAGGTAAACCGTGGATAGAAAGGATCTGATCTATGACTTGGGAGTTGACATTAGAAGGGAAAAGTAACAGAGTTTAACAACTCTATGATCTATATTCCACTTTTATAAAACTGTTGTAGTAGTAATGGCAACAGCATTGCAATAATTAAAAATCGATTTTATTTTTATTTGAAAAGGTGTCGAAACCGACGGTTTTTATTGTTTATTCATTATTTATCGGTCCAATGGGTGGTGACAAATACAGTGCCATTCAGAAACCGTGGCAAAAAAGACGGAGTCGCAATTCCGGATCGCTTGTTTAATGGCTCCAGTGTGGAATAATCCTTCTTGGGCGTACACGTGTATCGTATCTTATAGCGGGGACGGTGTTATGCCGGCGCGCGCCACGCTACTCGTGTTATGAGATTGCTCACTCGTTAACAGCTTAGCGGGAGTAAATTATGTTTTAACAAGTAAACGTTGATTTTCTTAACGATATAAAAATGCAGCATGTTTAACAGCTATAGCTCAGTTTAAGAGTATTCTGTAAAAAAAATAACTATTATTATAGATCAAAAGATACAGACTTAGTAAATCTTGTGGGAACCATGGATTTTTCCATAAAGCAAAAATAGGTACCTGAGACGAGTTGCGCCACACCAGGCCAGGGCCACTTATCACGTGGTCGAGGCGTACAAGTAGGCGTCTCGACGTACTAATTACAGACGGCCGCCACACGTCGGATAGTTTGCTCGCGTTAGTTCGGGTACGGTCTATTTCATGATGACGACAGACGAGGCAGCCCTAGGACGTCGAATGCGATAAAGTTACGCGATAGAAAGAGACCACAACATTGCGTTTATCGCGTGTTCTTTTCGGAGGCGTAGTCAGGCGCTAATGCGAACTGAATTGCACTTTTTGTGTCAGCGCTAGAGTCGCTATTTTTAGATCATCTTGCCGAGTGAGCCTTCGGTACCGATAGGTAATTATTAGGTATTCCGTGGCCACATTTATAATTGAGCAGGTATACAATATTCACAATAGATAATTTAACATGTTGATAAATTATAACTAAACCGTAGCGGCCAAGGGGCGCCGCTGTCGGAGTTTGGACAAGAATATTCCAGATTCTGGAATATGGTAGTTCAAGAGCCTACGAAGACATGGCCATCCATGTGTTCACGCAATTTAAAAGCTGAGCTTCCGTCAAACAACGCAGTATTTAGGACCTATGTTTTCGGAATTTTCCTTTTCCTTATGCCATTTAAACTTATTTCTTGCCAATGATTCTACAACAACAGGAAGTGCCATATAGATTTTTATAGATTCATAGATTTACATTACCCTGGTACCCTTTGCGTGCGGAACCCTAAAAAGCAAATTCCCCACCGTATATTTACAGAACCTGACTAGATACTCTCTCAGCCTCATCCGAGGCGAAGCGATTATTTGTTACTCAGCCGCGCTAATTGTTTTCTTCCAATTCTACCCTCATAATGGGCTGAGCTGTAGCAAGGCATAAGCGAATAGCGGGTTAAATGTACACCACAAAGACAATTCCCCCACGGTATATTTACAGAACCTGGGGGCTTATTCTGTATCGTAAGTTAGCAACTCGCACTGGGTTATTAACTTAGAAAACTGAGGCAAAAATCCTACGCGTTCTCTTGTAGTCTGCGTTAAGATGCGAAGTTTTTAAACATTTTACTTGAAGAAATATAGCTGAAGCGTCACGTGAATGGCTAGGCTGAACTTGATAGCCACAAAAGACGCACAATACTATCTGGTCCCTCGCTATTGCTCTAATATCTGTTCCATATGCCAAAAAAACGAGTAAACAAAGTATAGTGACTACGATGCTATAACCGCTGCCGCTTGTGCCATGGAGAGGTCATTATTTAGCGAGTTCGCGGCGGTTTTCTTGTCGCTTCGCTGTTTTACGCTCTGCGTTTAATTAAACCCATTTCTTGGAGCCACATTGCGATTTTTCTCCTTATCAAATTAATTTAACTGCACAACAATTTCTAATAATAAATGCCGAGAGACACAATTCAATATTTATTCATTGTATTAATAGATTTGTCTGGAATTATTATTGAGGATTTACTGGATTTATTTCTGCCCTTCTCATTGCGCGTTGCCTTATTTAACTATTTTTTTTTAATTCGAAAATATTACTCTACAAAGTAGTAAATATTTAACAATCAGTCAAATACCTAACTGAGTGACATATTATCTTAAAGTTTAATAATTCAGGCACGTTTATCTCCTTTAAAAATGTACACGCAATATATTACGAATTACGATCAAGGAGATACAAAGTATTAATAAATTATTTATTAACGCATTACTATAAATCAAATCTATCTCCGAAGCGCATGTAAAGATTTAACGATAGTTGTCATAATTAGGTTTACGATTGAAATCGGGTGTAAACAACCTAATTTATGAGCACTTACTTCCAATAGAGTATAGTAGAGCTTGGTGTAATTACCTAGTAAATATAGTAAATAATAACGTTTTTTGTAGTTCTTTTAGAAATCGTTTTAATGAGCATACTTTTGTATCACAGAAAAATATAACACAGCAAACAAATTTTAAAAACGTATTCACGTAAAAATATTAAAATGACGATTTTATCAGCGGTTACTTTTATTCATCAGTAATCTAGTACCAATAACACAAGCTATCGCTTGATTTGGGGCTAGATTATTATGTGTTTAATATCCCGATATACTTGAGTGAAATACAATAGCAACCAACCACTAAGATTATTATCGCATCGAGAAAAGAAGATTTAATTATTCAACATAGTTAAAGTTAATCGAAAGATCCAGTTGGATAAAATTCGACTCGAATCTCGATTAGGTTTCGCCGATCGAATTCTATGCATTACCTACTGTAGGGTTAGTAATGGTTTTTGCACGAATTGCAGTTTTGTACAAACAGTGGCTAGTAAGTAGATGGCGCTGGTTGTAAATGTATAGTGGAATTCGATTCGTTTGTGCGATTCGAGTCGACTCGAAATTTGTACAAAAACCTGCACCTACTAACCTTTCTGTATCTTGTACCAGGCCTGCATAACGCTGTTTGAAACGTTGATTAACGGGTTTTTAATTGATCCGGCTATCCATAGATGGCGCTGGCTGTAAATATTTAATGGAATTCGATTCGTTTGTGCGAGGCGACTCGAAATTTGTACAAAAACCTGTACTAACCCTTCTGTATCTTGTACCATGCCTGCAGAACGCTGTTTGAAACGTTGATTAACGGGTTTTAAATTGATCCGCCTATCCATAGATGGCGCTGGCTGTAAATATTTAATGGAAATCGTTTCGTTTGTGCGAGGCGACTCGAAATTTGTACAAAAACCTGTACTAACCCTTCTGTATCTTGTACCATGCCTGCAGAACGCTGTTTGAAACGTTGATTAACGGGTTTTTAATTGATTGCCACGGCGAGTGTATCGAAAGGAACATCGTGCGTCGACCGCGAAATTACTTACTGTTTTGATTGCTTTAGATAAATCTTACTAGCGCCGATTGCAATTCCGCCCGCGTGAATATGGTACTTTACTCAAATCAGAATATTGATTTATTCACTTTATTTTTGAAATTATATATTTAACAATAAATAAAATATTGAAAGAACAAATAAAATCGTGCAAATAACGAAAAAATTATAAGCAATTTAATATTACTGATTAGACAGAGAAAGCTATATCGGACAGTGACGTCATATCTGTAATGTCATGGAAGCTATTTAAATAAATTTTTGTTTTGCGAGAAAGGGAAAAATTGAATTCAAAATAAGCCACTCCGGAAATTCGAATGATTGTTTTTCTCTGAACTTTTGATTTCCTTGTCGGATAAGAATTTTATTAATGTATGTCATTATTTGTAACCTTGTTTACAAAAATTCAATAAAAAAAAATGAATAAAATATCGCATACCTATCGGTTTTTCAAAAATTGAATCATGGATTTAATCTGGGATAAAAATTGTGGTTCCTATGGGCCTATTTGTAATATCCTAAAATTTTTTATACAGAAATACGAAGATTTTTAAAGAAACTTTCCTTGTAAGTACAGCTATATAAATATTTGGAAAGCGATATGCACCATTCACTCGGGATTAGTATTAAAACATGAATTCACGCGGATATAATATATATCCTAACGTCATATACTGTTACTATGCGTTATAGACAGAGATAAAATTGGCACCAATTAGACTAAAAATTTTACTAAAACTTTTTCACGTTCCCTTGTGAATCACGGAATACGATATGTTAGTTTAATGACCCGCAATGAGCGGGTCATTCCTCTGGACGTATTATAAGGTCGGTGCCAAAACTCAGTCTTCGGCGTCATTCGAGAGGCGGGCGGGCGTCAATCAGCAGTTTTAATTAGTGTAACATGTGGTTACGTTTTTTAGACGATTTTTGTGGTAAACGCAAAAAAATATATGAATAAAAACATAATGAAGTTAGGGAAATATTGAAGAGACATAATGCAAAATCAAATTATACCATATCTAATGGTTGATCTTCAGTCTGATTTCAGATAGAAAATGATAACTATTATATCACAATCAGGGCTATAAAAATTAGTTTAAATTATGACCAATTTCTTTGCTAGTCAGATTAATTAAAAGTTTTCGCCCTTTAAAGTACCTACAGAAATAATGACCATGGTATCAAGTTTTCTCATGAACCAAAACCAAAATATTATAGGAAAATTATATAGAGTTTTTTAAGAACCTAGGAATTTGTTTTTCAGTCTTTTAAAATTTTGCATAGGTACAAAAAGTTATGTTCTTTTCATATTAGAATTTATTGCACTTATTTCATAAATACGAATTTTTTACAAATTCCCTAGACAAAATTATTGGAAAAATTATACTATGAATTCTAGGCATCTTCTAGGTAAGCCTCCATCTTAGATAATATCATCACTTTTCATAAAAATATTAAGATATTCAAAAAATTATACATGTGAAAAAAGAGTTAACAGCGGATCTCCCTTTTTAGAATTGTGTTAAATATTCAGTAAGCGGCTACGTTAGCCGGACGACGGGCCATCCCGTCAGAGCTTAGCCGTTTAACGCGGCTTAGCCGGCCGGAGCGCTTTGAAAAATATTACTGCATAATGTTTCGGCAACAGTTTTAAGTTTTTTAGGGTTCCGTACCTCAAAAGAAAAAAATGAAACCCTTATAAGATCACTTTGTTGTGCGTCTGTCACGACCCTTTATTTCATCGTTTATATTTTTCGGGTTCCATACCAAAATGGTAAAAATGGAATCCTTATGGTGAGACTTTCTCCGTCCGTCCGTCCGTCTGTCACACTCGATTATTTCAGTTACTATCGAAGCTATCGACTTGAAATTTGGAATAGTTTTAGGTAATAGTGACCCAACGTCAATGCAATCATAAAATTTTGAAAATAATTTTTATTTTAAAGGCGGGGTAAGCCGGGTTTCTTAAATTACAAAATGAGATAACAATATTGAGTGGGGTATCATATGAAAGACCTCTCCCTCCTACCCCTTATCTCTGAAGTTTATCGATCAAAAAATCTGAAACAATTATGATTAATATGGATTAATGTATATTTTACGGGAAAAATAATCAATAATCAATTCTGTAACTATTATATGTATATTACTTTGTTTTGGTACTATCAATTAACTTAAGGAAAATGTTAAGTTTGCGGTTCGGTAAAAAAAAGTGATTCTTATGGTTTTACTTTTTCTAATGTAGTACGGAACCCTCGGTGCGTGAGTCCGACTCGCACTTGGCCGGTTTTATTTAACTAGGTTTTTTTGGCAGCTCCTACACGCTAAATTAAACGCGTTCGCTGCTTTGGAATTCAATTTTGAAACGAATTGTGCTGGATTCCTCTTGTGTTAAATAACCAAGGCGTCGTAGTTAAAAACTGTTTATATCTTTTTAATGGGAAAAAATCTGAATTTGGTCTAACTGAAGTTGATATATAGAATTTAATAGAATAGGTTAGTATCAGAGTTTAATACAATACGAACAAAGCTTGGCTAAAACATCTTGCAATGGAACAAAATTTTACGTTTTTCTGATTTCATGATCATTTTATGTTTTGAATTTCATAATTTCAAACGACAATGATGCCAACATTTTCCTACTCTTTTTTACCAAATATAAAATAACACTATACAATTAAAATGTTCAATGCTTGATAAATATATATCAGGACATAACACACATCGCAATCTAGCTCCAAAGTAAGCGTTAGCTTGAATTATGGATTCTATAGCTAGACCGCTATAAACTTGGCCCTCCCATGGTCTGCGGGACGCGGGGCGGGAGCGACTCAACCACTGATCTCTATTCTATGGATTAAACATTCTATACAATTCAGGCTACGTTCACTGTGGATCCATAGAATAGGGATCAGTGAACTCTACTAATCAGCTGTCAGAGACTGACGTGAATTACGTTATACACGATGATATTAATCTTGCGACGTGGATAATGATACATACTCAAGAAAATACCATAGGCGAATTCTCAAGATGCGAGTCATTACATCGTATCGTGTATAGCCAATCGCACACCCGCCCCGCGTCCCGCAGACCATGGGTGGGCCAAGTTTATAGCGGTCAAGCTATAGATGGCTGATAAATAAACGTATACACATATTAATATACATAAATATAATATATTGCAGACACTGGAAAACATTCATGCTCATCACACAAACATTTACGAGTAGTGGAAATCGAACCCACTACGGATACTTAATAAATAGGAATAAGTTGGTACAAAGATGTCAATATTTCATCAAACATTGGACCAAACACGAAAAATTGGGTACGAATTCAGGCGCCGTTTTTAATAAAATTATATGACACATCGGTTTATATAAATAACAGACGAGCCTGCCAAGAATTCCCTACACACGCGTCTTGTTAGATGAGTTTATAACATTTGTTTACATATTTACATTGTCATGTACGCCAATAAGAAGATATTTTATTTAACCATCGGTCGTAACACTAAACTAACATTTTCTTTAGCAATTCAAAATGATGAATATTATTAACATAGATTTTCAATATCCTATAATTCTTGTTATCCTGTCTAGCGGCAATAGGTCACTGACCCTGCGCTCACACGTACCTATATATTGTTACACAGGATAATGCACAATAGAGACAGCAAATAATTTTGTATGAATGAAATTGATACTGAAATTTGAGAAGTTGTTAGTTTTAATGATAGAAACTACAAGCCGAGAGCATTTTGCTATTTTTATTCAACCCTGCACTTAAAGTGCTAATATTTATATTTAACAGTTAGCATGAAAATAATAGTTCCGGAGGTCCTGTACTAGCTAGGTACGATTATTTAACAACTTACCACTGAACAGAGATGGTTGGTGTCCTTATTAGACACGCGACACTTACCTGAAACAAAATCATTATTTTAAAGGTTTAATCTCGTCGGCATATTGTCCCCTTCAAACTGTTACTGCTCCACGGTAAAATAAGCCCCTTCGCACACGATTCGTAAGCGTAAGCGTATCGTTATAACGCTTCGCAATAAATATGACAATAACTCCTCGTTAAATTCGCTGCAACACCGCTCCGTCTGCGGACATGTTTAAAAATGTTCGTGATCGTATTGCTCTCGTTGTACGCTACGCTACGCCTACGCTTATAACGCGACGTAAGCGCAGTTGTATGGTAAGCGTATCGTTTCGACTCTACGAGAACGAGACCTGGAATGATAGCCACTGGCATATGTTTGTTATCCATTGAAAGTTTGCTATGAAATAAAAATAACATTTCCTTAGAAAAACTTCAATGGATGAAAAACATTTGCTAGTGGCTATCGTTACCTGATAGAAACCGAGTTACAGAATAGGTACGCTGCAGTGACACGAGACGAGCAGTGTTGCACAAATGAACCGTCGAGTAGACTATTGTTTTGAACATCAGTTAGGTATAATATAGATGTGAACTAAGATACGCTTACGCTACGACGTCTATAATCAAAGCGATCGTACCTACCCGCACGGACTGCGCCAGATTCCCACCACCAGTAGATTATTTTGTTATGTATGTACAACTAGCATGTGAACTACATAACCGATAACTGCGTAACTACCGCACACTAGTACCAGTTGGCAGTTCCGTGTATGCGAACTGCTTCGCGATAAGACCGTCTTAACGAGCGCCTGATAACTGCTAACGACGGATACAGAGTATTGGAAATACCATTTTGATACAGCAGTTCCGTCTAATCTGTTCTGTACGAACATATAGAGAAGGTGTATGCGTCCTTAAGCCTGCAGATTGAACCTACTATACAACGTGTAGATTACTTGCCTTAATTAGCAGAAAGCCAAAAGTACGGAACGATGTATAGATGCAGGAAAAAATATGACAAGAAGTGTTGGCTCATATCCTGAGACAACTATAGGGAATTCAAAGATGTATACTATAAATTTTAGGTGACATCCCTAAAAACAGTCGGTTCGACATCAATGAACTGGGAATAATGAAAATGACAGTGTCGATATCACAGGGTTGCTCAAAATTATTTTTGTGAATGAAATAATATTTTTTGTATGGAAAATAAAATACTTAAAATAATTATCACTTTTTATCAAGATAATGTGTTTCTAGGATTAAGTTAAAAGGTTAGCTGGGGGCACACTGTACAAATTAACCCACACCTTGTATACACACAATACTCTAACAATATTGAGCGCCCTTCCCCTTATCTCCGAAGTTTATGAATCGAAAAGTCTCGTTAAATATGGTATTCTGTGCCAAAGACTATACATCCACATGAAGAAACTAAGGAATCTGCCCCCAGATTGTGCAAGAAAAACCAATTCATCGTAATCGTAATCCTTTACAAGTTCTGCCCACCGATTGGTTCCCTGATTTATGTCAGCCAATCGGAAGGCAGAATTTCATAACGATTACGATAACGATGAACACGTTTTTCTTACGCAATCAAACGCCAGAATAGCAACTTCTTTTTCGAACAAATCAAATTAAGGAAACAACATCTTAAAAGTTTTATTTTATTTAATGACCAATTAAATTGCCAACAAACAGCCAGCCCGCAGGCGGGTGAATGAACATTTCAGTCGCTCGGCGTCATTAAGTACTCAACCAAACGAAAAGGAAACTCAGCTCTATATTTACTTAATATCTTCGCAAATTATGAAGTTTTGGTCGTTTTGGTTTTGATAACTAGCGTGGTACACGCAACAAGGCTGAGTTTGTTGTGGGCTTCTTCTCAGTAACCACAACACCCTCCACCCTCCCTTCCTGCACACATTTTTAGGATGCTTCACTCATAGGAAAGGTACCACTCTGAAACTAACTCATGGATCAAAGCTGTGGAATAGTAGGTGGTTACCATTATTGGTAAAAAAAACTAAATGTTTTGCTGACTTGACACAAGTGCTGCAAGTAAAGCCCATGACGTCCTACGTATAGATTTTAGTGCTTAGACAACTTCAGTATTTATAAATCTTTGAAATCGCGAGAAATGATAGTACGAGTAAGTTACCGAAATGGACAATTTACAAAAATCTCATATCATGATCTAGGTAATATTTTATCTCACAAATATAATATTTTGTCCAATATGACATGTTAAACCATGTTTAATAGATCTTAGCATAAAAGTGCCATCCAGTTAAAACGATCTTACACAGAAACGAGATATACTTGTCTTTTTCACTCCTTTTAGTTGAGTTAGTACTTAATGTTCAGAGTCGAACCTAAACTAATTGAAACATATTCAAAATAAACTCAGCAATTACGGACTCTATTCTCAAGAAAATAAAATTCAAATTAGTATGCGTTTATGATGGAAACCGTGATACAGATGAGCGTACTACGTTTTATAGGCCGTAAAATGTTTCTATTCTTAAAACGGGGTAAGCGACTGAAATAACGTTGGCCGCCAATGTTTGGACCAATTTCCATTATCAAGAGAAATTCCAGTGACAACAACGAACTATTTATAAGGGTTTGCTTTGTTTGTATTGTGGTAATTTTTCTAACATTACGAATAACCCCAAAGACTATTCAGATTTCTGTCCTTTTGTAAACTTGGCCTAATGGACCTAATTAAACACAATCAATAATAATAACTGTTAATATTGAATTCTGTATTAACTTAGTGATGTACAGGATCATTAAAAATGTATAACTATCCGTAGATGGATCCGAATACGGCTTCATGGTGTACAAATCCGTGGATACGAATATAGATCCTAAGTTTGTTCTAGTCGGTGTCGGTTCAATAATATACGCACTATGATACTGTAAACTCACTGCAGGATGTGTTTACAACAATTAAAAGTTTATAATACGTTTGATTTCAAGAATAAAACAATAACCTGAATGAATTACCGAAATAGTAATTTTTCATAGATATCTAATTCATTAGGTACATTTCCGAGTTTGTAAACTTTGATCGGTGTTATTCAACAAAATCAAAAAGATTCGCCAAAAAAGAAGTAACAGTTACGGATACGTATGTATTTCTCTCTCGGATATCTTATCCAATCACTAACAGATACGAGTATTTAAAATGTTATCGGTGCATGAAAATTACTCAGATTCGCAAAAAAAAACGTAACGGCTGCGGATACGGAAATTTCTTCTCCCTCGGATATCCGCGGCTAAGGATACGTTTATAGATATTCGGCACATCACTTAATGTCACAACCGCAGAATGTCACAACTAAGCCACATCTCAGATACACCTAACTTGAAACTGCTAAGTGCAAACGCAAATAGGCCGCAATCATCAACCACATACCTTCTAGGCTCTGAAATATCTGGAAACCTTTTTGGAAATTTTGTCGACTTGGTGTTCTGAAGAAATCGAATCCAAAGCAACAATATTGTGTAATTGAATTGACAACTGTACGATCATCATTATCTCTTTCGTTACGCTCTTGTCAGAGCGGTCGTGGTCATCACTTTTCAGTCACACGCTTGACAATTCGTCTCCATTCTTCCCGAACAGCTGCTTTTCATGAGCACATTAATTAAAGGGACGTCCACTGCAGAAGTCCGTCCTTGGTCCGTCCATCTCATAGACAGGTCTGGTTCCTTCTACTTTTCCTTGGACGTCTAAATGTTCCATGGAGACATTGTCACATCTAGTCACGTGACAAAAGAAAGTGAGAATTCGAGCCTGAACGATGGAAGATCGACGCTGCTTGATGCCGAGTTCTTCCAGAATGGACTTGTTGGTATACGGAATTGGTTCCAGGACACTCTCAACATTCTTCTCCAGCACCACATCTCGAGGTCTATTTTCATTTTCTCACTTTCTAGCAGGGGGGTCCACATCTCCGAAACGTAAAGGAATACGGAGAATACGAGTAGCCGGGTCTTAGTGGTCATGGTTAATTTACGATTCCTCTATATTTTTTGCAGCTTATCCATAGATGATCTGGGTTAGTTGTCAATCAACTCGTTGTCAAATCAACCGAAAGTATCTATCCACGGTTTGCCTTACTAGAGATAGAAATTTGACATAACTTGTATGGAGGCTATGTCACATTGATATCTCTAGTAGGGCAAATGGAAGATAGCTAGAATATTGGTGAACGGCATTAGTATAAACGTATTCATCGCTATCGTAATTGTAAACAAATTCTGTCCGCTGATTGGCATTACCTGTTGTTTATACTTCTTCCAGCCAATCATGTGGCAGAATTGGTTTACGATTTAATACGATTTATTCGTATCAACGACGGTTTTAAGCGTCAGGCATCTAGCGGGTGTGTGGTCACTGTCCTTGAGATAGCAACATCATTACGTTCCCCCCATTATGTGACTCTATTTACATAATAAAGGAGTCAAGACCGTTCCCCGCTAGGGCTGCCAACATTTACACTTTTAAACAGTTATTAGCTCGGGGTGATAATTAAACTGTATTGTTAAATTTCTAATATTTTGAATTAAATACATTTGTTTGTTTAGCTTTTTAGGGTTCCATACCAAAATGGTAAAAATAGAACTCTTATTTTTACGAAGTACGCAGAGTTTACGAAACGTTTGACAATTCACACGATAAGTACGCGAATATAAAAAATAATCGAGTGTGACAGACTAACGAACGGACGAACGGGGCCCCAAGTCTGCTATGACAATTTTATCTCGATCGTCCAATAATTACACAATTATTACCGATTTTTGCAATTTTGGTAGTCTGCTAGGTCGATCGTTTACTAATTGTGTAAAAATTACACGACTCACCCACAATTTACATCTCAATGAACTTTTGCTAGTCTGTTAACACAATTACATCTCAATTGTCAAATATATCCTAGTCTGCTAATTTTTTGACAGTTCGAAATGGCAATCGACCTGCAATTTTAGATAATTAAGCAGTAATAGCTAAATCAGTGAATTTCGATCATTGCATGTGGATTATTAGTGTTTTTTTTCTAATCTATTGATGATTAGAGCAAGGTGGAACATTCTCCAGCTAGCTAACGGGGTTAATATTGAACGGAACAAGCGTTTGGATAAATTCTGTGCGTTTGGAGAATAGAAACCGCCGTCGCCGCCGTTAAGGATATTTCCGAGGCTGAATTTGTTAAAACATTTCGCCTCGGGAAGGAAACTATTAGGGGTCTAGTTGAGGAGCTCTGTTAATTCCCAGACTGTGTCGGAGTGACGGAATATCAGCGGAGATGAAGGTAAACTCTTGTCTAAGTATTAGGTACCTACTAAAGTATTAATAATTCATGATGATGGTTTGATGTGCCTAATGCCATCATTTCTGTTGCAGATTCTGATAGCGTTAGCATTCTACTTATCAGGATCTTACCAATCTACAATTAGGTACACTGAGGACTGTGTCAAGAGCTGCGAGGCATGCGGTGGAGAACATGGGTTTTTATTAGGTAAGTATTGCAATTATTATTTAATGAAAGCAATTTAACACTTAATGTCCATACACTGCCATGGGTTCAATTCAGTATATGGATTTTCAGAAGACAGTGGCTATCTTCTTTGGAGAACGATGACCTCAATTGTTAACACCACAACGGAGACGCTGCAGCTCGTGTTTTATTTGAAGCACACAACTGAACTGAATACAGTTGAACATTGTATAGGAGTTTTCAGGCAAAGTAAACAAAATCCTGTTAATCTGATCTAATACGTATAGGTACCTATAGTAGTTTTAGTGGCAATAGTCAATCCTACAATCCTGTCACTGCAAACAATATTTTTGATGGATGTTGTCTTTTGTATTTGAACAAATCATTTATTTTTTATTTATTTATTTAAAGCATATAAGAAAGCCAGCCAAGTGCAAGTAAAACTTACAAAGTTCCATACCATTACCTAAAAAATCACATCTGTTGCATGGGAGCTCCCAATATTTTTTATATTCTATTATTCGTTTTGTTAGTAGAGTATTGTTATTGCAGCAACATTATATTATATCTGTGTAAATTACAACTGTCTATCATAGTTCATGAGATACAGCCTATTCAGTAACAAACAGATACACAGCGAAGTTTTAATAGTAGGGTCCTCTTAAACCCTTTGGGTACGGAACCCTAGCAAATGCACTTGTCCCTCCACTGACACCATAGAAAGCCTTTTGTTTATTAATTCTTTTAGAAAATGCATGTATAGATGGGTCATATTTAAATAGAATGCAACATTTGGATACATTGATTAATTTAATTTTTAAAAGTTATACATAAATTTTGTTTTGTTTGCAAATTCAGGATGTGAAGAACACACTTCGTGGGCAGAGTTGGAAAATGCTCTGGAATTACATTATTACAAAGTCTTCAAGTGAAACAAAGTCTGCTTCAAAATAGAACACTGCAGGAATTATTACAAAGTCTTCAAGTGAAACAAAGTCTGCTTCAAAATAGAACACTGCAGGAGTCTCTACTCCATAGGCTCTGGAAAAATGCATGAAAATGAATGAATAGTATATTAGTACCCAACTTCATATATAATTGGTACTCTTTTAATATACTAATTTCATAATTTCATTAGAAAAGTTTTGTATTATACAGCTTTGGTTGCATGAAATGTCATACATTCATCTTAATGTAAATAATATAGTACAGCCTCTCCCCCCTCAGTCCAGTTGGTCACTGCAAGGGGGTCATGACCAAAACCTTTCAGTTTTCAGTTATTAACCTCATTTAAAAGTATTTAAATCTGAAATGACAAGCAACTGAAAGAGGCCTGTACTCCATAAGGCGGACTGAACACCAATCTTTTTGTAATTAATAGTAGGTATTGTTTTGTAACATTAAACAACTAGGTAACTATGGTATCTTGCATAAAAAATCCTGTAAAAAAAATCATGGTTTATACCTATGCATAATCAATTCTCCTGTTTTTTCATAATTATTTTAAGTAGGTAATTAACTAATATTATTTGAAATCAGCTTAATTTAATATACATTTAATTGGTTAACTTAACTTATAAGCATGTCTGATAATAGCTCCACATTACCTTTGTACTTAAATTTGTTTTTCAGTATAGACCTTTTCTGATTCTGAATGTTAATATAATAGTATCAAACATAAAAACTGAATCTTCATCCACGAAGAGATCTGACAGCTTTAATACAGAACCGTAAGATTCTAGTTAAGCTGTTGGTTCAATCCATTTTATACGGACTGTTTTGTAAAATCCTATGTGATCCTATCTTAGAAATTAGCATATAAAATTGGTATTTGTATAAGGTTTTACTGGATTAAATGATTATGATTATGATGATTATGATTATGATTATTTTGGTATTATCAGTTGTAGTAAGTAGTTGAAATAAGCTATATTCTATTGTATGTTAGTGAGTATTGAAAGTCTTTCAATTGAATTTATGAAAATAAATATATGAAACTATCTGTAAAATTAAAATAATTTTTAGTGTAATAGGCATTCTATTAGCAAAGAAAAACTTCATACTTAAAATTTTAGCCATAAATTTGTAAACATGGTAGTATATAGAACTGAAAAGAGAACTTATTTGGCTATTTCCATGTAAAAAATCAATATTACTGTAAATTAATCAATTAACAGTGTTTCTGGAACTCACTAAGCTATCATTGTACTTCTTACATAGGACCTACTTATAGCAAAGAATTATAAATTTCA
The DNA here is from genome assembly GCA_963855885.1 of Coenonympha glycerion. Lineage (NCBI taxonomy): Eukaryota > Metazoa > Arthropoda > Insecta > Lepidoptera > Nymphalidae > Coenonympha > Coenonympha glycerion. Next base: position 2,118,005 of record OY979652.1, on the reverse strand, counting down.
ATAGGTAAGGTATAGGGTGAAACTATAACTTGAATGGTTATGGAATAGATTTATTAAAGTTAATGCAAACATTGGTAAAATACCTAAAACATACCTATTTTGTAGATCTTGATAAAAAATTATATTAAAAAATATTACATACAAACTTATCAAATAAAATTATAAAATAGATACAGTACCTACTATATTTATCTGTATTTTTGTAGTTTTTATAGCAATAAGTAATAATATAAGTTAAAATTTAAAAGGCGTTTCAGTAGTAAAGGGCTTATTTATTTATTTTGACTTCATAAAATATACAGTCTACCTCAAATCTAGAATATTTTTTCCTAATTATGTATTAATAACAATATTAGACTATATTAACAACTACTATTTTTGTATTTTGTATAAAATATTGATAAATGGTTATCTGAAATCTAATTTTGATTGATTAATTTATAGAGTAACTACGTTTTTAGACTGGTTTTAATTAATTTCATTAGGATTTAACAATATTAATGATACTAATAAAAAAAGCTTGATTTAACATACATTTTTTTTGCCATACCTATTATTCTCTGAACCCCTTTTTATGTCCCACTGGTAGCCACGAGTCTCCTCTCAGGCTGAGAGGGGTTTGGCCATAGCCCGCCACACTGGCCAAGTGTGGGTTTGCGGGCTTCACACACATTCAAGAACATTTATGTTAACTCTCAGGCATGCAGGTTTCCTCACAATGTTTTCCTTCACCGTTAAGCATTTAGTTTTAGAAAAATCAGAGGTGCGTGCCCATGCTTCGAACCCAGGACCTCCTTATGAGAGGCAGAGGTCAGAACCACTGAGCTATCACTTCTTACCTGCCTTAATTACCTACCAACCTAAGGTAATAATGGCTGGCACAAAATCCTTAATAATATAGGGTGTCTTGCCTTTTCCTCTAAATGTCCGGGCAAACTGGATGGTCTGTCCAGTTGTTATCAAACCATTATGTTGACAGACAGGCTGTGATTTGGGTTGGTATTATTGAGTTGTTAGAATATATCTAATAGATGGATACAGAGGACACACAAGTACACCTGTGCAACCTATATGCAGTAAATAATTAAAACAAATTTTCACTTTTATCCTGCCCTTTATTTTTCTTACAAGTTGTTGTAGCAACCAATTACATACAACCTATCAATAAAGTGCGATTTTAATTTAATCATCTGTATCACTCCCCTTCACTATTCACCTTGGGATTCGTCCATAAGATGGAGCAGTATCCAATCTCATCTTCCGCAATATTAATAATCTCGGAAGAAAGCTTCTGTTAGGACTAAGGAGGTCTGCCTCCTTGTGTTTTAATAATATTCTAAACTCCTTAAGTATTAAATAATATTCTTAACTCTTGAGTGTTAGAATTCTCTGATGAAATGTTCTTTATACTTATATTTTTAGACCTCTTTTAGGTTTGCTGACTTTTGTACAGCCAAATTAACATTGTACTTAAATTATGTCTGCGGTTTGCTAGGTTCTTCATAATACAATTGTTTTAGATGTCAGGCTTCTTTTGTGCTTCTGTTAGCGACATGTAGGTACTTGATGCTTCAGATGTGGATGTGATGTTTGTGACTGTTGCAACCCTTTGCTTTTATTGCGTACCGAGCTAATTAAATCCTTCTCCATACACTGGCTTTGTTTACAAATCTCTTTTATCCAGTGTTATTTGATTTTACACTCAGATCACTCTAGCCAGCCCAGCTTCCTCAAGAATACAGAACACATAGCTCTCTAACGAGAAGCCCATCGTAACTAAAAATTGTTTGGAAGGTCTCTTCTTTAATTCCATCCACAAAATAGAATTATTCGCCAGCACAAACTTTCTGTTGCAGTTTGTTTATTTCTGTGGTTTATTTTATAATTTATATGTAGAAAATTAGAAATGTCAAAATTCCAAAGACAAAGTAAAATGTTACAGATGAAATATAGTTTATTTGACGCTTATTTGACGTTAGTTGTGCCAACTTGTCATAAGTTGGACGTAAAATTTTATTTCGGGAAACGCATTTTATGGTAATGGCAATACCGATTACAATCCAAGTATTGTTCAATTAAGTTATCAATTAATTACACTGAGATCCAATTTAAAAGTTTGCAGACTAGGTCATTTCGGAACTATTACAATTGCATGATAGTTTTATCGTAGATTATGTTAAATTAGCAGACTTGGGGCCCGGATTAGGGTTCCATTTTCATACGACTGCCAAAAAAAGGTGTGTAATGTTTTTAGGGTTTAAGTATGTATGTATGAATGAACATATGTATGTATGTATGTATGTATGTATGTATGTATGTATGTATGTATGTATGTATGTATGTATGTATGTATGTATGTGTGTGAGTTTCTTTATTCCACCATAACTTCTGAACGGCTGAATAGATTTAAATTTTGGACATAATATGGGGTATCGTTAGAATCCTTAACATCATTCGGAGTAACATAGGCTATATTATTTTTGGAAAAAGTCGTTTTAACACATGGCAGTTCTTCTTCTTCTTCTTAGCCTTCATCCCGGCATATGCCAGGGTCAGCTGTGTTTTTTTAATTTTTTAATTATTACCATATTAGTATGAAATCCTAATTAATCGATGTGATATAGACGGTGATAGCCAAAGAATCAGTAAAATAAATAAATATTGTTTACGCGATGATCGTCAGGTAGCAACCCTAGCGCTGACCCGAGGTCCGAAGACTGAAACTTAACTAATTTCAAACATTCCCATAGTTTAACTTGGAGAGGTTATCTGTCGGACTGTCTGCGGGTGCGGCAGCAGTCAAATTTAATTGATATTCAGTAATAAAGACTGTTTCAGCAGGCGTTGACAGCAAACAATATACTAGTAAATCCGATTTTATTTTATTTATTTTAGTTCTTTATTTACGCATAAAATAAAATAAACATTATAAACGTAATAGCTACTAAGTAACTATTGCGTCAGTTCCGATGAAAATAACACATTAGAAAATAACTCGGTTTAGTGCATAAAACATTGATGTATACGCAGTTTGCCGCGTCCAGCAAACTGCGCATAATCTAGTATCAAAATGAAAGAACTTAAAAGGAGATCACAAAGTATAATATTTTGAATTGCTTGCAACTTTATAGAAGTTAAACATTTTTGCAGTCGGGTTTCCTTTAATTTTTTAATTAATATTAACCACATAATAAACGCTTAGGTTAAAGTAACTTCAAGCCTTAGTGAAAAGTAAACTTTGCATTTTATAAATATGTACAGAAGATTTGTTTTCCGTTACTCGTATAGCAATTTCCTTAAGACATAGAGTACTCAGTTCAATCAGATGGAGTGGTAGCAATATAGGAAGTAAAAGGGTAGGTGCCAAGTCTTTGTTCGTATCCCTTTGTCGCGATGCTGGCAATCCATCGCACTTTATCGAGTTTACATTAAATTGCACCGCGGGGAATGAGGGGGAAATAAAGTTATTTGTCTTTGTTACCCGGAATTGACTATACTCGTGTTCCAATTGTACTGAACGTGAGATAGTAATTTAATTGAATTTAAAGAAATAAAATATGTTAAACTATTATTATATAAAACTTTAATTTGCTTTAACACAACGAAAATAATAACACAACTCACTGTACTATACTTGAATTCCTGTGTATCACATATTAAGATCGATATTACGAGTAAAAACGATAACCTGCCGGACTTCCTTTGGATAAGAACGAACGCCTGACTTACCAACTTCTCGGCGTAACGCGAAACATCAAAGCTAATCTCCCCACGAGTGGAAATTTGCAAGTATTTTGCAAGTAAATCTCTGGAGAACAGATTTCGTAATACCCTCTTGAGTACATATTTGGGATGAAGCCTGATCGACTCTATAAAATTTTACGATGCTGTATACCTTAACCTGGCTGTATTACGTAGAAAATTTTACAAGGAGACGTATAAAAATAACGTTTCAATAACGAGGGTTAGAGGTGCTATACTCGCAAGTCAATGGTCTACAAGTTATTATTAAGGCGAAATCAACGACTCTGCCCGCGAAATGCCGCAAAATTTTCATGGTTTTTTGCAATTTGTTCGCTAATTACACATCAGAGGTTTATGGCAGTCAATTTGCGAGAATGGCAGTATCATCTTTACATGATTATATCAAAATCTTTGCATAAAAATATGTATCCTAGGAAATTAGTCCGAGTATCGAGTTTTATGTGAGTAACTCGCAAATCTCGGACTAATTTCTTTAACTCGACACAAAGATTTTTATATAAACACGTGAAGAAAATATTGGGATTATCGCAATTTGAGTGCCATAAGCTTATTATATCTTATTAGTTTAAAAATCGCGAAAAACCACAAAAAAATTGAATTTCGCGGGCACACCTGTGGTGTGCTCCTTAAGATACTTACCTTTAAACCCCCCATTTCCCATCGTATTTTCATATAAACCTTTTGGTCTAGAATCTTGATCCTAACATTATTGCCAGATTTCGCTTTATCCTAGCATTATCACAACCGTGCCCGCTATTAAACAACGTCCGAAAATTACACACTTGTTTCCCAAGTAATGATCACAAATTCAGAAGATATATACATTTTTAAAGAAGAATTTTATAGATTTAACACTTTTTGTCTCAGTTTACATGACCATAATTTCGGGAAACGCAATATTAGGTCGAAATATTAATATTTATACATCCATCTGAAAATAGATCTAGATTCTAGAACAATAGTGGATTTATAATGCAAATACGTTCCATAGAAAATACGATACGGAAATTGCTTTCTTAAGCTCTCAATTTTGCTAGGCAAAGAAAGATGATGTTTTTTTATGAGACGCGAGCAAGGAGCATGCGGATTACTTGATGTGAAGTGATCATCGCCCATGCACATTTGCAGTAGGTACCAGGGGAACTTTCAATTCAGTCTCCTTGAAATAATTCCACATTATAATTTTGGGAACACTACGCTAGTACGTCGTTCCAAAGTTTGCATATGCGGGGGATGAATCATTTGGCATACCCTTTGGTCGTGGATGGCCAGCTATGCAGGACTAATTGAGATGATTCCGATAAAATTATTTCACTTAAACCTCAACTATGATCTATAAATATGATGAATTTCCTTGAGTTTCTCTACTTCTACCCTCACATATCTCTTCTGTGGCAGGCGCTACAAATTACCGACTATAGGTAGCCATTAATCTCCCAGAGCTGCTTACAGTGAAGACCTCTCATAAAATATAAGATGCTTTCCTTTTTATATTACGAACCTGTTGTGGAGAGATACGGAGATGTGATATTTAAGAATGAGAGTATTCTTTCATCTGTGCATATTTTATTTTACCGAGAAAGCGCTCCCTTAATTTTTACAATATTAGACATGAATTTTTCTGTGAAAAAAAAAATGTTTGACGTAATTAAGGCTTTGGGACATCGCTTTAAATATATGTTTGCTGAGTTTAGCGTAATTTTATACATATAAGGCGCTATACATATCAATGGGGACAGACGGACGCACAAGAGAAAATCCTACTCGGACCTTCGCTTCACTATTAAATTAGTTAGTAATTTAATTGTCTTCTCGATTTACTAAGGATAGGCAAATATCTACATCATTGATGAAACAAAATCGTCCTTACTGTGTACAACACAATTATAAATCGAGTGCGTCGCACGGACGGAGAAAGTCTCACCATAAGGGTTCCACTTATATCATTTTGGTATGGAACCCTAAAAACAAGGACAAAAATAACACATACATCGGTAGTATTTCGCTTAAACTGATACTGATACGTAAAATACATATAGGTACTCATAAAGATCATCTTCACCTCGCGTTAGGCGCCATTTCGCTCTCGGATGAACGGATATCCGGCGCGGATAAGCGTCGAGCGCCCGAGTATCGACTATCCGATATCCGATACACAAAAGATCACGGCTTATCATCTCTAATGTGTGTACGGAGTACGGACGCAGAGGGCACAAAGTGTCGAGTATGTACGTGCTAAATCGAAATCTGAAGTTAGTCTGAATTGGTATTGCTTATATACTGGTGTTAGGTCTCTTCTGTGAGAATCAGGCTCCGGATCTCATGGACAGCACGTAGAACCAACGGCATCGATACTGAGACAGCTCAAAATAACTACCACGCTCACTTTTTACGTGATCAAGCGAGCTCCAAGTAGCCGTCACGACGGACCAATTTCAGACAGCTGCCGCACGCCGGCTAGGTTGCACGCGTTACTTCTTATACGGTCTATTGCACGCGCTGCGTGCGCCCGATTACGAGGCAGTCTTTGTACGTCGAAAGATATAAAGTTAGGTGATAGAAAGAGACAGCAACTTTAGGTGCTCAGCGGAGGCGGTGCCAGGCGCTTTTACGAACTGAATTGCATGTTTTTGTGTCAGCGCTAGGGTCGCTATTTCTTTAAATCATCTTGCGTAGCTTTCTTTCCTACCGTTAGCTACTATTATTGTATTCCGTGCTTAAAAGCCGTTTGTCCACAGTACCCGTCATCGAGACGTTAGTTAATTTAGAACACTTTTATTGCAAAAATTCAGTTTAACTGAAATTCAAATATAAAATTGCCCACCGCAATGTGTCGCGATAACGAAATCGATTGAAAACATCGTGCATTCGGTAAATGCGTTCAAAGGAATATTGAAAACTTTTCAAAGAACACTCCACTTAAAAATCTCTGGGACGTAACATTTCTAGTTAAAATCTATGTACATTAACTAGATGAGTAACTTCAGGATTTATACCCCGCCGGGTCTTTGGCAAGCGCCCGGATTCCGATATGTAGCTACTTTTTACTTTTTTCACCTTTAAATCTTACAAGAGCGCTCGGGTTATCTCAACGCAGTATAGGATTTTCTGAATAAATCATTCCGAAAAATGCTTTGACGTAAAGATTTCAAAGGTACGTTTCCAAGGCCTAAAAGTGCCAAATTAGAGACTTAATTCATAAAGACTTCATAAATACAAAAAAACGCAAAAGACGAAAAATTTGCGAAAATAAAAGATTACAAAAAATATTGTATACAAAAAAACATAGTACAAAAAATATAGTATACAAAAAAACATAGTACAAAAAATATAGTATACAAAAAAACATAGTACAAAAAATATAGTATACCAAAAAACATAGTACAAAAAATATAGCATACAAAAAAACATTTGTTAGTCTGTAAATTAACAACTCTACTTTGCGATCTTAAATTGTTGACAAGGAAAAAGGGTATATAAGATTTAAATCGCATTTTAGCATATTCACCAGTATAGGCGGAGTCAAATAATAAAAAAACCAATAACCAATATAACCTCTGTGGGTAGAAGCGTGGTCGGGGGTCTCTGTGGGTGGAGTATTTTAATCCAAAGCCAAATTTGTCCGAAGCCTTTTTATTCTTTGATCCCTCGAGGAATTGGAGAGGGACAAAATCTGCGATATTTCCACGGAAAGATCGATGTAAGGCAATAAATAGTCAACCAACAGAAATGGAATTGCCGAGCCTACCTCTCAGCCAAAGTGGATTTAGACTGGTAGTTACTCGTCATATGAAACCGCCTACTCACGCCGTGTCTGTGAACAAATCTTCTTGTAACGCAGGCTTTTTGGCAAAGATATTTACAATTCTGCTCCCGTTAATTAAGTACTTTACGAATTTTCTTTTTAAGTACTTTGAATCGAAATCGTACAGTAGGTGCCTACTTCCTGTCAACAGAAATAATAAAAATTTACGCAAAAATCTGTCAATAGGTCAGAAAAATTCTACATTAATCATGATGAAATCGCACAGAGCTTCCAAAACTTTTTTATACATGCGCTAGCTGACCCGGCAGGCGTTTGTTTGCCACTAGGGATATAAAAATAGCTTACGACCTACTCTCAGATCTACCGAACATACCTAAGCAAAAAAAATCATAAACGGTCCAGCCGTTTCGGAGGAGTTTGGTACCAAAAATTGAAACGAGAATTTTATTTTAATACATGCATTTTACTCCGAAATCGGAGCTCCAAGAATACCATTGATTTTTGTATCGTTTTAGCGGATTTAAAATATTTTACATGTATATTATTTTCTTGCTAAAGTGCAGTATTTTTGTTGTTCATTCATTACTTATCACGGACGTCCGCAAAGTAGCATCCACTCTAATTCAAATATTTATCATACTTTAGAAATTCAAAATTCATTTATTTCACATAGGCCTAACGTACAGGCTCTTGTTAAACGTCATTATGATATTTGTCGCGTATGGTGGTAATTACAACTTAAAACGACTTAAAACTAAGTTAACGAGGGTTGCAACGCTTTCGTTTTATGGCCAATTTTAACTTATTATTTACGTAATTTTTCAAACACGTTTCGTGACAGATATCTCTGTGAAGCAGCTGTATTTTTCACAACACAATAAAACATCATCTAGCGAGGAGTACAGTGCGGTATACAGTGGATATTTCCATATCCTTCTTCCGCTAAATAAACGCGACTATCCGTCACGACGCGACCCGCGACGGGAATGTATAAAGGGATCAAATAAAATATTCCGCCGACGAAAACGTAAGTAAAGAGCGGAGATCAAAATATTTCAACAACATTAGCGAGGGGCATGAAAAATGTAATAGAGTACAAAAATAAAGGTCACGTGCGTGTGTCAAATGTCTGTGGCAGCTGTCAAATGGATGGATCGATTTGGATGCGGTTTTTTGTTTGCTGGATCTCAGTTAATTTATGGTTAATATCGGTCCAGCAATGTAAGAATATCGCCTCATTTCCAAAATTACATCATTTTCAATTTTTCAATGATCGCCTTGTAAGTTGAAATTTTCATTAAACATGCTTCAAAGCTTCAAAGAATCATGTTTCATACCTACGAGTACACTCGGTCGTTTACGTTATACTAGGGCGTCATATAACTGTATAAGCTTTCATATAAAAAGCGGTAATGTTTTTCTACCCGTAAATGTAGTCCGATTTTAATAATCTTTAAAAATGTTGCAGATACAATGAAGAGCTCGTACGTTTTACTTTTTAAAAAATATTGTTTTCTTTAATAAACTTGTTTCTCGGACTAATCCGTTCTAGACAGAGATTATGTGCCCGTAAGCGTTTTAGCAACGTAGACATACGGACACCGATATGAACCTAAGGATGAGCCCATTGGAATATTTTAGGTCAACTTTTTCTACAAGAATAAATATATAAATATATAGTGGACAACATCACACACATTTCTCTGATCCCTTAGTAAGTAGCTTATGCACTTGTGTTAAGGAAATCAGAAACAACAAAGGTACCACAACACCCAGACCCGAGACAATGTAGAAAACTTATTGTTAAAGATTGTTTTAACATCGATCCTAGGAACCTCAGGACTAAATGCACAATTATTTGACGGGGGTAAAAAACACTCTGACTCTTATTTTATAGCCAATCGGACTTATTATTAAGACCAAATTGATAGTGTTTAATATGTTGAATACCGAGTAAATTAGTAAATTAGTAATTTGCCTTAAGTTAGCTATATTTATTGAAACTTGTTAATCGTGTAAATAATTTAACAATGCCTTATTTGATTTACTTAGTTATGATTTAGCGTACCTATAAGTATTTAAGTTAAGATGTACCTACGTTGAGACTAATAAATCTTTCAAATGCTGTGTGTTTTATTATCTATAGTCAAGATATACTGTAATTTGATATTTCTAACGTTATTAGATGTGTATTTTAAGCTAAAGACTATAGTACTTATCTTTGGGAAAATTACTACCCTAAACTGTGTAAATAACTATTGATTTCATACTTAATTATAGGTAGCAATAATGTATACCAAATTATTTGCATTTATTACTTGTATTAATCATTTAATTACGAAAGATACCAATATTCATAGTAAATTAGCACAGAAATCATGTACATTAAAGTATTGCATATCGCGGGTTTACAACCCCTCTCGCTTACACACATAAGTGTGTCCTTGTCAAACTAACTTATGATCCGTTCCACTTTACTTGTATACCTGTCTCTTACTAGTAACACCCACATTTGTTATCCTTATCTAATACATAAGTGCGCCTATTGTTATCTTTGTTACTCACTGATTTTATCTATTCAATAAAGAATGCGAGACTGCGACTACTCAGGTAGACAATAAATACCCACAAAATTCAGCCAGCAGGCACACTTCACATCGAGGCTCCTCAGAGGTCGCATCTCTGCGGTATAATAAGACCCTGTGTTTTATTTTTACCGTCTACAACCTGCGTGCTCTCCTGCACGTTCCTCTCTGTGGCGGCCTTACCAAAATCCGCCACACTTATTTTTTCTACATTGCCCCGACCGGGAATCGAACATGGAAGCTCAGAGATGGCGGCGCCTTGAAAACCGGCACGCTAACCACTCAACCACGGAGGTCGGCGTTAAATAGCGCCATAAATACAGAATTTCCGCTAAAACGCCGCAACATGGCAGACATCGTCCTTGTGGAAAGTCGCGTGAGGACTAATACCAAATATATGTGATATGTGGCCGCGATCCATAGTCAACTGACGCTGTTGGTGTCAAAACAAACATTTTTGACACCAGTAAACTGACGACATTTTTTCGCGCGGTCCAAATCCTGTGCATACGTCTACGGTGCTACACTTCTGTGCCCCGTATATTTTGTTATAGCTTGAATAAACAAAGGAAAATGAAAGAAATTTTTTTCAACCTACCCTCTTAGCTTGAATACATACTCGTGTCTTATAGAATTTGTTTCAATGTTGAAACCCTTTTACTTGAGCAAATATTATAAAGAATGTTTTTCTCTTTATTATACTTAGGACTATCGTGTAGATTTATAAGGCTATGCTATCGTGTGTCATTGAAATGTGTATACCAGTAGGAGGTTAATAGTAATAATTAATAGTAACATTGCATTTATGTAATTTAGAGCTTGGTTGTTAACTGTAGCTTCAAATTTGGGAGTCCAGAGTTCAAGCAAATATAAGTAAATTGGAAAATTAATTATAGTGTTTTACACAATTTAAATATGTATCAAAATTAAATTTTTCTTTCCAAGGATCCAAGGTTTCCAAGGACTTGTGGCCAGAGCTTGACGACCTCCGTGGCGCAGGGGACGCACGCTCGGATTCGAGTAGGAGGTCGCGGGTTCGATTCCCGCCACGGGCCACTTTGGAATTTTATCATTTCTAAATTGGTTCAGGTCTGGTCTGGTGGGAGGCTTTGGCCGTGGCTAGTTACCACCTTACCAGCAAAGACGTACCGCCAAGCGATTTAGCGTTCCGGTACGATGCTGTGTAGAAACCGTTGGGGTGGCATAACTTACCCCTTCCAAGTTAGTACGCTAAGATCATCGGCTGCATCATCACTTACCATCAGGTGAGATCGCAGTCAAGTACTTACTTGTATAGCGTAAAAAAAAGAGGTGTTTCGATTGGAATTGGTCTTGATAGTACAGAACCTTCAGTGCGCGAGCCCGACTTGCACTTGACCAATTATTATTCACTTGAAGACTCTTTTTGCACAAGATTCCTAAGTCCTAAATGTACGCAAGCAAAGTCACTGAAACAGCTATTTCAAGCTAAATGTAACAGAACAAGGAACAAGAGTAAATAACAAGATAATAAAAACAATAAACAATAAAGACATAAGTCCAACAAAATATAACAACCAAAACTTGTGCGATATACTTCGTAACAAGACTGAGCGAGTGATAAATCCTGAGATACACAGAGGGCAATCAATTTTCAATATTGACGCTCTCTATGAAGCAGGCTGCGGTATTTGAATGGAAATTGAAAATTGAACCAACAGTATTTAGGTATCTGTATCTTATGATTTAAGAATACTGGTAATGAGCTTAAATCACCCAGCCCAAAACCTTGGATCTAAAAAGCTAGATGTTGCTCGCGCGAACATTCTTTTGATGATACAAAATAATTTTGCGATATTTGCGCGAGATTACCCGAACAAAGCAATATAAGCTAGCAATTAACAAATTGATTTAGGTATAGCATTCCGACGGAAGGAAATGAGAAAGAGTAATAATTATTAATTTATTTTTAAAAATTATTGCATTTTTATGACTACGACTGCAAGATCACTTTTTTATGGTATAATTAACCAAATTCAACAGAAAATTCTTATTGTTCGTTAAAATTCTTTGTGAAATAAGAGCTTGTATTTTATTTCCTATTAGATAATGTCTGTATTTTTTTATTATATTTCGTGTAGCACAGCTATGTCTTTTTTGATTGACGTTTTTTTAGGGTTCCATACCAAAATGGTAAAAATGGAACCCTTATAGTGAGACTTTCTCCGTCCGTCTGTCCGTCCGTCCATCTGTCACACCCGATTATTTAATTGTTATTTCACGACCGCGAAGAGTAGATGAATATTATTACTTTAAGAACTTTCTCACTCGGTGTGTCGCAAACCCAACAACACAATTGTGTCCAAATTGAATGGTCCGTATTGCTTTCAATTCACGATACAAGAGGATACAAAGGAAGAAACAATTTCTGCTCATATTATGTGTCAATTTCATATTGTACTGATTCTACACAAAGTGTTTTACTAGCGGCTTTGAAATATATCGATCCTTCAGCCCAAGCATAGATGGGCAAAATGCAAAAATTATTAGTAGCAATTTCACATTGTGGTAAGTGATGATGCGGCCGAAGATCTTGTCGTACTTGAACCCTGATGACTACTACACAGCATCGCACCATATTCTGTCTTACTACGACAGCATTTATTTTTCCACTCTACAAACAGTTAGTACTTGACTGAAGGTAAGATTGATTATGCTCTTGTACTTGGAAGGAATAAGTAAATTCATCCTTAACGGCTTCTACACAGCATCGCGCCGGAACACTAAATTGTTTTTCGGTACGGTGGTATTCACGGCCGAGGCCAATTTAGAAACTACAAAACCCAAAAGAAGTCCGTGGCTGGAATCGAACCCGCGACCTCTGCGCCACGGGAGGTCTTCAAAAAGATGAATTCGCGGCAAAGAAAACACCACTAATACGATACTTTCCCTTTCTACTAAATAATTTAATTTCATTTCATTTCAAAAGTTAATATTAACACTTAACGGTAAGTAACAGTTCTAATTCCTCTGCCCTCCTTGTCACTCTACGACGACGCTAAGTACCCGGGGTGACAAATCGCGGCGGCAGTCAAGCGTGAGCGGCGCGCGTGCTCGATGAACCACGCTTAAAGTATTGCCTTTTTACATCAACAACACTGTTGAACTTCATTGTGTTATGTACGGTCGACTTAAAAAAGGCACTGATTTAAAGAGGCAGTTCTAAATAGCAGTTTTGATAAGTTAAAAATTAAAAATGGCATGTTTAATAACCTAGTTCAGCAGTTAAAACTAAGCAGTAAAGTAAACAAAAATGAGTAATAAAAAATAATGAACTGGATCAGTGAATATATAATTGAGCAGGAAAATAATTAAATGGGTGGTAAAAAAAATTGAACGAGCGGTTACGCGTGGGCAGTAAGAAATCGGAATTTGTCGGTAAGAAATCTCATTCTAAGCAATTCTATAAACAATGAGGTGGTAAAATACAATAAAAAAAACAGTACTTAAATAGTAATGAAAAATTAAATTACTTTTGCTTTGACTGAAGGAATGGTAGGTCTAGGACACGGGACCCGTTGCGGGGGGGATGGGAGGGGGGTGAGGGGGAGGGGAGGGGTAGGGGGAGTCTACCCCCCAAGCCAAATCGTACGAGGCCTAATACTTTTCGAGAAATATTTTTTTGAAATTAAAAAATCTTCACCTCTTCTCATTATTTATGTCTTTAATCTTCTTAAAGGCCAGTCGACGGAGCCCGCTTCGCGGGGCTCCTATTTCTGGGTGGTCATAAAAGAAAATAACCACTCAGAAGGATGGCGGGGCCTTGCAGGCCCCGCCATCCTCTTCGTCACCTAACCCAGCCGAGTCGGGGTGCCCTCAAGTCCCGAGCTCGCTTCGCTCGCTCCTGGACCCTAAGTCGTTTGTGCAGTGATTTACGAAAGTTAGTGACAGTGTGATACAAATCTTTCGTAAAAATATTAGCAAACTGGCAAAAAATACGTAAACATAACCTAAAAAAATGTGATTTATAATAATAATTTTTCTTATTATTTCTCGTTAATTTGAGTTATTTACGAAAGCTAGTGACATTGTGAAGTGTATTACATAAAAAACTTTCGTGAAAATACCACTCGGACAAAAACTTCCTTTTTTGTCCGAGTGGAATGTTTTTAGCTTCAACTGGAGGTACTGCGTACTTCAGAGAACCTTTAAGAGAAAAGGAACCGCTCATTCCATCATTTTTACCGCTCATTCAGTTATTGGACTGCTAAATTATTTTTAGAATTGATATTGTATGATAAAATAACCGACTAATTGATTCTTTATTACTGTTCATGTTTTACTGTCGCAATAATTAATCAACCGCCATTAAATTAAATAACTGCTCAATATGTTTTCCAACTGATCATAATAACATCTCGAATATTTAAATAACAGCTCAAAAAATTAGTTCCCCTTAAAAAATATACTCAAATTCGGGCTAAAACAGTGTGCAAGTACCTACCCGCATATTGCCACAAACTATCAACAATCTCATTTTCAACCTAAGTGCAATTCTATATGGACTCTTGATGTCAACCGTACGTAACAGCGGATTTTTTTAGTTAAGAATGACAAGATGCGCATCGCGAATGATTAAAGATACGGGTTGTAAGAGTTTAACCTCGTTCTAGCAGCGACATCTAGCGACCTTATAAACCCAGCCTACATGACTACAATACTATGTCGCTACACCTTCCAACAAAAGTACCGCAAACAACACGTGGAAACGTTTCGAGTGTAACTCGCATCGAAGTAGCATTCGAACGAGGTTTTAACGACCCCTCACAGCAACAAGTGGCGCATTAGTGAACTACACGTACACGCACGTCGACGAACTACGTGCGCAACGCGAGAATAAAATACTGCTCTATGGTTATAGACGTTTAGGAAATTGTGGCTTCTTGTGATGTCCATAGACAACGGGCATGTTTCTAGTCCATAGAAAACTGCTAGGCTTATCTACATCGCCTGCTCGTATTTTCACACTGTCATGTCTAATTTGGATCTTACTTTGGGGTAATGGTGCTGATATTCAAACGATCTTTGGATTACACTCAGTGGTCATCGGTTTTAGCTTAATTTGCTTGCCTGGAAGTGTAAATTTGAGAGCGAATAGACTAACGGCCAATATTTACAACTTGTATGAAACTAATGTCAATTTTTATCTCGGATAAAGCAGATCTAGATTGGGAAGGTTATTATTTAAGACGAATTATAAATTTTAATGCCCATGTTCTGGCTACACAGACACGCATTTGCAGCACGACAAACCCTAACTAGTAAACTAAGAAAATGAAGAAGATTTCAGTCATTATCAATGTCCGGTCCTTACATTCGTATAACCGGTTTATAAAAATCAATGATCTCAAGTAAGAAAGAACGATTGAAAAATCAAACTCAATTTCAAACTTTCGCAGCGTAGAATGATATCAGAACGACTCAATAAGAAGGGACTATAGCCCGCTCCAAGTTGAAAAGTTAACATTTCTCCAAGATTTTACTGTTAGTGACGCATTTACTTTTATTCCCTCTTTATTGTTGGTTTAAAGTACACTTTACAAGTTACAAGATCGACTTAGGATTCAATTTCAAATTTAGAGAATCATATAAAAACTTTCTTAGTTGAAACCTTGGGATTGTATGCATATTAAAATATTGTTTTACCCAAAAGAAGATTTTTGAAAGCAAAATATAAATATTTCAAAAGTTAAGACTATAATGTAGTATCTGACTGTCCCCCCTGATGGATTCCAATCTTGTCGCGATGGGGGGGCTCAGTAGCCGTGGTTGGGCCCCACGGTGAAGCCAAAAGGAATCCAGGAGGGGACGCTCGGAGTGGGCCTGGAGATGGGCCCGCTCTGGATGCGTCCAAGAGGGGTGCGGGGGACAGAGTTTTCTGTCTCCTGCAGCCAGGAGGGGTCGCGGGAGGAGAGGAGTGTCGGTGTGTCGTTGCCGTTCTCCCTGTCCTCTGCGGCCGTTTGCTGGTTTGCGGCGGAGCCAAAGATCAGATCCGCCGCGGGGTATGGGAGGTCGATGCCTGCGAAGTGCAGGAGCAAGCTTCGCAGGTATCGGCTTACCCGTGCCCACGGCCCCTGGGTGGCGGTCCCGGGGGGGTCCGTCGCCTTACAGATGGGTGCCGAGGAGGTAAGGCCGGCTTAGGTGTTTCTGGCGGGCCTTGTTGTTGGAGGGGAGCACCATGCTCCACCTCGTGGAGGGGCTGCGCAAGCAGCCGGGCACCGGCGGGTTCGCGGAGGTTTGCGCAAGCGTTCCCGTGTTCCCGTCATACGGTGCGAGGAGGAAACACCGTGGGGTTTAGCCGGTAAGAGTCCGGCATAACCCAGCCGCTCCCCCGGGCGACTGGGTATCCATGAGGATTCCCCACGATAAAAAAAAAAATCTGACTGTGATAAATCTCAGGTAATGTTATAAAAAGAGAGCGTGAATTGTGTGATTTTATAGGAGGGTAGATAATAATCTATGAATCTACTGAACAGGTTTCAACAACTCTTTAATCTAAATGGAGCTTTTATTTAGTTTTTCGCGCCCCAAATTTTGTGTTCATTTGTGTGTTTGTCTGTAATCAAATCTCGCAAGTTACATTTGACCCACTTACGGATAAAACATATAAAAGCTTGTTTTTAAAAATATTTTTTAAATAATAACTTATTTGTTCGTGAAATATAAACTGTTCTCATGGGACCCGTGCAATCTGAAAAAGTCACGGGGGATTTAGTACTAAAATGCCTATACAAATATACAAGGCGTTTGATGAACGCTCAGTAACTAAATTAAACTGTGGGTGATGATGACGATGCATTGCTAGACAAAAGCATAGAAGAAATAATCCAGTAAAGTGAAATTTCAGAAGCACAGAATTTCAACCAAACAATCACAATAAAAGAACAACAAAAAAGTACGCCGAGTCTCCGAGAGAACTTCACACCAGTTGCTCTCTTCATACAGAAACTATCCAAGTCGAATCAAATTGGAAACAACACTTCAAAGTTTGCGAAGTGACGAGCGAGGGCGACTGCAGGAATTTAATCCGATAATAACACTTCAGATGTCGCGAGAACACCCGATATTCCTGCGATGATTTGTGAAAACTTGAAGATATTTCCGCGTGGCCCACATTCGTGTAGAGGAAGCATCTTTTGATACAGCAAATGAATGCTGCAATTTATATTTTAATTTCGTGAATATGAAGCTTCACAATTACTTTATACAATTCAAAAATAAAATCGGCGGATACATGAACGAATCAAAAATGGAATTTATGCTAAAGAGAAATTTTTACAATATTTTCGCTATTTTTGTGCTACTCGACTATTGGTCGGTTAAAGTAATAAAATTCCAGTTTTTGCCAACCACGAAGGCTTTGCTAAGTTGCCGTGGTTCTCATAATATAATAATAATAATTTAATAGCAGAGCAGGGCCCTTAACCTGTATCTCATTGATATCCACTGAAGGTTTGCCACAAATGTTATTTTCATATAACATAATGCAGCAATGTATAGCGATTAGCGAACCATAGACACTGATTATCGCTGGAAGTGTCGTTCGTTAGTTTTAGAACACACGGTCTTGCGCTACTTTTGCGACTCTTTTAATGTCGTCAGTCCATCAGTCAGTGGACTGGAAGTGTCAATTTTACAGAATACGGGCCCAGAACAAAAAAAGTCACATAATTATATGATTGAAATGGTAACGACCACATACGTGTCCCAAACAGAAAATCCATATTCAACAACTTTTTAACTCAAGATCTGTAGGGTTAGTACGTGTTTTTAAGGCCATCTATGGTCAGTCACTGACATGCAGCTGTCAATAGATGGCGCTGGCTGTTAATGTATTGAGGAATACGATTCTTTTGTGCGATGCGAGTCGACTCGAAATTCGTACAAAAACCTATACTAACCGCTCTGTTATCAAAGAACCCACAATTCGATCACGATTCACGACGTAGAGCCTGTAAAAGAAACACGTAAAACGCGGACTTAATGACGCGGATCGACTGTGGAGCTTGCCATCAATTGACGCAACAGGCAACCTCTCTTTGATTGTTATTTTTTCCGTTTACAAATCGACCGAGCTAAGCCGCCCCTGGAAACGAGAGAACTCGTGAAGTAGAATAAAGCAAGGGCCTATTTGAGGCATCGCTATTCGCTCACGAATATGCCTTGTATCAAAGTCGAGGTTTCAATACTGAATTTCTCCGTAAGTTGGTAATTTTTCTGGCATTAGATTTCTATTTCAATAATTCTTGTTTTTATTTTATTGATGCGGGATAAGTACGTGATCTATTTTGCGATAGGGCTTGTCAATCCGATAGAATTAAAAAAATGTTAAAAGCAACCTATGGCTGCAACTGCTGCACCTTAACTATCTATCTGCGTTAACTTGATGGGGTTGATAATATTTTTCACCAATAGCTTTTTGACGACCTCCTTTTTGGCGCCGGGGACGCTCGGATTCGAGTGGGAGGTCGCGGGTTCGATTCCCGCTTTGGATTTTTATAATTTCTAAATTGGCTCAGGTCTGGTCTGGTGGGAGGCTTCGGCCGTGGCTAGTTACCAGTTACCACCCTACCAGCAAAGACGTACAGCCAAGCGATTTAGCGTTCCAGTGCGATGCTGTGTGGAAATTGTTGGGGTGACTATACTTACCCCTTCCAAGTTAGTACGTTAACATCTTCGGCGGTATCATCACTTACCATCAGGCGAGATCGCAGACAAGTACCAACTTGTATAGTGTAAAAAAGATTGTGTGGTTTTATGAAACCATGGTAAAAGTGAAACTTTAGTGGCCTTGGCTGCTCTGACGAGCGCCTTTCACTTTATCCCTACTCCGCGGCCGATCGTCACGTGACCATGCAACACACAGACAAAAAAGTAACGATGTAATTAAATTTTCACCTTAAAACAAAGAGTGTAAGGAGGCAGATACTCACCACAGTGATGGGGTATGCCGGGTTGATGATGGTGTAGAGCAGGATGTGATTGGGGCGGGCGGGCGGCTCGCGCTTCCGCCGCGGCTCGCCCGACATGTAATTGTTTCCATTACTCTGTAACAGATACTCACCACAGTGATGGGGTATGCCGGGTTGATGATGGTGTAGAGCAGGATGTGGTTGGGGCGGGCGGGCGGCTCGCGCTTCCGCCGCGGCTCGCCCGACATGTAATTGTTTCCATTACTCTGTAACAGATACTCACCACAGTGATGGGGTATGCCGGGTTGATGATGGTGTAGAGCAGGATGTGGTTGGGGCGGGCGGGCGGCTCGCGCTTCCGCCGCGGCTCGCCCGACATGTAATTGTTTCCATTACTCTGTAACAAACGTGAATTATTCACTTAAAAAACATTTTCTCAGACATGCTTGGAAATTCGAGCATTATTTTGACAACCTTCTTCGAGATAAATCGAAATTGCTGTACCGGCCAAACAGCTTACAAAATTTTTATGAATATCAATTTTTTTTCGAGGTTTAGCTGTAGTATAAATCACATACTAAACACATACGAGTAATTAGTGTGTATAATTAAAACATAATATGACGTTCTTTCAATCTGACACATAGCAACCAAGTACAGTCCGCGAGGCGTAAGCTGAGCTTTGCATTTGTGTGAGTGATCACTAAAAGTAGAGTCAGACAAAAGGTGCGCGGAGAAGTTGCGTCATGCGATGGACGCACCGCGCCTCAGGCCGATTGTCAAAAAGCAGTAAAAACCGGTTTAATACCAAGCAAGGGACGCGCCGCGCTTTAGGCCAATGTTACACCTACACTATCTATGTACACTCACACTAATGCAAAGCTCAGCTTACGCCTCGCGGACTGTAGGTAACTTATCAAAGGTTTGATTTAAATTTCGAACAAACAAATGAGTCGGAAAAAATCATCGTTGTTCGTGGTTCATGATTAATTTTAAAAATTTCAGCCTAGGTACCTTCTACCGTAGCCGAAAATGCTACTCATACTTGTATCGTACTAGCTTGCAAAAGGTTACTAACCCTAAACGCATCCTACACAGCATCACACCGGGAGTCTAAATCACTTGGCAGCGCGTCTTTGCCAGTAAAGTGGTAACCACTACACTTGAGCCACTTTAGAAATTATAGAAAAAATATAAATAATCATATTAGTTCCTACAGGGAATAGACCCCCAGGACCTCCCGCTAATATCGTCAAAACTTAATCACTTTACAACATGAGACAAAAAGTCCCATGAATATTTTGAGTGCGTGCGCGACGAATGCGTGTTTGATGATGATTTATATGACGGGCCGCAATTTGACAGTGCCACATTTTTGTGACGCATTATTTGCCATAAATCTGAAATGCAATTACGGCGTTATAATGAGATAAGAAGGAAATCTTGTAATGTTTCTTTCTGATTCATAAAATTCTCGTATCACATGTGTTTGTAACAATCTAACGGCTTGACCGACTGCTATGAGTTTTTGTGGGTAGGTCTCAGAATAGAATGTCAACTATTTTTCATACCCTTAAGTGAAAAATAAACAATTTATACGGCAAAACAACGTGAGCCGGGTCAGCCGGTAAAAGTAAATTAAATATCGCTATTCCAATTTAATTCTAGTTTGCAGTCGATCTAAGTGACACTTGTATAAATTTATTGCCTTTAAATTATTATTATTTCAAAATTAACTCGGTCGTCGTTTATTTCAGTTCCCAAATACCAGAATACCATTCCGTGATTCGCAAATCTGCCACGAATCTGCATATAGCACCGAAGTAAATTCTAAGATGTACGGACATCGCATAAATACTTCACTCCGCTCACTATAGACAAGGCATGAGTCACGCCATGAATCAAAGCGTCCCGGCACCGAACGCAATTAAACGTCCGTGTGTCACTCGCCTATAAATCAGAATGCATCCCACAGAGCACTTGAGAGTTGAGGCACAAGGAAATTTAATAGACTACTGTGCAGCCATCACTTTCAATAGGAATTCGATTTTCGGCCGCCTTTATATCAAAAACAAAGAAATTTTCAATGAGAGTAAACATTGCGTTCCTCAAACTATAGACAAAGCACGAGACATGTCATAAATCAGAGAAATGTCTGTGAGTAATTTGAATGCATTCCACAGAGAACTTGAGGTACATGGAAATTTAATAGACTCACATTTACTCTACAGCTATTACTCTCGGTGGGAACAAGGTTTTTGGCTGCCTCCACATCATAACCAAAGGTATTTTCACATCGTTCCTCAAACTATAGGCAAGATATGAGAGACACGCCATGAATCAAAGTGTCCCGGCACCGAACGCAATCAAGCCTCCCAGTGTAACTCACCTATAAATCAGAATGCATCCTACAGAGCACTTTAGGCACATTGAAATCTAATTGACTACAGCAATCACTCTCGGTGGGAATTAAATTACTATCGGCTGCCTTTACATCAAGACCAAAGGCATTTTCACTTCATTCCTCAAACTATGGACAAGGTATGAATCACGCCATGAATCAAAGTGTCCCGGCACCGAACGCAATCATACGTCCGTGTGTCATACTTGTATATAAATCAGAATGTACCCTACAGAGAACTTGAGGCACAGGGTTTAATAGACTACTCTGCAGCTATCACTCTTGGTGGGAATTAGATTTCCGGCTGCCATTCCATAAAAACCAAAGATTCACTTCGTTCCTCAAATTATAGACAAGGTATGAGTCACGCCATGCATCAAAGCGTCCCGCCATAAATCAATTAAAAGTCCGTGTGTCAATCACCTATAAATCAGTATTCATACTCTTAGTACTCACAAAGCTCCGTTTTTGAAAGAAATTAAACTTTGGAGTGTCACTCATATAAATTAAAACAAAATGTATTCCACAGATCACTGGAAACATAGAGAAATCTAATAGAACTATTCCGTAGCTAGTTGAATTTTAGTTTTAGTTAATGTATACTACATTATAAAAACTAAAATTCAACCATAAATGGATATACCATTGTTTGAGGACGCGTAATTATTTGCGAATCATTTATTATGTGCAGATATGGATATCGTACAGAAGTGCTTTAAACACCTGACGACCTCTCTGGCGCAATGGCGCGCGCTCGGATTCGAGTGGGAGGTCGCGTGTTCGATTCCCGCCACGGGCCCTTTGGAATTTTATAATTTCTAATTTGGCTCAGATCTGGTCTGGTGGGAGGCTTCGGCCGTGGCTAGTTACCACTCTACCACTTCTACCAGCAAAGACGCACCGCCAAGCGATTTAGCGTTCCGACGTGACGCTGTGTAAAAGCCGTTAGTGGTGAGTTTACTTACCCCTTCCAAGTTAGTACAACATCTTCGGCTGCATCATCACTTACCATCAGGTGAGATCGCAGTCAAAACATGTAGGTATAGTGTAAAAAAACATAGTAACACACTAATGTATGATATCCATATCTGCACATAATGTAGAATAATCAGACTCAGCCCGGAGACCTTTTTTGACCTCCCTATTTAAATTTAAATGCAACGTGTTAAGGGGTCAGTAGGTCAGGGAGATTAGACATTGCACTTCGGGGAAAATCTTGGGGAAACTTTTAAAATGTCCCGTACGAAAGATTCAAAGATAGTGGATTTCCATTGTGGTCATAAAGGTTCTGAAATATTAGCCGTAAAGAACTTCCAACAGACATTAATTATTCTATTGAATGGATTTTATATTTTTTATTCTTATTTACATAAAAGAAAGACGTGAATGTTGTCCTGGAACACTCGGTAGAAACAAAGTTTGGAATAACACCTAGATAAAACTCTATTTTATATTTTTATGCGTGATTCACCCATCGCTCGATAGATGGCGCTGTCTGCAGTTAGCTGAGTTTGTCATACCAAATGTCTATACGAGACTGCATGCGTGCCCATTCTGTTGACTAAGAAGATAAAGTTTCATTCTAGATTTCGAAGATTTTCTGCGTGTAAGGATTTTCTCCCCCCTGCGCGATACCGGCCGAAAATAAACTTTGTTTCAATAATTAGTCAAGTGCGAATCGAGCTCGCATACTTAGGGTTCCGTAGGATCAAGACTAATTCCAATCAAAATATCTTTACCCAGCAAATTCAAAACGAACAAAAAATGCTACTTATACAGTTCAAGGTGCCTGGTGACAGACCGACGGACAGCGAAGTCTTAGTAATAAGGTCCCGTTTTTACCCTTTGGTTACGAACCGCTACAAATGATTGTTAGATTTTTTTTACGCTACATAAGTTAGTACTTGACTGCGATCTCACCTGATGGTAAGTGATGATGCAGTCGAAGATGTTAGCGTACTAACTTGGAAGGGGTAAGTTAAGTCACCCCAGCGGTTTCTACACAGCATCGTACCGGAACGCTAAATCGCTTGGCGGTACGTTTTTGCTGGTAGAGTGGAAACTAGCCACGGCCAAAGCCTCCCACCAGACCAGAGTTGAGCCAATTTAGAAATTATAAAATTCCAAAGTGGCCCGTGGCGGGAATCGAACCCGCGACCTCCCGCTCGAATCCGAGCGCGCGTCCCCTGCGCCACGGAGGTCGTCAGATACATGTTACATCATCCACATCCGGTCGACCACATAGGTCGGATACATCGAAAACGAAAATGTAAACAATTTAAACCCAATACGGTGTGTCAACATTTCTATACATCGATTCGAATATCTAAACTCCGCTTCGGACACACGCGTGCCCAATCTCGACGCGCCACTCGATACGCCGCCGTGGCTGTCAAACCGCGCCGTCATGTGACCATTTCACCTGTCAATTATGTAGCTCTGCGCTTCGAGTGCTCTGTGCGGCGTGATCTGATTCATACACGAGAGCGACGCATTGACGTTTAATTGACAAACGAAGCGAAATGAAAAACGCACAATGCATTTGCCATTTGAGATATAAACAAATACCCATGTAAGTATTAAATTCGTGAAAAGAGAGCTTAAAACTTAGATAGCGTACCTTATCGTTATACGTAAATATACATTAACTCAAAGTTAATTTTGTTTCCTTTTTAGGGTTCCATACCAATTAGGTAAAAATGGAACCCTTATGGTGAGACTTTCTCCGTCCGTCCGTCCGTCCGTCCGTCTGTCACACCCAATTATTTCAGTAACTATCAAAGCTATCGACTTGAAATTTGGAATAGTTTTAGGTAATAGTAACCCAACGCCATTGAAATCACAAAATATTGAAAATCATTTTTATTTCGTTTTAAAAGGGGGGGTAAACCGGGTTGTTGACAACTAGCCCATAAGAATGTTTTCACGTGAAGCTCACAATCTGCAGAATGAGGCGCTATTCACTTCAATGCTGAATCGAAATCGAAGGTAAAACAATTATTACCACACCTCGATAAAACAATTATTACCACAATTAATTTTATCGCTGTTAACTGAACTTTTTGAAAGCGATCGTACCGTCGGATCCAGATAAAATTATATTTCGATTAATTAAATCTCAAAATAACCGCAAACACAAAGGCGAGACAAGTTAAATCAATAGCCCTTTCAAAGGTAACGACAATGATAAATATAATAACCGTAGCAATAAATTAAATACAGCAAGGATCAAACAGGTTGTTTGGAATCAAAGTCGACCCTCCCGCGACAATGTAATCACCCCAAACAATCTCACTATCAGCAAACAAATGTAATAAGACGCACCATGAATATTCATCATCACGACTTATAATATTCGGCACAAATCACAAGCTCAGGCGGGTTTCATACGCAACGGTCAAATATCCGAATTTAAGTCTAATGATAACGAACAGAATGTAATCACCCCAAACAATCTCACTATCATCAAACAAACGTAATAAGATGCACCATGAATATTCATCATCACGACTTATAATACTCGGCACAAATCACAAGCTGAGGCGGGTTTCATACGCAACGGTCAAATATCCGAATTTAAGTCGAATGATAACGAACAGAATGTTAACACCCCAAACAATCTCACTATCATCAAACAAACGTATTAAGATGCACCATGAATTTTCTTGATTACGACTTATAATACTCTCGGCACAAATCTCAAGCTGACGCGGGTTTCATAAGCAACGGGCAAATATGTCGACTGTCCACGAACATAATGTTATCACCCCAAACAATCTCACTATCAGCAAAGAAACGTAATAAGGCGAATATTCTTCACACGACTTATAAATGACTCGGCACAAATTACAAGCTGACGCGGGTTTCCTACGCAATGATACCTATAATAATCGAATTTAAATCGACTGTCCACAAAAATAAAATATTATCACCCTAAACAACCTCATATAAAAATTTCAACCTCATAAAAGATTCGTCATGACTTATACTACTCGAAACAAGTTATGAGGTGAAGCGAAATTCATTTTAACAAAAATTATAACTTTTAATTTTTAAACAAAAAAAATATAACAAAGAAATTCATTGAGATGTACCACGTAAGTTGGTTTTATTCAATAAGTTTTTTTCTTACGGAAGAATGTTACAATTCTTCCTGTTTTAGAACAAAAACAAACATGATGAGATGTTTGATGTTAATTCATCATCGCATTTTATAATACTCAGCACAAGTCATAAACTACAGCGACAAATGGGATAGACTTTGAAACATGAAAAAGTCTTAATATACGGGCGTTGTGAAATATTGTTTCAAATCTCGTAGCTTATACAAAACAATGTCATATAAGACTTTGCATGGATCCAACCCTTAATATTTATCAAAAATCGCTGTAAGCTTACAAATCGAAGCCACAAACAAGATAGCCAAGAAAATGGAAAATGTTATTCGGGACCCGAATCCAATTTAGTTACAGTTACAGCCTTCATTTAGTTTAGGAAGGATTTTGAATATGAATAAAGCAATGAAGGAGTTTCTTATCCTGTAGTGTAAAGTAATGTTATTATTTTATTTTGCGAAACTAATTTCACGTTTCTTTGTACAAATATTTGGAGTAATTTTCACCTGACGAAACAGCCGAAGATGTTATCGTACTAATTTGGAATGAGTAAGTAATCCCAAAAATTTCTACACAGCATCGCGCCAGAACACTTGATCGCTTGACGGAGCGACTTTGCTGGTAGCCCGGTATTTAGCCACGGCCGAAGCCTCCAAGTAAAGAAGACTTGAACCAAATTCGTTCGTTCGTTCTTTTATCTGACGGACGTTCACAGCTGGACAAAGGCCACCTGCAATGATTTGAAACCGACACGGTTCTGCGCTACTTGTATCCAGCGACTTCCCGCGACCTTCTTAATGTCGTCAGTCCATCTGGTCGGAGGTCTGCCAACACTGTGTTTTAATAAACCGTGCGGGGTCGCCATTCCAGCACTTTGGGTCCCCAACGTCCGTCGGTTCTACGAGCTATGTCCCGCCCATTGCCACTTCAGCTTCGCGATACGTTGAGCTATGTCGGTGACTCAGGTTCGTCTACGTGTCTCCTCATTTCTGATTTGATCACGTAGAGATACTCCGAATAGATCTCTTTAGCACCCGCTAAGTGACTCTGAGCTTTTTTATTTAGGGATGAAATCGCAGACAGTAAAATCAACAGTGCAATTAACAAAATTATTATTAATCATTATCATAATGTTTTCTATAAATAAAATTCTCTCAAATGAATAAATAATAATAATTGTTTGAATATCAGGGCAAGCGACAACGCGTGATCAATTTATTAAATTATTATGGTAATTGGTATCGTAATTAAAATAAATTTTTTATATTAATTACATGTTAATATAAAACACTTATTGATCATTAAGTGCACTTGACAACAAGAGTGGAAATTTGACAGATTATGCGTGACCAACTTTTTAGTTACGAATGTTTTAGATATTGTCTACAGCCACGTTACAAAAACTCATATGAACCGTCTAAAATAAAGATAAAAATGAAAAAAGCATTCCATAATATTCCAAGTGGATCTAAAACGTAAGCCCGCTAATTGGGTACCTTGTTCATTTTTTCCGCACCTTTTTATTGGAGCTAACGAAGTCGCCATTTTGGACGTTTGTGTAACCTTATCATAATAATATTTTTCAGTCAGTTTTTATCTACGGTCTCATATTTTTTTCGTATAATTTAAACATTTTTTTGTTAGAAATGCACCCGGAAAAAATATTATTGCGAGGCCAATTAATTTTTTTAAATTGTCATGTCTTTTCGTTGTCCAAAAATTTTCGTTTGGTACCGACTATAAAAATTGAGTACATATACCCAGACATAATTAGAAAATTAATTTGTGCGTTTCAGTAAGTATTTTTTGAAGACTCATCGCAATTTAGCCCCAATATAAGCGATAGCTTATGTTTTGGGTACTAGATACCTGAAAAATATAGGTATACATCACATAAACATTTAGTCCAGTCGTGGGAATCGAACCCACGACCCCCGATGCAGACAATAGGTTCGCTACCGCTACGCAAATCGGTCGTCTGAACCCTTGCTTTTAAAAAGACATGGAATTTTTGTGTGATTTTATTTATTAACTATTGGGGAAATGTAGCGTATAGTGCAATAAAACCCCACGTGAAAGTAATGAAGAGCTTGTAAGATGTAAGACTATTGACTCATGCTAATCACTACGTGCCGGACGTCCATTTCCCGTACCAAATGTATCTTTTATCGATGATTTTCTAATAAAACTCGCAAAAAGCAACGCGTTCCGGCGCCGGATTAAGAATTCAATCGCTATAAAACTTCCAACATGGCGTTTGGCGTCCGCACAAAGAGTTGGGATATCCGGAAAACTGAATTTTTAAAACCCGATACAAAGTTCGAAAGCAGTTAACTAAAAACACGATGTTAGAGATTGACACATGCCTGACATTTATAACTACACAGCATCAGTGGCAAAAGGTACATTTTTTTCTTCGAATATTTAGATTTGGATTCATGGCATAGTTTGATACCAGCAAAGACGCATCGCCAAGCGATTTAGCGTTCCGGCGCAATTCTGTGTAGAAGCCGTTGGGTTTGATTTTACTACCCCTTCAAAATTAATATGTTAACATCTTTGGCTGCATCATCACTTACCATCAGATGAGATCGCAGTCAAGTACTAACTTGTACAGTGTTAAAAATAAAAATACCACTTTTGGTGTTTCTTCTTTCCAACCCGTGGATTAAAGTTAACCAAGTTTGGTCTTAAATAGTTACACACATTTCATCTTAGGGGTGCTATAAATAAATAAACAAAAAAATTAAATTAACAAAAACAACTTACAAGTCCGCTTATAAAAATTCATCAAATTAAAATCAGCACGAATATTTAATTAGTCTGGAGAAAAACTGATTCCGCGAAAGTTTCCAGCATCCACGCCGTT
This sequence comes from Coenonympha glycerion, assembly GCA_963855885.1. Classification (NCBI taxonomy): domain Eukaryota; kingdom Metazoa; phylum Arthropoda; class Insecta; order Lepidoptera; family Nymphalidae; genus Coenonympha; species Coenonympha glycerion. Next base: position 2,089,553 of record OY979652.1, on the reverse strand, counting down.
AGTTTCCAGTAAAATAAAAAACAAACTAAAACTACGAGCAACACTGAAAACTTCCAGCAAAGCACCTATCATCTATACGTCGTTAACCAGTTCGACGCTGAAGTAACTTGGCTGGCGCACAAATTGTCACTCGGGTCGTTATTACCCCCTAACTGTTTCGACATCTTAATCGGTAGTGCGCCGAATAAAAGTGTCAAAATAAACGGGTGATTATGTATTACGACGTATTAACGAGCGTGAACTGCTTTTCATTTTATGTGACGGCGTGTCACATACGTAATAATTGTGATTACGTTAGTTTTTCAATGAATGAAGTCATTTAATAAAACAGCTACAACATTTTCTCAAACAAGCTTGGCTTTTTTGACAACCTTCTTCGGGATAAATCGAAATGGCTGTACTTAGGCAATCAGCGGTCGGAAAAAGTTGAATGAAAATCAATTTCGATCGTGGTTTGGCGGTCGAATAAATTACATACTAAACTCGTATCTCTCGTGTAATTTAAATATCTTATGTGACGTTCTTTCAATCTGACACATGGCAAACAAGGAGGTAACTCATCAAATGTTTTATTTAAATTTCGAACTGGGTATCAAATAGAAAGCTGTTTATGGAGAAAAAACGCCCTGTCAATGTCATTCAAGTGCCGAGAGCGCCTTGTCGGCTGTAGATCATCTTTCCTTCGCCTGCTGAGCTTTCTTTTCAAGCCAGCATTGAAATAGCACTAAGTAAATTAAATAAAACAATACAAATAAATAATAAAATGCTATACATTAACATAAAAACAGCAGTAGCGTGTAACACCGGCAAACACTCGCACGGTAATGAAATTAATTAATTTCAACAAGCAAAAAGTTTCGCAACGCCGCCGCGCTTGGTACATTTTATAATTTATTGATACGAACATGTGCCAAATAATTCTCTTATAACTGAGTGTAAAACGTAATGAGTACGAAAATAGTACATTTCGATATATGTGCGGAAAGTAAGTCATTTCTTTAGGAGTCCCGGGTTGTTGACCCAAGCCAAAGCCTACCTGACCCAAGTCATTTCTACTCGTCAATACAGTTTACCCGCGCCTTCGGCTTAGGATTCATAAATGACTAACTTTCAACAGTATATCGACATGATGCCGAATTTAGTTTAACCTCAGATTGCGTTCAGTTTCCATAACAGGTGGAAACTGAACGCAATCTGAGGTCGTTTGGCGCTACCGGGTATAAATACCACCCTGTATTACGTTATAACTTTTAAATAAAAAAATAACGAAATTCTCTCGCAGTTCCTATAATTAAAACGAACAACTTTTAACTAAGCTACGAGTACGACATTTTGATCAATATTTTTCATAAATGTAGAGCATTTTTACTATCCTGCTCACAGACCTGTCCTGCGATCGCACGTATTTTTTTACAGCAGGATAATGGCACGTTAGAAACATTGCAATATTTTGAGTGAATGAAAATAATACTGAATTTTAAAACTTATGTTGTAATTTCAACTTTTAATTATAGAAACTACAGGCAGAGATTATTTTGGTATTTTCCTATTTAGCCCTGTAAAATACAATAATAACTAACTTGATAAAGTAATTCCTAATAATGTACAACATGAGCATGATAAGCCATAGGGCATAAATAATAATATACAACATAAACAATAAACATATTATATTAGGTGTTAACTATTAAGCCGTACCACAGACAGCCGACGGTAATTGGTTTCGGTATAACACCTAGCTACTTTTATGATATTGTTATTAGGTACCTACTCTGCTTGCTTTTAACAGTTACCCCCAAAGCTAGCTTGAGTTTACTCAATTAATTAATATATATGTAATGAAATGAGTGACATTTCATTCATTTGAATTTGCCGCGCTTCGCGTATCAGCTGTCTGGCGCGTATCTATGATATAGTGATTAGTGATCTGTGTTTATGATTTAAAATGGCGTGTGACGCGCAGATTGTTTTGTGCATTTTATTGTTATAAAAAACTTATAGAAAGAATGTGATTGAGGACTCGAGATATAGTGAACTTTAAATGTCGTTTCTTTGTATTTCAGGTGAGATAGAAGTGTAATTGTCGTAACTTGATAATAACTTGATAATTGTAAAAACTTGTTAAATAAAACAAAACTTTGTATTTCAGAGAAACAATTTGTGGTTTGCTTTTGGAGATCCTCAATGTCTTATAAAACGACATTTTTGTGAACTAAAAGAAGATGGACCGGCTTCAATTCGAGTTTACAATGATAGCCTCAAATGATGGCAAATCAAATGTATTAGCTATAACCTCAATATCTACTGAAGAAGGAAAATGTTATGTTTTACCCGAGGAACTGAAGCCGGTGAGTCATCATACATATATTGTTAAAACGAACACTTTCACAAAAGTAAAAAATAGCATTAAAAAAAGACACCAGAGTAGAAAAGTATGGATAAAGTTGGATGAAAATCTAAAGAAAACATATGTAGATGAGGAAGGTAATATGCAATTTTTAGATCAATATTTAGATGAAGTGAGCACAACACAAGCAAAGGACAAAAATGACACTTTGCAACAAATCTTGGAACAATTAATAGAAACTACAACTAAGAACGAAAGTCAACATAACTTAAAACATATCTCAGAAAAATTTATTATTGAAAAATTCACAAGCAAAAATCCTAATGCGATGCAATGGATAGAAATTTTTGAAAAAGAGTGTGCGCGCTTTAATATAACAAAAGATGAGACAAAAATAGATATTTTGAGGTTATTTTTAGATAAACCTTGTTTGGATTGGTATAGCTCGATGATCATAAAACTAACAATAAATTCTGAATGGAGTGAATGGAAAAACAAGTTTTTAGAAACTTTTAAAAACCAAGGATGGGACATAGTCACATATGCTCTCGCATTTAGGTATAAAGAAGGACAGTTAATTGATTATTCCATAAAAAAAGAACGGCTTTTATTAGATATAAACAAATCTATAGATTCCAAAACAATGATAGATCTTATTGCAACTGGTTTACCTGGATTTATCTTAAGTAAGTTAAACAGGGATGAACTCAACAACACTACTGACTTGTTCAACGAGATAAGAAAATATGAAGGCACGATGTATAAGAAAAACTCAACTAACATAAAGAGCAGTACATTTTATAATAAAAATAAAACTTATGAGAAGAAGTCATGTAAGACTTGTGAGTCTTTGGACAAAGGAATTAGATATCATCCGGAGGAGTCATGTTGGTTCAAGAAAAATAAAAATGAACCTGAAAAAGTTCTTAAAACTAAAAATGTAAACAATAACTCCATAATTGAAGTAGACATAAATACTGAAAAAAAAACTAGTAAGCACACCATTAATCAAAATCAAGCTTTTATTAGAAAATAAACTAGAAGTGAGTGGTATTTATGATTCAGGCTCACAGATTTCTATAATAAATTCAAGATTAATAAAAGTAAAAGAAAAAAAAGATGATGTGAACATAGCATACATGAAAACGGTTAATGGTGTGAAGAAGATGGATGGCTTGATAACAATAAAAATTGAAATATTTGATTTAGAAGAAGAGGTGGATGTATACATAGTAGAAAATGAAAATTTTGATGATTTCATAATCGGATTAGATATGATAAAGAAATTCAGATTAACCCAAAATGAGAACTTGCAGATAGAACAAAAGAAAATAACAAATAAAATAGACAGGATGTCTAAAGATAACAGAAATGAAGATAATAATATAAAAAAATATACAGTAAATTTCAATGAACACATAGAAACAGAGGAATTTATAAGTATGACAGACCATTTAGATAATCAAAAGAAAATTGAGATAGAGAAAATTATAAAGGAATATAAAACAATATTTGCTAAGGACAAGTATGATATAGGTTCAGTTAAAGATTATGAAGCTCGCATAGATTTACAAGTAAATAAATATTGTAGTAAAAGACCATACAGATGTACAATACAAGATAGATTAGAAATTGAAGAGCAAATATCGATGTTACTAAAGAACAATTTAATAGAAGAATCATACAGTCCTTTCGCTGCTCCAGTGACATTGGCGTTTAAAAAAGGTGAAAATAGAAAATCCCGTTTATGTGTAGATTTCAGAGAGTTAAACAAAATAGTTATACCACAAGCTCAACCATTTCCTTTGATAGATGATCTAATTATTAAAACTAGAAATTGCAAGTATTTTACTACACTAGATATAAACTCAGCATTTTGGGCAATACCATTACGGGTGGAAGACAGAAGTAAAACAGGATTTGTCACACAAGATGGCCACTTCCAGTGGACCTGCCTCCCTTTTGGCTTGAAAACATCACCAGCAATTTTCCAGAGAATCTTAAGCAATATTCTAAGAAAACACAATCTCACAGGATACTCTGTTAACTATATTGATGATATTTTGATATACTCGTCTACCTTTGAAGAACATATAAGGCACATTAGAAATGTATTAGAGGCAATAATTAAAGAAGGCTTTAGACTGAAGTTTAAGAAATGTACCTTTGCTTCAGACTCGGTAAAATACCTCGGCCATATAATCCAGAACAATTCAGTAAGACCACTAAAAGACAATTTGATTTCAATAAGGAACTTTCCAACTCCTAAGACGCAAAAGAACATCAGACAATTTTTGGGAAAAATAAACTTCTACCATGACTATATACCAAGAAGTGCAATTATCTTAGATCCATTACACAATTTATTACGAAAAAACGAGAAATTTGTATGGTCAGAGAAATGTGAAGAAGCATTCAATCTGATAAAAAGATATTTATGTTCGCAACCGGTCTTGGAAATATTCGACAAAGACTTACCAATCAAAATCTTTACCGATGCATCTTTGGAGGGCATTGGAGCAATATTAAAACAGACACAACTAGATGGTAAAGACAAACCGGTGGCATATTTCTCAAAAAAATTGAATGAACATCAAAAACGGAAAAAGGCTATATATTTAGAATGTCTTGCTATGAAAGAAGCTGTTAAATATTGGCAGCACTGGCTCATCGGAAAACAATTCACCATTTACTCAGATCACAAACCTCTAGAGAACATGAACATTAAATGCAGGACAGATGAAGAATTGGGTGATCTCACATACTACCTATCTCAGTATGACTTTACCGTAAAATATATACCTGGTAAAGAAAATGTAGAAGCAGACTGTTTGAGCCGAAACCCTGTATTAGAACCAGAAGATAACAGAGAGGAAACATTGAGAATAGTTAATTTAATACAAATAAAAGATATAGTTGGAGACCAAGAGAAAAATGAAACAATAAGAGAAAAGAAACAAAATTTAATACTAAAAAATAATATCTATTATAAAAAAATAAAGAAACAGGAAAAGATTATCCTCTCAGAAGAATTTAGTAAAAAACTTATAAAAAAGGTGCATGAAGATTTATGCCATATTGGGATCAGACAACTGCAGAAAAAAATAAGTTCAATATATACGGCTATAAACCTAACAAAAAATATCATAAATATTTGTAAAACATGTGAAATATGCATAAAAAATAAATCAAGATGTCAAAAAAAATTGGATTAATGTCACAACTGGGACCAGCTACCAAACCATTTGAAATAATGTCAATGGATACTATTGGTGGATTTGGAGGATCTAGGTCTACAAAGAAATATCTACACCTTTTAGTAGATCACTACACAAGATATGCATTTATTGCGACTTCGAAAACCCAGAATGCATGCGACTTTATAAATTTAACAAAGAAAGTACTAGAGACAGATGAGATTGGAATTATCCTGACAGATCAATATCCGGGCATAAATTCAAGAGAATTTAAACAATTTTTGCAGGAAAATAATATTAAACTAATTTTTACAGCCGTGAATACACCATTCTCGAACGGCTTGAATGAAAGATTAAACCAAACAATAGTAAATAAAATAAGGTGTAAAATGAATGAGAAAAATAATAAGAGAACATGGACAACACTGGCAAGAGAATGTATACAAAAATATAATGAAACAGAACACTCCGTTACAGGTTTTGCACCAAAATATTTACTGGATGGTACAAATGTCAGTATTCTACCAAATGAATTCAAAACGATGGAAAAGGAAGACAAGTGGATTGCTGATAGAAGATTGGCATTAGAGAATACAATAAAATCTCATGAGTATAACAAGAAAATATTTGATAGAAATAGAAAAATGCAAGAATTTAATGTAGGAGACAGTGTATATGTAGAAAATGGAAATAGACTGAATAGAAAGAAATTAGACGAATTAAAAATAGGCCCTTTCAAGATAATAGAGAAAATATCGAATTCCATTTATAGGATTGATACAGGCAACAGAAAAACAGAATCAACATTATTTCATATAACAAAATTGCAACCTGTCATAACAGAGGCTGAAGAAGATGAAGGAGATGATAATGAATATGAAGATGACTTATAAGTACATTTTACAGATATATTGCTTAGAATTTTCGCTCTTAGGGGGGGAGATGTAATGAAATGAGTGACATTTCATTCATTTGAATTTGCCGCGCTTCGCGTATCAGCTGTCTGGCGCGTATCTATGATATAGTGATTAGTGATCTGTGTTTATGATTTAAAATGGCGTGTGACGCGCAGATTGTTTTGTGCATTTTATTGTTATAAAAAACTTATAGAAAGAATGTGATTGAGGACTCGAGATATAGTGAACTTTAAATGTCGTTTCTTTGTATTTCAGGTGAGATAGAAGTGTAATTGTCGTAACTTGATAATAACTTGATAATTGTAAAAACTTGTTAAATAAAACAAAACTTTGTATTTCAGAGAAACAATTTGTGGTTTGCTTTTGGAGATCCTCAATGTCTTATATATATTTAAGTTATATAGCCCCATTCTCTTTTATACCTGCTTCTATTCTAACTAATACTTGACCAATATCAAACCTTTTTCATGAATCACAATCAGACACGTGTCTTCTCTCAGAATGGTTGCACATAATTATAGCAAAAATAAAAAATACTAACATAAAAAATATTCGCAGTCTAGAATTCTAGACTAACGAGGCAATTCAATAAAAAATAAATTGCTTTTCTTTCCTTACCTTTTTTTCCTACGTGCGATAGTAACCCGTCCAATGCAAGCGCTGGTCCTAATGACCCCGTCGTCGAGGCGATGTTAAGCTAGGTGGTCACTTGGAGAAACGGGCAGAGTCGCATCGCCAAGCGGAAAAAAAATTCCTGCTCTAAATGGCAATAATAAAAAATTTGTAGGCAATAGTATACATTCAACTACACTATCGATTAGGTATAGGTTCCTGTTTTCTGTTTTTTTTTCGAACGTGCAAAAATCAGCTGTTGAGCCGTTTCTCCGTACGTGATTAAAGAACAGACTAAAAAACAATACTAGTATGTGCTTACGTGCTTGTTGACAAAACTGGCACTTCGCACTTTTGATGAACTTTTTACTATTATTATTGGCCCGAACCACTTGGCACTGTGAACACCTAGCTTTAGAACGCGGGACTGGGAGCATTTAATAACGATCTTACAACTCTGTATCAGGGCATCTATCGGCAGGCAAGCGTTTATTTCCTGCCAATAGATGAAATATGCTGATTTTAGTTCTGGCTGACGGATGATTTGTTTATTCCTTGCTTTTTTTAGTTTTAATACCTATATGAAGATATATTTTAACTTGCCAATAAATTAGACTATTACTCCGCAACAGACAAATGAACATAATACATACCGCAGCATCCACAGTAAAATGTTGACTCCGAAAAAGTATTACAAAAAATTACCAACTTTAATAAGGTATTACGACTTGAATATTTAACTGTGTACGTAAGTAGGTATATCATTTGTGCAATCGAAAAACCTACCGTCAGTCGTTACCTTTTTATTTTACTGACATAAAAACCGTATCATAAATCCAGAGTATAATTAAAAGTAAATATATAATGATGTAAAAAGCGCAACACAATTCAATGCAGTTGGATTATAAAGCGGTAAAATATGGCACGTGAATAAATAAAAATTAAAAAGTAAAACATTTTATAAAGGAAAAGGGAGGATTATTTCAGAATTGCAATTTATGCCGAGTTCTAAAAGCAGTTTACTATTTCCCCTTTCATCGTTTTACATCGTAAATGTTTATTTTTTGGCAGACAAACTGAAGTACAAAGCGACCGGCCCTCGGCACAAACGACCTGATGTCATTTGTGGTGTTAAATTGCCGGAAAGAAAACCCCTTATCATCCCTTCTTGGTACACTCGGCAAAGTTACTAATAAGATGTTTTTTATTTGATTTAGGTACTAGCAGCTTTCTCTTATAGTTTTTATAGGTAGTTAGTATAATGTCGGTTATATTTTATTCATTCTTCTTTCTCCTTTAGTAGGGACCAAGCCACCTAGTGCCAAACCTCTGGATTTAAAAGTTTTTCTACAGCATATCTGAGGATTTTTTTATTGTATATAGATTTACGCTTGACCACAATCTCACCCGATGGAAAGTGACGATGTGGTCGAAGATGGAGAGTGCTTACCTAGAAGATGCCTATTGACTCTTTTATTTATTGTATGCGTTATGTTTTAAAAGAGTTGTTATGCCTGCCAATTCACTCTTAATTAACCAACGTGACGGGATTTGGCCGAACCCCTCTTATTCTGGAAGGAGATCCATGCCCATAAATGAGCTTAAGGGGTAGAAAAAAATTGGGTCACAAAGGCAGCGAAGTAAAAAAGCAATTGCTTTAATAAGGAGTGACCAAGTAACAAGACATACTAGCAAAATTAAGTTTTCAGTGCTGAACATGAAGTACTTAGAATCGTTAAGGTCAGGAAAACACATAACAAAGGCCTTCCAAGGACTCTACAATTAGGTAATCCACAAAGCTCCATCTTCGTAGGCCGAGAGCAAACTCGTCACAATATCAAAGCAACAGGCCCCTCACACAACGACCCTCTGGGAGGATTAAACTACCGGAAAAAGTGCCCTTATCATCTTTACTGTCGCCCCCCACCCGTGTCTGCGTTGTTCCTAAGTCTATTTGCTTTCGTTAAGGGTTATTGAGTACAAACTTTTTTATGAGTCCATAACTCATTACTGTCGTATTTTTAGCGAGTGTCCTAGTGCACGATAACTTAGGGGCTTGCATCGCTTGTGCAACTACGAATCCTCGAATTCTTTGGCCACATTACAAGAAAGGAAGATACCATTGAACGCCTGGTGGTTTAAGGACGAGGAGAAGGCATGCGTTCACGGGGTCCAATCCTCTACAAATTCTACAATATAGACTTTATTATTGATAGGCTTGCGCTTAACTACAATCATGTCTGATGGACAGAACTGATGAGGTCTGGGATGATGCGTACTTGCCTAGAAAATGCCTATTCACTCTTCTCTTGAAGGCACCCACTACACTTTTCTGGGAACACGTAAGCTAGAAGGGCATTCCACACGTTAGCGTTTCGTATCAAAAACGTGGAAGAAAAACGGTTCGTTCGAGTTTGCTGATGCTATTCGCTACGAATTCATCCCTCACCGAATGTTCCCGCAATATTACCAATAGAAGCCGTTTAAGGATGACCGCTAAAGCCTGCGTAACAGATTTTCATTCACCATCGCATCTCATACGCACGACCACTCTTCCAAGAGTGGTCGTACAGAACGACGGAGAACAGAGTCATAGACTTTTTGACATTACAGAAGTATGTAATTTTGAGGAAAGACGATAAAACAAATAACCGTAAACAAAATCGCGTGTATAAAGGTCCTCAATGCGGTAGTTAGTACAAAAATGTTCCCCAATCGGCTGAAGCGGGCAATCTTTAGAATAACTACCGTCAAATATAATGCGCTTATGCCATAACAACGAGGCACTTAATGAGCTATAAGAAGGCGTGGAATTTCAGACCAATTATGACGGGAATTTTCAGATGAAATCTGTGAATTTTCTGAATCCCTCGCTCTCCCTTACTTAGGGTTCGTTTCCACTGATCGCGTTAACGACGAGCTGAGCTGAGAGTATACACAAAATATAGTATCTACTTCGCTATAATACAATTACAAATAGCACAATAAAGCAAATTTGTTTCAATTGTATCACTGAATCACAAAATAATTTCACATAATAGAACTATTGAGTAATATCGCAGATTTAGCAGTATTTCGCGTATTTAGCAGAATAGCTCAAGGAGAAGCGAACGAACGAGAATTTTATTCATTTCACAAATGCCTGTCATCCTCCTACTTTGATCTGAACCTACATACTATAAAATTGCCAAGCATCACATTATTGTGCAAGCATGCCTACTTACGGTGGAAATTAAAAACCTATCCTTTCCATATTTGTCCTTGTATTCATGGAAATCTGTATACGATAGTGTTATTAATTCCGACTGAAACTCGACAATTTCGCCAGGGAGGCAACAAGTTTAATTACAGTTTTAATGTTTATATCAAAAGTAAACAGGCACCTTTTAGGTAAACACATAATGGGTAGTTGCGAGCGATTACCTACAGCCAAGAAGTCCCCGCTCCGCTCATCTCAGCTTGTCTCGCCAAAGTGGCATGGTACCTTTACTCCCGTACCTCGCTTGCTATCAGTTATTCCAATTTCACGGGCGACCGAACAAAACTGAATCCACCATAAATCTGAATGCGTGTCGCGAGTATTAAGCGATCTGGGTTGAAAATTTAAAATATGATTGAATTTATTGAATTTTAATTACTTTATAAAGCTTTTCATGAGTCAGTTCGATAGCGTCGCAATATTATATGTGACAACTAGTAATTTAAAAAGTTGAAACCGAATTAATACGTCACTTAAAAGTAAAATAAGAACATCTAAATATAACGTTTGTAAAACCAAATTATCAACAAAATTATATAAGAATTGATGAAGATGTTGTGAAGCTTTTATTGTACACCCAAAAAGTAACCCACAAAAATTCAACCACAAATAAGAAGAAGATATACAACAATGAGGCGGACTTATCGCTTACTAACGGTCTCTTCCAGACAATTTCAGGTAGTAAATAATTTGGTAGTAGGAAAGTAATATATAAACAGTAAACTTGCATTCTAATAAGTGCTATTAGATATAAAATATACATACGCCATAGTTGCCTAGAAGTATCAAGACTTAAACTTAATAAACCTATATTTAAGATCCCCGCATTCTGAGCTAAGCTGTGTACACACGAACATATTGATATCATATACTCGTAATATCTGGGGCCGAGATATAAGACAAAACCCCTTTATCCACTATCTCATACTATGTGTACCCCACTTAAATACAGGGCTTAACTGGAGACATTTAGATGAAACGATTTATCTTACGATCGTTCAATATCGTATCAATGTTGGTGAAAATCGTACACTAGGTACTATTCTTTTACTTTTAACTATTCTTCCTTAAAGTGTTTTAAAGATACTGAGTGATATTCTAAATTTTTTATCACTATTGTTTCGTATCAAATACGATAAATAGCTCTAAAAAATTAAGTAACAAAATCAAGTTGCAAAGTTACTATTTTCCATTATTACTTAACACTTAACTGCCTGGGAGAACACCTTAATTATAATAGTCTAGGATCCCGCTATACAACGATCTTCACTGAGCTGTTTATTGGATGAAAACTATTTTATATCCAATTTAAAATGTCAATAAATATATCGCAAGTGGGTTGCCTAAAAAAATTCAGTCCAGGGTATGACTAATTAAGAATTAAAAAAAAAAAACATTGTAACATGGACTCCTATTTGTTACAGTTTAGTTGACATCGTAGTTCAAATTAGATTGGATGTTATAAATAGTGCTTTTTGCCAGAAATACTTTCCTGGCTGACGAAAGTATTTCTGCTCTATATATTTTGGCAAAAGAAAGTTAACGGATAATAAGCACAATTGCAATTTGCGACCTGAATCGCTCATCCAATCTAATTTGAACTAAGATGTCAACGGAACTCTAACAAATAGGAGTTCATGTTACAATGGATTTTTTTTAAATTCTTAATTAATCATATCCTGGACTGAAATTTTTTAGGCAACCCACTTGCGATATATTTATTGACATATTTAATTGGATATAAAATAGTTTACATCCAATAAACAGCTCGGTGAAGGTCGACCTTACTTGGGATCCCCTACTATAATTAATCGTTGGAAATCCACAACCTCGAACGCTAATAAAGCGAGGCTCAGGTCTCATCTGTCAAAATCTCTCAAAACTATTGGTTCCAAAAGCGCCAGTATTGAAATAGCATAGAATAGAGTGACTTAAATATAACGGAAATAATGTTTATTGAACTCATCAGTATCTATTAAAAATTACTTCTACGACGACACGATACGATCCCAATCGATTGCGACACGAATCGCATCGTTAAGTAGAAACCGTCCCGGGTTTATCGAATAAGCCGGTCCGGCCGTCGGCCGGGGAGTTATCCGGTCCGGGGCTAATAAAAGCTCCATTCGAGATTTCATTGACGGATCTCGACGAATAGGATCGTTTGATTTATTACGTCTTGATTCGGACCGTTCGCACTTAAGGGTTATTCAATATTATTCAAATATAGATCTGGAGTGTTTATTTAAACACGGTAGGCAAATGGGATGATTTTGATCAGTTTAATCAGAACTTGTGAATAAAGTAATCAAACTAATTTCCATTCAAAGTTTAATCTTCGTAAGTTAATTAATAATCATACAAAAGTCGTTTTAACTCAAAATAACTCTCTCAAACCTTTTTCACCACTTCTACTTTGTGTTAGTTTTCTTTCAGCTGGCCAAGTGCTGGCAGGCTTCACACAAGGGTTCCTTCCTTTGTGGGAGTTACCTAATTCATATTTAATTTAAATAAGACTGACTTTAACCCAGCCATAAATTAAGTAATAAACCCGAAAAACTGAATCAAACAAATCCTTGTAAAATTGTTATTTCTATAGCCATTTGTTAAGTCGACGACCAGAGGTATTCTTGGTTAATGCCGTTAGTAATAAAAGTAGTCAAGCAAAGAGTGTCTTCCCCGAAACTCTTATAAAGGAATCACTAACAAGACAACCTCTCAATCCGGCAACTTTACAACTTTTAACAGTAGATTGAGTTACGCCCTGTCCGAATACACCGGCCGTTCCACGTCCCAAGATCCTATTTCAAGTGAAATCGACACTAGTTACCGCCCTTCCCTTGATAGGGAGTTGACCATTTTCAGCTGTTCCTTCCATCAAATTACCGGACCACTGGGTCAATGAAATACGGCTAATTTTGTTTCAATCTATGAACTCAATCAATTGGAGTGATGACTTTCCTCTTGATCGTGTTGGGAAGGTTATAGTGGTGACACGAAACGTATGCCGTAAGTTCCAAACAAATGCCGGCTCGACGAAGGAGAGGAACAAAATAGTTTGAGACCTTAACAGTTACTGTAACGTTTGTGTTTCATCATTCTTTGTAAAGAATTTCTAAAAAAAAAACAACAACGGTCATTGTACAACTTAATATTTATTATACCCAATTTATAGGTAAGTTTTAATCATCATTGCTTTCCATCAGGCATATCATTTTCGTCGAGCGCAAAGTGCAAACGTACGATGATTCATTTTTGGATTGCATTTAAATATTTAAGAATATATTTTTGATAGAAGTAGATTCAATTTGCCGCGTTGGTTGTAGCGTCCTTTTCCTAAAAGTACAGCAAACGACGCAAACCGTGCGCATGTACTTGTAACGACAATTAATTCTAAGCTAATATAGAACGTCTACTTTTAGTTTAAATATTTACACAAATTTCGTCTCTTGACCGCGTTTCTCAGCGGATTTCAAGAGCGGAAAGTTCCGACATGGCTGGCGATGTGTTTTCAAGCGATCCGGCTCGAAGGACCGAGTTTGCTCGAGCGAGGAAAGGCATTAGGATCGTGTTATCTTTGTGCCAGTCCGAGTTAAGTGCCTTCATTAAATGTTTTTTTTTATAACACTAGTAACGACGACAGGTAGTTAAGGGAGACAATCCGAGGGAACCCAATACCTGATCGTTATTCTTATAGAGTGTTCAAAGGTGTGTAAAGCCTGACAACTAGCAGTGTAGAAGCGTAATGGGACTTAGCTTATCTGCCAGTGTGAGATATCTATCAGCAGTTGGAAGTAGTTTGTCTAGCGCGTGAATGTTATAACTATTCTAAAACTGCATCTACCCTGCTACAGGAATAATCCACGAGCAAAAACCAAATTCTTTCTAAAGGAGTTTGCTTATGGACATTAGACAGTGCTCTCAAAAAAGCGTGGGTGACATCGCACACACCCATTAATTAATCAAATTGTTAAAACTAAAATAAAATTATAGTATCTTACAAATTCCTTATTATTTGTTTAGGGATTTTTTTTCTTTTTAAAATCCCGATTATTTTTATGTCCGCAGTGTCAGTTGACCATAGGCCAATTGTGTCAAATATTTCTGAAATGCAGGAACCGCACAGAAGACGCAGAAAGCAAACAATCAATTTATTGGGCAAACTGTCGAAAAAAATACCGTCCCCCCCCTTATCTCCTAAGTTTACCAATCGAAAAATCTCAATAGAAGTTAACGTATATTTTACAGGAAAAATAAAATCAACTCGCTGACTAATATACTTTTTTTGATAATAACAATAATCTACCAAAAACAAAGTTACGTTTGCGGTTTGCTAACAAAAGTACCTACATGTAAATTATACTCGTAAATTCATGATTAAAAGTGATTCTTTCAATGTTTTACTTCTTTTATGGTATGGAACCCTCGGTGCGCGAGTCCGACTCGCACTTGGCCAGTTTTTGAACGTGGGCGAACGTGGAGACCGAATCCAGAAATTCCGTAACGAAAATAACCTAACACCCCCCACTCCGACCGGCCCGCTCTATCGCGGGCCATGAGCGTGGAGACCGAATCCAGATATTCCGTAACGAAAATAACCTAACACCCCCCCACGTTTTTTTTTCAATTTTATATAAATCATCTAACCTTGATAATGATGAAATAAATCGATATTATACTTTACTTCGAACCTACTACGTCAAATAATGTAGTAATCACTGTTCTACGTTTGTATAAAGAAAGTGCCGACTTGGGCCCTCTTAAACACAGAAACTTTAGGACCGAGGCGTGTATTTGCTCACCAAAATTGTAGTAAACAACCTTCAACTCCTCAGTGGCCTCAGTACCTAAAGACATCTGAGGATACAGCCTTACCTGTAAACAAAATAATAAAATGTAAACAAACCGCAAACAGTCCCAAGTGTCGACTAGGCTAGGAATAGGGTTGACAACAATAATATTTTAAATTATTCAAAATATGGGTAAAATATATTTCCTCTACTATTGTGTCTAAAATTTATTAATCACTAGCTTAATGAGTCGAAATTTCAAAAACGCTTGAACAAATATTTGTGCCTACATACAAACTAATGGTTTTGTTGCCGACCATGCACTTGCAACTTTCATAGATACTTTCAACTATTTCAAGCCATTCTCAAGCCTCTTTTTCCCAATTAGATTTCAGTTTCAGTTCAGTGGTTTTAGGTGTGATAACGTAGGGTAACTCTGTATGAGTATATCATTAACAGCTCTGAACATAATACAAAAAAATAATGCAAGTGTCGTCACTGGGTTGAAACGAAGTTCACTGTTGAAGACTGGGATTTTCGTAGATTTTCACATACCTATCGGGATTTTCGTGACGGATAAAATCTACCTGCTTTCGCCTAGCCACATTTTGTACTGTCCGAAAAGAAACTTCGTTTCAATATGTATAACCTTACAAACAACATAATCCGCAAAATCATATGTTCTTCGTTAGCTTTGTTTACGCTGAACACTTCGCTTTTATTAGTAATCGTAACTTCGCGTGAAAGAAAGTTTTTTTCATTATGGTATTTATCTTGAAATATTGCTACTTAGACGATACTCTATGTTTTGCGTGACAAAATAATACCTAAATGTATCATTCGAAACAAACGTTAAAGAGGTCCCACACGACATCACCTAGTAAGTAGGGTTGTCACATTTAATCATAACATAGTTTATGCAAAATTGTACAAACAAAAACCACTACCTTTTTCCGCGTAACTGTAAAGAATGCGATGCGTAAATTCCATTATTACGGGTAAAAAAATGACACAATACGCCCGTATACAACGATTCATTTTATAGGTATTATGGTATTGGTAGGTATATCTGCGCAAATTATGAAAATACATTTAATAGTAGGTACAAGGGTGGAAAGTAACTTTACAATACCGTTGGTTAAGAATGGCGTACTTTCAGAAGCTATCAATTATGGTTCGAAACTTAAATATATTCGATTTTCGACAAATGTTCATGTGAAAATAGTGATCTTAAAAGTGGTAATAATTTTTTATTTCTATCATTTATTTTCATTACAATTAAATAATATTTTTAACAATGTTCCTAAAAAATTACAAAAACACGTTTAAAAATATTAAAAAATTGAGTCCACCACTGGTCGCGGAGCCTTAACGACCCAAGCTACCAGTGGTCAGGGTTCAAGAGTGAGGAACCTCCTCACAATGCGTGCCGTTTCCAGGACCACTGCTTTCTGTATACGGCCCTTGATCCAACAGTTGAGCGAAAGCTTCTTAAGATGTTGGTCGAAGTTTTTCGCTATAAGACCGTTAACTGAAACGACTATCGGAACAATAATCGTCGAGTTCACACTCCACATGGCGGTAATCTCATGAGCAAGGTCTAAGTACTTTGATAATTTTTCCTTCTCCGCTTTCATGAGATTCTCATCATGTGGAATGGTGATATCCACAATTATTGCACGGCGCGCCGAACGGTCGACTATTACTATGTCAGGTCTATTGGCAGCAATATACCTGTCAGTTATAATCGACCGATCCCAGTAGAGCAATGCACTACTATTCTCCAGAACTGACGCAGGGTCGTACCTATAGTACGGTATCTCAACATCTACGAGGCCATACTTTACATAATTTTATTGTTAAAGTGATAATTAAATATTCAAAACCATTTTTAACGTTCATTATTTAACAGAATTTTGAGAATTCAGTCCGACTCAATTTTTCGTTGTATAAAATCTATTCGATTTTATACTGAGCATGAAAAGGTTGCACATATAAATTTTCTTAAAAAAAAAATTACATATAAATAATCAAACGAACTGCTAAAGCAATGGTCGAGCTCGTAAACAAGTCACCCCGTTAAAGAAGCCTGTGCAAAAAATTTAATTTCTAATCATGATAGTCTCTGAAATTAAACATTAAAAATTAATTGCGTGCCAGACTTATCAACCAAGGCATTAGTGCAATAATCCTACTTTTCATCCTTAAGTTAACAAGCATGTAACATGGTAATTTTCTACTTTATTTGATTGCTAACCCTATCGTATAGTAAAAGAGCAATCACTTCACAATTTTGACATAAAATCGTTCTTATAGAGCGATACAAAAAAAAATTTAACAAGTGCTGGTTAAGTACCGTAGTCTATAAAAATGAAGTGTGTGTTTGATTTAGCATGATACCGAATTCCATACATCCATGGTCTTTTATGTAGGTTGATGATATAAATAAAGGAAAATCCTTCCATGACGTAAAGGTTACGTCTTTTGACACTCATATCTTTACCAAGCTCTTTAAGAATATTACGCTTACGAGACACCGTTTTTTTCGTACATAAAAGTGTATAGAAATATATATATAAAAACGGAAAAAGGCTTTTCTTGTCCGTACGCCTCGCCGCCGCCGGGTCACGCAATGTTTTGTGATATCAACGAATTCCAGCCCTCTTATCGGGGTATATTGCGGTGCTGAAGGATTTAATATTATTATGTGGAGAAAAAATGGTTATAATGGTTCTGAGGCTACAACTACTTTCGTATTAGATATTTTTGGTCGAACAACGAAATAATTCATTTTTAATGGGACATATACAGACACTCAGATGTCAACTATACTTACAACTATGTATTCACTATGTGTTAAAATTCAAGTCTGTAACTGTCACGGTTCTAGAGATAAAATCCTGGTGACAGACGGACGGACGGCGAAGTCTTAGTACCTAATAGGGAACCGTTTTTACCCTTTAGGGGCCTTATTCTGTTTCGTTCACTTAGTTAGTAACCCAAACTGGGTTATTAACTAATAAAACGGAGGCAAAAATCCTATTTTTGTATTCTTTTTGTACAAGATAGCAACTAGCATGGTATACTGATGTGATACCATGCCGACCTAGGTTGGTAATTTGTGCAAAAATAAGATTTTTGCCTTCGTTTTCTTAGTTAATAACCCAGTTAGGGTTACTAACTAACTAAGTGAACGATACAGAATAAGGCCCTAGGTACGGAACACTAAAAACAACTAGCTTATTAGAGCGATTCGTGATAATAATAATGTGGAATAAGGATTTCATTTTCGCAATTCCCTTTCTTTGTAAACAACAACATTGTACCTCGCATCAAAAGTGCTCCGACCTAAGAAATAAACACGCTCGCTGAGCAAAGCTCTGATCAAGTAAATACTAAATTTCTCCTCGTGGGGTCAAACATCGATAGACAACATCTAGAGAGTCTTAAGCTCCTATTCAACCAACTGTAGGAACACAGGACCCCGGCTTTGTACTGCACTTTAATTAAAAGATACACGAATATAAGACGCGTACTGGAACAGCTTCGTTGGCGAATCTTTAAAGTTCGAACGAATCTAGAAAGCAATCTGAGTGTTGATAGGCAGTTTCAGATGGCGCCAAAACCATAAAAAAATGATTTAAAAAAATGGCACTCCGGAAGCGTCAACAGAGGTGAAAACTAGAAAATGTGAAAAAAAAATTACGGATGTATTTTTAAATTCTCAGACTACACTACAGATACTTAAGTACAGAATAGGTGCAAATGTGTCGTTTACAGCGACGAGTTCAATAGTTTTAGCCATCTCAAAACGCACGTTAAGAATTTTTCACTTCAAAAGTTGCCCCCGCAAAGCTCCAAGAAAACGAAAATAAATTGTACAACCATTGCCGGTAACCATAACAACCCAAGCATCACCAGCCAATTGGCGCCTTGGCTGTAAAACCTATAAAACATTAACCAATCAGTGCCTGCGCGACTAGACCAATGGAACCATTAACCCAATCAGCTGCATAGATGTGCTCTAATGATGTGAATTGCTGCAGAATCGGGGTACTGATTGGTTCACGGTCGAGTTGTAAGAAAAAGACGCCATACAAAAGAAGAGAGGGGCAAACGTTAGTGGAGAGAGGGCGCCACTGCCGAGCTCTTTCTAGTACAATCGTAGATCTGTGTAGGGTAGGTTACATTCAGCAGGGGTCACAATTATCTACATCGCGTGCAATGTAGCGGCAACTAGCGGAACAGAAACACACTAAACACGCCCATTGTAGCCCTCCACACGACATGATTTTGCTGAGATTGTGGTCGTAAAGTCCACGTCTCTAATACCATTGAAAGGTTCAACATTTTGAATCGTTTGTAGTTACAGGCAAAATAAAATACAAGAAACGCGCATAAGTCCCCTTCTTTTCTTCCAAATTGCTAAATTACTGGTGTACCTATATCCACATTTCTAGATGTAATTCTATTAAATAGGAAGAAAATATGGCGACGAAACGGATACTCGGTTACCATTCGGTAACATTAGCTATCAGACCGTATACAGGATTTGAAAAGAAAAGTCTAACTATAATTTGATCCTTATAATTCGATATCTTAGCGTATAAACTAGTTCGTTATTAAACGTCGAACATATTTTATTCCGAGAACTATACAAGTAAGAGCCTAAAAAGGTTTCCCCCATATTCCTACATCAGCATACCTCTTCGTAGGTGCATGAATAGAGGAATCTGCCGACATTAGCGAGGCGGCGAGGCCTAACCGATAATCGCTTTCGAACGGGCTTCTAATTGCTGGCCGCGTCTTGATTGCAGCGGACGACTCAGCACTTTTATTCAAATATGGGATCGAGTGTTAAGCTGAGACCAGAAATATCGTAACTCATATAATACCTATAGGAAAAAAATTAAAAGAGTAGCAAAAACATATAAAACGCAAATTCTAACTAAGTATTCGAAATCCGGCCGAATACCAGATAAAAATAGCACTTTTTCTATGTCAAAGATTATATAAAGTTTTTGAAACACTTATTAGTAGCTGACCTGGCAAAAGTTGTTTTGTAAAAATTAATAACTTAGGTAAGTATACAAATAATAATTTTAACATACCTAATTAATTTATAGAAATTAATTCTCATTTAGCGGTTTGAATAATGGTTTACATCGTATTCTCAGACCTCCCGAACTAAAATACATAAAATTCTGTTAAACCGTTTCGTGGGAGTTTCGTTACAAACACTGTGCCACGAAAGATTAAATTTAATATCAGATATTTACGTAAAATTAAAATTATAGAAAGGAGGCTTTCAACGCCATGCATTGTGAACAACTTAAACGAAATCAGCATAAAGACTTCGGGTTTGAAAGACAAAGCAACTTGCAATATAATCTTATAGGTTAAATTAACGTCAGCTGCTTATTAAGGTGGGTATACGCTAGGCGAACCGAGCACGAGCCGAACACAATTCGTGTAGACGTGTGGGACCTACTTACAAGACTCGAACGAGCGCGCTGCGAGCATTTCGTTCGTGCTCCGCTGCGTTCCGCCTGTTGTCGGTTTTTTGACGACACAAAAAAAGGGATGCAGGACAGTGATCGTTGTAGGTTCGTTGTACGTCCACACTTGACGCCGCGAACGACGAAGCGAAACGGCTCCGCTTGTGCTTCGCTCGTGCTCGGTTCGTCTAGCGTAGACCCACCTTTAGCCAGGCTGTGTGAAGGACAAACACATTCATTCTTATTATGATATGAGTATGTTTATTCAGGTCATCTCATTATTTATTCATCGCATCAAATGTATTTTCCCAGTATAACGAAAAACCACTCGAAAGCCCGCATAATGAGATGCCATATACCACGAGTGTGGTAATGTTTAATGCAAGTGTGAAGTGCAAGTATGCAATCTTCGCTTTACCGTGCGCTATGTTATGAGCATGCTATTAAAATTTATTCAATGCATGTAGTATGTACTCTGTACTCTAATTTAAATTTCTTAGCTTCCACTTGTGAATGAATTTTATTTTATTAAAAGCTGCTGGCCTTCTGAAAGCTTGATTGCGCAACTCAAAATTCTAGAGTTTGATCATACACAGCAGGTATACGTATGTACATAGTACGCTATACATTTTACCTAAACAGTAAGTGACGTCAGAATAAATGTGCAGTTTTCAAACAAAATTCGGTCTTAAAACCAGTCGTAATTTCAAAATTTTCACAATCAAAATATAGAGCGTGAATGCCACGGAACACTTGGTTGAAACGAAGTTGCAACGCACGCATAGATGACGCTGTGTCAGCACTTACTCGTATATGCACATTGTAACTCGCGCTATAACGAGTTGCTTAAACCAAATCATATATCTGATTGCATGCTTGCATCAGCGGATACTTTTCGTATGTGGACACAAAAAACGAGAGTTTTAACTATTGTGTGAATTTTTCATTTAACATTTTAGTGGGGTTTTCATGGATTTTCATCATATCGTAATTTTCGTGACGAGAAAATGTCCACTTCTTTCGCCGAGCCTCCTCCGCCGTATTCGAAATAAAAAATAGTTTCAATAAAAGCTCTGTATTCGAGGTTACTCTAGGGTTAGTACAGGTTGTTGTACGAATTTCGAGTCGACTCGCATCGCACAAACGAATCGAATTCCTCCATACATTTACAGCCAGCGCCATCTATTGACAGGCGCATGTCAGCGACTGTCCATATGAAATTCATACAAAAACTTGTACTAACCCCTCAGGGCAAGATAACAACTATGAACTGATGTCTTGACATGGGCAGGGGTACCCACTATTTAACATCAGGTGAAAATCTTACTCGTTGCATTATTCTCTCATACATATAAAAAAAACCGGCCAAGTGCGAGTCGGACTCGCGCACCGAGGGTTCCATACCATAAAAGAAGTACAACATTGAAAGAATCACTTTTTTTCATGAATTTACGAGTATAATTTACATGTAGGTACTTTTGTTGGCAAACCGCAAACGTAACTTTGTAATTGGCGGATTATTCTTATTATCAAAAAAAGTATATTAGTCAGCGAGTTGATTTTATTTTTCCTGTAAAATATACGTTAACTTCTATTGATCATATTTATTTCAGATTTTTCGAATGGTCAACTTCGGAGATAAGGGGGGGGGAACGGTATTTTTTTCGACAGTTTTCCCAATAAATCAAAAACTATCAGGCATAAAAATAAATAAAAATTGGTTTTAGAATATACAAGTAACGCCCTTTCATATGATACCCCACTCAATATTGTTATCTCATTTTGAAATTTCGGCGACCCGGTTTTCCCCCCTTTTTAAATAAAAATAAAAACAATTTTCATATTTTTACGATTGCTATGACGTCGCGTCACTATTATCTATAACTTTTCTAAATTTCAGGTCGATAGCTTGAATAGTTACTGAAATAATCGAGTGTGACAGACGGACGGACGGACGGACGGACGGACGGACGGACGGACGGACGGACGGAGAAAGTCTCACCATAAGGGTTCCATTTTTACCAAATTGGTATGGAACCCTAAAAATTAGTCACGTATAAGTACATCATGGAAAAACATTTTATCCTCAGTCAACACGATCAGTGCTCGACCGGGGTCCCATTAAGTCGCAAGTGGAAAGGGTCCTGTAATTATATCAGGGACGTTTTAAGTCGCCATTTTGTGATACGTGAATCGTGATCGACTTACCGAATGTAACCGTTGTTTATAATCTCGTTGACATAAGTACCCTTTCTCGAGACCTTGTCCTTGGAATAGATCATACACAAATATAGAGCATTCTGTGGGATTTTAATACGACTTTTTTTGGTTGTATCTCTTCAAACCATTATTATGATCTCATCAGCTTATAAAGTGATCATTCTATGCCATCTTCGGCCCTTTACCAAAGTTTGGCGGTCAACTTTCAAAAAGCCTCCAATGTGTTGTCGCCACTTTTAAGCGTGGGTAGCTTAGGGGATAGTCTAATAAATGTGGTCTCACTGACACGTCTGACGCGGCGCACGATCGACGAGGATACACTAGTACATTTCCATAGTAAGCATTCATAGGCCGCGTACAGCGTCACGCCGGCGTTACAGACCACCGCCTTGGGCGGTGCTAACAGACGCTTTGGAGCTTCTTAGGACGAAGATCAAGACAAGAATGTCCTTATCTTCCTTAGATCACTCCATACACATCCAGCTCTCTCTCCCTTAGGTCGGTTCGGAATAATCTTTCTGTATTTAATCTCCTTCCACCGAATTCTGGCAGTGGCAATGTGAAGAGAGTTATTTTTACAAATTTCCACAATATCACTGATGAAAATCCTCAGAACTATAAAGAACAAAATACAGGCTCATGAAATCTTACTCGCATACATTTTTAATCACATCCGGATTCATATATACCCAGCACATATCCCCGCAAGAGAAAGATAATATTGTAATAAAATACTATTGTCTCCACAACGTGAAATCCCTCCAAACAAAGATCCACAAGAAGCAACGTCATGCAACGCCGCACAATATGGGAGACGTTGACGCAAGACGCTCTGACAACAAACAGAAAGTATTAAAATTGTGAAACTAAACTTTATGAACGCTTGTAGCAGCAGAATAATCCCCGAGGATAGAATATGCTGATGTATCTTTACCAGACAGTTCAAATAGGAGAGCATATTACAGTTCCTATTTCTAGACTAAGGACGCTAAGACACAGAAAATGCTTAAAGCATACAGAGTAGTTTAAGTAGTAGTATTGTGGTATCAAATGTGTGAAACGATATAATAAATGACAAAATGAATTAGTATAGACAACGTATGCGGTATGACAAATGATTAACAAAGTGGACGCAATGCTACAACATTTCGAGTTAATCGTAATAAATAAACATCTTAGATGTCCTCTAAAAGAAAAGTAATCCCTTATTCATTAGACTATTTAATCATAAAAAGATGAAAAAAACTCAAGTAACTCTAGATAATATAGTAAAAGCAAATAAAATATCATACATTTTACACCTTAAATAAGTTTCCGCCGATTAACCTTTGACTACAGCATCAGCATTAAGATTTATTTTTATCGCCCTGAAGGCACCTTACGTGGAAATTTATCGCCACATTTTTCCTCAGCTATGGTTATTCGGTAATAAGTTATATTTCTTGTCTACATCTCTCGCGCCTATTTTTAGAGATAAAGTAATCAAACCATTTTTCTATTGAAATTCTCATATATTACAACTAAAGCCTTGATATGTTTGTCTCTCCATCTGTTTTTACAACCTGGGTACATAATATCTGAAATGCCTGAAACTATTAAAACGAATGTTTCACAAGAAAAATAATTCTAT
Organism: Coenonympha glycerion; assembly: GCA_963855885.1. Classification (NCBI taxonomy): domain Eukaryota; kingdom Metazoa; phylum Arthropoda; class Insecta; order Lepidoptera; family Nymphalidae; genus Coenonympha; species Coenonympha glycerion. The sequence continues at coordinate 2,065,083 of OY979652.1, read as the reverse complement.
AACAAGGAGAGAGTGATCTAGGTTCTAGGATACCAATTATTTTAATAAAAATTATAGAATAACAAAATTTTTAATAAAAATTATGGAATTCAGTTTTAATCTTATAATCTGTATGTTTTTCTCATTTGTCAGATGTAAAGAAATCTGCTAGTTACAATACATATCCAAAACTGCCATCTTAAAACCTATTTCATAAATCATGATCATATTTCATAAACAATACGCTATTCTGAAATGCCCTCAATATTTACCACAATCCAATTGTCCACCATTATGGTCTGGACAAATTAAGCCCTCGGGCGAAATATTGGAATAACGATTTCACCATTCAGAGACGTTGAAGGGCACTCAAAATGTCCTCAAGAGTTGAAAGGTCCTTGCGGTAGACAAGGACAGATTTAGATGATTGAAGTAAAGTAAGAGGAAGAGGTTTCGCCTGGCAACATGGGTGACGAAAAGTTAAAGATCGGTCTTGATGGAGTTCTTTTTTTGGACATCAAAAATGAGTTAGTAAATAGGGCGGGCCACAGTATTGTGAACGTATCTCAGCAAACGGACTTATCTCGAATTATAAAAAAACTTTTGCCCAAAATTTTTGTGGTTAGTTGACTCGAATTTTTTTATGACTTCTTTATAAACTAGGATAAAAATAACGGCGTCTACAAAAAATTCATCAAAAAATCAAACAAAGAAATACAAAGTTCATATTTTAACTATTGGACTAAAATGGTCCAACAGCTACTATGGCATGACCACACTTTGACGTCATAGTATGTGAAGAAGTGTAGACACATCTTTCTAAAGCACCGTAGAAATAAATCACAGCCTCGCGAAGTCAAAGGTCAGATGCTGGAAATAAACTGGGATGGCGATTAATTTCATTCAGACGCCGTACTAAGTCTAGATTTACCTCGGCTAAAACACCTACTTCAAACCTGTAGCTGTAATTTGTTTATCGTTTCCCACTGAACTAGCGCTTGCTTCGGCTTAAATGACGTCATAGAATGTTCCCCTTATTTCTAGGTTATGTCCGGTCCGAGTTTTGTAATTTGTATCGTATAAATAAAAACAAAATTCGTCAGTCTTCATAACCTAGAAAAACTTTTGGTTCTTGAAATATGAAATGTTGCACGAAGGTGCATTCTTCATGTTATGTAGTATTAAGGATTTTTTAATTGCAATGATTTTTCATCCTGGCGTATTAAACATATTGAAAGAAAAGCAAAATCATGGAGCAAAAAATCTCTAATAAAATAACCTGACAGGCCGGCCGGCAAATAATAAGATCTTTCAGTTCATACAATTGTTACATTATAAAATTCTCAATAATATTGCAAGAACAAACGGCACGATTCAATTACACGGTATCGCCTTGCACTGAATTTTGATTTCAGAACGACAAGTCGACAAGTCGGAAGAGCAATAAAAACAAGTATTCCCTTGGTGACTGGGAGCCGAGTCGAGTCACTGCTACATTATTGAATTCCTAGACGTTCACTGACGTTTGCTTGCACATTTGTGCTTGAATAAATTTTTACCATTGACACTTGCTTACTCAAGACTCCACAGCCAATGCCCGGAATTTTCCTATTAAGATTAAATGAAGGAATCAATAATAATTATTTATGTACCAGTAATTGTTGCACAAGAAATAATGAAATTGTGAATCGTATCGCACAATAAGTCTTGAATTTAGCCTCAAGATCAACCGCAGCAAGACTATGTCGACCACATCAACAAAAACTCGCCAGAAGTGAATTAGATAGCGAAATCAGAAGTGGTGCAAACTTATGCCTGTTTAGAAGCGTTGATCTCGAACAACGGAGGCTATATAGACGAAATCAAACGGCGCATGGCGATAGCCAGATCAGTTATGGATAAGCTGCAAAAAATATGGAGGAATCGTAAAATCACCAAGGCTTCTAAGACCCCGCTAATTAGAGCACTGGTATTCTCCATATTCCTCTATGCTTCCGAGACACGGACCCTGTGAGAAAGTGTGAAAATAGACGCTCTCGAGATGTGGTACTGGAGAAGAATTTTGAGTGTCCTGGAACCAATTCCGGACCAATGAGTCCATTCTGAAAGAACGCGGCATCAAGCAGCGTCTATCTTCCATCGTTCAGGCTCCAATTCTTACTTTCTTTGGTCACGTGACTAAACGTGATAATGTCACCAATGTCTATCGAACGTCTAGTCGTCCAAGGAAAAGTAGACACCAGAGCTCGGGACAGATCGCCTATGATATAGAAAAGTAAAGGCTGCAGTGGACGTCCCTTTACATGTGTGCTCTAGAAAAGCAGCTGTCCGGGAGGAATGGAGACGGATTGTCAAGCGTGTCACTGAAAAGTGATGACCACGACCGCTCTGACAAGAGCGTAACGAAAGAGATGATGATCGCAAATTGTCAATTCAATTACACAATATTGCTTTGCATTCGATTTCTTCAGAACACCAAGTCGACAAGTCGAAAGAGCAATAAAAATAAGTGTTCCCTTGGTATCTGGTAGCCGAGTCAAGTAGCTGCTACATTATTAAATTCCTATACGTTCAATGACTTCACTTTACGTTTGCTTTTCTAAATTTTACCATCTACAACGGAGTAGGAATGTGTGTCTCATCATACACTTACTTAATACTTCCCGTGTTTATAAAATAATCTCTGTTTTCCTACCAACTTCAAAAAAGGGGGAGGTTCTCAATTCAACTGCATGTTTTTTTTTATGTTTGTTACCTCATAACTTTTGACTGGATGATCAATTTTAATGTCTTTTTTTAGAAAGCATCTCGTCTGGTCCCATTTCACCGAAGTCCAGTTTTTGCCTATAACTTAAAATTAACTTATTGTTAATTAAAAAAAATATTATAGGAGGTTAGGTGGAGACCGTAGTCTATAAAAAATAAAGTTTGGATTTAAATCAGCTTGGTTCGGGATTCCATGCATCCTTTGGCACCGTAATCCACAAAATTGAAATCTCAAAATGATACTTGTTCATTGATTGCAAATGTTTTGTTTATAAAGACTTCAAAAACACTAAACACCCCACACCAGTGATTTGGCAGAATTACCCAATCCCGTTTTCATCCACCCACACAGCCGGATCGGTCTTGTTTGTAAATTACCGTAACAAACTCGGTTTGAAGCATTTCAAAGGAATCGCTTATTTTGAGAATTTCGTGATAAACAATTCAATATGTTTGGGTAATTCCGGTAAATTGGAATTACAAATTAGGATGTCAGTTTATCAGTTTTCTTGATTATTTTTGACATCATATCGACTCCTTTTTCCACTACTAGGTATACTGGACAGGGTTTTTCTCAGAATGAGAAGGATTTGGTCGTAGCAATAGACATACCCAGGTCAGGGCGAACGGCACAAAAATATATCTCCAGTTTACCGGTGTCAAAAATGCTTGTTTTGACGTCATTAAGGCCACGATGTAGTTAGCTCATCAGCCGCATATAAAATTTTGACAGACAGTACTGTTTACGTAAATCGTTCGGAAACCCATATCCTGAGGTTGTTATAGGTTGCCGTAGCCCATCACGCTAGTCCGGGTTGATAGGTTTCACACATTTTCAAGACATTAAGAGTATTTTCTTTGCTTAATTCAAAATAAACGTTCCAAATATGCCTAACTGACCTATTTTCTGTCACATTTGGAAAAGAAGACGAAGAAATCTTATGTCAGTGTCAAGGAATATTAATTGCAACGAAACACCTTCCTCGAAACTCGTATAATAGGCTAATCAAACGTTTGGGAACATTTGTTAACAACTGCTCATACGACCTGTAATGAAGACCCAAGATGCATTAGTGATGAAACAAAAATAACGCTTAACACGCCTCAATACAGACGAGAATAGCGTGCTTAAATATAGCACCCATTAGCCTCCGCCGTGTGTTGAGCATCGTTAAAGTTTAGTGTTAGGGCTTGGCCACACTAGCGCTTAGTAGTGTCACTAGACACGCGACACGACAAAATACTCACGTTACGACATGACACTCAACACTCATCACTTAGGTATTTACCAGTAGTTAAGGTTACAGTCAAGAAAATGCTATTGAATAAGTTATTAGTTAGGTAAAATATCCTTTTTAAATAATGCTCAAATTCAAACCTTATTTCCAAAGATTCATTGTTCGAGCTCTTCTTCCCCGTAGGGAGAGATAGACTGGCAGAGGTGTCTGTGCAGACACCAGTAAAAAAAGTATCAAGTTATATACACTAGCGAACGCCCCCGGCCTTGCCCTCGTGCCCGTTTAGAATTTATTAAAAAGAAAGAGCCTTACAATAGTCGCAACTCGCATATTATGTGACATCTGCAGCTCTGGGCACAATATATCATACTCGTACATGCGATTTTTACGATTGCTTTTGAACCGCTTTCGAAAGAAATGCATAAGAATCCGCGAAGATCATGTAACCACTGTTCAAGTAAGTTTCAAAATGTATAATTTTCATACATTTTGCAATTTCGTTCCATTTTCATCTTTTTAACGAATCGCAAAATGTCAAACGGCTTAGAGGTGCTGTTACACTATGCAAGCCGACAGTACCGAGAAAAAAGATGTTACACATTAAAAACCTGTAAAACGCAGCATCAAACATATCTCCAGTGTGGACCTCCCCTTACCGTCGTCCGTGTGCAGGGCGTCGTTAAACGTAACAGTCGATATTGAAGGCGTTGTCTAAATTGAAGCGTGACGTCACAGCATCGATCAGAGGGGTTAGTACAAGTTTTTGTACGAATTTCGAGTCGACTCGCATCGCACAAACGAATCGAACGCCTCCATACATTTACAGCCAGCGCCATCTATGGACAGTTGCTGAGATGTGGTTGTCAATAGATGGCGCTGGCTGTAAATGTATGGAGAAATTCGATTCGTTCGTGCGATGCGAGTCTACTCGAAATTCGTACAAAAACCTGTACTAACCCTACTGAGAAGGAGCGCCTCGTTTGCCGTAGATATTTACACACGGGACAGATAGACCAAACGCACGACATCGTAACATCACGAAATCTTTTGAAATCCATCCTTTGGAATACGAGAATTATTTTTAAGGAAAACGATATCAAATTGCAGGCTATTTTAAACATCAGCGTTTAATCAGTTCCTTTAGTCCTAGTCCTTAGTGATTTCATGTACTCGTCAAAGTCATAAGTCAAAATACGCTTATCTCCCACATGCCTAATTTACATGCATACTAGGAAGGCAGGTAATTACATGGTAAAGCTAAAGGTAACGATATTTGCGATACGTATGCGTCCTATCAGTTGGCTTAAAACGAGAGTTACGAGGGTTCTAACTTCTAACTTCTAACGCGCCCTTCATTGCGAATTTTTTTTTCTAATTCTCATATCACATAAAAGAGACATTATTACACGTTTTACCATTTATTTTTATTTTATAAATTAATTCTTAGTCTATTTCCGAGAATGAAAAAATAAAACATATTTTCATCAAGTACCCAATTAGGGACGAGGAATATTCCATTAAGCCCGTCTAAGTTTAGAATAAAATATTTATCCTCGTAGATAATGTCTGAATTGAGCATCTTGAATGCATCGATTTCTATCTAAATCTACCTCCCTATAGTCTTGTCTCCAGCGCATCTAGATTCTAGATAGCTGATAAAGCTAATTGAGTAACGGATGCTACATTGTATCTGCTGTATTGAATACTAATCTAGATGCGATGAGTATGATAGTAAATTTTTACCTTTCAAGATGCAAGTGGGTAAGGACTAAGGACTCACTAATTCACTCACTTACCGGCGATGAGTCAGTGAGTGACGGGTAAGAACTAAAGGCTCACTAATTCACTCACTCACCGGTGATGAGTTAGTGTGCAAATGAGTGAGTCAGGACTTTACTTTTTTTTTGTACATTAAACTAGCTCTGATTCTTAAAAACAAAACAAAAATCTTTCTTACATCTTGAACACATTAAAAAAAACCACTGTGTCTCCCTCTAGTGTTATTAAGTTAATATCCATCCATCATCTACTTTAAAGAAGGTTTACGATAGTAATCTTAATATATATAAATCTCGTGACACAATGTTTGTCCTCAATGGACTCCTAAACTACTGAACCGATTTAGTTCAAACTTCGTGAATATCTGTCATTTGGTCCAACTTAAAAGATTAGTTTTTATCCCACGTGGACGAAGTCGCGGGCATCAGCTAGTACATTATAAAGGCGTGTACATGTGTGTATGGTACACACATGTACACGCCTTTATAATGTTTAATCCAAAGTCGGTATAAGATGTCTGCATTCGCAACCATATCATTTGTGTTTAATGTTTACAACACACAGTTTAAGTTTTCTGTATATTCGGTAAAATGAAATGAAATGAAATTCTTTATTTCACATAGGCTTCGATATAAGCTAGATCTGAAAACCGCCCCAGAAGGAATAGAAATTGGAAATGTAATGAGACGTAGCCAATACCACGTAATACAAATCACGCTAAACCTTCCTGAAGATAAAAGAGGAAAAGGCCGCCCACCTTCAACCTGGAGGTCAAATATAAAGAGAGACCTCAAGCTACTCCAATTGCCTCAATCAACAACCAAAAACCGCACGACTTGGCGTAAAAATGTGCGGAGACCTAACCTTAAATAACGGGAATAGGGAAAGACATCGAAATAGTATGTTTCATTACAAGTGCGGAAAGGCTGTTATTGCAAAGAGTTCCGACAAATGTCTACCCGAGCCGAGGCGCAGCTGAAAGCGAGGGTTGACAGTCGGAACAAGTTGCAATGACGGTTCCGCACGTGTACTGAACGATTATTTTTAATACAGTTGCGAAAAAATGAAGCAATTTAATAAAATAATAAAAACACAATAAACTCAACTAACTTAACATTTTCTGAAAAACTATTTGCTTTTTTCTCTTCTCTCCACGCAATAAATTCGTCGTATATACGTAGCGACTTTTTGACTTTTCCGGTAAAATGTTCTCCGAAGCATTTTGTGCAACAAACAACTAAACTCGCAAAGAAAATTTCTGAAAAATGGCGCCAACCGTAGAATATAAGCAGTTTTTTTTTCTTCACCCATTCTGGTGATTTAAAAAAAAATAAAAAAAATTTGGTCATAGACTAAATAATATTCTGGTCATAGATCAATATTTCTGGTACGCAAAGGGAACTATGCCCATACAGCCAAGTCTTCAGTAGAATTTTTTTTATTGATATGAAATGAATGAGATGAAATGAAACCTAGCCAAACTCATTCAATCAAATCTGATATTGAAACAAAAAAAAATTCATGGTTGGTTTTTCTTTTTAATAGACATTATTTTGACAGTTGGGAAAGATAACGCACGAGTTCGGGAAAGGTAAAAAAAAGCACGAGTATGTAATAGCCCACATCCCGAACGCTATACGTCCCTGCAATACGCCACTTTTTGAGCAACTGTATTAAAAAAGATATTTGGTAGATCTGAGAAGAGGACTTTAAGCATTTTTCATAGCCCTAAGTAAGAGCGAGCATTTAATCAAATACGGCAGGTACTCAATGCCTGAGCCTCATCTTGACTGGATTTTATACTCATACCTACATACACAACATATTCGACTAAAACAAAACCTAAGAGCCCGTGTGTAATAAAAGCGCATGTCTTTTCGTCGTTATTAAATTCCAACACGCTATGTAGGAGTGACATGTCACACGACTAGAGACGTCTTTCCGAGGGATTTGAACTTGGCTGTACCTACTACCTACTAGTTTGTATTCAGTCAATTAATGCCGTCATGCTCGGGGCTGCCAGGTTCAACGAATGGTCCAGAAAGTCGAGTTCCCAAATAGTCTGTCCTTTGATTTGTTGCGTGCAACTCTCACGTTTCTTATATCTTCAAAACGGCAGAATCTATTTAGTTTTCAGGAAATAGACATGAACGCTCAGGCAACTCTTACATTCTAGATAATATAATAACTTCAAATATTTAAGCAGTTTTTGTTTTGGGGGCTCAAGATACTGAAAAGGAATAAAAAGGATAAAGGCCAGAATAACGGACAAGCTAAACAATTAAACGCAAAATACCTTTGGGAAGAAACTAAATAATAATTTACAATGTCAATATCGGTAGCCGCCCCAATGAAACGAAATATTACTATTAGGTAAAGCGCAGCCCCACCTCTGCACCACATAGAGACACAGAGACAATTTAAACCAGAGAAATTCATATATTCATTTGTTATCAAAAGACAAATGCACGAGCGCGAAAATTTCACAAGCTCCATGTACGGTAAGCAGCAAGTACCTACGTGCACTTTGCTTTGTCATTTGAATTGCACCGCATAAGTAGCTTTGCACTTTACGTTTTACCGTTCGCACCTTGTGGCTGCTACAAAAGCTTGTTTTTGTATTCACGCATAGTTAATATGGGAAAGAAGCAAATGGATATAGCAGTAACCGTTTTACCATATTTTTGACCTGACCTAAAGCCTGATTTTTACGGACCCAGAGAATCGGACAATCTGTCCGACTGATGAAGTAAGTAAGATGGTACCAGTCGCCCTAAAGACCACCTCATTAAAGATCGGAATGTGACTGTAACGATATACAGCATCATGTACAGTTTCTTCCAACATGGTATCAGGAAGAAGCCCTTTGAAAAACAGCGTTAGCGTTAAATATGAGGTAAGTAAGATGGCCCCAAAAACTACCTTATTAAAGAAGATGTGACTGTATGATAGACAGCCGAATGTACAGTTGTTTTCTACTTGGTGTCCATGTAAAAACAGCGTTTACGCGAAGGATGAGGTAAGCAAGATGGTCCCACGGACTACTCCATTAAAGATCAGAAAGTGACTGTAAAATAGACAACAGAATTAACAGATGCTTCATGAACTGATTCTTCAAAAATCGGCTTTACGCGAACGAAGAGGTAAGTTGGACCCACGGACTTTACCACATTAAAGATCGGAATGTGACTGTAATGATAGGCAGCATAATGTACAGTTGCTTCCTATTAAGTCATGAACTGTTACTGTCAAAAATTGCTTTTACGCGAAGGATGAGGTAAGATGGTCCTACATACTGCCTTTTTAATGATCGGAATGTGATTGTAATGATTAACGGCAGAATATACAGATGCTTCTAATGGGTAGTCATGAACTGCTCAAGTCAGCTGAAGTCAATAGCCATAACTTGTCCTGACAAATAAAATGCCTTAACGCGAAGGATGTCAAATGAGGTAAGATGGTCCCACGGACTACTTGATTAAAGATCGGCATATGGTTGTAATTATAAACGACAGAATGTACTCGTACAGTTGCTTCTACTGGGTAGTCATGAACTGGTCCTATCAAATATTGCCTTTACGCGAAGGATGAGGTAAATAAAGATTACGACGAATTGAGAACCTCCTCTCCTCCTTTTTTGAACTCGGTTAAAAAGATGGTCCTACGGATAACCTGATTAAAATCGCGCATTCAGAGGAAAACTGGCAATTATAAGGATCCTTCCTTGGAGTGTCACTTTATACACGCGTCCGGTGCTACGGAACAATTAATTAAATCATCTCAAACTTTAAACCTGCAATTAACATCCCGCCATGCCATATTGCGTCCTATAACAACGACTTTAAGTTACAAAATATATTGACAGAGTTTCTCGTAATCTAATCGCCGTTCATGCAAGCTGACGCTGTTTATACGAAGTGTAAAACGACTCTAGTGCTCAAGATTTAAGATCTATTTCACAGTGGATAAAGTTTAACGGCTTGAATGGATAAGATTTTATGTTTATTGTTATGTTTCGTTGCTCGAGATGTGTTAGCAAACTTCGTGAGTGAAATGAAATTTAAACTAAAGTACATAATATCGAATGCTTACATAATATCAAATACTTATGCGTACAATATCTCTGAAGATTTGCGTTATTTTATTTCTATATTTTGTTTTTTTTTTTACATTTTTGTTGTTCGCTTCGTCATTTTTCCGTCGGGGTTCATAATAACTACGTAACAAGGTTATGTAGCCCTGTAAACAGAGGGGTTAGTACAGGTTGTTGTACGAATTTCGAGTCGACTCGCATCGCACAAACGAATCGAATTCCTCCATACATTTACATTCAGACGCCATCTATGGACAGTCACTGATATAAGGCTGTCAAAAGATGGCGCTGGCTGTAAATGTAAAGAGGAATTCGATTCGTTCGTGCGATGCGAGTCGACTCGAAATTCGTATACAAACCTGTGCTAACCCCACAGGTCAGGTGTGCGGGACCCAGGACCACGTGACTCGAGAGTAACACACATCATTGACGGGCCGCGTCGCGCGTCGTGTCAATATTGGGTTAGGACTAGAACGTGACCAGAATGGCGGATAGCGACACAGAGAACTCAGATGTTTGTAAAAAAACTTTCTTAGGCGTGTTAGGCATTTTTGGAATATCGAAAAAACATTGAATTCGCGACAACGTTACTGTTACAGACACAGGATTCGCTGAATTTATTCCTATCCTTTTCATTCTTTCGAATACATGCAGGGTTGTGGAAGATTATAACAGAAAACTGAAAAACGTTTTACCTAATTAGTAAAAAACAAAGCCAGTTATCAAAAATCTGTTTTTGGGTAAGTATTATTTATAAACTGTTAACGACACATTAAAACAAAAATTAACATTTGATGAGGCATGGACCTTTTGGGGCATATTTTGGAAGCCTTCAGCGCCAGAAAGTTTTCGTCAACCAACCAACGTCAGCTAGTAAAATAAATAAGTTTATTTTAATCGTAAAATACAGAAGTTAAAGTTTTCTCGGTGGTATAAATAAAAGTTTCTTTGAATTGAGGAATGAAAAGGGAAACTACCTTGAATATTTTACGTAGCCCGTGTACGTAGTAGGTCTCTCGAGCGTTGTCCATGAAAGGGAGTGGAGGGTGGGCTTTATTCAATAAGGCTAAGATGTAAATAACACCTGCGACTGTGAATTCGGGAAGCTTTAACTACATATAAAGGTAGTAGGAGAAGGAAAACTGGGAAATAGGTTAAAGAGGTTTTAAAGGCCGACTGATGTCTGATGTCTGCTGTTTGATTTGATCCTATCATTATAACTAACATCTATTGTTCTACGACTTTTTGTTAAAATAGATATTTTGTGAAATATCTTATTTGATCAAAAATTAAAATAAAATATATATACTTACATAAATTATTATAAACTACATAAATTATTCACTTAGGTATTATTATTAAAATTTGGTCTAAAGCTCAAATCTTGGAAAATATATTCAATTCTGAAGGAAAACTTTATAAACTGCTAGTAAGACTCGGTAAACCTCTTTTATAAATCCACCCCAAAGTTACCGTATACACGTGAACAGACTGTATAGCGTGTATGTTTGAACAAGCCGCTCACATCGACCTCACACGCGATAGACCTCCATACGAGTCCAAGGTCAGCCCCGGTTTCCACCAAAGCGGAGAAGATAAGAGAAGATGTGTTTTGAAAGACAAATCAGATTTAGTTATGTCCACATCTCTTTTTCTCTTAGCAGTGGTGGCAATGGATCTAGCGAAGAGGAACTGAGATGTTCCATTTAACTATTATAGTATTTTTCATCGCGAGCGAAATTACCGCTGCCAGAGCGAAGGCGGTTATTAATTTGGGAGGTCACCGCTTCGTTCTCCGCCGCCTTCTCCGTTTGTGGAATATGACAAGGATAAAAGGCGGAACTACATATTATTATCATAGGCCTAACGTACAGGCTCTTGTAAAACGTCAATATGATATTTGTCGCATAATATGTAATGTGATAACTACAATTCGACTAAAGACTAAGTTTACGAGGGTTCTTACGCGCCCTGCACTGAGAAGAAGCCATTCATTAATCATTCATTAATGAAGCCAGTCATTAAATTAAATGGACGTCGATTTCACGAGAAAAGTTAATTCAATTCAAACAACAATTCAGTCCATTTGTGTTAGTAAAAAAAAGATTCCGACGAATTGAGAACCTCCTCCTTTTTTTGAAGTCGGTTAAAAACATGATGCAAGATGTCAGAAATGAACATAAGTCTATTTGTTAAGTCTCCTTAGACTCTGATAATGACGGAATTTCGCTCCGATTGCTTCAAACTGAGACACGTGACGTCCCAACGACCTGTTCCGCTGCTCAAACTACACTTGATCGCAGCGGAATTCATCCAGCGGTTCGCTACTCGTATTTCGCTGATGTATAACGAAGGTGTGATACCGCCCATAGTTTCAGGACCTCCCGCTCGAATCTAAGACCGCTACCACCTGCGCCGGGAAGATCGAAAAAACGTCCAATGTTTAGAAGTCGATGGTCGCTCTAAAAAACACGGTTTCCCGTGCAAAAACAATCTCTGTCGTATTTTTGTCGTATGTCGTACCTTTTGTGAATAGAGAAGACGACACTCTGCAAAACCAAACTACTCTGTCTTAAATAAGAGCACGTTTCATGTCTTCAAAGTATCGTCGTCGTCAATTTATGTAACCCTGGTGTCTAAGGATTTGAGAAAGATTACAAAAAACCCTTTTATATATGTAACTTTGTGGACGTGAATCAAAATTTAAAGAAATGAGGAAGACATTCTCCTGATATTAAGTGATATACGCATGCCCATGTCAGATGCAGTGCATCCCATAATTCTGCATTGCAATATCATACGACACACTGCAGTGCGCTTATCATACTGAGACATCAGTTGTTAGGTCTCATATTGCCCAGAAATCACGTCGGCGTACAGTGCCCTTCACACCGAAATACCAGTAATACATCAGGGTACAGTTTCAAGGTACAATTAACAGAAATTTGTTTATTTGCCCCGTGAATAACCCCATGTTATAGTTTTGAGGGAACACTGTTGCTGGTAGCTGGTTCCATGGTTTACATGTGCGTGGAAAGAAGGATCTCAGGGATCGTTCGTTTTGCTATGAGGGTGCTTTGCGTTCCAAAAATTTATATATTAGATATGCTATGAATATTGTTTATGATATGTTTTGGAACTATGTCAAGTGCTACATGAGCGAATGATGGATTTAATTTAGTTGGCGAAATGCCTCTAGATTGAAAAACGTCGTATGATACACGTGAGTATTGATGATTACCGTCCTCGGCTATCTTAAGACCCTCACCTAACGGCTCGGGTCTCAATGGCGCCTCATCGGTAATCACCAACTTTACTCACTTGTACCATAATGTACTATTATTCAGCCCCTAGATTGTCCAAGAAAAACGTTATCTTTATCGTTATCGTTTACTAATTCTGGTCGCTGATTGGGTTCCTGATTTTCGTCAGCCAATCGCGGGGCAGAATTCGCTAATAATTACGATAACGATGAATACGTTTTTCGTACGCAATCAGACCCCAGGTTTAGTAACATTCGCTCAATGAAACCTCTGACCACTACGCCACCGCGACCTCATCACGGTTCTATTAAGGCGTCCGTCAGGCCGGTCAGGCGGAAGGCTCCTGTTGCGGGGGCAATTTTAAAACGCTCAGCGACGTATATATGACACTGGAATTTAATATCGCCGGCGACGTGTTTCGAGTTTACGGGCGCTTCAAAAAGTTTAGAAAAAAAATACACTTCGCGCCTAGTCATGGAACTTTGTAAATGTAATCTATCATTGGGATCAATCAACGTTATTATTAAGAAGCACACCACGGGTGTGCCCGCGAAATTCAATAGGCTTATTATGGCAGTCAAATTGCGATAATCCCAATATCTTCTTCACGTGTTTATATAAAAATCTCTGCTCGAAAGTGTCGAGTTAAAGAAATTAGTCCGAGATTTGCGAGTTACTCACATAAAACTCGATACTCGGACTAATTTCCTAGGATACATATTTTTATGCAAAGATTTTGATATAATCATGTAAAGATGATACTGCCATTCTCGCAAATTGACTGCCATAAACCTCTGATGTGTGATTAGCGAACAAATTGCAAAAAACCATGAAAATTTTGAATTTCGCGGGCAGAGTCGTTGATTTCGCCTTAACGGAATCTTTTATACTATACTCGACGCACGTTTCGACCCGACACCAGAGCATCCTGACGGATGTTGAATTTACAATGCAAAATTTATTCCAGAATCCTACTATTATTTTAAAGGCGATAGTTTGTGTGAAAGTGTGTGTGTGTGTGTTTGTGTGTGTTTGTTAGTCCTTCACGCCGCAACTACTGAGCCGATTTGGCTGAAATTTGAAATTGAGAAAAATATATCCTGGATTAACACATAGGCTACTTTCTATCCCAGAAAAGTCCATGATTCCTGAAACCCAAAACTCGCGCGGTCAAGCCACGGGCGTGCGTCCGCTAGTTAAAATAAAGCAGTCTCAAATACGGTTGGACTTCAAACTCACATAATGTTTAAATGCCCCGTTAAAACTTAAACCCACTTTACCATCGTATTTTATAACCCTACATCATTGGCGTATAAATCTATGGACCCCGGGTACACCCGGGGTCCATAGATTTATACAAAATTCGCGAAAAAAGTGTTCCGAGAAAACCTATATAAAGGAAGGGTACTTTTATAAACAAACTAAAACATTGTAATTTATTATTGCTCGTTTTCACCAACATTTTATGAGTCACCTAAGCTCTAAGTTGACAGTTGTTGTAGGTGTCACCTATCGGCTAAAGCATTCGATTTAGGCATTTCCTAGGTTTAGCTTTAGTGAAAACGGTTGTAAGTCTTAAACCATTGTTATACAGCCTAATTTTTCTTAAGTGCAAATGTAACTCTTTTCGCGTTTTGGATTTCTTTAGGTTCGGACACTTTTTAGCGCTGACCCGAAATCCTTAGTATGATACATCAATGCCCTACATCGATAAGTTTTCTCGAAACGGATCGTTACTCTTAAATCTCCAAACGCTCCGTGTATAATATCGTTCATTTTGAACATGTTTATTAAATACTAAGTGCCCTGCAAACGCTACGTTTACGATCGGAGAGATGGTTAACGATTCGGTCAATTTATGTGTTGAGTTTTAAGACTATCGTCTAGTAACGAAACGCGGCCCGAGTAGATATTTTTAAAAATGCTCTTAATTTTAAAAGTTATATTAACGGAGACGTTTCATCAATGTATGAGCCCTGGGCAAGGATATGTAAGGTATTCTTGGGTATAGTCCAGATCACAGAAAAACAGTTTTTACCTATTATATTTTTAAAAGGCTTTTTCCGGTGGTACAATAAAATGAAAAATTCTTTTCAAAAAAAACAAAACTTCAAATGCCACTACAAAGATTGAACTTGTTTTTTGGAAAGCATTTCCCACTTTTATTTAGGATAACGTACAAGACCTAACCCAATTTGAAACATCTCCTTTAAGCCTATTATAGCTCAAAAATGCTAAATAGTAAATAAATAATTCTAATAAACTATACCTAAGTTATGAAGACGCACAAACCTTTTTCTAAATAATATAATGCCGCGATTATAGTACGGTGGGGGAAACTTCAGAGCGCTTACCTGGAAAAGATAAGAAAAACAATATTACTTCACTGAGAATTTCAGATGAAGTTTTAAATTATATAGTGATCGAGTGTTTTAGACGAGAACATCAGTAGTGCCACAAACTTTTCTGGTCCGGTGGCCACTACTGGAACTAACGTCGTGGCTCTACTTGAGCAGTATAAATTATTTTTGTATGTATTAGTTGTTATAGCGGCAAAAGAAATTCATAATGTATGAAAATTTCAAGTCTGTAATCACGGTCCAGAGATACAGCCTGGTGTCAGAAATACGGACGGACGGACGGACTTTTTTTTAAAATACATATTTCTGGTGCTTTGTCAATGGAAAAGACCACACTATACAGTTTATCAACTCCAATATGCTTATCTTCATGTGCTTATCGATAGATGGCGTTATACTTAGTTATCTCGCGGTAACCGTTTTCTTTTCACAGAAGGTATATGCGGTGGACATGTTCCGCATGTGGCAGAACGACTTTTTCGTTCCGCTTCTGACACCATGTTAGAATTTTTGGAAGGCGCACATGTTTTGTGCGTTTAATTTCTTCGGACAAATGTCATTAACTTTACGAGAGTGTAGGAATTTGATCATGAATCATGATAATATTGTCTTACCTATTCATAATTACTCAAAGAAATGAGTTATTTTATATTAGTTGTTATAGCGGCAAAAGAAATTCATAATGTATGAAAATTTCAAGTCTGTAACTATCACGGTTCCAGAGATACAGCCTGGTGTCAGACAAACGGACGGACGGACGGACTTTTTTTATAATACATATTTCTGGTGCTTTGTCAATGGAAAAGACCACACTATACAGTTTATCAACTCCAATATGCTTATCTTCATGTGCTTATCGATAGATGGCGTTATACTTAGTTATCTCGCGGTAACAGTTTTCTTTTCACAGAAGGTATATGCGGTGGACATGTTCCTCTATATCGCAGAACGACTTTTTCGTTCCGCTTCTGACATGTAATAATTTTTGGAAGGCGCACATGTTTTGTGCGTTTAATTTCTTCCGACAAATGTCATATAGTATATGACAAAGTATATGACATATACTTTACGAGAGTGTAGGAATTTGATCATGAGTCATGATAATATGTCTTACCTATTCATAATTACTCAAAGAAATGAGTTATTTTCTCCCCTTTTAAATAAAAATAAAAACGATTTTCAAATTTTCATAATTATTTTTTATGAAAAAAAAAGTATAATTGATACTACTTTTTTTGGTATTAACAATTAACTTCAATGAACAAGTTTGCAGTTCGATAAAAAAGGGATTTTTATGGTTTTACTTGTTCTATAATAGTAAGGAACTCTCAGTGCGCGAGCTCGACTCGCACCAATTATTTTTGTATGTACCTATTAGTTGTTATAGCAGCAAAAGAAATCATCATCTATGAAAATTTCAAGTCTGTAACTATCACGGTTTCAGAGATACAGTCTGGTGTCAGACAGACGGACGGACGGACTTTTTTTATAATATTCTTATAATTATATATTCCTGGCGCTTTGTCAATGGAGAAGACCACACTACAGTTTATCAGTCTCCAATATGTTTATCTTCATGTGCTTATCGATAGATGGCGTTATACTTAGTTATCTCGCGGTAACAGTTTTCTGCTCACGAAAGGTATATGCGGATCCGCAACAGATTTTTGCATAATTCTATATTCTTAAACTCATATTAATATATTAATTTTTGGAAGGCGCACATGTTCTGTGCGCTAAATATGCTGATAAAGTATAATATCTCTAAGGATCTATGTCATAAGACTTTACACGAGTGTACGAGTAGGTTGTTGACCATGATGATAATATGTCATACTCATAAATACTCATAGTTTAAAGCTAATATTATAAAGCTGACGAGTTTCATAGCCTGTTTGAACGCGCTTGTGTCTGCAAGCACTGATCCGAAATCAAAAAAAATAACTCACCCCCTAATCTCAGACCTAAACCGGACATAACATACACAGATAATTTCATAACAATCGGTCGAGCCGTTTCGGCAGGAGTTTGGCAACATAAATTGGCACGAGAATTGTACAGCTGGCCCGGCAAACGTTGTTGTGCCATTGAGATATAAAAAAAAATAGCTTACGACCTAAATACTCAGACCTACCGAACTAACACAGTAAATTTCAAACGCTCGCGAGTGGATGCTGCGTCCTTGTTTATTGTTACTGCGCTCTGTCGGAGACTGTGGAGTAAGTATGTAATTCCTTTAAATATGTGGCCACATATTGGCGCGATGTCACAGTTTAATAACATACAGTTGTCTTTCGAAGCAGTGGCGCGCGCTCGAATACGAGTGGGAGGTTGCGGGTTCGATTTTTAAATTTTGCTCAGGTCTGGTCTGGTGGAAGGCTTCTGCGGATCGCGAGAAAAAATGTCACCAGTTTTCCGGTGCCAAAGATGTATTTTTACAAAGACAGTTTCAGTAGTGAACCATCAGCAGTATTCTCAATAGACCGCGGTCCCAGCCACAGATTACTTCACTACCTTGTCAACAGTCTGCACACACGTTTTCATGGAGACGGTTTCCGCCATATAATGGCGTGTTAGTGGAACATTTTGCCAGAGTGCTCTACTTTTTCTTGTATATAAAAGGTTTGCGTACAATTTTCTGATGGTAGTTAAATTTAAGACTTCGAAGGCACTGTACCAGTGAATGCTTTTGTTCCGATTGTTCGTGACCAGAGCGACCATTGCAATATAATAGGCAACCTGTCACAGGCTACTATTAATATATGTCAAAAATAAGTCAAAATAGCGGAAAAATGCCAAAAACTTAGTAGCTGCGAAACATCGGATGAGCTGCCCGGTGCTCGGAAAACCTCGAAATACGACATTTTTTAGTTTTTGACTTAAATCACTTACTTCTAGAAGGTGCATTTTAGTGTCGCAAGCAGACTTTATCTAGAACTAAAAACTAGGAAGTTTAAATTTTGTAAATATTTTGTGAAAGTTTTATTTTGCGTGTAGGTGGTACTGTAGAGACTTTTTATTCATTAACTTAGCAACAGCAAATTATTGGTAGAGAACCACGCATTCCCATCTGTCTGATAACAACGGAACGAGTATTTTCAATATCGAATTTTCCACGAGTCTAGTGAATAAATACACCAAAAGCATACACTGGAGGGCTATAACCTTCCACTGATACCCCTGGGGGTGATGATTTAGTAGTTATTGAATATTATTGAGTTACGCTACGCCATGTGGACTTACGTGCGAAAATTACTAGCCATACTTCGTTAAATGTGTTTGGGAACACTGTCGTTTGGGGAAAATATATAAGAACGGTAAATAGGGTGATATTACACTAGTATTAGAAATGTTAGCGTTTGCATGTACATGTATGTTTGTTACTCCACAACTACTGGACCAAATAATGAAAGAATTTTGTTTTCTTTTAATACTTTACAGGCGATTGAATGCGATCACATTTGATGGAAAGTGATGACAGTCTTAGGTGGAACGCGCTTGCCTGTAAAACGCCTATTCACTCGTGATTTGAAGGTTCTCAAGTTATAGGTGGTGGGAAAGACAGTGCCTGGGAGAGTATCCCAGACCTATGGAGTGCGTATCAGCAACGAAGAATCAAACCACTTTATACGTGTCTTTGGTACATCAACTATGTATGGGTGCAAGCCTTTTCGGTGTCTTGCGGTTCTATGGTAAAAGGTGACGGGGGAACAAACTTAAATAGTTCCTGAGCACACTCTCCTAAATAAACTCGCCGGCATTTAGCGGAACATAAAAAGAAGGTTTGATATCAGTATCATATACAGTTGCTGGCTGGTTTATACGTTATTTAATTTAAAAAGAAATATTTTCAAATTAAGAAAACAACTGAACATCACATTTTATGCAATTGTTTTAATTTTATTCAAATACACCTTATCTGGAGCGAACTTCGAGTATTTCTTCCTTCTGAGTTTGATTTAAAATTTCATTGAAATACTGTTTTTGTTAGTTTTTTTTAATCGCGTATCTTTCTGGAGTTGATGACTGAATTATGCCTGACTTAGCCCCAACGGAGATTGCCAGGGCACTCGAAATGCGAAGAAATGGTCAAACCTACAGAGTGATATCCAGAGATCTTCGTCGACCAGTTTCAACGATCCATCGCAGTATCCAACGGTTCAGGGAGACCGGTACTTATGTGAGAAGAGCAGGACAAGGCAGAAAAAGACGCACTTCAAGTAGGGATGATCGTTTCATTCGGCTTCGTGTACGTAGGAACCCCCGTTTGACGGCCGTCCAAGCCCGACATGAGTTAGAAGCAGTGAGGGGTGTAACCGTAAGTGAGCGTACGGTACGAAGAAGGCTCGAAGAAGCTGGTTTGGGTTCATTTGTGCCCGCCAAGGCTCCAAGGCTCGAGGTAAATCATCGTAGAAACAGGTTAACTTTTGCTCAGGAACATCGACTTTGGAACGCGGACCAATGTAGTAAGTATTGTTTAGTGATGAGTGCAGAATTCTCTTAAATCAAATTGACGGCAGGCAAAGAATATACAGACGCAAAGGAGAACGATACATTCAGACAAATTTTGAAACTACAGTTGCATACGGTGGTGGATCAATAATGGTTTGGGCGGGCATTTGTTTGGGAGCTCGCACAGACTTGGTAGTGATTGACAGAGGGAGTCTGACTGCAGACCGCTATATCAGAGAAGTTTTAGAAGAAAATGTCGTACCGTTTGCCCCATATATCGGTGACGATTTTGTTTTTATGCAGGATAATGCTCTGCCGCATACCGCTCGGGTAACTCAAGCTTATCTTAATGATATGAATATCACTGTTATGGAGTGGCCGGCGAGATCACCGGATATGAACCCAATAGAGCACGTTTGGGACTTGCTGAAAAGAAAAGTTAAGTCCAGAATTCCAGCTCCTGCCAACGTGGGAGAACTGCGAATCGCCGTAGTTGAGGAATGGCGGAGGCTATCCCAGGAGACCATCGATAACATCTTTCTCAGTATGCCTAGACGGGTAGAAACTTTAATAAGAGCACGTGGAGGAAATACGCGATATTAATCACCATTTTTCTAATTTAATTAATTGTAATTTTAATATTAAATTTCACTTTTCCAGGTTACATGAAAAGTTCAAAAATGTACCATTTTTCACAAATACGCAAAATCTGTTCTTAATGTGATCTCATTTTAAGTAAAAACAAATGAAACTTTAAATAACAAAAGAAGTGTAGTAAGTAGATTTTAAAATAAAACCATATTTTTTTAATAATGGACCTTTTTTATGTTCCGCTAAATATGCCGGCGAGTTTAGTTCGAAGAGGAGGTTTATAGTTGAGAAGGGTCATATGGATTAATACTTATTAATCTTCCTGAAAAATCTCCGGCGATACTGATTCCCACGGGATTCATGACAGAAATTCAGGAGGGCGGAACTGCGGGCACTTCTTCAGCTAGTTCTTAATTCAACCCCATACATTTATAAAAGGTCGTCGCTCGCGCTCCGACTAGATGGAGTCCTACCTAACAACGACAGCTCCGTGAGTGCGACAACTATTAATTTTTTTGTAGTGTGAGTGTGTCAATTTGAATTTTGTATGGTGCGCGGATGCTAGTGTGCGTGAGAAATTGTGTAGCGACGGCTAACGACGGTTTGCCATTTTACGGTTTGCAAAGTATTTTTGCCGCACTTTTGAAGTCGAAGGACCTCATGGACCTCTATCATTTAACCGGTCTCGTACAAAACCCTAGCAATCAAACAAATGGAAAAATCCTACCCTTTTAAATAGACAATGATAAATTTTCAATCTTTCGCCGAGGAATGTGGGATAAAAAGTAAAACGCTTATGTAATCAGCTGGGGCAACAGAGCTCTTTGAATAATGAGATTGTTAGAAAATCAAAGTTTCATACCCGTATCTTGAGGATTCGACCCTTATATTAAAAACCTTGTTTTTAGAAAACGCGAGCAAACTAGCATGCGGGTCATCTGATGGTAAGCGATCACCGCCACCCATGGACATTTGTAGCACCAGAGGAACTGCAAATGCGTTGCCGGCTCTTAAGAAATTTGTTTATCCGCCTCTTGAATAACCCCATGTTATATTTTTGAGAAAACGCTGCATATTAATAAGTGCATAAGCGTGTACAAATAAGCTAAGCATAAGCTGTTGGCCGCGGCTTCACCCGCATGAATTTCGGATTCTACATATACCGTACATATGTGTCAGGGACTTTTTTTTGAACTTTTAATAGACAACAATTCCGTCATACATCACATAATTTTTATGTAACTTTAACCGTTTAATTCCCTGTTGCTTGACTTGACTTTACAGTTAAATATGGCGGCCTGATTCTTATGTCTTCGAAATAAGGGTCAGACCGCCATTATAACGTTTCGGTTCAAGTCAAGTCAAGCAACCGAGTCTAAGCAGCGCACCCAACGAAAGATCTATAATGGGAACAATTTCTCCCGTTTTTCCAACATTTTTCATTGATGCTCCACAAGATTCGTTCGAGCTTAAATGTTGAGGATTTAAATTATCGCGATTTAAGAAAAAAATTCTTCTTCGAGCAAAAAAACACGGCGGCGGCGTAACTATTAAATATTCAATGTATATTCATATCCGAGAATATCAGAAAGCCGGCGAAACTCGTAGAAACAATGAGGGTTGGAACTTTTCAGGCGCTTGTAACGCTGGCCAAGGCATGAGCGCCAGCGGTTAACCATTTGGTTTGTTTTTGCCGAATCCTGGCGGAAGTGCCGTGAAGCAGCTAGTCCATTAGTAATCTATCTAACAAATCATAAAAAAAAAACTATTTAATGAATAGAAAAACTTTATTAGCATTAAAATTACCATTTTATTTTCTATTTCCGCTCATGTTTTCGCCTGGTGAGAGGCTCGCGGTTGGTTACACTATCGTCAAACATTTCTTAACGCTAGATAAACTATCTGGAACAAATTTGAAACAAATGCCATACAAAATCTGCCTAAACGTCATATTTACTCCTTATAGTTAACGAATATCTGGCGATTGAAAAATCAGCCCTTAGTGTACGTCATTATTTTCATCCAAGTTTATGACAGAGTAATAAAAAAATTTGGATCAAATACCCAATTCGCTGTCTCCTCTCCCTTACACTCAACACAACCAAGAAAATGCACAGAGCATAAGTTTTGCGCGAAACAAAACTGCCTGAATTTATTTCAGCTAGACGGCCTTAATTAATTCTACGGAAGCACTAATAAGATTCCCATTCCAGCGATGCCGATTGCCTGTGTAATGTATTGATTGGCAATGGCTATTGCATTTTTATGAGGAACTTCAGCTTTTGCCGAATTTATATCCGATAGCCGTAGAGTTAGGAATTTGGATTGTTTGAAACTTTTTATAAATTGAACTTTTTGAAGGAAGAATGACCAAAGTTGGTATCAAGTGTTCTCATGAACCAAATCGTGTTTTTTAAGAACCATTGCCACTAGAAATTTAATGTTGCATTCAAAACGTTACTTTCTTTTCAATGCACATTTCCAGTTATACAGATTTTATTGAGAAGTGCGACTTGTTTATTTGCCTATATGTATTAATGTGGAGACCGTAATATATGTATTAATGTGTAGACCGTAATCTCAATATAATAAAGTTTGGATTTTAATCAGCTTGATACGGGACTCCATACATCCATGGTCATTATCCTTACATATTTATTCTCATTTGAAATCACGCTAACGTTATATAAGAAGGCGAAAATTTTTGTGTGTGTGTGTCACTACTGATGTTCGGTCTTCTTAATATGTTAAATATGGATCGAAGAAAAAATCTTATCGCATTTTAATAACAACTGTCAATAAACTTACGATATATTACGATATTATCTAAAGCTTGTATTTAAGTTTACAAAAAAATTGAGTTAACAGGACAGATTAATTTGTTTTGCTATAATCTGCTACTTGAAAAGATTCTGTATGGTACAATATGCAAGAACACTACCCACATGAAATACCACACACAATTTTATAACACTTTCTTCGACGCACGTTCCAGACATCCTCAGGAGATGTTGACTTCGCAATGCGAAATCGTAGAGTGAATAAGATCGTAGAATCGTAGAAAAAATTTAATTAGGTACTTTGTCATTTTAGAGTTGTATTTTCTATCTAAATGGCGAATAAGAATGTTCTTTGTCTGGTCATGTAATAAATTCTACTTTTGTCTCAGCATTTTGGTCGCATTTCCCGCAAATGTTGAAATATAATGTTACGCTATCTCATTCCCACCTTCCAAAATAGGGGGGCATTAAGAAGTTTTATAGCAGCTGATAAACTAGGAAGAACTGAAAGTATCCCTTTATGTTTCACGTAATGAAAATAAGACTTATCAGGATGAAGAGCGCAAAGTAGTGCGTCATATGATATTGCGACGCAAAGCCGTGGGACGACTGCATCTGACATGGCGACCTCCGTGGCGCAGGGGACGCACGCTCGGATTCGAGTGGGAGGTCGCGGGTTCGATTCACGCCACGGGCCATTTTGGAATTTTATAATTTCTAAATTGGCTCAGGTCTGGTCTGGTGGGAGGCTTTGGCCGTGGCTAGTTACCACCCTATCAGCAAAGACGTACCGCCAAGCGATTTAGCGTTCAGGGCCCCAAGTCTGCTATGACCATTGTATCTCGGTCGTCCAATAATTACTCAATTATTACCGATTTTTGCAATTTTGGTAGTCTGCTAGGTCGATCGTTTACTAATTGTGTAAAAATTACACGACTCACCTACAATTTACATCTCAATGAACTTTTGCTAGTCTGTTAACACAATTACATCTCAATTGTCAAATATATCCTAGTCTGCTAATTTTTTGACAGTTCGAAATGGCAATCGACCTGCAATTTTAGATAATTAAGCAGTAATAGCTAAATCAGTGAATTTCTATCATTGCATGTGGATTATTAGTGTTTTTTTTCTAATCTATTGATGATTAGAGCAAGGTGGAACATTCTCCAGCTAGCTAACGGGGTTAATATTGAACGGAACAAGCGTTTGAATAAATTCTGTGCGTTTGGAGAATAGAAACCGCCGTCGCCGCCGTTAAGGATATTTCCGAGGCTGAATTTGTTAAAACATTTCGCCTCGGGAAGGAAACTATTAGGGGTCTAGTTGAGGAGCTCTGTTAATTCCCAGACTGTGTCGGAGTGACGGAATATCAGCGGAGATGAAGGTAAACTCTTGTCTAAGTATTAGGTACCTACTAAAGTATTAATAATTCATGATGATGGTTTGATGTGCCTAATGCCATCATTTCTGTTGCAGATTCTGATAGCGTTAGCATTCTACTTATCAGGATCTTACCAAACTACAATTAGGTACACTGAGGACTGTGTCAAGAGCTGCGAGGCATGCGGTGGAGAACATGGGTTTTTATTAGGTAAGTATTGCAATTATTATTTAATGAAAGCAATTTAACACTTAATGTCCATACACTGCCATGGGTTCAATTCAGTATATATGGATTTTCAGAAGACAGTGGCTATCTTCTTTGGAGAACGATGACCTCAATTGTTAACACCACAACGGAGACGCTGCAGCTTGTGTTTTATTTGAAGCACACAACTGAACTGAATACAGTTGAACATTGTATAGGAGTTTTCAGGCAAAGTAAACAAAATCCTGTTAATCTGATCTAATACGTATAGGTACCTATAGTAGTTTTAGTGGCAATAGTCAATCCTACAATCCTGTCACTGCAAACAATATTTTTGATGGATGTTGTCTTTTGTATTTTAACAAAGCATTTATTTTTTATTTATTTATTTAAAGCATATAAGAAAGCCAGCCAAGTGCAAGTAAAACTTACAAAGTTTCATACCATTACCTAAAAAAACTGCAAAAAATCACATCTGTGCATGGGAGCTCCCAATATTTTTTATATTCTATTATTCGTTTTGTTAGTAGAGTATTGTTATTGCAGCAACATTATATTATATCTGTGTAAATTACAACTGTCTATCATAGTTCATGAGATACAGCCTATTCAGTGACAAACAGATACACAGCGAAGTTTTAATAGTAGGGTCCTCTTAAACCCTTTGGGTACGGAACCCTAGCAAATGCACTTGTCCCTCCACTGACACCATGGAAAGCCTTTTGTTTATTAATTCTTTTAGAAAATGCATGTATAGATGGGTCATATTTAAATAGAATGCAACATTTGGATACATTGATTTATTTAATTTTTAAAAGTTATACATAAATTTTGTTTTGTTTGCAAATTCAGGATGTGAAGAACAAACTTCGTGGGCAGAGTTGGAAAATGCTCTGGAATTACATTATTACAAAGTCTTCAAGTGAAACAAAGTCTGCTTCAAAATAGAACACTGCAGGAGTCTCTACTCCATAGGCTCTGGAAAAATGCATGAAAATGAATGAATAGTATATTAGTACCCAACTTCATATATAATTGGTACTCTTTTAATATACTAATTTCATTAGAAAAGTTTTGTATTATACAGCTTTGGTTGCATGAAATGTCATACATTCATCTTAATGTAAATAATATAGTACAGCCTCTCCCCCCTCAGTCCAGTTGGTCACTGCAAGGGGGTCATGACCAAAACCTTTCAGTTTTCAGTTATTAACCTCATTTAAAAGTATTTAAATCTGAAATGACAAGCAACTGAAAGAGGCCTGTACTCCATAAGGCGGACTGAACACCAATCTTTTTGTAATTAATAGTAGGTATTGTTTTGTAACATTAAACAACTAGGTAACTATGGTATCTTGCATAAAAAATCCTGTAAAAAAAAATCATGGTTTATACCTATGCATAATCAATTCTCCTGTTTTTTCATAATTATTTTAAGTAGGTAATTAACTAATATTATTTGAAATCAGCTTAATTTAATATACATTTTAATATGGTTAACTTAACTTATAAGCATGTCTGATAATAGCTCCACATTACCTTTGTACTTAAATTTATTTTTCAGTATAGACCTTTTCTGATTCTGAAATCAAACATAAAAACTGAATCTTCATCCACGAAGAGATCTGACAGCTTTAATACAGAACCGTAAGATTCTAGTTAAGCTGTTGGTTCAATCCATTTTATACGGACTGTTTTGTAAAATCCTATGTGATCCTATCTTAGAAATTAGCATATAAAATTGGTATTTGTATAAGGTTTTACTGGATTAAATGATTATGATTATGATGATTATGATTATGATTATTTTGGTATTATCAGTTGTAGTAAGTAGTTGAAATAAGCTATATTCTATTGTATGTTAGTGAGTATTGAAAGTCTTTCAATTGAATTTATGAAAATAAATATATGAAACTATCTGTAAAATTAAAATAATTTTTAGTGTAATAGGCATTCTATTAGCAAAGAAAAACTTCATACTTAAAATTTTAGCCATAAATTTGTAAACATGGTAGTATATAGAACTGAAAAGAGAACTTATTTGGCTATTTCCATGTAAAAAATCAATATTACTGTAAATTAATCAATTAACAGTGTTTCTGGAACTCACTAAGCTATCATTGTACTTCTTACATAGGACCTACTTATAGCAAAGAATTATAAATTTCAATAGGTAAGGTATAGGGTGAAACTACAACTTGAATGGATATGGAATAGATTTATTAAAGTTAATGCAAACATTGGTAAAATACCTAAAACATACCTATTTTGTAGATCTTGATAAAAAATTATATTAAAAAATATTACATACAAACTTATCAAATAAAATTATAAAATAGATACAGTACCTACTATATTTATCTGTATTTTTGTAGTTTTTATAGCAATAAGTAATAATATAAGTTAAAATTTAAAAGGTGTTTCAGTAGTAAAGGGCTTATTTATTTATTTTGACTTCATAAAATATACAGTCTACCTCAAATCTAGAATATTTTTTCCTAATTATGTATTAATAACAATATTAGACTATATTAACAACTACTATTTTTGTATTTTGTATAAAATATTGATAAATGGTTATCTGAAATCTAATTTTGATTGATTAATTTATAGAGTAACTACGTTTTTAGACTGGTTTTAATTAATTTCATTAGGATTTAACAATATTAATGATACTAATAAAAAAAGCTTGATTTAACATACATTTTTTTTGCCATACCTATTATTCTCTGAACCCCTTTTTATGTCCCACTGGTAGCCACGAGTCTCCTCTCAGGCTGAGAGGGGTTTGGCCATAGCCCGCCACACTGGCCAAGTGTGGGTTTGCGGGCTTCACACACATTCAAGAACATTTATGTTAACTCTCAGGCATGCAGGTTTCCTCACAATGTTTTCCTTCACCGTTAAGCATTTAGTTTTAGAAAAGTCAGAGGTGCGTGCCCATGCTTCGAACCCAGGACCTCCTTATGAGAGGCAGAGGTCAGAACCACTGAGCTATCACTTCTTACCTGCCTTAATTACCTACCAACCTAAGGTAATAATGGCTGGCACAAAATCCTTAATAATATAGGGTGTCTTGCCTTTTCCTCTAAATGTCCGGGCAAACTGGATGGTCTGTCCAGTTGTTATCAAACCATTATGTTGACAGACAGGCTGTGATCTGGGTTGGTATTATTGAGTTGTTAGAATATATCTAATAGATAGATACAGAGGACACACAAGTACACCTGTGCAACCTATATGCAGTAAATAATTAAAACAAATTTTCACTTTTATCCTGCCCTTTATTTTTCTTACAAGTTGTTGTAGCAACCAATTACATACAACCTATCAATAAAGTGCGATTTTAATTTAATCATCTGTATCACTCCCCTTCACTATTCACCTTGGGATTCGTCCATAAGATGGAGCAGTATCCAATCTCATCTTCCGCAATATTAATAATCTCGGAAGAAAGCTTCTGTTAGGCTTAGGACTAAGGAGGTCTGCCTCCTTGTGTTTTAATAATATTCTAAACTCCTTAAGTATTAAATAATATTCTTAACTCTTGAGTGTTAGAATTCTCTGATGAAATGTTCTTTATAAGTACTTATATTTTTAGACCTCTTTTAGGTTTGCTGACTTTTGTACAGCCAAATTAACATTGTACTTAAATTATGTCTGCGGTTTGCTAGGTTCTTCATAATACAACTGTTTTAGATGTCAGGCTTCTTTTGTGCTTCTGTTAGCGACATGTAGGTACTTGATGCTTCAGATGTGGATGTGATGTTTGTGACTGTTGCAACCCTTTGCTTTTATTGCGTACCGAGCTAATTAAATCCTTCTCCATACACTGGCTTTGTTTACAAATCTCTTTTATCCAGTGTTATTTGATTTTACACTCAGATCACTCTAGCCAGCCCAGCTTCCTCAAGAATACAGAACACATAGCTCTCTAACGAGAAGCCCATCGTAACTAAAAATTGTTTGGAAGGTCTCTTCTTTAATTCCATCCACAAAATAGAATTATTCGCCAGCACAAACTTTCTGTTGCAGTTTGTTTATTTCTGTGGTTTATTTTATAATTTATATGTAGAAAATTAGAAATGTCAAAATTCCAAAGACAAAGTAAAATGTTACAGATGAAATATAGTTTATTTGACGCTTATTTGAAGTTAGTTGTGCCAACTTGTCATAAGTTGGACGTAAAATTTTATTTCGGGAAACGCATTTTATGGTAATGGCAATACCGATTACAATCCAAGTATTGTTCAATTAAGTTATCAATTAATTACACTGAGATCCAATTTAAAAGTTTGCAGACTAGGTCATTTCGGAACTATTACAATTGCATGATAGTTTTATCGTAGATTATGTTAAATTAGCAGACTTGGGGCCCAGGTATGATGCTGTGTAGAAACCGTTGGGGTGACTTAACTTACCCCTTCCAAGTTAGTACGCTAACATCTTCGACTGCATCATCACTTACCATCAGGTGAGATCGCAGTCAAGTACTAACTTGTATAGCATTAAAAAAATGGGTTAGATACGCTTGCTCTCACACCAGCAGCAATACATATCTTAATGGAACGATTTTCAAAAAATGTATGGGAAAGCGTGATTTATCGACTTACAGTCATTCAAACGTTTTCTTTTAATTTCGTAAATATTAGTTACTTTTTAAGGACCTCCATGGGAAAGCGTGATTTATCGACTTACAGTAATTCAAACGTTTTCTTTTAATTTCGTAAAATATTAGTTACTCTTTAAGGACCTCCCTAGCGCAGTGACGCGCGCTCAGTGGGATGTCGCGGGTTCGATTCCCGCCACAGTCCGCTTTAGAATTTCATAATTTATTATTTGGCTCTGGTCTGATCTTGTGGGAGCCTTCGACGTGGTTTATTACCAACCTACCAGCAATACGCGCCGCTAAACAAATTAGCCTTTCGGTGCTTTGTAGAAACCGTTAGGGGTGAGTTTACTTAAATTTTCGGCTGCGTCACATCACTTACCATCAGGTGAAATCGCAGTCAAGTATGTACTATCTATTTATTGTTAAAAAAAAATTGGTTGCCTGTAAAGTCGGTATACGGGCGAAAGTTTTACGTGACAACGACTTTGAGTGGAAGGGACGCGTGCCTCTCACTCGCTCTCATTGTGAGCGCATAACGTGAGCGGAGCGTAACGCAGTTTCTTGAAGTGTCACCCGGCAAACCAATTTATAAGACGTTGTCACGTCAAAAAAGGATTCTACGACGATTGCAAATCTATACTAATATTATAATGCTATAAAAAGTTTGTTTATTTGTTTAAATGCGCTAATCTCAAAAACTACTGAAATTTGAAAATTCCTTTTGTGTTGGATAGTCCATTATTGGCTATACAACATCATGCTTTAGCCAATTGGGAGCGGATCATCAATTAAAAATGTTGGAAAAACGGAAAAATTGTTTCTTTTATAGATCTTTCGTTGCTGTTTAAACGATTAAAGTTACACAAAAATCAAGTATAACGGAATTGTTCTACATTAAAAGTTCTTTAAAAAGTCCGCGACACCATATACTCGTATCTATCTTTTAAGGTTGATTCATTGTAACGAGATATTTAGAACCCGAAATTGAAGCGGGCAAAGCCGCACGCAACAGCTAGAATGTCATATATTATGTCAAGGTTTCTGGTCTGCAGTACGAACCCCGTCCGCTGCGTAGGTACGGCGTAACAAATCGAATAAACAAACAAACAGTCTGGCTCGGATCTGCTATTGTTTACATGGCGTGGGCTTCATTCACGAATACCATTGATGTGTAGCGGGTTGCTAACTTTAGTGGGAGCTTTTGGAGTGAAACTCTCGGTTTTCTTTTTGTAGCTGTTCGCTACTCGTTTATTGCGAATTCCTTAGCCTAATTTATTTACATGTCATATCATCAGTATTAGTAAATTGAAACGAGTGAAAGGTTAGTAACAGCCAATAGAAAATAAGAAAGATACAATATAGAATTACGAGCGTTTGCAAGAGAGAGATGGCAAGGTACGATTGCGGTGCGCGTGCGCAAATCTGCGGGGCGAGAGGCGAGGCACACGGCGACGCGGCGGCCGCGCTGATGATAAAACTCGTTGGGACGGCTGTCGTCGGTTTCAGTCGGCGCGCGCGCGATGGTGAACGGACGTGCAGTGAACAACACGATATGGTGCAGAAAGTCCTCGACTTGGTGTGGCCGCAGTGCTCTTTCTTTTCAGTGCTGAAGTGCATCTTCGTATTGCGATATTGGTATCAGGCAACCATGAAATTATAGTGCTCGTAATGCTATCGTAACGATAACTATGATCAGTGTGACCATATAGCTATCGAATCGGCAACCAGTGAGGTAGGCAAATAAATATTCTGTTCTTGGTGCGTAGTTTCATTTCTCTCTAATGTTCTTCAATAAAATGTTCTGGTGTTGTTTTTTCTTTGTTCCTTCCTATTCCTGTGTCCATGATCAGGTAATGTTTGGTACATGGTGGTAAGGTTTATTCTACTACGGTAAGGTAATATACTCGACGACGGCTGGCCGGAGTGATGGTGACGTAGCTCGTAAGTATCTCGTAAGTATTTTCTATTTTATATTATTGTGATGTCACTACGCCACAGTACCCCCCTTCAAGCGAAGCGTACCACCTTTTTTACGACACGGCCGCTTCTCGTGACGTGAGGAGCGGGCGCAGACGCTGATTCAGGTGTCGGCGTAGGTACAGGCGTGTTCTTTGCCGTTGTAGTTTTCGGCCTGGAACTCGTCGATGCCGGCGTCGACTTCTGATCTATGTCGTTGGTACTCGGGTCCTCCTCATTGAGTATATAGGCTGGCTTGAGTCTGTCCAATGATACGACAGCAGTACGAAGGGGCAGCTGTATCTTGAAGTACTTGTCGTGACGCTGTATGACTCGGTACGGGCCATCGTATGGTGGTGTCAATGGCGCTCGTACGGTGTCGTTTCGTACAAAGACATGAGTGCAGGTTGTAAGATCCTTGTGCACAAATGTTGAACGCGTAGCTGGCGTGCGCGTCGTAGGTGTCAACGATGCCATGACTTCGGTGAGCTGTCGCACGTAGTCCGCGTCTTCTATTTTTGATTCTGAAGGGATAAGGAAGTCTGAAGGTACGCGGAGTGTTGCTCCGTATGTCATTAGAGCTGGACTGAGGTTATTGTCCTCACGTAGTGCTGTCCGCAGCCCTAGTAGGACGGTTGGCAGCTCATCTGTCCAGTTTGTCGACGCGCCCCTAGCCATGAGAGCGGCTTTCATGGTACGATGTAGTCTTTCGACCTGGCCGTTCGATTGAGGGTGATAAGCTGTTGTGCGGATTCTTGTCACTCCTAACCTCTTCATGAGAGCGTTGAATAAGGACGATTCAAAGTTTTTAGCTCTGTCCGTCGTTATTCGAAGAGGTAATCCAAATCTGGTGATCCAATTGTCGTACAGCGCTCTTGCGACGGTCTCTGCTGTTGTGTCTTGCACTGGAATTGCTTCCGGCCACTTGGTGCATCGGTCGATTATCGTGACACAATATTTGCAGTCTTTTGACAGTTTCATCGGTCCGACGATGTCAAGATGAAGGTGTTCGAAACGTTGTGATGGTGGAAAGTCAACCAGTGGAGTGACGACGTGCCTATGCACTTTGCTCCGCTGACACTGGATGCACGTTCTAGTCCAGTTGGTGACGTCTTGGTTGATGTTTGGCCAGAAGAATTTTGAGGTCATCAGTTTTCGAGTCGTCCTGATACTGGGGTGACATAGGCCGTGTTGCGCCTTGAATGCGGCGTAACGGTATGCAGTGGGTAAGTATGGGCGAGGTGATGACGTTGAGAGCTCGCACGTGATTGGTCGGTTGAGTCCCGGTAGTGTGACTTCACTGAACTTCAGGTTGGCTTGCTTTTTCAGCTGAGCTAATTCTCGGTCTTCAGCTTGGTCGATGGCTAGCTGTTTGTAATCAATCACGTTAGGGCCTTCGATTTCTTCAATGCGAGATAGGGCGTCAGCCACTGGGTTTTCTTCGCCTTTGACGTACTTGATGTTCGTACAAAACTGACTGATGAAATGTAGTTGGCGTTCTCGACGTGGAGTGTCGCTGCTGCTAGCCGTTTTGCTTAGCGCGAAAGACAAAGGCTTGTGATCAGTGTATATTGTCACTTCACAACCTTCGATGAGCCTCCTGAAGTGTTTCACAGCTGCGTACATAGCAAGTAACTCGCGATCGTACACGCTGTAGCGACGTTGTGTAGGGCTCATGGACTTGGAGAAGAATGCTAGTGGCCTCCATGCGTTTTGCACCCATTGCTGAACTGAAGCGCCCAAACTGTGATCCGATGCGTCGGTCATAATTGCTAGCTGTGACCCTGGGACTGGATGGCTTAGTGTTGTAGCTTCTGTGATGCTTTGTCGGCATTTCTCAAAAGCTTCGTTAGCCTCGGGAGTCCATTCGATCGGCGTCTTGTCGTTTTTCTTTTTGTTGTGCAGGAACTTGTTGAGCTCGTATTGATGATCTGCTTGATGAGGTAGGCAGTCTCGGTAAAAGTTTAACATGCCTAGGAAACGACGTAATTCGACGACTGTCTTAGGCTTCGGATATTTAGCGATGACTTCGATGCGTTCCTCCGTTGGTTTGATACCGCTGGCTGAGACTTCATAGCCCAGAAAATTGATTGTTTTTACTCCGAATTGACATTTTTCAACGTTGAGAGTTACACCGTATTTGTCTAATCGTTCTAAGACTTGATGTAGCAATTTTCGATGCTGGTCTTCGTCTTCAGAAAATAGAAGAATGTCGTCAACAAAGCAGAAGCAGTCTTCTATACCTCGGAGAACTTGATGCATGAAGCGTTGAAATGTTTGGCTTGCGTTCCGGAGTCCGAACGTCATGCATGTGAATTCATACAAGCCGAACGGTGTGATAATAGCCGTCTTTTGAGCGTCTTCCGGGCTGGCCATCGGAATCCAGTAGTAAGCCATCTTTAAGTCGAGTTTGGAGAAGATTGTTTTATTGTGCAGCGCGTAGTTGAAGTCTTGAATGCGTGGTATGGGGTAGCGATCGGGTTGAGTTACGGCATTTAATCTTCTGTAGTCGCCACACACGCGAAGTCCGCCGTCTTTCTTCTTGACCACGTGCAATGGACTTGCCCATGGGCTTTTCGATGGTCGGCAAATACCCAACTCCACCATACGATCAAATTCGGCTTTGGCGGCGCGGTATTTGTCTGGTGGCAGAGGGCGAGCGCGGGCGTAGATAGGCGGGCCGGTGGTTTCGATGTGATGCACTACGTCGTGTTTGGCTGGTTCCTTCAGTGACATT
Source organism: Coenonympha glycerion (assembly GCA_963855885.1). NCBI lineage: Eukaryota > Metazoa > Arthropoda > Insecta > Lepidoptera > Nymphalidae > Coenonympha > Coenonympha glycerion. The sequence continues at coordinate 2,030,886 of OY979652.1, read as the reverse complement.
GGTCGTAAGACATCTGGGTACTGTCTCAGGGTTTCATGATAATCTTGATCGGTGGCTATGACGCGGATGGATTCGACGTTTGTTGTGACTTGTACTGCGTTGACGGCAAGCTTGGTCACGTCGTCTATCAGTTTCTTCCTGTGAAGGTCGACTAGTAGGTGGTAGTGCCGCAGAAAGTCTGCCCCCAGGATTGATGTCTTAACATCGGCGATGACGAAGGTCCACGGGAAACTGCGCCGAAGCCCTAGGTCGAGCTTGACGGTTTTCTCGCCGTAGGTCTGTATCGGTGAGTTGTTTGCTGCGTATAGTTTGTAGGTACTGGCAGCGTTCCTCTTCATCTTTGGGGTTGCAGCCCAGACGGAGATCTCGGCGCCCGTATCGACTAATAGGCGCTCGTTGCTGTTGCGATCGTGAATGCAGAGGCGATTGCTGGTTTTAGTGACACCGACGTCCGCCACGGTCGGTGTCGGAGTTAGTTTTCCGAAGTCTTCTTTCGTTTCGAACACGGTGAGTTGCATCTTCGCGCGTTGTCCCCGAACTTGTGGTGGTAGTAGCATTGCCCGTTGTACGTTCTTCTGCGCGATTGAGAACGGGAGCGGGATAGTGCGCGTGATGAATTCCGGTAGCCGCGATATGAAGGTCGACCACGTTCCCGTAGCTCGGCTATTTCAAGCGTGAGCTTTTCTAGCTTCGCTATCAGTTCGGAATGCTTCACGTCGCAGGTGGTAGTTGTGGCTGAAGGCGTTGTTACTGCGGCTATGTTGCTCGTAGACGTGCTCCCGGAGAACTCCATCATTCTGTCTGCCATTGCCGCGAGCGTATCGAGCGAGGATTCGTTGTTGATGGAAAGCACGCAGCGAGATTGCGGTGACAGGTGGTTGAGCCACTCTATCTTCAGGCCTTCTTCAGTGATGAGACCGTTGTTTAGCTCCCTCATTTTCCGGAGTAGCACGCTCGGTTTTTGGTCGCCGAGCTCGAGTCCGCTGACGAGTTTCTGGAAGTTTTCCACGTCTGACTTCTCGTAAACGGTGAGCAAGCGCGTTTTGATGGCTTCGTACTTCCCGACTTCAGGTGGGTTGTACAGGAGATCGGTGACATGTTGTAGGTCCGCTGGTTCAAGTTTCTGCAGGACGTAGCGAAACTTCTGATCGTCCGATGTCTTCAGAGGTTCGACGACAGCTTCGAATTGTACGAACCATGCTCTGGGCACGGCGCGCCAAAATGGAAGTAACCTCGACTGGACCGAGATGGCTGCGAGGTCGGCGATCTTCGAGTCAGCTTCGGTTTCTGCCATGTCTTCGCTTAGATGTTTCGCGTGTTCTTGTTCGGCGGTCACCAATGTGGCGGGTTGCTAACTTTAGTGGGAGCTTTTGGAGTGAAACTCTCGGTTTTCTTTTTGTAGCTGTTCGCTACTCGTTTATTGCGAATTCCTTAGCCTAATTTATTTACATGTCATATCATCAGTATTAGTAAATTGAAACGAGTGAAAGGTTAGTAACAGCCAATAGAAAATAAGAAAGATACAATATAGAATTACGAGCGTTTGCAAGAGAGAGATGGCAAGGTACGATTGCGGTGCGCGTGCGCAAATCTGCGGGGCGAGAGGCGAGGCACACGGCGACGCGGCGGCCGCGCTGATGATAAAACTCGTTGGGACGGCTGTCGTCGGTTTCAGTCGGCGCGCGCGCGATGGTGAACGGACGTGCAGTGAACAACACGATATGGTGCAGAAAGTCCTCGACTTGGTGTGGCCGCAGTGCTCTTTCTTTTCAGTGCTGAAGTGCATCTTCGTATTGCGATATTGGTATCAGGCAACCATGAAATTATAGTGCTCGTAATGCTATCGTAACGATAACTATGATCAGTGTGACCATATAGCTATCGAATCGGCAACCAGTGAGGTAGGCAAATAAATATTCTGTTCTTGGTGCGTAGTTTCATTTCTCTCTAATGTTCTTCAATAAAATGTTCTGGTGTTGTTTTTTCTTTGTTCCTTCCTATTCCTGTGTCCATGATCAGGTAATGTTTGGTACATGGTGGTAAGGTTTATTCTACTACGGTAAGGTAATATACTCGACGACGGCTGGCCGGAGTGATGGTGACGTAGCTCGTAAGTATCTCGTAAGTATTTTCTATTTTATATTATTGTGATGTCACTACGCCACAGATGTACGTCGATTCAGAATAGGGTATTTGACTCCAATTTTTTTATTACTTTATTATAAAGTAGAATTAAAATAATGACGTGCACTGAAAGAACTAATTAAATCGATCAAATAACAAAAAAGTTATAAGCATTTAAAGATTTGTGATTAGACAGAGATAGCAACATGAAATTGTGACGTCACAAAGTACCAATGCCATAGTAGCTTCGTGCGGCTTCATACAAATTTTCGTTTTGCGAGAAAGGGATAGAAGATCCCCCCACTCCAAAGTTTAAACGCCTGTAACTTTGTAAATCTTCGTTGGATTTTAATATTTCTTTCACTGCACGTTATTATTTTTATCCTAGTTTATAATAAAGTAATATTTTTTATCAAATTCAAAAGTAGTGTAAGACCCCATTCAGATTCAATGCTGCGAGAATAACTGTCTACGGGCGTTTGATGTTTGAAAATAGATGATTTGGGGTTTCCATGAACTCACAGTAAAATATTCTATTTTTTTAACGAAAAAAAAATCAGCCAAATGTCGGACTCGCGTACCAAGGATTCCGTACTATTTTCGAGAAAGTAAAGCCATAATGATCAGTTTTTTTCCTGAACCGCAATCTTAAGTTTGTTTCTTGAGGTTTAAGTATTGTTAATACCAAAAAAATTATGGTAATAGATACAGAAGTGGTTTTATTTTTTCCTTAAAATATACATTAATCCTTATTAATCATAATTATTTCAGATTTTTCGATTGGTAAAATTCGCAGATAAGGGGGGGACGGTATTCTTTTTTTCGACAATTTGCCCAATAAATCAAAAACTATCAGGCAATTAAATAAATAAAAATCATTTTTGAATACACAAGTAACGCCCTTTTATATTATACCCCACTCAATACTGCTTGTAGGTACGTAGACATACTTACTAGCAATTAATTTGTACATCTTGAATTATAAACAACAATAAATAGTCCTTGTTCTAAATCGTTCATATATATCTGTTTCTACAGAAGCTTATAGCAAACGGCTTAGCGCATCCCGCGATATCTGGAATGTATCATATCAATATTACAGGAACATTCCAATGCGCATACATCTTGCATTGACGTAACGTATAGGTTAACGTGCTATACTATGTTAATTCGGGGTATAAGCTGAGTTCGGACATTTGTAAACCAAAGGCAGATCGCTTGAGAAGGTATACTCCACATCGCTAGGGTTGCTAGATGAAGATGCCACAAATAAAGTAAACACAAAATATATGATATTAAACGACAAAACTATCTCAACGTAAAACATATTGGACTTCGGTTGGATTTTCCACATTATAAAGTTTTATTACAAGAATTAATGAACGAAAAAACTGACATAACAGCTTTCAAACACATAAGTATCATTAGACAAACCCCGAATTACGTGAGAAATTGTTTCTCAACGTAAAAGTTGATAGCCCTGCCTCAAAAATCAGAATAATCTGCTACGCGTGAATCACGTTGTAGTGGATTGGCTGGTCGCCAAACATTTAGGATGACTACATAATATAACATACCAATGATTGTCTTTTATCTACGTGTAACTTAACTCTTTCGATTGATCTTAAGATTAAATAATTTAAGGAATGACTTAGAAGGATATTTTGATATTTTGTGTAATGAAATGGTTCCCGGAAAATCATTCTGAAGTTTCCCGCTTTTTATTAATTTCCTAACAGTAAGTTGTTGCTTACCCAATAGGAAATTTTATTTAGTTTTTCGCTAATAGTGGGTAATAAATACATCGTACATCGTAGGCTTATAGTAATGAGTTTTGCGGGCATAACATTTACCTACTTATGTATCCACATGTTTTTAATAAAAACTGTGCTCAACAATTTTCATGTAAGTACCTACTTAGTTCATATTGGTTCCCCATAGCTCGAAATCTGGGAAACTGCAAAAATTATGATTTTGCGGGCATAAATATTATGCCCGCAAAATTCATTGCCATAAACCTACAATGTGTTGATTGTCTAATATTTCCAAAAAAACTAAATAAAATTTGAATTTCGCCGGCTTAGGGCCGTTATACTGATACGTTAACGAATGATAACATCCTGCCAAAGAGCGATGGAACGTAGTATCCTCAAAATAAGAAGAATACACAAAATTCGCCACTGTAAAATTAGACAACGAACCAAGATAACGGATGCGCTGACCTACATACAAAAATCAAAATGGAAATGGGCCGGCCACGTAGCAAGACTCACAGATAACCGTTGGACATACATGGTGACGAACTGGCCCGGTCCAAAAGGCACACGTCGGGCGGGAAGGCCGCTCTATCGCTGGGATGATGATATAAAAAAAGTAGCAGGTCCAAACTGGATTTTAAAAGCAAAAAACCGGACAAACTGGTACAATCTGGAGGAGGCCTTCACCTGTAAAAAGGGTTCTCCTACTTAGTTCATTATTATTTTTTATTTTTTGTTAAGTTAATTTTATTGTAAATTGGAGAAATAAAAGGCTTTTTATTTTATTTTATTTTATTTTATTTTATTATTAGGGCCGTTATGAAGTAATCAATGTGGCAATGAACCGCTCGCGGGCGGCCGACCGCGTAAGTGCAAAATACAGGTGACAAAGGACACGCCCACCGAAATACTCGCTCACCCAATAAATTATACCCACACCTACATTGGCTGCCGGGCCACAACCGCGGCGATTTCGCGGACAAGTATAGTAGTTTTTTTCATTGGCCGCCGGGCCATGAGCGCGACGATTTCGCGGACATGTATAGTTTTTTTTACTAACTAAATAAATTTCTTATATCCCGATGTATTTTGTTTGTTAGTCTGTAATCAAATCCTGATTTAGTTAAATTAGATCCACTTACCGGTTACCGATGGAGCTGAAATGTTGCATGCATGTGTGAATCGGATGACGACGCTGATGATGGAACTCGGTAGTTAAACGACATCGCCATATCGAGTTTGGACTCGTTTGATCTGTCTTGACGAGTAATTTGGTGTTAGAGGCGCCAGGGCCTGGTGCTGAGAAGAATACAGATATTTTTATTTTTTAAATGATAACTTGTCACTCAATACAATTAAACAAATACTTGACTGCAATCTCACCTGATGTAATGTGACGATTTTTTTTATATTATAAGTACTTATTAAGGCTTGCGCTTGACGACAATCATTTCTGATGGAAAGCAATGTAAAAAAGAAAGACAAAAAGGACATGCCATTCCGAGAGTACCGACAGACATGAAAACTTACACACAGGTGTCAGTGACTGCAAATATGTCCGGAGTTCAATTGTTTTTTTCCCATCTCAAAAATTCCCAACTAGCCTAAAAGACTTTTCACTTCATCATAAGTCCGCAATAGGTATTAGGTTATAAGTTAAGAGTGGTCTTCCACGCCCATGAGTTCTTCGAAAGTTAGAACAAAGCTGAAGCGGTAAACTCATGGCCCGGGGGTTATATTATTTGCTAACTCTATTTTGCCCATCTCTCAACAGCATTAATTATCGTGAGAAACGTCTACCGGTCGGAGCTGTCAAAATACTGCGTTGAAAAATTGCGACTAATCTTTTAATTTCGTTAGTGGTTCATGCTCTAAACTCTAAAGTGTTAGTGTGATTAGTGGGGAATTCTTTTAAGTGGATATATACATTATACGTCTGTAAAAAGGTATAATGACTGGGGTTAAACGTGATCTATATAAAATTTCATCAATTTAAACAAGATGTTTTAACAAGATAATTCTGTTTAATAAATCCAGCGTAAGCTTAAAATAAACCATAATCCATAAACGCTATCCATAAATGATTGCAAAATAATCTGGACGTGAGGGTTCCTGCAACCTTAGACGGGACTTATCTTTTTAGGGTTCGGTACCCAAAAAGTAAAAACGGAACCCTATAAAACTTCCCCATCCGTCCGACCGACCGACCGACCTACATGAGATTTGATAACTATTTGACGGTGCCAATCTTATGGAAAGACTAGCAAACCCGGCGAAGTCCGTTTCGCCACCAGATGGCTTTCCCGCTAAAAAGATTTTCCCGCTTTTCTGTTGAAATTTTTCCTGAATTTTCTTAGCTATAAACCTCACGGAGCCCGAGACCTTTCCAACGAATGCAAAATCGTGGAAATCGGTTCGTGCGTTCTGGAGTTATAGCGTCAGGAAGGAAAACCCGACTTATTTTTATATATTTAGTAGAAGTAGATTTGCATACCAACACATTTTGGCTACATTTTAACTGAAAATAATTTTGGAGGGATGACATTTTCTGATAAAAAACTAATCCCTGGATATAACCTCTAAAAGAGGATAAAAAAATACCACTGATAAAAGCATGGCCAAAAAAACGTTTTATCCACGGTTGGTTGCGTCCATTCTCATAGTGTGTAAGGCTGTAGGAGGGGAAACATTTTATTCTCTTCCCATGCAGCAAAGTTACCCGTGCGTCTGTTTATAATGATACTTCGTCAATTGTAAATAACTCCACATAAATCGATGCCGCTACGAGCAAACAAATAAACACACATAAAATATTGTACGCGTACACTCGCTCTGTACGGATGCGTGCCAAATAAATTTAGTTCATGACTTTTGTAACATTTAATTGAACCTGATGTACTTTACAATCGAATTATATTGTTTGTACAATGTTACTTGTGTTTTAAACGGTTCAATTTCATTTAATTAAATCGCCTAAGGATATAAATGTGGGCACATGATTTTTGGGTAAATTTAACCGTTTAAGCAACACACGCAACGGAAGCTCTCCAAAAGTGTAAATTTTCCCGTTTTTGGGACATTTTACATTTATGCTTTGCTCCTATAACTATAATTGGTCATATCGTAATGTTATACTTATGGCCTTTATAGACTTTCCCGATAAATGGACTAGCCAACACAAAAATGTCAATTCGGACCAGTAGTTCCTCAGATTAAGGCTTTCAAACAAACAAACAAACAAACAAACAAACAAACAAACAAACAAACAAACAAACAAACAAACAAACAAACAAACAAACAAACAAACAAACAAACGAACGAACGAACGAACGAACGAACGAACTAACGACCGAACGAACAAAGAAACAAACAAACAAACATCGTTGCATTGAGTCTTACTGTATAATTGCTTTGAGATTTATTTATAAGAAAAAATTCTGACGAAATTTGACATTTTCCGAGGAAACACATTGACCTTGGGCAAAACAGCCAAAATCACAGGGCTTTTGGACGCGAAGGAAATCCATCTTAATTTATGTATCCAACACTTGTTTCATATTTTATGAGTTCCCGAGACGTTTGTATGGACGGATTACAGAGGGCGGCTTTGCAGCGGGACGTGACGACAACGCGACGATTTTTCTGTATTTTTAACCGACTTCAAAAAAGGAGGAGGTTCTCAATCTGTTCAAGTCACGGAATATAATAATAGAACCCAACGCTACGGAAGGATTATTCAGCAAGATGATTTAAATAAATAGCGACCCTGGCATAAAAAAGTGCAAATCAGTTCGCAATAGCGATATACCAAAGAAATGATTATCTACATACAAACAAACAGGTACAAAACGAGATAACTGCACCGTATTCTTCCCAGCAAAACAAACAAAGTAACTGCCAAAGTGAAATAGGCCGCGACCTACCTCAAATATTAAACCGTCCTGTCTAGACTGAAAGGCTAACTTTGGCTTTGCGAAACATTTGATGCCTCCAACTTTGCCGCACGACCCATATACTGAGTCTCGGATGTATTATTGTATGAATAAATATTATCCACCTACTTTTAGAGAAACACCGAGTATTTATTTGAGTTATTCATCTTAATTATAAAAATAATAACCATTGGCATAATATGTTATATTATGTAAGGTATTTACACATTTAAAAAAAACATAATTGTTTAGTACGTGTATTTCCGTCATTTTTGCGTTACATTATACATACATTCATTAAGATAAATTTTTCTCAATAAATAAAATGTGTATGGCTCTGTCGCATAGACAGTTGAAGGAATTTATCAAATATTTCAATGAATCAATTTGAACCAACCAGAGACCTAAATGAAACCCCTTCTCGATCCATCATTCACAGTGTTACTAAGGTCCAGAACAGAAAATAAAACAGATAATCAGTTGTAGGACTACAAGAAGAAAGGCCATAGAACAGATAGGGATAATCTAGCTGTAGAAGATCAAATTCTTTGCTCGTCACAGTCCCACATCTTGCAGGACTAATATATTAACCAGTTTCAATCGAAGGAAATCCAATGAACTTGTTACAGACGTGGACAAATCAATGAGCATCAGAACAGTATGATTGCACACAAACATGGAACAATTAGCGATGATCTAACTGTAAAATTCTTTTTAATACAGTTGCTCAAAAAGTGGCGTATTGCAGGGACGTATAGCGTTCGGGATGTGGGCTATTACATACTCGTGCTTTTTTTTTACCTTTCCCGAACTCGTGCGTTATCTTTCCCAACTGTCAAAATAATGTCTATTAAAAAGAAAAACCAACCATGAAGTTTTTACTAAAAAAAGTCATAGAAGTTTTTATGATTCATGCAAATACGTATATTTCTAAAAAGAAGCTACTAATTAGTTTCAATATCAGATTTGATTGAATGAGTTTGGTTAGGTTTCATTTCATCTCATTAAATTTCATTTTCATTTCATATCAATAAAAAAAATTCTACTGAAGACTTGGCTGTATGGGCATAGTTCCCTTTGCGTACCAGAATATTATTTAGTCTATGACCAAATTTTTTTTTTTTATTTTTTTTTTAAATCACCAGAATGGGTGAAGAAAAAAAAACTGCTTATATTCTACGGTTGGCGCCATTTTTCAGAAATTTTCTTTGCGAATTTAGTTGTTTGGTGCAAAAAATGCTTCGGAGAACATTTTACCGGAAAAGTCAAAAAGTCGCTACATATCTACATACGACGAATTTATTGCGTGGAGAGAAGAGAAAAAAGCAAATAGTTTTTCAGAAAATGTTAAGTTAGTTGAGTTTATTGTGTTTTTATTATTTTATTAAATTGCTTCATTTTTTCGCAACTGTATTAAAAATAATCGTTCAGTACACGTGCGGAACCGTCATTGCAACTTGTTCCGACTGTCAACCCTCGCCTTCGGCTGCGCCTCGGCTCGGGTAGACATTTGTCGGAACTCTTTGCAATAACAGCCTTTCCGAACTTGTAATGAAACATACTATTCCCATTTCTTGCAGGATCAATAAAGCCCATTCCAATCGAACGAAATCCAATGAATTTGATACAGACGCGGATAAATCAAGGGCCACCTGATCAGTGGAGTGGTTCTAGATTCTAGAATAGCTGACCTTTGCCTGGCATTCCAAGTGTGATGCTCGATTAAATGTGATTAATAATCGCCGGGGCAAAGACCGCGGAGTTCTGAGGCATGCATTCTCTGAGTGCTGCGGGCTATTTTTATAAGCTTTCGATTTATGATAATTAATATTCCTGAGATGATTTGGAGTATCGTTTTAAATGGCATTCCATCGACAAGCATCTCTAGTTATTTGCGTTTGGTAATAACACATCAAAGATCTTTCTAATGCGTAGGATTATCCTTCTTGCATTGCAAGTTAACTAAATGAATGTTTTCATCATTATCATCGTTTCCATAACGTCATTGAGTAATCATTACTTACGTACGATGACTTTATGGAAAGGACGATGATAAAGAATCAGAATTATTTCCTCTCAGAATAGGAATCGTTTGGCTAACCTAACCTAACACAACCTATCCCCTTTATTCTAGCATATAATTCATAGATTTTTAACATCTCTCATAGAACCGTTTGTTTGGGTAAGTTAAACGGAAAACACGGGTATTTACGTTCGTGATCAAACCTGCATGCCTATGAGTTCTTCACAATTTTTTGAAAGGTGTGTGAAGCTTGCCTGTTTGTACCCTTCACATTCTGAAAGCAAAACTGTTTTCTGTCCCGTTACTAGGTCATAATACTTAGTTAAGACTTGAGTGAGAAGCTTTTTGATTCGCATTGAGGGAGATTCCCAGATCGATAGTTTCTCGTATAGGTATATATGTATCTATTGGCCCAATCTTTAACAGATATTGACAGTAATTTAATGTAAAATATAGGTAACTAATTAAGTATTAACCAATAAGAAAGCTCAGGATATGGAACGTCGATTTACGTAAACCTTTTCCTTACAAGCAAACAGTAGCGCCATCTGTCAAAGTTTTATAGGTGGCTGCTGAGCGAACTACAGCGTGACCTTACCGTTGGTGGCAAAACAAGCATTTTTGGCACCGATAAACTGGCGACATTTTTTCGCGCCGTCCGCCCTGTCCACGGTAAATGTCAATTTAACTATGTTACTTCAAGTTAAAAAGCAACGAACAAAACGCCTGACTATTCGCAGCCTCGCTCGTCGGTAAAACGACTCTCAGTTGATTTATTGGCGCGCCTCGTAAATTCATTAGTTCCGTTCCAGCTTCTCTGACGAAAGATTTACAGCTATCTGCCCTGTGACGTCACACTCGGACGTGCTCCAGCCTTTATCCACGCGAGACTAGGTATTTATTGACACCAGTTTATCCCTTTACTAGGAATTTGTTAGGCAAAATAACGTTTCACCTACGTACATTACAAGCTTAAATTCACGTCTTTAAATCCTAATAACCTAAATCCTAAGAACGGGAAGCACAACAAATATGTACAACAAGTATTGAAGATCCAAACTTATAGGACTCTTCTCGCTGAGTCAGTTCGGATGTACACTTCTACGGATGTGTCGGATATTCTGCCGTGATGCAGTCATTGCGAAGCTTTACTGTGTTTCGGTCTGAGGGCATTGTAGCCGACGACATCACAAGCCATATTAAAAACTTGAGATCTTACGAGTGTCTCAGAAATCAGAATGACAAGGTTTAAGGCGAAATCAACGACTCGGCCCTCGAAAATCAAAATTTTCATGTTTTTTTGCAATTTGTACGCTAATTACACATCAGAGGTTTATGGCAGTCAATTTGCGATAGTGGCAGTATCATCTTTACATGATTATATCAAAATCTTTGCATAAAAATGTGTATCCTAGGAAATTAGTCCGAGTATCGAGTTTTATGTGAGTAACTCGCAAATCTCGGACTAATTTCTTTAACTCGACACTTTCAAGCAGAGATTTTTATATAAACACGTGAAGATGATAGTAGGATTCCCGCAATTTGACTGCCATAAGCCTATTATGTGTTATTAGCTTAAAAATCGCGAAAAACCACAAAAATTTTGAATTTCGCGGGCACACTCGTGGTGTGCTCCCTAAGTACGTCAGATATGGTCAGATACAATGCACCTCAACGCAGGACCAGAGAGAGACAAATGTGAAGGTCTCTCTACGCTTCGCTTCGGACAGAGTTTGTGTATTGAATCGAAATATTATCACTCGTTATGGTGGACCTTCTTTATTATCAGTTAAAGTGGTATTAGCGGCTTACAGGACGAATAGACCTAAGAGTTGATTATGTGTTCAAATACGCGTTCGACATTCCAGCACCTTGAGTCTCCAAATTCCATACATCCTACGAGCAGTGTGCCCCCACCTTCCCCCTCCCCAATTCAGCTTCGCGATGCCTTGATCTATGACAGTGTCAGTCTTTAGCTAATTTACACAACTGACATCTGTGAATAGCTACACAACATAGTCACATGACACATCCAATAATCTCAATTCAAATAACACATTTCTCGAATGACAGTAACTATCTCCGATGCCTATTGAATATGGAATACAGAAGTAATTGAGTGTAAGTAATTATTTTCGCACTAATTATGTATAGAAACGCGATGATGACGACGCATGCGTGAGTGGTATGAGTTTCCGCGTTTACGTAACGTTTTAGGAAGTATTACAATTAGTTTTTATCATTAATTGCCAATCGTTGCTTTTTTGTAAAATGGATGCTCTTGCTCTATTTTAAAATGTGATAAAAAGTAAAAAAATATTGCACGCGCCTGTCAGTTAAATTCTTTAAATTACGACGGAAGCGTGCCATCATCCTAATGGATGAACGTTTTTAGGCTAAGATAAGAGAAGACCATGCCTCAAAGTATTTTTTCTAAAAGGGAGTCAAAAAAGTCTTGGAGGAACAATTATTGCGAGAACAAAACAAAAAAATACAAATTCTATTGAAATCAAAGACCGTCACTTACCACAAGCAAAGTGATCTTATAAGGGTTCCGTTTTTTTTTTCTTTTGAGGTATGGAACCCTAAAAAATACAGTCTTCAACCTGCAGGGCAACAAGCGACGTTTCTCCGTTTTATTGCATCACGGGCAGGGAGGTATTGGGCTGATTATACATAGATCTTACTACTTTAGAAATTGCGAAAAACTAAATTTTGAATTCGGCGAGCTTTGGTGGACTTCCGTGAACTTCAGTCAAGCTTTTTTCGCCTAGCCCCATAGCGATATCATCCGAAAAGAAACTTTGCTCCAAAAAAAAACACGATAATCAAACACTAGTAGGTATTGATGAAACTACAAGAGCCGATTTTTACAAACATTAACTGACTGATACACGTTAACTAAGGAATAAATATGACGGTTTCTCAGATTTTTTTATGGCATATGTCTCAAATTTATTTCTCAAATAATTATCTAGCGATTGAAAAATCAGCCCTAAGTACTACAAGTTGTTCAATGGTCACAAAGTAGAATTTCCATCAAATTCATGATACTCGCTATAGTAACATCCAATAATGCCAATAAAACGGCGAAATGGTGCGTGAAAACCGTGAGTCGTGACCTATTTCTGATATTGGCGGTAGCGAACAGACGGATAGACAAACAGAAATAAATCCTATATACGCTGTGTATGTATCCCGTCTCCATTGTGTGACAGAATAAAAATTATTCTAGAAACGATTAAAAAATATAATACTGTCGAAATCTGCAGGAGAAATCAAAATAAAAGATATACATATTGGAACAATCCTTTGCGGTTTAATTAAACATCTTTTAACTTACGGTTGTTTTCAAATAGCTATTAATTCACGATTTTGCATATTAAAATTTGGCATAACGAGTATAAGGTCCATGAAAATTCTTCATCTTTAGTAGGCAAAATCTTGAATAGAAAGCGTATTGAAAACATGGAACAGTGTAATGGAACAGTGTAATTGTCTTCAAAATCGGTTTAGTAATTTTCAAGACATGGACTGTTATTAGCTCTTGAAATCAGTTAACTTTTAAGGCCGAGGTTCACCAAGCAATTAACCCCTGTTTAATTATACTGTCCCTTTATTTGTTGTTATTTTTTTTTATTTGTTATACTGTCCCTTACTATTGACTGTCCCTAGGTTATTAGGCCTTAGCAGAATATGACATTTGATTCTTTGAAAAAGGAGATACAAATAGTGTTTCAACCTTGGCTAACGACTTGGTGAAAGTTTTTTCCCTGACAGTATAGCGTCAGAAATGACGGTACGATAAAATCTCGTGCCGTCCCAGCTTGCAATGCGTGCTATGTGAACCGGAGATGTCAGATGACGTCTTATTTTAGTCCCACATTTGCGTCCATTTGTCTCATTAATGGCGTGCGCTTGATGCCTGTCCGTCTTTGCGTCTAGAGAGTTGAAACGTGGGCCCACGGTATGCTAACCTCTTCCCATACGTTTTATAGTAACGAGTATAAATATTATTCCACTGTGTTATGAATACTGTTTCCAAGCAATCCTCATGCAAATCCTTTTTTGTATAACGATTTAACGCCTTGAATGAATATTGAATTTGGTAGCATTTTTTTTGCCACCCAGATTAGTATAGATTGTCTGATTAAAAACTGAACACCCCTGCACTACATACATTTTTCCAAACTGGGATGCACTGTATCCGACATGGATCTGCGTCAATAGCTATGATAATAACATCAAGATGAGCCCATCCGAACATTTTACGTAAACCTTCTACATACAAGAAAATGTAGAGCCATTGTCGAAACTCCTGCGGAATACTGCGTAGGCTTACAGCTTACTACTGACGCCGGAAAGGGGGGGGGGGGGTTGCTCCCTCCCATAAACTGGCGACATTTTTTCGCGCGGTCCGCCCCGTCTTACGTCTACAGTATAGGTGTCTTTGGTCAACAGCAGGTGAATGTCTTGCTAGTTTGATGATTCTTTGCTATAAAATATAGACTTAAAATTAAACAGCGTCTCTGCAACTGATGGATGCTCAATTCTAGTAATAGTTAGACATAGGCCTCCGTAAAATGACATCAAGCACCATGATTACTTGCTGACGGTCAATGAATATCCCTACATATATTTCACAATTCTATAGATTAACTCATTGATCTAGGGGAATTTCGCAAAACACTCAGTGGGACGACGTTTGGCTGGATTCCTAAATTGTAATTAGCGTTAATGAAATATTCAGTTGTTTTGGTAAACAATATTCCAGACAAACTTGGACCTGTCTGAAGCTGTTTGGGTGTTTTTCCATTGAAGAAGGATAACGCCGACAACAATTTCAATCACTAATACAATACTCAGATGTTTTTGTAAACAAGATATTACGAATTTAAGTACACTAGTAAAGTACTTAAGTACGAAATTGAGATGGCCATAGACTATATTATATGTGGCCCTGATTTAGCACGATAGCCATTTTGAACCCAGATAACAAAATTCTGGACTTCCGCAAGGTACTAGTAACGCCTGCGTCTATTCAATTTAAAGCTAATTTTAATATACTGCCTCTTGTCCGCAACAACATTCATAAACTCCATCATTTTCATTTGTAAATGGCACCATCTTTAACGAGTGCAAGCAATAATAACATCAGATCTAAAATATTTTACTGCCCATCAATAATCGCAATTACTTGAATGTTAATTAACCCAATTTGCGCAGTGTAGTCCCCTACGGGACACAACTTCCTACGGTAATAACAAAATTGACGAGCTACAATATACGCATGTAAGTATGTCTGTAAGTGGTTTTAACTCGGTAATATAAGTAGTTTATGGGTGTTCTGAATTTAATATCCATACCCAAAGTGTGCGTGTAAAAAGTTATTAGCCGTAACAGCGGTGTAAGCTCTATTTAGGGACGGTGTATCTTGTTGAGGGTAGTTTTTAACTCATTAAGTACAAGTTAGATGTGTGGTGTGCCGAGTGACAAGAATAGATAAGATAAGGGACGAGTATGGTATGGGGAAGTTTGAAAGTTGCGCCAGTGACGGAAAAGATGAGTAGAAAAACGTTATCGTGGTACGGGCATGTAAAGAAGGATACAAATCACGTTACTAAAAGAATAATGCATACGCATATCGGGAGTCGGGACAAAGAAGTAAAGGGAGACCAAAGATAAAAGGGAAGGATATGCTTGTGAAACGAGCAGATTGCAAGTTGACAGCTGAAAGTGGGAAAAGAGAAGGAGAAGTGGGGGAAGAAGAAGTCAGTAGGCATGGTACTTGATTTGAAGAATTGAAGATGTAGGCAAAAATGTTATCGTACTAACTTGGGAGGGGTAAATTTAAAAGTTATTTTGCTACACGGCATAGGTATATTTAACCTACCGGAAAGCTAAATCGCTTGACAAATGCTGAGTATACGTTTTTGTCAGACCAGACCTAAGTCAATTTAGAAATCATGATATTTTGAACTAGCTAATGCTAGCTAGTGCCGGGAACCTTTGACCGACCAGCAACGACAACTGCATCAGAGAGATCATCAAAACAATCGCTCAAACTAAATTAGAGGAAAATTATCAATTCAGTTAAGAAACTTATTTTTTCAGAATACATTCACTTAATTTGAAGGCAGGTATTTTACGTACGAAAGTACTTTAATAGCTAAATCAGTCATACAGCCTGCAATATTCTATGAACGGATGGAAGAGGTGACCTAAATCCTATGACGTATATGAAACGATTAGGCAAGTTAAACAAGATTGACCCAATTGGGCGAGGATTTGACGGATTTGACTCGTATTTCATCGGAAAACGATACTCTGAGAACATCCAGTACTCGGAGTATCGTATCTTTATTTTGGGGCGATACGAAGCGGTCTTTTTCAATTTTAAGTAAGCTTAATGTAACGTTTGTATTTTGACTTTCATCACACCGTAAGTCTAACATGGAGCGAGATTGCCTGGGAAATTTCTATTTACTCTTGACTTGAAGGTGCCCAAGTTGTCGGCGGTGACGATAAACGAAGGCTGGGAGGTTATTCTATAGCCAGACCGTTGCAGTGTCTAATATAACGTGGAATCAAACCACTTCGTACGAGTCTTTGATACGTCAACTGGCTAAAGCCTACATGAACTCCAGCAATGTTCACAGTAGCCTATTTTTAAAGGAAACCAGATCGTCCAGGAACAGGAACAAGGCAAGGGATATTTGCACAGGCACTTAAAACTCGTCATTCTCTAGAGATATGGCAATACTAATACGGTCGGACTAAGGCTAGATCGAATCGCGATGGTGTTTATGACAAGCAAGGCGTGAAAAACTTTCTTACTCAAAAAATACCGATACATTACTAAGTATACTTCCGACCAGCAAGGCGGTTGTGTAAGGAAAATGTATTCATCGCCATCATAATCGTAAATAAATTCTCCATGTGCCTTCCTGATGGGCTGGAAAAAGTGTAAACAACAGTTACGGGCAGAAGACCCGAAAATCAAATCCAGGACTGACTTGCATGCACCCAGGTCGCCGAGCATGCTAACCAAGATTTAGAGTAAAATCCTACGACCTTTCGTTTAATTCCACCCGCTGACACCGTCGCGCGTCGGGTATTCAGGCTAATTTGCTTCCATAACAAATACCTACCGGTTAATTAATCACACGGTTCAAAATAAACAGAGCAAACGCGGCGAGGGTGGGCATTGGGCGGTGTCAGAAATGACGAATCTGCCTTTTGTCAGCCCGGAAAGGCTAGCTCAGTTTGCGTGATGGACTCGCTCATGTCATTCTGGGTTAAATTGTTAAAAAGCCTAACAAAATTGATCATATTTCTGGTTTCTAAGTGATAGCAAGTTTTTTACACTCTACAATCTAAGAACTTGACTGAGATCTCACCTGATGGTCATGATGCAATCCAAGATTTTATCGTACTCCAGCCAAGAACCAAAGCTTTTTCCGGAATTAAAAGTAACCGTGCTCTATAATCCAATCAGCAAAATCGGGTATATATAGTTACGGCGTGAAGAAATAACAAACACAAGTACGCATTACCTAACACTTTCACCTTTAAACTATTAGTATGATAACAAATTCGATAATTTTAATTAAATTACTTACGACCTTAATCGTTATTGTCATCTCCAAAATTGTAATATGCTCCAGCTTACCTGAAAAAAAGGAAAATTCTATTGTTATTGAGATTCCAGAGACTCACTGATTTCTACTCAGGTGGATTTGGTCTTGTCCGTCTGTCCGTCGTTCTGTCTGTCAGTCTGTCTAAATATAAGTCGGGTTTTCTTTCCTGACGCTATAACTCCAGAACGCACGAACCGATTTCCACGGTTTTGCATTCGTTGGAAAGGTCTCGGACTCCGTGAGGTTTATAGCAAAGAAAATTCAGGAAAAATTAAAAAAAATTAAATATTTAAAAATGTTACATAAAAGATGGCGAAACGGAGTTCGCCGGGTTTGCTAGTCTATATATATAAAAGAAGAAACTGACTGACTGACATAAGTACATATCAACGTACCGCCCAAACCGCTGGGTCTAGAGAATGGGTTTGGCATTCGACGAAAGAAAGACGACTATTTCACGTTTATGAATAAAGAGGGTTATAGTTTTCTAGTCACGTGTACAATATAGATTCCACATATAACCCATCGCGCGCACTTCATTCACGAAACCCGCGTTTGCAAGTGTAAAATAATTACGCAGAAGGGCCGCTATTTGTCTCTCCGCGAGACAGTTATGGGCTGTTACCATGATTTATGCTGTGGTCTTGTCTTGCGAGAAAACGCGATGTACCCAGAATTACTCATCCGGTTGAAATTAGATTTAAGTTCGGAATCTGGAATTCGAATTGTCGATTCCTATATACAACGTGTAACGAAAAGTTTGTAAGTATGAAAAAATAAATATGCGTATTTCTATTTAATATTTTTACGGGGTGATTCTTTATAAAGTACACTTATGCAGTATGTAACCTTCAATATTATTTCAACTATTCTTTACACGTTGTATATTGCTTTGGCCGTTTGTCCACCGAACGCTGCAACCGTTAAAGCCCGGTTTCCACCAAAGCGGAGCGGAGAAGCTGTGTTTGAGTAACCAATGACCAATCAGATTTCGTCATTCCGATATTTCCTCTCCCTTCAGTTTCGAAGATGTCAAATAGACGATATCTGATTAATTACTCAAACACAGCACCGCTTCGCTCCGCTTTGGTGGAAACCGGGCCTAACTGGATGGCACCGAAAACGAGATGGCGGGCCGTTCGTCGAGGGTTGACGCTTTTGGTACGGAACCCTAAGATCTTAAGCGAAAACCCGCCTATGTTACATTCAGTGCGTATTCGCATTGCATTATACGACAGAAAAAGGGGTTGAGACGAAGATTTGACATTGGAATTCCAAAAGTTTGTATCTGTCGAGTTCTCTAACCCACTTTGAATTAATTAATATTGAACTGAGCGATACATGAGTTGAAACTTGAACGTATTGCACGTGTCGGTATCGCGCGATCTTCGTATCCGCTAATTGGGGGAGCAATTACCCTAATTACCATCGCGGGAGAAAAATTCGCATTTCGATTTACCATTAATTTACTGACTTGTGTTTATTTATAACCCCTTTAGTAGCACGATTCGCGACTATTTATATTCATTCTACAAGTTAGTACTTGACTGCGATCTCATCTGATGGTAAGTGATGATGCAGTCGAAGATGTTAACGTACGTATTTGGAAGGGGTAAGTAAAGTCACACCAACGGTTTCTACAAAACATCGCATCGGAATTCGGAACGCTAAATCGCTTGGTGGGTACGTCTTTGGTATAGGGTGGTAACTAGCCCCGGCCGGAGCCTCCCACCAGACCAGACTTGAGCCAATTTAGAAATTATATAAAATTCCAAATTAGCCCGTGGCGGGAATCGAACCCGCGACCTACCACTCGAGAAACCGAGCGCGCGTCCCCTGCGCCAGGGAAATCGTCAACCCCGTTTAACGTCCACGGGGCCAAACCCCTCTCTGAATTAGAAGGGTTTGGCCATAATCCACCCCGCTGAGAACTTTGAGAATTTTGGTGAACTCTCCAGTTTCTTTATGACGTTTTCTTTCTCCATTAAGCTAATATTAAGTTTCCAGAAACTCACATGTCTGAAAAGACACTCACTAAAAGCATGCCAGGTTTACTTATCACGTGATTGAAGAAACTACAGGTAATTTCAGACGGCCGCCGCGCGCCGGCTACTTTGCGCGCGTTACTTCTTGTACGCGCTATTTTGAATGAGATAAAGTTACGCGATAGAAAGCGACCACAACTTTGCGTTTGTTGCGTGTTGTTTACGTTTGTTGAACTGTTGAGCGCCAGAGTCACTATTTCTTTAAATTATTTTGCCGAGTGAGCCTTCTGTACCGTGAGGTTCTACCTATTATTATGTATTCCGTGCTTTATGTAACGATCATACCGTTGCACTTGCAATGAAGAAGGGCCTTATATATATACTCGGGCACTATATAGTGCGCGAGTCCGACTCGACTAAGCCGGTTATTATAATACTGCCAGATTGTACACTAAGACAATCAAACATTTTTTCTTAAATTCCAATGTAAAAAAATACATTTTTAAAAAAAATTCGCTCATCGCTAAATAGAACTCGCTACCCTCCCGCGTGGGCTCCCCGTCGCATCAGTCACGAGCTGTCATCGCCGAAGATGTCAACAGTTGATTTATCGTCGGCGGAATTACCTCTCAACGCGTTTTGTTTCCACTCCACGCGAATTACTATTGTGTTAAGGGTGCTTGTTCACCGGAGATGGTTAATCGGAAGGATTTTACCGAAATCCATAATTGGCAGGACAGATTAATTTGTTTTGCTATAATCCGCTCTTAAAAAAGAATATGTATGGTCCAATATGCAGGAACTCATTGTGAAGTCAACATCTCCTGATGATATCCCGGTGTTGGGACGAAACGTAAGTGCGTCGAAGAAAGTGTGTCATTTTGTGTGTGGAACCAGATATGGCCAGGAGCATAGATTATTACTATATGAACCCAAATAACACCACAACATGATCGAAATTTGCACGAATTACACATGATTTTGGTATTACGAATGTATGGGAGACACCGTGGGTAAGCGGACTCTTAAGATTATGCGATCTATATACTTGAAATTTGAAGAGTAGTTATTGCTCTCCAACAAGAAAAAATAAAATAAATTGCTTAAAAATTACAGTCGAACTCCAATCTCCATTTTTTACTATGAAGAAAAAACAAATATTTCACTTTTATGGTACAGAACCTTTGGTGTGCGAGACCGACACAACATAATCTTAATCTTATCTTAATATATATAAATCTCGTGTCACAATGTTTGTCCGCGATGGAAACCTAAACTACTGAACCGATTTAGTTCAAACTTCGTGAATATCTGTCATTTAGTCCAACTTAAAAGATAGAATAGTTTTTATCCCACGTGGACGAAGTCGCGGGCATCAGCTAGTATCTCTATATCGCACAAAACACGATAGACGGGGAGAGAGCTAGATAGCCTAACCATTAGCAAGCTATTTCCAGCCTAATGCTTAATTTCCGCCATCCATTACCGATAGTACAAGTACATATTTTAATACGATGCTGTTTACCTCCCTAGTCCATCAAATATCGCGTCGGTCTATCGCTAGGTTATTCGGGCTGCGACTCAAAAGGTACCGAATACGAATCTTACAAACGAGGTATTGAATAATTTAAAAAACCGGCCAAACGCGAGTCGGATTCGCGCACCGAGGGTTCCATACTATCAAAGAAGTAAAACGTTAAAAGAATCACTTTTGTCCCTTCAATTTTGGAGTATAATTTACAAGTAGGTACTTTTGTTGGCGAACCGCAAACCTTTGTTTTTAGGGGTTTATTGTTAATATCAAAAAAAGTATATTATTTAGTGAGTTGATTTTATTTATCCTGTAAAATATACGTTAACTCCTACTGATCATAATTAAAAAAACTATCAGGCATAAAAATAAATAAAAATTGTTTTTAGAATACACAAGTACGCCCTTTTATATGATACCCCACTCAATATTGTTATCTCATTTTGAAATTTCAACAACCCGATTCACCCCCCCTTTTAAATAAAAATAAAAACGATTCACAAATTTTTATGATTGCAATGGCGTTGGGCCACTATTACCTAAAACTATTCCAAATTTCAAGCCAATATCTTCGATTTTTACTGAAATAATCGAGTGTGACAGACGGGCGGACGGACGGAGAAAATCTCACCATAAGGGTTCCGTTCCATTTTTACCATTTGGTATGGAACCCTAAAAACGAAATGAAAAGGCACAATTTCTTTGGTAACCGTATCGCGACGAATTAATAAAACTACCCTACAAAAGTTTAATTACGATTTCCCAGGATGCAAAGGCTATCCATTCCATTTGCTGAAGTTGGTTTCGGAGTTAAATAAATAAACGCGCCGCGGGTCTCGGTTTAAACGGTTTATTCTGAGTTAAAAACAGTTTATTTGAAGTTCCGCCCAAGTGTGCTTTGGAGGAGCAGTTCCGAATATAAAGGGGTAATTGAAAATTGCTCATTGCTCGATACGAACGTTCCGCGCTGTGAGTTCAGAAAAAAACTGTCGATATCTTACACTTATCATTATTTATTAATATTATAGGAATGTGAAGAGAAAACAGTGAGTCGCATTCGAAACTCATGTCTTTACAGAAATACCGGACTAGAATTTTACTAGCACGTACTAGGTAAGTCTGTCTGTCGCGATCTATTAAAGATATCTACATGAAATTTGGAATACCTAGTTGTAGATAATAACGGCTCGATGTCCTTGCAATCATAAATAAAAACTGGCCAAGTGCGAGTCGGGCTTGCGCTCCGAGGGTTCCGTACCTGAACGAATCAGCCCGCGGGTGATACTAGTAGTGTGTAAAGAAATAAATGCTGTACTGATCTTCGTGTTCAGTTCAGTATGTATATCTGATGGTAAATGATGATGCAGCCGAAGAAGTTAACGTACTAACTTGGAAGGGGTAAGTAAAGTCACCCCAACGGTTTCTACATAGCATCGGACCGGAACGCTAAATCGCTTTGCGGTGCGTCTTTCCCGGTAGGGTGGTTAGGTAACTAGACACGGCCGAAGCCTCACCCGACCAGACCTGAGCCAATTTAGAAATTATAAAATTCCAAAGTTGCCCGTGGCGGGAATCGAACCCGCGACCTCCTACTCGAATCCGAGCGCGCGTCCCCTGCGCCAGGGAGGTCGTCAGTAGAAATAGTTGAGGGTTGATATTATAATGTTGAGGAATTAGGCTTTGTCAAACAAACCCTGTTGCGGTAGGCAGCAATTAACTGCAAATTAGGCCCAATCCCCGCTAATACGTATGATTATGTATGTACATAACATAAACATCGTAAACGATGTGTGCACACCGACTCAATGTCACACGAATTCGCCAATTACGCGGCATTAAGACGTTTTGAATCGTTTCCAATGTTAGCTTCATGATACATTAATTCCAAGAGCTGGTGCATTTAATTTTCAAAGAGTTCATGCAGTTTTTCCGTTTCCATTCCATATGACCCACGATGATATGATATGTCCCACGTGGAATTTACCGCGAACATTACTTTATTTTCATTGTCTGATCAAAGCTTTCGTAAAATCTAATCACGCTCAAACGTTAGCTCAAAACGAAACTTTTTATTTTATTTTACATTAACTCACAGGGTTCGTAAATAAAAAAAAAATAGCGAGTCTCAAGAAAATTACAATCATGATTAAATGTTTATTTACTTACTTATTTATTCCTAAATTGGCTTGGATCTTTGATCTGACGCAAACACTTTCTAATAGACTTCAGACCTTTTTTAATGATCCTTAACTTTCCGGAATAAGAAGACGACGTATAAATTTCATCAAAGATCTTTCTTCGTAAAAATCGGCCTGAGAAAAAAAAACTTTACCGTTAGCGCTTTCAAACAGACACGAAAAAACTGTTTAGTATTTCAAATAACCGTTCGAGGTCAATTCTAATTTCAAACACATTTTTTTAATTAAAAAATAATATTAAACAACACCTTAATCAATAAATTCACCGTCTCCTTGAGTACTATCGTTAAATGTGATTTAGGCTTTAGTCTTTGCGATGCATTGACCCGAAAAAAGTGCAACATTTAATTATCTTTATTATGTTGATAAAACGTGAGACGCGTTTAAATTGAGACTCGGGATTTTTCACTCGAACATCAGCCAACAAAGACTGACGGTGACCTAAAGCTATTTTTGTTCAGTTTGTGTGCATCAAGTTGCTTCTTTTTAGGTTCAGAGTAATTTCTCTTACGAATTAATGAACCACATCACTAAGATGTTTATTACAACGTGTGGGTATCTTGCCCTAATTAGCCGATAGCCTATAGTAGGACGATGTATACATGCATGAAAAAATATCACAAGAAGTGTAGCTCATATCCTGAGCGAACTATAGGGAGGGGAACGTATATTACTATTCAAAAATGTAACATAAATTTTAAGTAACATACCTAAAAACAGCTGATTCAATATTATCTCTGAATAATGAAAAGTTCTTCGCTTATGTTTCATGCGATTCGGAAAGAGTTAGAAAGGAGTGAGGCGCGTCTTGATGGATTTAATCCACTATACCATATCATTTATGTGAGGTGAAGAATTACTTCTATGCTTTTCCGTTCACTGATAGGAGCAGCATCTGACGGGTAAGGCCCTTCGCACACGGCTCGTAAGCGTAAGCGTTATAGCGCAATCCTCGCGTTCAACGAGAGCAGTATTAACACGAGCATGTTCAAACAGGTCCGCAGACGAAGCGGTGTTGCAGCGAATCGTAGGAGGCATAATTGTCATATTGTTTTACGTAGCGACATAACGATACGCTTACGCTTACGAGCCGTGTGTGAAGGGGCTTAGTGTGTGTTAAAATACGTTAGCATTTAGATGCAAATGGTGCATTACTATTTAGCATCCGAATTGCCTTCGCTGACAGAACGATAGCCCGAGTGCCGACAAAATTAGCGATTAGCAGTCGTCTTCTCAGAATTTAGAGCTTGTTAGATTATACCTACATAGTGATATACACGGCTGATGGAAACTTCATGGCTTTAATGGAAACTACGTCTTACAATTCTATTTAAGACTTCAAACTGTAAGGTTTACAATAAAACACCGTTGAAGGTTAGCTCAAGACTGACTCGTTTATTCCGACGAATTATTATAGTACCCGCTTGACATATTACAATATATTACACTCTCCTTCTACGAAAAAAAAAAAAAATACAATACAGAGGAGAGAAAAAAGAGAAAAAAAAACTTACAAATACCACCACCATTAAAAGAACTGTCAAGAAAAAAAAACAAAAACAAAATGTAAACTTAAAAATACATCTAATGTTCTACCTAGTTTGTAAGCAAACTTATAACTAAGTGAACTCGAACGGTATAGGTATACACTGTTGTCTTGATTACAAATGTGATTATTAAACTCTGTTTAACAATCCTTTGTATTTTCTGTATGAGTATATAAATATAAATATGTTACATCATATCATATGAAAATAAATACCTTCAGTATACGTAAATAAGTGGTATATAATGGGTAACTGAAAACATAAAGAAAAATGTGCATGCTATCTCTTATTAGCACATTAACGGATTTTGGGTAAATACGAACACGTAAGGCCTGTGCAATCGCGTATTATGTCTAAATAAACGCTTAGATAGTATGTTAGATAGGTACTCGTATTACATGGTTTTAGTTGCTTTTTTTTATATTATTTTGTAATTGTGTTTTTTTGTGCGTGGGCGAAGCTTGCGTCGTGGAGATGGAGGGGGAGAATACGCACCTGTCCCCTCGTTTTGCTCACTCGGCGGTGAGGTCGCTGTTCCCGCTGGCCCTGGCACAGGCGCGGGAGTCAGCGGCGCTTCCGCACCCGCATCCGCGCTCACGCCTGACGCCTGTTGCGGAGATGCCGGCAGCGGCTCTTTCGTATCGGGTATACATACCTGACTATTATCGGAGGAACCAATAGCCCATGAATAACGTTTTGATTTGTTCAGGGTTATTTGATCGACGTGCTTGCCGGTTAACTCCTTACCCGGTTTATCTGTGCTCACCTTGTAGGTGACTGCACCTGTGCGTTCAACCACCGTTCCTTCCTTCCATTTGTTTCCCATTTTCGAGAAGTTTCTTACCATAACCGAGTCACCCGGTGAGAACTCACGTAGCGTGCCACCAGCGTGTGTTACCTGCCTCGACTGTGCTGCTCCCACGCATTGCGCTGTGCTCGGCGCGCGCAGCTGATCTAAGCGGGTGCGTAAGCGTCGCCCGAACATAGCTACGGAGGGCTCCTTCTGTGTGCTGCAGTGTGAACTGTTGTGATATTGTATAAGAAACTTATTTATGGCAGTTTCAATGCTTACTCCATCCACGGTGGCCTTTTTCATGACCTTTTTTATAGTTTTAACGGCATTTTCTGCCGCTCCGTTGCTCGCTGGATGGTACGGGGCGGCGAGGATGTGTTGGATCCCATTTTTTTTTAGAAAAGTCTCAAATTCTGATGACGTTAGAGGCGGCCCTCCGTCGGAAACCAGTTGCTTTGGCAAGCCAAAGCGGCCAAAAAGGGCACCTAACTTACCTATAACCATCTTGGCCGACGTACCCTTGTTCATCGCCATCACTTCAATCCATTTGGAGTGCGCATCAATAACTACAAGGTACTGCTTACCTTGATAATGTAAAAAATCTAAGTGCAGTCTGACCCACGGGTCCTGCGGCCAGACGTACGGCACGACCGGTGCTCGGGGTGGCGCGTCGCGTGTCTCTCGGCATGCCGGGCACACGCGCGCGCGCTGTTCTAAGTCCGAGTCCAGCTGTGGCCACCACACGAAGTTGCGAGCTATTTGCTTCATCCTGACGATACCCACGTGACCTTCATGAATTTCTTCGACGACCCTGCTGCGTAGTCGTCTAGGAATGACCACTCGATAGCCCCAAAGCACACAGCCGTGATCGATTTGCAGGTTTTCCTTGCGATGAAAATATGGTTTCTCATTTTCAATTTCCGTTTGCGCCGGCCACCCGCTTAATATGTATGAAAAGATTTTACAAAGAATGTCATCTTTCATAGTTGCCCTCGCAATGTCTCTATGGTTTAGGGGAAACGTATCTTCAACGTAATGCAAATAAGTCGCCTCCTCCTCGTCGTCAGAAACTTTACCTTTAGACATGACCGTTAAAGGCAGGCGAGACAGTCCATCTGCATTACCATTCTTATCCGTAGCAACGAACTGTATATCGAAATCGTATGCGGCCAGGCGCACTGCATACCGTTGCAATCGACTGGCTGCAGTTTGCGGTATCCCATGTTTGGGCCCAAAAATATACGAAAGCGCCTTATGATCACTTCGCAAGGTAAACTTACGGCCGAACAAATACTGATGGTGTTTAGAGACCCCGAACACTATCGCCAGAGCCTCCTTATCGACCATGGAATAGC
Source organism: Coenonympha glycerion (assembly GCA_963855885.1). NCBI lineage: Eukaryota > Metazoa > Arthropoda > Insecta > Lepidoptera > Nymphalidae > Coenonympha > Coenonympha glycerion. The sequence continues at coordinate 2,004,001 of OY979652.1, read as the reverse complement.
GGCGCTCCGCCAAATTCAAGGTACGCGATGCACAGCACAATATGCGCTCACTACCGTCCGGATACACCTGCGAAAGGATCGATCCAAGTCCATATGCAGAACTGTCTACCGCTAATACTAAACCCAGCTTTGGGTCATAGTGTGATAGTGCTGGGCCACTTACCAATTGCTCCTTTATTTGGTCGAAAGCCCTCTGACATGCCTCCGTCCATCGCCAGCGAGCGCCTTTCGCCAACAAAGAATAAAGTGGGTGCAATGTTGTGCTAAGATTTGGGAGAAAACGAGCATAATAATTCATCAACCCGAGTGCTGCTCTTAATTGAGAAACGTTTTGAGGTACGGGTAAATTCGCAATTGCAGCCACCTTATCCTTGTCCGTGTATAAACCGTGTCGGTTTATTCTGTATCCTAAATAACAAACTTCGTCTTTGAAAAAATCACATTTCTCAAATTTAATGCGCAAGCCGGCCTCTTGTAATCTACCCAGAACCGCTTTTAAATTTTTCATATGTGCTGCTTTATTGGCTCCAGTTACACAAATATCGTCGATAAAGCAAACCACATTATCAATACCACTTAGTGTTTCCTCGATTAATTTTTGAAACATTTCAGGTAAACACTTCAAGCCAAAAGGTGCTCTCTTATACATAAAGGTGCCTATGTGCGTAGTAATAGCCGTAAGTGGCTGTGAGGATTCATGCAGATTTAATTGTAAATAAGCATTCTTTAAATCTAACTTAGTAAATTGCTCCCCGCCACTCAGCGCTGCGAATAGCTGTTCGACGCGCGGCAACGGGTAGTGAAAATCTTTTAATTGTTTATTTACCGTGATTTTATAGTCGCCGCATATGCGTATCGAGCCATCGCGCTTTATAATCGGTACAATCGGTGTACCGTAATCGGATCGGTCCACCTTCACTATAATGCCCTCTGCCTGTAATCGCTCTAATTCTCGCTCGACAGGTAAACGCAGCGCCAAGGGTATAGGACGAGCTTTGCAGAATATCGGCTCGGTGTCTTTTAATTGCAGTTTTATCTCGCTTTTAAAGGTGCCAATGCCCTCTTTGAACACATCGGGGAATTCTTGTTTCAGACTTGAAATTATTTTGTGATCATTATTATTCGTAATGTTAAAAAGGTTGATGTATTTTAATTTTAATTTACGTATCCACAAACGGCCCATCAATGGCGGTCCTCCGTTGCTTATAATAAATAAAGGTAGAACTGCGCTCTCGCTCCCGTGTGACACGTTTACATCGATTCGACCGATGGGTACGATCGTGTCACCCGAGTACGAACGGAACCTGACTTCATCTTTTATAATCGGTAAATGCGCGAAGTTTGTGTCGTAAAATTGTTTCGACACGGCCGATATTCTGCTGCCAGTATCTATTTCGAATCTTATTTGTTTATTTTCGACCTTCACTGTTAAATAATAAGGATCATCCTTGCGCTTGGCCTTTATTGACAAATGATAAAGTCCGTCACTCGCGTCACTTTCTGACTCACTTGTTTGCATAATATAGTTCTGTGATTTAAATTGATCACTTTTACCTTTTTTTGCACTACACCGCACAGCCAGGTGTCCCTTGGTGTTACACAAGTTGCAGGTGTGGAATCTAAATCTGCACCTGGATTGGTTATGGTTTTTGCCACACCGCCAGCAGACGGAGCGCTGCCCCCGCGCGCCGCCGGCGGGCCCAGCCGCCACAGCCACGCGGTGCACGCCGTCTCCCGTCTGCCCGAGTCCTGAGCTCCCTGCGCCCGGCGCCGCCACGGCCGCACTCCCGCTGGAGGCCGCCACCTCAGCGTGGCGATCGGCGGCTTCTAGAGCGAGCGCCAGCGTCACCGCCTTACTGTAGTCTAGCGTAGGTTCCGCGAACAGTCGCGAACGCATCTCCTCGCTTCGCAAGCCCGACACGAACTGGTCTCTGATGTTCTCCTCTAACAGCGCCCCAAAATTACAATGCGCCGCCAGGTGTTTCAGTTTTTGTAGAAACGCGCCAACGGTTTCATTTTCCGCCTGTCGTCTAAGTCGAAATATGTGTCGCTCGGCTATTTCAGATCGCTTCGGCTCCAGGTGTTCACGGACGAGCGCCACCAACTCCTCGAATTCTTTATCCTCGGGGTTGTCCGGTGAACTCAAATCGCACATAAGCTCGTACGTGGCCGCGCCCACATGCGTCACCAACGTGGCCACCCGCAACTCGCGCCCGATTGAATTGAGCAAAATATATTGTTCGACTAGACGCACGTAAGCGTCCCATTTAGCCCCGCCGTGAATATCGAATTCATGTAATTTTCCGAAGGGCATTTCACTAGTTTTTCACTATAAATTCCTAAAAGACTGCGCCACTGTAAGGTTTACAATAAAACACCGTTGAAGGTTAGCTCAAGACTGACTCGTTTATTCCGACGAATTATTATAGTACCCGCTTGACATATTACAATATATTACACAAACAAAAGCTTAAGAGGATTATTATTGGCAGACGTTATGTTTCGCGGTAAACGGTAGCCAACTGACCACGGCGGTCAGAACCACACATGGACAGCGATTTTAGAGTCTCTAAATTTAGCGCGTCTACAAATCTACTATACCTTCCGCTAGGGTATGGAAAGGGTATAGTTAAGTAGGGTAGGGTTTCGAAAGGGATAGTAGATTGATGAGTCTTTAGAAATAGTACAACCTTTTCCACCTCGGCGTTTTTAGACGCGTTAAATTTAGAGACTTTAAAACAAAATCAGTATCTAGCATGTCGCATGTCGGTGACGAGGGTATATCAACCCTTGCATTCCTCTCCTTACGTTTTTGTAATTATGTAAACGTCTTATTCTCATTAGTCACAGCAGTTCCCAAAATAGTTAAAAAAAATTGGAGCAATGTTTGAAGAAACTTTATATCTAGATAATTTTTTCCAATCGTTTCTAATTCTACACCTATTTAGAGCAAAGTCCCAAATACATACTACAGTCAAACTTGAGTAAATAAGAATAGTTATTTGTTATGCAAGGGCGCAAAGTGGATTTTTGGGCCGAGTGTCAAATTTGAATGCTGAGCGGCGAAGGATTCTAAGTTTGAACCCTGAGCGCAGCGAGGGGTTCAAAGAATAGAATCCTGAGCAAAGCGAGGCATTCAAAGACACGAGACCCAAAAAAGTTTGCGTCCGTGCGCAACACACAACTTTTCATCTCACCACAGCGAGGAAAATAGGAAATTCAAGGATATAAGAAAAACAATTTAAATATATTAAGGCGTTTAATTAATACTTTCTAGAGTTTTATTTTTATTTTATATTTATTATAAGTATCGTATATTAATCAACGACAATTAATTAATAATCGAAATAATTAAACTAAAATGTAAGATTAACAGTACCGTAATTTGTAAAACTTAGTGTTACTTGTTTGTTGGGGACTGTTATGCTTGTGTTGACTTGTGTATTGTTGGTATTGATTGGTAATTCACTATCTAGCGTATTTAAATCAGAAAATTGGTCTTCTTTTGGTGTAAATGTGGGAGAGAAACAAGGGATGGCAGGTGATTTAGAAATATTTTGAAAGTCTGTAGATGTACTCGTAGACGGACAAGGTTGTTTCAATTTTATTCCAGCTGTAATTCCGCTGCATATTTTAGACTTGTTTTCAATGGAGTCATCGACATAACCTTCCGCTACTGTAGTAGATCTCCAACCCCCAAGTTTTTTAAGAGTTATAATGTCGGCTCCAGAGTCTGCTAATAGAGTGGCTGACGTTCTTCTCAGACAATGACCAGTATACAATTCAGGTTCTGGCAGCTTCAGATAAGTGGCAATTTGCTGTGGTACTCCACCAATTTTAGTTTTTCCCATGGGCTGTCTCGTACATTTTCCATTTCGATATTGTAAAAAAAATCTATCAAACGGTGTGTTAGCCGGGCGCAATGCCCGGTATTTTTCGACTACCTTTACGTATAATTCGTCTCGAACCACGAAGTTTCTCTCAATATTTGTCTTCGTATCGGACAAATTCACTAATAATAAATTATCTGAATGTTTTTCAATATTTTTTGTACTAAGATACGTAAGCTCATTAGTCCGACACGCTCCAGTAATACCAATAATAAGGACAACCTGTAAGATAAATGAACAAAATTAATTAAATTAATACTTATAAGACGTCTCACAATAATAATACTTATATAATACTAGCTGACCTGGCAAACGTTGTTTTGCCCTTAGGGGTAATAAAAATAGATAAATTGAGATTTAAACTATCCTATCTCTCAAGTTGGATCGAACTGCACATGGTGTGCGAATTTAATTATAATCGGTTAAGTGGTTTAGGAGTCCATTGAGGACAAACATTGTGACACGAGATTTATATATATTAAGATTTTGTCTTTACTTGATTAAGTATACCTACACCGTCAATTACGGTTCTGAATATAATCATGCTTGACTCTGACACAATTATTTTCACCAGATACTGATAATATTGCTTATCAAACAAGCTTGTAAAATACGAAATTGTACTTACTTTTGTTCCAAGAAATTCACAGTCAGGAGCTTCGTTAAGAAACTCTTGCACGTTAGAAGCGGAGAAAGTTTTAGATTTCTTAGGTTTGTACCCAGTTGAGCCTCTCTTCAAAAATGCCAACAGCTTAGGATATTTTTCTATATGTATATTTTTTTTTATTTTGATTGTAGCTTTGAGCATCGAATAAATACTCCAAAGTGTACTTGCTTTTTTTGTTTTAGATTCTTCAATAAAAAATGAGAGCATTACATTTTCTGAAAATGTTTTGGCGCCCTTTGAGTAACGCCATGCATTGAATGTATCGTAACATTTTAAATATTTTTCACGGGACTTATTTGGTAGAAAGCTTAACTCTGCATTATTTACTGTTTCTGTTAATTCTAACGGCGTCAAAATTATGTCTTCGTCGCTGCTACTCATATTTTCTTATTCCTTTTTTCTTCAGTTAGTCACAAAATAATTAGCAAAATGGCGGAAAAAACAAATGAATTAATGGAATTTGATAATCTGCGCCCAAAAAGAAAAAGCGCCAACAAAGTTTTGCGTCAAGAACTTGAACTAAAATTGACCGCTGCGTTGTTAACGAGTGCGAGTGAGACGGCTGTTTTGAGTATCGAGTGCGAGTGGGAGGGCAACATCTAGTAATGAGATCACAGCGCCACTCGGGACTTCATTGGTTGCGCGTAATTTAAGAAAGTTCAGAAATATTATGTAAGTTTTTTTTTGTGTGTGGTCTGAATAAATATAACCAGTTTTTAATTAGTATATTTATATTTTTATACTCTATATAATGTTACTAGATGATAAATTTAAATTTTTCTTTTTTTTTTAAACTAAACATGATAATTTATTGGTACCTATAGAAACTTTAAGGACGAACTTCATTTCTGAACGTGCGTGTTTTTTTTTTAAAGGAAGTGATCAGCAGATGTTATATGAGATTACGTCATGTTTGTCTTTGGAAATGCTTTTCGGCCCAAGGGCCGGAAGGGATTTTCATACTACTTTGTCTCCCTTGGGAAAAATGAAAATGCTTTGACGGCCGAGGGAATATAATAGCATTTCCCGCCCGCATTTCGGGCATTAAAAGTCGCTTTTCCGAGCGGGTGAGATGAAAAGAGTATTTGCCAGGTCTCATCATATTGCCCTCCCAGCTCTGAAACTCGGGTTAGTTAGAAACCTCTGTAAGAGAAAAAAAGATCACGATCCTTTGAGCTCCTTATACTTAACCAGAGATCTGATTGAGTAAGAAAAACGTAGTCATCGCTATCGTAATCGTTTCCGAATTCTGCCCCCCGATTGGCTGACGTAATTTAGGGAACCATTCGGCGGGCAGAATTAGTAATTCGATTACGATAACGATGAATACGTTTTTCTTACACAATCTAGGGGCTAGTATGACTGTCGTATGTATGAAGAAAGTAAATGACTTCATAGTTCACCGTACCTTCAGATCATTAAACATCGCATACGGTGCCCTTCTAGCCCTTATAACTTCAACGTTACCATTGAACAACGCTGCTAAAGAAGTCTCCGCTGCGAATTCTCGTCCCTCACAACAAAATGCATGTTCGGCATTACAAATTCGCCGCCGGTCGATCGTCCTCCAAACTCCATCGCGGTCACTGTGCGGGTAGCCAAATAAAATAAACACAGTAAGCAGTAAACTGACAGACTCCGTTATTAGATTATGCAAAGCAGTAGATTTTCGCCTCATCTGAATTCGTTGCGGGCACCCTCTAAACGGAGTTACCTCACTAACTAAATGTAAAGATATTTTGAATGTAAAAAGAGGTTTGTTTAGACATAAGAGGGTGCATAACATTGGCATATAAATCTAGTTCATAATGACTTCGTGACCATTTCTAGAGACTTAAAATGTGAGTTGGTTGGCTATGAAATCTAATCACAGGTTTTGGGAATTTCTCTTAGATCAATGAAAGTGTTCATTTATTTTTAAATAACTTTTTAGTTTTTACGCATTAACGTGTAGTCAGGTATATCTCTCTAGTTCTCGAGAGATATCAATCAATGTTGTTTAGTCATAATTTTGATTCATTCCTGTATTTCGATATTAACATGAACACTTATTAGGTATTTACGCCAAGTGATAGCCATTCAGACACTAAAGTTGAGAGAAAAAATAAAAAAATTCAACATTTTTCATTACGATATCTCACGCTAGCAACACTGTGTCTGTCCTTCCATTAGCGTTCTAGTGCTCGGCCGTTCAACACAACATTATTAAACTCGTATAAAAAAGTGAGTGATTATAAGTATTTCTTGCGGAAATCAAAGTATCCGAAAAGAAATATTCAAAATAATCGGATTCATCGTCAAAACGAATTGTGAAATCTACGGAATTGTTATTATTGGTTCAGAAAATCCATATTGCTCCAGTGTTGGGTACACCTCTTAGAGGGTGTTACGTTCACAGCAGTATACATTGAGGGTAGTTGGAAGGACTATCGCCTTTGTTTTAATTACTGCAAGAGGAGCTAATCAAGATGCATTCTTCGGTGATGGGTACACTTCATTAAGAGGGTGTGACCTTCACGACAACATACATTGAGGGTAGTTGGTAGGTGAAAAACCTGAGGACTATCGCCTTTGTATTAATAATTGCAAAAAATAATTGCAAAGCATCTATGTTGAGGACACTGCATAAAAGGATGTGATCATCACGACGACATACATAATATGAGGGTGAGTTAATAAGATTATCGTTTCTATATTAGGTAATAATTGCAAAAAAGTCAATCAACATAATATATTCTGCAGTCTATGCTTCAGTGTTGGGTACACTTCATTAGAGAGTGTGACCTTCACGCCTATGGATTAATCATTCCCAAAAATGACAAGATTATCTTGTAAGCAACTTCCAAAATAGCAAATTGGTGCTTAAACGCCCCCATACCATGTTGAAAACACCGGTTGACGGTTCTCGTCCGATCACCGAAATTAAGCAACATCGGGCGCAGTTAATACTTGGATGGGTGACCACCTGGGAACACCGCGCGATGCTTTTTTTTTATCACCAACTGTATTGGAATGATATAAAGGATCAAAACGATTACCTTTAGAAACTATTTCGATATACCCTCATATCAATATTTTCTTTTACTGTCTGCTAATTTAAATGAACCAAGATTACTTTACTACACCAGGTCTGAAAAGTACCCGCAATCAAATGCACTATTTACAATTATTTTAGTCTTCCGCACGAATCGTTTCTTGTTGTGGTCATTATTTATAGATACATCAATAAAAAGTCCATTGACAACGTCTTACAAAATCAACTAGTAATCTACTACTCAAAATTTGAAATGTACGAGTGAGACACAAAAAATTTTATTTGATAATATAATATTCTAATAACTTCTGTGTATATTATGTCTTTTATCAATAATATGAAATACAGTTAATCAAGATCCAATATTAACTGGCACTGGAGGAATATCTGAGCAATCCACCTGTCGGTCCATGGTGGACCCACGGGCCAAATCGCAGGACAGCACTCGTCTCTTGCGACGACTTTTCTCGAAGATTTACCCAGGACAGAAGAGTCTTGATTTCCCCACAAGAACAGCACCAGGAGCAAAACAGCCTTGCAAGTACTTATCGATGTCCTCTTTTGACATTTCCGTCGACCTGTCATGTCAGGCGCCGCGCGGCCGCCGATCGGAGTGCTGGCGGAGCGCTGCGCTGTTTCGAACCTCGTGCGGACTCGCGCATGTTCGCATATAGTCGGGTCGGGGTAAGAAGGCAACCATCGGGGGTACCACGGGCAATAAACGACACCTACTTACTCGTACGTTTGCCGCTTAGCTTATAGAATAACCGCATTCATAAAATATTCGAGCCTGACGATATTATTTTATCGTGCTTAAAAATGAGTGGAAAATTTATTTTTTCTCTCTTTATGTTCTCAAAACAATGAACAGAATTTAATGTGTATTTTTTTTTTTTTTCTCTTCTTTAGTTCGCATGTAGTGCAATGACACTTTAGATATCTAGGTACTATCCTAGTTTCATTTATAATAATTTACTTTTATACAAAAGGTTTTATATTATGAAGATTTATAAACTATTGAACCACTAACATTACAGTTAGTTTTCATGTTTAAGTAATTAAAAATGAAAATGATTTTTTTTTCAAATGGGCTTGATTTACAGGCTTTTATGAAAGCTTGAATCTGAAAAACGGGTTTGCGCTGAGAAGGTCTGGCAAAAAACTCGGCTATTATATTCTGTTCACATACAATTGAATATGAGACAACCTATTCGATAACATACTTAATTTTTTTTTTGTTATTCCATTACAAATACATGTTTTTAATACAACCATTCTTTCATCGTAACTCGATGTATTAGATATTACATCAAATTTATCAATGCTTTAACTGAGTTAGGATGCATGCTTTTAAAAGAATGCAATATTTTTGAATATCAAAGTTATTTATAGTTTATATAATTGACTATTTCTTAAATTTCTTAAATGAATATTAAATATGGAAAATGTAGAGTCCTTATAAAACAATCGATGATATGTTTATTTAAATTTATTTTAGGTATCCTTGTGCCTGTATCTACAGGAATATCGGTATCCATACCTAGGAATAACGTAACGCAATGGAAAATATATTTAAAGACCAAATTAATTTTTGCTAGATTAAATATTTTTATTTTCAGGCGATCGCGCCGCTAATTAACTAATGGTTATCTATGCATCAAAAATGTTATAGGATTTGGAAATTACCAATATATATATATAAGATCATAGAATCATTAAATACTTCATTGGATTTATGATAATATGAACAATGATGGTTCATAATTTTGGCTTGCATGTATCATAATTTTTTTTTTTGTTCTTTTAGAGTTGATACATAGCCTACATTTTATGTTTTCTGTATTTAATCATTATTAAATAAGTCTAATATTTTGTTTAACTTTCATGCCGATGGATGACGCCGCTGCAAGGATTTAGCTCTCGATGATGACTGACCAAGGTCAAATGATAATTGAAAATTGGGTCATCACTGCTTCACTAGGAACTTGAATACCAGTACAGTAGTACTTCAGCTGTGGTATGTAATTAACTGATTATTATTAAACGAAGATTAGAGACTTATCTCCTGTGATGACAGTGGAATTATTGGGTAAGTGACAAAAAAAAAAAAAATTTTTTTTTCATCGTCGCAACAAGTCTACAAAGCATTAATCGCGAACAATCGCGAATAACATTTCGACATGTCTACCTATTTACATGTTATATTTGCTCGTTGATTTTTGCGATTATCAACTTGGAAAAATCAGATCACATTTTTAAACTGAAAGACTGCTAAATTAAAAAATGGTCTTGATGCAGAAACTGAAGAACTTAAAAAGTATTGTCTAATATTTGTATTCCAATTGTATATGTGGTTTTTTTGTTTACAACTAACCAGTACAACAGCGATAGTAGTGTTGGGGTGACTGTTAAAATAACAATTAATGATATTAAACAACATTATTATAACATGAATAAGAATAACAATTATGCCTTCAGTTAAAATTTTAATATTATGTGAAATGAGAAACTCAACACGGTTTTACATACTATATTGTATAAGATGTTTACTGTCTGACAATATTAGAAAACATGCTTTTTTCAGACTATCTTAAGTTTCTATTGTTATCACTTTATTAGAACTCAGGAATAAACAGTAGATACAGTTACTTCATCAGCCTTTGTCTCAGAATCAACTTTAAAATAGGCTTATAAGATGATTTCTCTATGGCTTTTTTCAAAATCTCTTGAGAATATATTCTTACATCACCCTATTCAGTTAAAAATATAATTTAAGGTCACTTTAAATCTTAATGACCTTATTAAAGTTGTACCTACACCAAAACCCAAATAACAATATTATTATGGAAATTAAATAAAAATATCATTGTTAACTCCTTTAATAGAAATAACTCTAAAAAGCTATGAATAAAATTAAACAACACTTTACGAAAATACTTATGCCTACTCCTATATTTTCGTAAAGTGAAGTCAAGATGAACAAAAATTTACGAACTAGTTCTCTGCAACCCATAGATTTATTAATCTTATATATTAATAAATTGATCTTATTTTTTTTCTTTCCAAAAATAATATGTCTCGGTAATATTTATTCTACTCAAGTTTATAAAAATATATTCGTGATCAATTTACTGTTTAAAATATATATTTCATGGTTGCATATTAACAGCTCAATTTATTACGATTAATCAAGTGTTGCATTTAAAAGTTTTAACTGATACAAATATTTTCAAGCTTGTTGAAAGAGGTTTAAAACCTCTTTTAATCGTAAAGACTACATACGAGCAGTACTGCTAGAATATAGTCTTAATATACCCTTGGTATTCGCACATATAAAAATATATGTTTTTGTACATATATTATTATTAATATATTATACTAATAATATTGATTTACTATCTATTACAGTTTTAATATTTCTACAAAATTATGCCATTAATTATTAATTTGCTTTGAATATCAACTTAAGTTGTTATTTTTATTTTTTGGCTCAATATTAAGCGATTATGCTTATTATTCTATTAATTTAAAAGCATTTCTTATTTACAAATGTCATGGCTCTAAACATCTACCTAATAAGTGTTCATGTTAATATCGAAATACAGGAATGAATCAAAATTGATGATTAAACGAACTTACCTTAAGTGAAGTTCTATCATAATTTTGTGAATTCCTGTATGAAGATATTAACACCCTCCCGCCCCTGTTTTGTGGAAAAACCCATGTATGAATTTGTAAATAAAAAATGTACATATTACAATAATAATAAATATTTATTGAAGACAACATAACCCACATATATATATGTATATATATTATTATATTTACATATATAATATTGTGTGGTTATGTATAATATTGTGTAGTTATGTATATATTAGGTATATGATACATATTTGGGTGCTCTGTGCTCCTACCAAGACGAGCTTATCGAAGCACAAAGGCACTCTTATAATAATTACTCTGAACTAAATGGAAGGACAGACACAGTGTTGCTAGCGTGAGATATCGTAATGAAAAATGTTGAATTTTTTTATTTTTTCTCTCAACTTTAGTGTCTGAATGGCTATCACTTGGCGTAAATACCTAATAAGTGTTCATGTTAATATCTTCATACAGGAATTCACAAAATTATGATAGAACTTCACTTAAGGTAAGTTCGTTTAATCATCAATCATAAACCTTTATCGCTACATACGTAATCGTAATCCAAATTCGTATTCTATTAGTTAAATGGGCTTCACTGTTTAGCGTCTTGGCATTCGCCGAGTTTTGATAGCGGCTTTACAAATATAGGGTAATGTCGATTCGGCTGATGTATTGAAGTTTAGATATATTGGATAGAATCAGGAGTAACTTTGCGGAAATCGATTATACTCGTAACTACTTAAAGAATATTAACATCGCTCAACCGCGTTTTTTGCATAGAGATTTGGTGCATCGTAGAGTCAGAAGTTTCAGAACATCTGTCTCACTATCTTATAAAATTAATACTTTAACATCCATGCGGGCGAGGTCGCATGTCATAGCTAGTCTTTATTTCAATAGAGGTTACCGGTACCTGCGGGAATTCTAAAAAACTGAATACACTCAAACGAAGCCCCGAGACAAAGCTAATTTTATATGAAGAATAGAATCCCACTACTATTATACCAAGGCGAAAGTTAGTATTATGTTATGCCTTCACGCCGCAACTACTGAAGAGTTTTGGCTAAAAGGCACAAAAATGGATTATAGTCTGGATTAACACAAGCTACATTTTATCCCAAAAAAAACATGGTTTTCACAGGATTAATGAAAACCCAAAATTCGCACATGCTTAGCCGTGGTTGGCAGCTAGAAATACTCCGTAACTATAATAAGAACGTAGGATGCAATTCCTCTTATAGAAAGTTAACGTGGGCGACGGATTCTTGCTAAGTAAATGAATGATCAAACATTAATTCTATAATTCACCCACTTTATCATTTCAAGAATGAAATCGATGAACGCCAAGACTAGTTTACATGTAAATAAAATTTGTTGTTATAGCCGCATCAAAAATACATCATTATGTGAAAATTTGTGTCTAACTATCACGCCTCAAGAGATAATCTTTATAGAACGTTGCGTTTTTAGGGTTCCATACCAAAATGGTAAAAATGGAACATGGGGGGAAAACCGGGTCGACAAAATTTCAAAATGAGATAACAATATTGAGTATATATCATATGAAAGGGCGTTACTTGTGTATTCTAAAACTAATATCTATTTATTTTTATGCTTGATAGTTTTTGATTTTAAGGGCAAACTGTCGAAAAAAATACCGTTCCCCCCCTCCCCCTTATCTCCGCAGTTTACCAATCGAAAAATCTGAAATAATTATGATCAACAGAATTTAACGTATATTTTACAGGAAAAATAAAATCAACTCGCTGAATAAAATACTTTTTTTGATAATAGCAATAATTAGCCAAAAACAAAGTTACGTTTGCGGTTTGCCAACAAAAGTACTTACATGTAAATTATACTCGTAAATTCATGAACAGAAGTGATTCTTTCAATGTTTTACTTCTTTTATGGTATGGAACCCTCGGTGCGCGAGTTCGACTCGCACTTGGCCGGTTTTCTTTACTCCTTGGGTATGATTATGATACCCTTAAAAAATTAAGGTCAATGTTGGTAAATATAAACAGAGGCAAATGGAAACGCACGTAGTTTTAATTAATATCATTTTCAGAGTGTAACGAAATGCATCTATATTCTATAATAGAGTTTAGATGCGTTTCGTTACAGTTACACTCTGAAACTGATAATAATTATAACTACGAAATTATTGAATGCATTTCCATTTACCTCTATATAGTATACATTTACCCACATTGACTATATAATAAAACTTCTAAGGCCCACTTGCGCCAACCGGGGTTAGTGTGTTAACTCAGAGTTAACACGCTAACCCAGAGTAAGTTGTCAAAATTGTCCAATGAGAGACGTTGACTCTAGGGTTAATAACCTAAATATTTAACCCCGTTTCGCGTAAGTGGACCTAAGTGTCGTACCAAAACATTATTATAAGCCTTAACCCTCCTCTAGATTTGGGCAGTCAAAAGCAAAACTCAGCTAATCATATTACCCATTGATGTAGTATAATGTTTCGCGCATGTCCGTTGTCGCTTGGCCACATGTCCGATACCGCAGCGTCGACCAATCGGCTCGCAGCGATGTTGGCTCGCCTCGGACTCCGCCCCGTGCGCGTGAGTCACACACCGGCATGCCTAATGTCACATGTCACGTGGAGTACACTGTACAGCTACCCGTGCCGCTCCGTGACTAATACGAACTGTGTTCCCTAATGACGTTCTCGTTCATTCACTCCAGACCAAAATCACTCAAGAGCGCTAATAAGAGCCTACAATAAGAAGGCCGCCTCAGAGGCAGTAGCGCTGAGTAGAAAGAAGCTCAGAATCCTGGCAAGGGCACTCACGGGACATTGTGGTTTGAACAAACATATGTTTAACCTAAAGCTCCGTGACACAGTCATGTGCAGACTCTGTAGTGAGGAGGAGGAAACTCCTTTGCACATACTTTGCAGTTGCCCAGCCCTGACGCACAAGCGTAGCCGACTCATGGGACGGTATATCCTCCACACAGAGGAGGTTAAATATACCCCTGTAAAGGACGTGCTGCTCTTTCTGGCGGCAACTGGACTTGCAGGGGAATTATAGGCAGCGGCGAGCACAAAAGATCGGCGACGGTCAACGTGCTACCGGGAACGAAGGAGGCCCTGCATAGCCGCGACAACAAGAAGATGAAGATGAATGACATTCTCGACTAGACATGACTAGTAGCGTTGGTACTGTTTGAATGCAACTAAGCGTAATGTCAATGGCGATATACCTACACAGGGCCCAGCGGACCGCGCGGAAAAATGTAGCCAGTTTATTGGTGACAAACATTTTCTTTTTGACTCCAAAAACGACAGTTCCAAGCAGTCCGTAATATTGACTATGGACCGCGGTCCACGCCACAGATCACTATACTTGTTATTAGTCCGCACGCGATTTCCACTTTCCGCGGATACGGTTTCCGCCATGTTGCGGCGTATTAGCGGAAATTTTCAAAAATGGATCTACTTTTTTCTTGAAAAATATTGACGTAAAATGTTCCGATGGGCTCATCCTTAGGCTTACATCGAATGGGACGGCCAAGATGATCATTAGGTACTTTGGTGAGACTCAGCCAACCAGCATCTAAAATTATTTATTTTCTCCAACATCTGAGGCACAGCAAAAGGGGTTAGGAAATGTCTTTCTTTTTTCTATCCACAGTGGAGCTTCACCACTGCCCCAATACTGTGTGAGCCAAAAAGAATCTATATTTTACACAGGAATTGTCTGCAGTCCCCATGCAATGATACTAGCAGGGCAGGCAGTTAAGGTATGTTATTTCACCATCAAAATTATATATGTACTGCATAGTTCTGAACAATTCTATAATGAATAATATTAGCTCTGTTCCTGAACTGCTTAAAAACCATTGAAATATAAACTAAGGATTTAGGGTCAGTGCTAAAAAGTGTCAGAACCTAATGAATGCCAAAATGCAAAAATATTGCAAAATTCGGCTGTATAATAATGTTTTAAGACATATATTACAATGTTTTAGTTTGTTTATAAAAATACACCTGTACCCTTGTTTATAAAGGTTTTCTAAGGACACTTTTTCTGTAAATTTTGTATTACACCCTCTCTATCTATAGATTTATATGCTAATGTTAAAAACACATACTGTCAAACCTGCTTAAGTGAGACCTCAATAGATCAAGATTTTTTTTTCTATTATTTACAGGTTTCTCACAAAGCCAAGATTCAGAGTTAGCAGAAAAATTTATGGGACCTGGGAATAATAGTTTTCTCTCTCGTTTCACTGTAAAACCCTCCTGCCGTAATACCTAACATACCTACAAATGCTGAAAAACTGTTGGCCCTAAACTCCTTCAATTTCTGACTAACATTCTCTGTACTGATATTATAAATGCAAAAGATATTGAGATACAATTTACTGTTACATCTTCATCCGATTACTTATTTTTATTACTATTACTTAGTTTCCTTATTATTACCATGTGTCCGCTGTCTATCCATCGCTGTCTGTCAGCAAGAATTGTATCTCATGAAACATAACAGATAAACTGTAAACAGTTGAAATGTTCACAGCATATGATTTCCTATTGGTGCTATAACAACAAGTATTAAAAAAAATATATATTGTTTAATATTAAATGATACTGAACCCTCTGTACTTATACATTTTTAACTCTCATTTGGTTAATTTTAATCATTCTATCTATAACATTTTGTGTATCGCTCAACCAACTTTAATCTGAAAAGGACTTACGTTATATTCCTAAAAAAAATATGTTTTCTAAACTAATTTATGAATTCATAACGATTTATTAATTTTCAATAAATTTAATGTCAATTCAAACAAATTAAATGAAAAAAACAATAGGTTTAAAATTTTCAACATAAGATTTAAGAGCATTTCTTGGTTTTAAACAATATAGCTGAAATTATGTATCCAAATTAATATCCATACTTACACAAATTATGTTCAAATCAAATGCTTTACCTTTTTTAGGGTGCCATACCAATTTGGTAAAAATGGAACCCTTATGGTGAGACTTTCTCCGTCCGTCCGTCCATCTGTCACACTCGATTATTTCAGTAACTATCGAAGCTATCGACTTGAAATTTAGAATAGTTTTAGGTATTAGTGACCCGACGCCATTGCAATCATAAAACATTGTAAATTGTTTTTATTTTTATTTAAAAAGGGGGGAAAACCGGGGCTTCGAATTTTCAATATTGAGTGGGGTATCATATGAAAGGGCGTTACTTGTGTATTCTAAAACCGATTTTTATTTATTTTTATGCTTGATAGTTTTGAGCAAACTGTCAAAAAAAATACCGCTACCCCCCCCTTATCTCCGAAGTTTATCAATCGAAAAATCTGAAATAATTATGATCAACAGACATTAATGTATATTTTACAGGAAAAATAAAATCAACTGCCTAACTATTATACGTTTTTTGAAAATGACAATAAACCACCAAAAACAAAGTTACGTTTGCGGTCCGCCAACAACCTACATGTAAATTATACTCGTAAATTCATGAACCAAAGTGATTCTTTTAATGTTAAACTTCTTTTATGGTATGGAACCCTCGGTGCGCGAGTCCGACTCGCACTTGGCCGGTTTTTTTGCAATGTTTCTACCTTTTAACTCACATTAATAATTTACAAGGTAATCATGGGTCAAAACACGTTTTTATAAATCGAACTAGTAATCACTTATAGGTTTGTTTTAGCTATTTATAAAATAACTACCTATTTGCAGTACATTTAGTGTTTACGTATGAATTTAAATATTTCTGATTTATAAAAATAAATCATAATTTAATTTTTTTCTTACTAGATTTACACTGACATTATTGAAAAACCTGTAAAATGAAAAATTTCGGAATGAGGATGTTACGGGAAAGGGACGTTCTGGGAAATGCAAATTTTTGAGGTGATGTAGGAAATGGAAACTTTGAAACACAGAGAAACTTTCCCAAAAATTTTGAAAAATTCAGAGAATTCTTTTCTCTGATATTTTATTGTAGGCTTGCAAATAAAACTACTTTTTTAAAGGGGTATTTAAATTTAAAATACGACGAATCAAAAGAAAACCGAACAATAACATGAATGACGAAAGTAATATTAAAACAATATTCATTACTGTCTCTGGCGTATAAACGGGCCATTGTAGCCGGCGGGTTCACGAAAATAAAAAATTTCCCGCCGCACCTAACGACCGAAACATGTCAATCACAATAATTGACAGGCTGCCACGGGACTATTTTCGTCAGCCCAGCGATCTCGACATCTTTCCCCCCAACCAAAACACAAGCCCGAAAGCGTCACAATAAAATACCTCTTTGTCAATACATTGGCATCTAGCTGCTGTCAATATTGTAACCTAAAATGTTCGACAGAATAACAATCTAACGTGTGTTTGACGAAACTTTATCTGTTATACGAGAGTGAAAATCGAATTTGATATCATGAAATATACAATTGTTATGATCATAGCGAAGAAAGATAAGTAATCGGGATGTGTATCGCAAAACATGACGGCCGAGATTCCAGACAAAACACGGCCATTTTCGCCTATGTGTACGTATGAAGATAAGAGTTGTAAAATTTACCCTTTCCACGTCGAGATCGGTCCCGCTACAGAGTCTCTTGCCACCACCACCGTTGTAAGCCATTGTACACCACAATACAAACACAAATCACACCGTAACGCGATAAGCTGATGTCGGACACGAGTAAACCACCTCCTTCTGAGGTTGAAACCTGACTGAAAGAACGAATGCGGAATGAATATTTCCAAGCTGCGAATGTCGAATGAATACGAATGAGATTATAAGACACGATGCCACAGAATATTGTAGTTAGGATGCACCATGGATGCACAGATTACTACATTACTATCACTTGACACGACAGCAGACCAAGAAAACATCCCCATGGAATCTCCCCGTCTACAATTACTATTTTTAATCTGTAAAGTCTGTTTAAATAAGTCCATGGTTTAAGGTGTTGCGGCCCTACCAGCCCGCGAAATTCAAGTTTTATTTAGTTTTTCGCAAATATTAGACTAACTACACATTGTAGATTTATGGTAATGTATTTTGCGGGCCTACTTTTTATGCATCTACACGTTTTTAATAGAAACTTTGCTCAAAAGTTCCCACTCATCTCATATTGGTTCCCGAAAGATAATTTTTTGCAGTTTCCCAGATTTCGAGCTATCGGGAACCAATATGAAGAAAATGAGTATTGTTGAGCAGAGTTTTTATTAAAAACATGTAGATGCATAAATGTTGTGCCCGCAAAACTTAGTGCCTTCGATGTATAATTAGCCCACTATGAGCGAAAAACTAAATAAAATTTGAATTTTCGCGCCCAGATGGTACCCACCGCCCTTAAATCTGTAAACAACAAATCTCGCGCTCATAACTGCGCCGCATAGCTACTTGAATGAATGAATAAGTCAATAAGTCGCCTCCATAGTTCTGTTCTCTCTGTGCCCAATGCTTGACAGGGTACCATAGAGTAACATTTGATGTTTGTATTACGAGGTAAGAATTGGTAGGTACGTAATCAATGAAAAAAAAAGGGCGGGAAACTTCGGACACGGCGGACGCGGTTTTTTTCGTTTCTGTTTTTCTTTTAATTTGATATCTTATTTAGAAAAGGATTGGTGTTGTTTATATTATAAATAGTGTATTATAAGTGTATATTCATAGTAGTTAGCTGTATATATAGGTAAGTTTTAGAAAATATAGTTTATTAGCACTCTAACTCATGGAGGAGCCCCCTGATCCTGGGGGAACAATTCCTCCAGGATCAGTGAATATACCACATATTCCATCTAAGATGGACATATTAATTTCGGCGGTCGAGTCGTCAATGGATACTGATACTTCTATTATATCTAATGTCGACCAAACACTCAAAAGAAAAATATTTTCACGCGTATGTGTGGCATGTAATAAGCGAAAGAAAAAAACAAAAACACCCGATGGAAAAGCAAGGTATAATTGTGATTGCAAGTGCGATGCAAAAACCAATCTTGAAAATTCACTTAAAACAACTACTGATCAAATTTCAAATGTAACCCCAAATCCTAATACTACAACTCGAGTGCCGGTTGGTCGTGCTCAATATCAAGTCTCTGATAATGCCCCATTTATTGTACATGTTCAAAAAGAAGGTGAAGTTGATAGCACTACATCACTGCACCCTATAACATTTGGCCGCTTTTTGAAACAAAATAATTTAGTTGGTATTGTGAATGGTAGTCTCAAACGAGTTGGCAGGAATAGAATAAGCATATCGTTTTCTTCGTACATAGATGCTAATAACTTTTTACAAAACAAAAATCTTGAAACAGCCAAATTCAAAGCATTTATCCCGACGTTTAATGTTACTCGCATGGGTGTAGTGAAAGGTGTACCTCTTGATTGGTCTGACGATGAGGTTTTGTCAAGCATGACTGTGCCACTTGGTTGTGGACCAATAATTAAAATTAGGCGTATTAAAAGAAAAGTAACTGTAAATAATGCAAGTCAATTTATTAATACTGGAACAGTAATTATTACTTTTGATGGACAAGTATTACCTACCAGAGTTTACATGTGTTATACTGCTTTGCCAGTTGAATTGTACATCTATCCAACAGTGCAGTGCTACCAATGTTGCCGTTTTGGCCATGTAAAAAATCAATGCCGATCAATGCCAAAATGTTACAAGTGTGGGCAAGGCCATTCTGGGGACACTTGTCAGGTAGAAGAGGAGGATTACCGGTGCTGTTTATGCAAAGGTTCACACCAAGCTGTGAATAAGAAATGTTTAGAACATAGTAGGCAGAGAGCAATAAAAGAAACTATGAGTAAAAGCTGCATTTCATATATGGAAGCTATTAAAATGCATCCACCTGTTTCAAAATTATCTTATGCAGAAGCTTTATTTTCAACGCCCATGTCTTCATCCTCAAAATATAATCCGTCTACTTCAGATTCTAATCCAGCAACTTCCAATTCTGTTTCACAGTCATATAAAAAAACTGTGTTTGCAAAGCCAAGATCTCCCGCAAAGCTGAGCAAAGGATATGACCGCTTTGCTCACTCAAATATAATAAAAGATCCTGTGTTACCTGCAGAAAAACCAATTAATAACAATCATAATGAAAACACTATGAAAATTGCTGATATAATTAAATTTCTCATCCAATTACTATCACAATCAAATTTAGTTTCACCGTCCCACGTCGCCTCAGTAATAGAAGCATTATGCCAAATTCAAAATATTAATAATGGATCACAAAGCCAGAGTGATTCAATGGAATTGCCTAAGTCTCAACATTAGGAAACCTGACCTAATTCAATTAATAAAAAATCAAGATCCTTTTCTCATCTGTCTCCAAGAGACATGGTTGAGAAAGGAATCATTGTTTAAAATGCCAGGGTTTGTTTGTCTCAGAGAAGACAGACTTGATGGGTATGGTGGAGTGGCAATACTCATCAAAAATACTCTGGCATTTACTCCTATCACTCTACCTGTACATAGCGATGACTTATCTGTTATTGCAGTTATTGTAAATAGTATATGTTATGTATCTTTATATTTCTCCCGTCCTAACAATGATATATTTAATGAAATTAATGAAATATTGAATTTTTTACCGAAACCATTTTTATGTTTAGGAGATTTTAATTCTCATCATGAGTTATGGGGTTGTTCCACATCAACTTACTACGGCGAAAAGTTGTTAGATTTAATTAGCTCCCATAACCTGTGCATTTTAAATACTGGATCTCCAACACGGCTCGCTCGAACACCTAGTGCTCTAGATTTGTCAATTTGCACTCCTGATCTCGCTTCTTCTCTCACTTGGTCACCTGCTGAATCTACTTATGGTAGTGATCACTATCCCATAATAATTACCTTCCCCTTTAAAAATCCTCCAAAGCAAGTAAGACAACCACGTATAAAACATAAACTAACAGATGCCAACTGGAGTCTGTATAGAGTAGCTGTAGAACAAAAAATTAAAAATCTACCTAAAATAAGTCACTCTAATTTATTAGAATGCTCACAAGCATTAGCTACAGCAGTAACTGAAGCTGCAAATGAATGCTTTCTGTTAAAAAGGTGTGGTTTGGGATTTATTCCATCTCCACCATGGTGGGATGCAGAGTGTACTAATGCAGTTAAACAGAGAAAGCAAGCTGAGAAACAATATTGTCAGAATATGACTGATGAAAATTTTGATCATTATTTGCAAATTGCTAATACTACTAAGGAGCTACTTAGGGTAAAGAAGTATGAAGGGTGGCAAAGGTTTTGTTTATCTTTAAATCCCCATGTTTCACCGTCTTTGGTTTGGCAAAACATTAGAAGGTTCAGATCTGCATTTAAAGATACTCAACAAAATAAAATTTCATCAGAACTTGCAGAACAAGTCATGGATCGCTTAGCTCCTCCTTATGTACCTGAATGTCCCATGGTTATAACGCCCCATATATCTTTTAATTATTATAATAACGCTTTAAATTCGCCGTTTACACTTATTGAATTAAAAGGCGTACTTTCATCTACCAAAGATTCTGCACCAGGTGAAGACGGGATTCCTTATTCCTTCTTGTCGAATCTCGATGATAATAGTCTCAGTTACTATCTGTCCTTGATAAACAATGTTATGATTACGGGCATCGTGCCCGATTCCTGGAGGTCCCAAACATTGATCCTTATACAGAAGCCGAATAAACCTAGTGCAGATCCAACATCCTATAGACCGATTGCATTGTCATCGGTATTGGCTAAAACTGCTGAACATCTTATTAAAATTAGGCTGGAATGGTTCTTAGAACATAATACATTATTATCCAGAACTCAGTTTGGTTTCAGGAGAGGTAAATCTACTCTTGACAGTTTGAGCATATTTACCACAGACATAAGACTGAGTTTTTCTAAAAATGAGTCACTGGTTGCTGCTTTCCTAGACATAAATGCTGCTTATGATAATGTTAATATTTCAATTTTAAAAAATAAATTGTTAGCCTTAAATGTTCCTATTTTACTAATTAATTTTATTGTAAATATGTTGTATGAAAGATACATCAAGTATTCATTAGATTCGTCTGAAAATGATAAATTCATTAGAACTGTGTGGAAAGGTTTGCCACAAGGTTCTGTTTTGAGTCCTATTTTATATAACATTTATACTTACGATTTGGACACATCTATTGAGAAGTATGCAAATGTTCTGCAATATGCAGATGATTTGCTTTTATATGTTGCTGGACCATCCATACATAATATTAGTCAGTTATTAACCTTAGCATTAAATGCCTTAAAGGGTTGGTTAGATACTAATGTTTTAGATTTGTCACCATCCAAAAGTTCTGTTGTGATATTCTCCCGAAAGCGAAATCTCCCACCTATTAATATTAATTACAATAGTGTACCG
This sequence comes from Coenonympha glycerion, assembly GCA_963855885.1. NCBI lineage: Eukaryota > Metazoa > Arthropoda > Insecta > Lepidoptera > Nymphalidae > Coenonympha > Coenonympha glycerion. The sequence goes on along the minus strand of OY979652.1, from coordinate 1,981,343 downwards.
CTAGAAATTAAAGAGAAGGCAAAATTTTTGGGTGTAATATTAGATACTAAGCTTACTGGAGTTCCTCACTATGAATATATTTTACTAAGGTGTGAGAGAAATTTAAACATTTTAAGGTGTCTCACAGGTGTATGGTGGGGTGCACATCCTTTTTCAATGAGACTGTTATATAATGCTTTGATAAGGAGTGTTTTGGACTATGGAACATTCTTATTACACCCAGGTAATACAAGTGCAGTTAAAAAGCTGGATTCTGTTCAGTCTAAGGCTTTGAGATTAGTAACAGGTGCAATGAAATCGAGTCCCATAAATTGTCTGCAGGTCGAATGTTGCGATCCACCCTTATATTTAAGAAGGCAGTTCCTCTGTGACAAATTCTTCTTCCGAACGCTACAGATAAGTTCACATCCATTATTTTTAAAAGTACAACAACTGGCAGAGCAGGTTGATGCCTGTAACTACTGGTTTCATAAAGATTCTCCATGTCTTGTAAAAAGTCATAGAAAATATGAAAGCTTAGGAGCTCCCACATATCGAAATATTACTCTTCCTTTATACCAATACAACTATGAAAGTCTTGTTGCTGTTCCGCAAATTAAATTGGATATAGGATTATTAAAAAATAATCCCAACTCAAAACAAGAATTCAACAGCATTATTAATAATGACTGGTCCGACTGGCATTGCATATTTACGGATGCCTCTAAAGATCAAGATAACAGTTGCGTTGGCGTTGGGGTCTATCATTCACAATATAAATGTATACAACAAACTAAACTTCCACCTGAAACTTCCATTTATACCGGTGAATGTTACGGATTACTTAAAGCTCTAGAATATATTTTAATTTTAAAGATATCAAAAACAATAATTTTTTCGGATTCCCGCAGTGCTTTAGAAGCTATTATGAGATTCCCATTTAAAGTTCATAAACAGTCTTCAATTATTTTCGACATCAGAGATCTTTTATATAAATGCTCTCAGAAGAATTGTGATGTTGTGTTGGCTTGGGTTCCAAGCCATGTGGGCATTCCCGGAAACGTAAGAGCCGATCAACTGGCAAAAGAGGCTGTACGTGTAGGAGATACTGTACCGTACACTAATTATTGTACTGATCTGGTACATTTAGCTAAAACATATTTGTATGAAGCGTGGGATGTGATATGGCATAATGATGGTTCAGTGGGTAAACATTATAGAAAAATTCAGCCATTCATTCCAAGAAAACCATGGTTTAGCCGACTAGTATTTTCTAAAACGGTCACTTCTGTTTTGTGTAGAATGCGCTTAGGTCATGTTTGTACCCCGGCGCATTTGCACAGACTAAAAATTGTCCCCGACCCCCTTTGTTCCTGTGGAGAGTATGGGGACTTAAACCATATTTTCTTTGCATGCACTTTGTATGACCGATTTGCCTTTCTTGATAATCTTGAATCATTGCACATTCCATTTCCTACCTCTATAATTTGTTTATTATATACTAATTGTTATGATGTTTATAAAATTTTGTCTTTGTTCCTAGAAACAAATAATTTAAAGTTATAGCTCAATGTATTGTATGTATATATGTAAAAAAAAAGTTGTAAATAATATTTGTATACATATTTAAAAAACCCTATCCTTTTCCTTTGGAATTCCAATTTGAATCCTGCTTGATTTTTTAAAATAAATATAGTTTCCCTAACTTTTATTATCCTATAACCTGACATTGGCTTATCTGTGTAAAGCCAAAGAGAGAAAAAAAAAAAAAAAAAATACGTAATCAATGGTATTATACCACCTATAAAATTTGTAGGTACAGTGTGACAAGGCTATTGTGGCGCTTGAATGACATTGTCATGAGGGCGCCATCGTAAGACAAAGGCAGCCAGCAAATAAATTTTCCCCAATTTTAGGGAGTAAGTATATTAAAAATGTCAGTGCTGAAAAAATCGAGTGACTTTTATCTTATTTTCACGGATTGAGTACTATATTATGACTGAATTCTAGTATTAGGAAAATAGGTGTATGGAAAGGCTATAATTTAAAAAAAATGAATTTCAGATTATTTTATTATGATCATGGTCACTGCGAATTATATCAAGTGGGTGAGCAAAATTTCCTCCATCATCGTCTTCACTACTACCATCATTACTGTCACTTCTTTCTTCTTTTGAACATACTTCTATGATGTTTTATCCAAATATCCATCTTTTAAATGGTACACAGCAACTGTGCCACTCATCTGTAGAAATGGCCTTGAATTATTTTAATTATTTTATGGTGTAATCATGTTTGACTTTATATAGTTTCATGAATAAACTCAAAACAAGTTACGAGTGCAAATAACAATCGCCCGCCATGCAGATATAATATCATTTCTTTCTGTTAGAATCTCTCTGTTGCATTTCTAAATCGAAAACCAATCTTTTAATTAATATGCTGTCTAAGAATTTCTCGACTAGCTTGAAAACCGATGGGATTTCTTTCTTCATGGTATAAAATTGATGAATTTTCCGACATAAAACAACGGTATCAAAAGCATCCATCATAAGTTTGTTATTTCTTGTTATTCTCTTCTTCTTTTATCTATTTTAACACCTGATGTTTTAGCAAAGCTTCCTTCATTTGAAATTCTACAGTGGTCAAAGAAACGCCTAAAGAACTAAGAAACATAATATTTCACATTATAGAAATAGATAGGTAACGTATTTATTCCGATCGGGTGGGACTTTACGATTCCCGAGTATGGTAACATTTACTTGTGGAAGCGGCAACTTGATCATTTACTCTTTTGAATGGAATTATTGGGGCCCTTAGGTCTTTCTCCTACATAAAAAAAAACTCTAACTTATAGCACTATTTCTCTAACACCACTTTTAAGTGCTTTTGGCATGTTTTTGAATAATTAATAAGCAAAAACAACACAATATTTTGTGTTGTTATGACAATGATATGTTTACAGAGCGAACTATCAAACACAAGATGACATTAAAGTTTCCGATTTTTGCCGCGCGCCTCAATAGCCTTGTCGCACTGTAGGTAGAAGTAGCCTTGCAGTAGCAGTTACTTAGTAGTCTATGGATATATAGTGATCATAGGTCCATGATAGTGATCTATGGTCTATGGTAGCAGCACAGCTGATGGATCATTGGACATTGACTTTCGGTTCCTGGTCTGTGATTGATTTGTTTAAACTTTAAGTACCTAGGTACCTACACTTTACTGTTGTTTGTGTTGTTTAGGCCTTATTTATTTATGTTAGGTATTTAATATTTATTATTAGGCTCGAGCTAATATATAGTGATCTGTGGGCTCGAGCCCATCGAACATAGCCTCGAAGTTTATGCAATATGCTGATGCAAACGGATGATAATAACGAAGAAAGTGAAATTAAAATAGAGTACAGTGAATCGTGTGAAATAGATCCTATACGTGAAGATCAAGAAAATCATCTTTGTGTGGTAAATTTTTGTATTCAATAAAAAGCAAAGGGCTTAAAATATTGTTCGGTATGCTTGTGATCAGGACTAGTCGAGACTCAAGTGATATTTATATATTATTCCATTTTAGTACCGAAATCGTATCAGTTCAGCCAAATCACATTTAAAATTTGAAATTCACAACAGCTGTTTAATAACTTGATCACAACTAGAATAATTCTAAATACCTACCGACTGCGGTTAAATTAAATTATAATACTTTGCTGCCGACTGTTCAATATCATACTTTCTTTAACCTAGAACAATCTGTAATCAGATTCACAACTTTCTTTTTCCTGTGCTTGAAGTCTTCCTCTTTAGTGCAAGGTTTTCTTTCTTCTTCTTGGTAATGCTTTAACTGAAAGGTCTGAATAAATGGGTACTTGCTTTAACACAAAGCTGAAGTGAACCTATCCATATTTATAATTTTAAATAAGTTCTCGGTTGCGTGACTTCTTCTTGTTTACTATAACTTTATTGATTAATCAATCCACCGCATGCTACCTATCTAATTTGCTGCTGCATGCACTCAAAATAAAAAAAATTCGCTTGCAAGCTATTTTCAAATCTTTTAATTTTTATTGTTTTAGAATACCCAAGAAAATTCAAAGTCATGGTACAAATCAAAAGACGACAAAGGAAAGTTGTCATGCAAATTCTGTGAACTGAAATATTCAACAGTTCAAACTCTACGACATCATGTAAAGAACAAACACCCCACAGAAGCTGAAGTGCTGTGTAAAATAATAATAAACACTAAAAGAAACCATAAACAACAATGTCATGTTTGTAAGAAACGATTTAGAGATCTAGATGATTTAAAATTGCATGTGAAAAATCATAATATACAACTTGTAGAGACATCCTGTATGCTTTGTAATGCAACATTTATAAATATGGAAGAATTGCAGGATCATTTATACAGGAAACATAAAAAAGAGAATAGAATAGCATATATATGCAAGATGTGTGGTTACCGTACATCGAAAAAGTCTCATTACGACCAACATAAGAATATACACAATGAAAATAAAGCCTTAACTTGCCAAGTATGTGATTACAAAACTAACTATTCACCAAATTTAAAAATTCATCAACGAATTCATTCAAATGACAAACCTTATTTATGTGATTTTGAGAGTTGCAACTATAGGAGCTCTGCGAAATCAGCTTTGCGAAGTCATCAATTGAAACATTACCCAAACGAAAATATGCTTTTTTGTGAAAAATGTAGCTACAGTACAGTTTATAAACAATCGCTGAGAAAACATTTAGATAGTCATAAAAGGAATTGTGTGAGAAAAAGTTATGGAGTATTAAAAGTTTAAGTAAATGAAACATATTTTTTATTATTATTTATAATTTATTTACACTATATTACATTGTTTTAAATTAATAACTAATCTACAATCACATGTAACCACAGACCGTGTAACAAGCAATATGCTGAGATGCTAACAAGAAAGAGAATTCAATATTTATATTAAACCTTTCCAAGCTCTAACCATATACAATATGGGATCGTTGTGCCAATGTGGGATTGTCTTTCGGTTCCTGGTCTATGGTTGTGCCATTTAGATAACTGGAAACAACATGTTTGACATCACTGGACTGACAAATCTGGACTTTACGTTGTACCCAGTTGGTACAGCTACAAGTTATGACCCATTATGACCCCAAAGAACTGAATTATATTGGTTTATATGTACATATGGAATGGCTACACATAAAATATGTACTTATATTCAGTTTTGTTACGGTTTGAAAGGCACAATATGCCCACGAGATTACTGTGCAAAATAAGATCTGATAGACTCAGAATGATGACATTGCAGTTGATATTACAATGCAAAGTCAGTTGCACTGCATCTGACATTATGGCAGATTTATAACTAGCGGACCCGACAGACTTCGTCATTTCAACACAGACAACACATTTTGTGATTCATTTTTATATATAAGAAAATATATATCAGGTATCATCTTGCATGTTATGATTATGATTTTTATTATGTGCAAGACACAGATATCTGTGACACAAGATTTACCATAGATATCTTAGTCTGTGTTACATTAACTTTGGTATATGGTAAAAATTCAGCTTCTTTTCAAGTTTGCAACTGTTTAAACAATCTATAATAAATAAAGAATCAATGTGGAGCAGGTTTGTGTCCATCTACGTAGAAGTTCCTTGTTGCTTTTGGTAATGTCAACTCCATTCCTTCCATTTCTTTGCTTAGCGTGATTTGACAGCCTGGAAAGGTAAACAAAGAAGTATAAATTGACTAATATTGAATCAGAATTCTTCAAAACTACATCAATAACCTGAGTTGAAGTTGTACTTAAAGAATGTATGAACTATTGTGATTGAAGTCACTCAGGGTAAGATTTAAGATTATAAAGATTTTCGAGTAGGAGGTTGCACAGGTTTGTTTCCCGCCATGAGCCACTTTATGGCCTGTTATTTGAATTTTATAATTGCTAAATTGGCTCAGGTCTGGTCTGGTGGGAGGCTTAGGAGTACTAACCTGTATTGTGAAGAAAAAATAAAAATAAAGGCAAAAGTTGATATGTGTGAATGTGTCAGACCTAATCTAGAGTTCTCCTTCAGGAATGGCGCCATATCAAGCAGGTCGTCCTCCTTTTCCTCCGGCTCAGTCAACTTATCCAGATAGTCCTGCTGCACGTATACATGACAAGTGGTGCAGGCCAGGGAAGCTTCACATGCACCTATACAAGATAATAATATACAGAGTTATATAAAAAATACCAAATCGCTCTCAATCTGTATTTTTTAGGGTTCCATACCAAAATGGTAAAAATGGAACCCTTATGGTGAGACTTTCTCCGTCTGTCACACTCGATTATTTCAGTAACTATTAAAGCTATCGACCTGAAATTCGGAATAGTTGTAGTTAATTGCGGCGCGACATTATTGCAATCATAAAAAATTGAAAATCTTTTTTATTTTTATTTAAAAAGGGGGGAAAAACGGGTCGTCAAAATTTCATAATGAGATAACAATATTGAGTAGTCAGTAGGGTATCATATGTAAGGGCGTTACTTGTGTATTCCGTATAACCGATTTTTTATGCCTGATAGTTCCCAATTTATTGGACAAACTGTCGAAAAAATACCATTCCCCCACCTTATCTCCGAAGTTTACCAATAGAAAAATCTGAAATAATTATGATCAATAGAAGTAAACATATATTTTACAGGAACAATAAAATCAACTCTCTAACTATTATACTTTTTTTCATAATAACAATAAACGGGCAAAAACAAAGTTATGTTTGCGGTTTTCCAACAAAATTACCTACATGTAAATTATACTCGTAAATACATTAACCAAAGTGATTCTTTTATGGTATGGAACCCTCGTGTGCGAGTCCGACTCGCACTTGGCCGGTTTTTTTATTCCTATCACCACGCGGCCTGTATTTGTTCCTATCGCCATGATAGATAGGTAAGTATAGGCAGTATCTATTCGATTGCGTCGTGTTCAGCACTGTGAGGGAAGGGACTGGGTATTACATGGGACAAACGAGCGGGGACAAAAATATTTATGAAACTCCAAGGATTTATGTCCACAATTTGAATTACAGGAAAACAAGGGATCCTGCAAAAATGTAAACAAATAAATACAAATTCCTAAAAATTAACTTAGATCTATGTTAAATCTACAAACCTTCCATTTCAATTCCATATCTATGTGCCAAATACAAAACATTGTCACCGACTTTGCCTCTCACTTTGGTTCTTTTGCCTTCCTTGTCTATATACACTATGTTAACTCTGAAAAAATTCAAATTACATTGATTCTTATATTAACATAAAATGGTAATAAAGTAAGTGCTATGAGCTATTGAAAAATTAAATGACTTGTCATAAGTGCCATGCCTATATGAAATTAAGTATATTTTGATTTTGAATTAGCGGAAAATTCTACTTAGATTGATATAATGTCCATGACAAAGATTTAAATCGCTAGATGGGCCCTAAGCCTACATTGCGCACATCAAAAACGTCCACAAATATGTTGAGTGAGTGCTCTCAACAGGCTATAGTTTCACTAAGTGGACATTTTTGGAGTTTTAGGGCCCAGCTAGCGATTTAAATCTTTGGTCCATGAGGATGCTTGCCAATGAAATGGGTTTAAAACAAACTGCCCAATGTTATAACTACAATGATATCAGAATTTCACTGGCGATTATGCATTTAACTTACACTTCATCTTCCGATTTGGGATCCTGCCATTCATATTCACCATGGCTCAAACCTGAAACAAATGGAAAGAAGCTATGATATAACAAGAGAAAAATAGGTACATTGGGTATACACGGACCGAAAGTGAAGCTTTAAAACTAAGACAATTGTCCAATACGAGCTCAGTTGCACCTTCAGGCTTCAGCGTGTTCTAGGGCGGAGTGAACTATTCGTGATACCAATAGCTGTGCCTTTCATATTTTCTGTGGCACTTTCAGTGTGAGTTTTGTATACAATGTTTAATAAATATGCATGTGGTGTCGCGGAACGAATATTTTGTGCATGCAGTACGAAGGTAACGTATCTATCTTAATCTATGGAAAGAAGTATTTAATTTAAAGCCAAATTATTCAATAATTTCACACTTACCAGCAGATATACGAAATAATCTTTTCTGAATGGGAAACTGAGTTTGTATCGTCTTATAACTACGTATTACGCGGAAAATCTTTAAAGTTCTGATCATTTTAATAAATCTGCATACATAATATTATTTATTCAAATACAAATGTAAATAAAACGAAATTTGTCAATTTGAGGTTATAGGAGGGTAAATGGAATGGAAGTGACAAGTGACAGTTTGACAGATCCACAGGACACAATCAGACCAATGACGAAATGCGCTACGCTAAGAGGTCGAGAAAAATGTGACGTATGTTGAAGCCAAATATTTCTCAAATATTGCGTCGCGCTTCATACATTTTGGTACCTCTGCGGTATAATATGCTGTCAGCGGTACCGTATATATGAAGCTCGACGCCATATTTGAGAAATTTTTGCTTAAATACGTCACATACCTATTTCATATTTCATCCTTATTTCGTCCAATGGCAGCCATAGACTACAAATTCGCCATAGACTACAAACCGCTATAGACTACAGACACTGACAACCATTTGTCAATCTGACAGTAATACAACCTTGGAAGTGGGGCTAGGTTGTAGAAATTTATATCGATAATCGATAGATGTCATAAAAATGAAAATCAATGAACAATACTTACAAAGCAAAAAATTTTTGCAAATAATTTTATTTATTATTCAAAACATCCATTTTTTTAAATACAACATGAAAAATCCACATAAACCCAATGACGAAATACGCTACGCTAAGAGGAAGGGAAAGATGTGACGTATGTTGCAGCCAAAATTTTCTCAAATATGGCGTCACGCGTCGCACATTTCGGTACCACTGACAGCCGCTTACATTAGCGCCATTTTACACTGTTGACAAATTAAAAATCTGGCTTCTGGGCGGAGCCTAAAAATGCATGCGTGACGTCACTAAGTGCTTAAAGTGCTTTGCATAAACCACATGAGGTTTTTCAGCGTAGGGACATAGGTAATATGAATATCTTACCTTTAATTGTTACATTATATACTATAATACGATATTTTATGTAAGTTTACACGACATATAATGACAATAATTTATTTCATAAAAATCGATCAAGCTGTTTTGGAGGACTTTGATTATAAAAACTGTGACACGAGAATGTTTTATATAAGAGACTAGCTGATGCCCGCGACTTCGTCCACGTGGGATAAAAACTATTCTATCTTTTAAGTTGGACCAAATGACAGATATTCACGAAGTTTGAACTAAATCGGTTCAGTAGTTTAGGAGTCCATTGAGGACAAACATTGTGACACGAGATTTATATATATTAAGACTAGTAGGGCGCGTGTGTGCGCGGGCCACATGTGGCCCGCGTGCAGTCTTCCCGCCCATAAAGGTATCGCCGTCATCTCCATCGCCAATTGGAATCCGATTGGCAGTAGGCTTAAAAAATAACCAAGGAGCACTGTCATGGTTTTAAAGATACTTAGTTAAGGGCTGTTCGAACAAAATATACGCTGAACCTCATCATATGAGGTTCAGCGTATTTCTTGCTCGAACAGACCTTAACTATCTTTAAAACCATGACCGTGCTCCTCAACCAACATTCAAATCCTAGATCATCATCACTTCTGTAGCATGTACATTTTCCATGGAGAAATAAATTCCTCCATTTAGTTTTCTTATTCATCCCGTTGAACTTAAGATCCTGATCACCTCTTGCTAAGAAACCACTCTCTTATCTTTTATACTTTCCGAGATAGAACTACACGAAATCTGTATGGCGGCCATCTTGAATCCGCCATTTTAATTTTTTTTCAGCTCACTGCCAATTGCATGACGTTCCAAGTATTTTTTGTTACAGCAGTCCCCACCTAACTATAATACCTTGCCCATGCTCCTCGACTGTCTTCAAAACCCTCAATCATCATCTCATTCCATATTTTTCTCTAGTAACTCTCCGAAAAACCGCATCACAACCTTGCATAATTACCAACTATTAGTCTCCAACATTCCCCATACATTTTCTATGGAAAAATAAATTCCGCCATTTTCATTTTTTTTTCTTTCCATCAAATAGACCTTCGTGTCCTGATCACTTCTTGTCAAGAAACCATTCTTCCATCTTTTATACTTTCCGAGATATCGGCGAAATTCGTATGGCGGCCATTTTGAATCCGCCATTTTGATTTTTTTTTCAGCTCACTGGCAGTTGGATGACGTTTCAAATGACATTTGGTCGAGCACCCCCCACCTATCTTCAATACCTTCACCGTGCTCTTTACCCGTCTCCGAAATCCTCAATCATCAGCTCTCTCCGTATTTTTCCTCCTCATGAATTTTTCCCCTCTATACGACCCCATCCTTGAAAAAAAAATTTTTCATACAAAATTGTTCAGGAGAGGTGATCAATCAGTGAGTGAGTGAGTGAATCAGCACGAGTAGCTATATATATAGTAATGAATATGGATTCAAAAATCATTTCCATTTATCTTTATTTTGATATCACTGAAATATTCTGAGGGCACAATTGTATTTTTTTTTCAAGAGCGGAGCTTGTTTTTATTTCATGAATATATAAATTATAGGGTTATGATAAAAATAAATGAATACAAAACTTAAACTATAAATATAACATTATATTTACAAAATAAATACACCGTCTAACTGATCATTTATGGGCATAGTGCCCAAGACGCTGGCGCTATTACCTCTTTGTATGGCTAAGCTTAGCCGTTGAGCTAAATAAGCGCTAGCTCTTGGGTCACCAGACGCTAGGACCAATTTTTGTGATACAATATTCACGATTTTTTTTTGTTTCCGATGACCATGGGCCCAGCAATCTCCTTGCAAATGACTGAGTATGTGCGGCGCTTCAGCGTTTGTGCGGAATCGGCAGCTGCACCACCCCTCTCGGACGTGCTCGGTAAGTGGGATGCAGCCAACGTATCAACGCAGGTTGCATCCCACACCAAGGCACGCCCCATCGACCACGGTACTATCGTCATCCTGTCAAGTGTTATAGGCCTCTTACCGTCATCCACGATTGTATCGATAGATTTTAATAATATAGGTACAACACTAATGGGAACATTGAAACTTGAAAATGAAATTGAAATTGAAAAACGTCAACATCACATCGTCCATATTGCTCACATTTTTCACAATGTTATAAAAAATATTGATTATCGCCACAAAGGCGTATTCAATTTTAATAGATGTAAAGATTAATGAGTTTTAGGTTTATTTGTTATAAATATACGGCCATAGGTAAAAGGTATCTTAAGTTGTGAATAAATGGTGATAGAATTTATTGTTAAAGTTATAAAAAGGTGAGTTTTATGACCAAATGACGTGTATTTCAATATCATTAATAAATGGCAATTACAATGGTATGTAAGGAAAGCCATGTTTTTATAGCGATCTGTTTAACGTAATTAATATGCACGTTGGAAACTTTATACAAATTGATTCAGTAATTTAAATTCAATCATTTTTATCATAACCATGGTTCAGAGCCCATGTGCATATAAATATTTATTTCTTTTTATATTATATTAGGTATCGTTGTACCTATGTTGCTTATTGTTGGTACCTCAGATATCTATTTGTCTCATATCTATTCAAGTATTTAAATGTTTTAAATCTGTGAATTTATGAGTTTCTTAATTAAATCTTACATAAATGTTTTATCTTGGTTATTACGATTTTGTTGCTCTTAAATCAAAAGAAAAGACCTGCTAAATTGTTTTTTTCTGAGTTATGAGCAAGGTGAGAAGAATTAAAATCCTGAAGTGAATTGACCCAATTGACTGATTTATCAATGCATATTTTTAACCACTATATGGATTGGGCTGCAACTTGCAAGGACAATGACCATGGATGTATGGTAACCCGTATCAAGCTGAATCAAACCTAAACTTAATTTTTTATAGACTATGGTCTCCACATTAACTCCTACAATTATTACTTTTTTAATTAACATCCGGATTCTAAAGTTATAGGCAAACAGACAAGTTGTACTTCTTAGTAAAATCAGTGGGACACGAAATGTGCATCAAAAAGTAATTGAAAAGTAAACTTTTTGTATGCAAAATTAAATTCCGCATATAAAAAACAAATTCCTAGTGCTTATGGTTCTTAAAAATCTAGACTATTTTGGTTTTGGTTCATGAGAAAACTTGATACCACCTTTGTTCATTCTCCTTCGACATACACAAATATAAGACATTCCCTTAGAAACGATTTTTGAAAATTGAATTCCTAATGTCGTAAAAAAGAGATTATCCATATTCTATTTCGTTTTTCAGGTTAGTAATTAGATTTTAAATAAAAGCAATAAAGAAATAGTCATGTCATTCAAAGAAGAGAAGCCGGACTTAAAAATTGAAAAACAAGATGAAGACAAAAGAAAAGATCCGACCTCCTTCTTGCCAGAAGAGCCCATGTCATATGAACTCAAGCCTAAAAAGAAGAAGAAAAAGAAAAAGAAAGATTTAATGGAGGATCCATTTAAAGATATAGAACACAAGGTCACTCTACCGACACCAACGGTTTATGACCCAGTGCCAGATATAGAGGAGCCAATGTTGGATCCTGAAGTTAGTATAAAAGTTGAAAATATAGAGGTTGAATTGGATTTTAATGATGTAAGTATTTTTTTCTTTCTACAAATCAGAACTTATTCTTAGATGTCTTAGAAAAGCAGATCAGTGATGTTGACCAATAAACTGAGGCTTTTTTAAACAAGTGCTGATTGATTGCTATCTCTACGTGTACCTATCATGGTTTATCATTTTACTAGTGGACAACTGTGGTTCTGACCATATGAATTTTAGTTTTTCACGACTCCCAACAGCAGCCAAGCACACAACCTGGGTGCCTTAAAGAGAAGAGTAAATATGCATTTTCTGGACAAAACACTCCATCCTAGACTAGACCTCATCATTTCTGTCCATCAGACATGATTGTAGTCAAGGGCAAGCCTATCTATAATATAAAAAAACTCCCACAAGAACCATGGATATATCCGGAGTAAAAAGTACCAGATTGTAATCTATGTACTTATGTTCCAACTTTCAACCAAATTGGTTTGGTAGTTTTTATGTGAAAAACTAGCAAACATCCATCAATGTTTACAAATATTTGTCTCTATAATATTAGCCATTTCTTGTTTCAGTTTGCAAATGACAATGGTTTAATGGTAGAGGGACCTCAAAGTGAAGAGAGCCAAGAGCCAGCTGTGAAAATCGAAGACCAAAACCGTGAAGCAGTGCTTCTAACTTTTGAGAGTATTCTCAAAGGAAAGGAACTCGTAGACTACAACCAAGAGCCAAACCAACTAAACTACGATGAAGATCCAAACGTAAATTATAATCAAGGGTTCACGGCTCCAGCACCAAATCATGTATGCAAAATTTGCCATCTAGTCTTTCTAACTCCGAAAACTCTACGAATGCATCAAAAAAGGAAGCATAAAGCTTTCAGAAGATTTTTCAAACATATCTGTGATCATTGTGGTATGGCATACGAAATGAAGAACAGTCTGGTAGCTCATATGAAAAGAAAACACGGACCGAATTGTGTACCTGATGATATGGAAGAGAAGACATGCGATGTGTGTGCTCTAGTCTTCAAGGGCATTGCAAGATTACGTATGCACAAGAGGAGAAAACACGGCTCCTTTGAAGAATCTTTCAAATATATGTGTCAAGAATGTGGTTTAACGTATGATAAAGAGAGAAGTCTTATTGTCCATGTGCAAAGAAAACATTCGAACACACCCAAACCAGTTTCTGACACTTGGTACAACTGTCCCTTCTGTCCTAAGGTGTTCGCTATACGAGAAACTTATGCCAGACATGTTCAACGAAAGCATTGGGTAAACGGTGAAGAAAAGAAGGATCTAGAAAGGCAGGAAATCAAAGATTTACTGCATAGCAAGAATGAGGATACGGGGGAAATTGGGTGTAAAGAATGTCCTCTAGTTTTCTCATCGTTAAACTTCTTAAAATTACACATGAGAAGGAAGCACAATGCGCTAAAGGAAGATTTTAGGTTAAAATGCACTATTTGTAATCTATCGTATAGTAAACTTGAGAGTTTAAAACGTCATATTAGAAGAAAGCATGACAAGGGATCGTTTTGTGATGTCTGCGACCAACAATTTGGCAGCCGTGAATTGTATTTAAAGCATACACATAAAAAGCTGATACAAGAATGCCATATCTGCGGATCAGTGTTCGCAACTAGAGGAGGTTTGTGTAAACATCTGCATTGTACCCACAAGATTCAGACGCCAAAAACTGAATTCTGTGAAGAGTGTGGCAAAAGTTTTCAGGACAAAAAACAACTGAAACGTCACTACATGCACGTCCATTTAAAAGTGTCATATACATGTAAATTTTGTAAGAAAATCTTCAGAGCTAAGGAGAGTTATAGACGCCATGTATTATTGAAACATCACAATGTCATTGAAAAAAGGAGTGAGCAGCAATGTGATCAGTGCACGGAGAAGTTTGCAGACGAGTTTGAACTGTGTAAACATATCAATATTACACACCATTTACCAAAAACTGAGAAGGAAGAAGGAAACCCGAAAATTGTAGAAATTAAAAAAGAAGAAACGGATGTACCAGCAAAGTATCAATGCACAAAATGCCCAGAAGATTACGAAAGCTGGGAGCAACTGAAAGTGCATTATGAGCAGAACCATCAAAAAATTACTAACGCACAATGTCAGGTCTGTGGTGAAATGGTGCCTGTGTTAGAACTACAGAAGCATATTAAAATACATAGTACGGACACAACTCAGCAATGCAGATTTTGCGAATTCGAAACATCGAATCGTGCCAGCATGACCCAACATACGTTGAGACACAAAAATGCAACGACGATACACTGCGACTTTGCTGGGTGTCGTTACAAAACTTATTACGAAGGTGCAATGGAGAAACATAAGAGAAAGCATGCCGATTTAGGAGTCAAATTCCAGTGCACGCAATGTCCATTCCAGTCTATGAATAAATATATTCTGAAGTATCACGAGGAAGCTCACGCGACTGGGAAAAAGAGGTACACATGTGACAAGTGTGACTATGCGACTATTCTGCCCGCTAACTTGGTTCAACATAAATACAAACATTCGACAGAGAAACGGTTCAAATGTGAAGTATGCCCGTTTGCTACAAAGTACAATACATCACTAAGGTTCCACGTTAAGAAAAAACATTGTGATCTCCCAACATTTAAATTAATATCTAATTAAGTTTTTATTACTATTGTTAATAATAATGTTTTAAATTTTTTTTGGTGTTGCATCTTTTTAAAATTGATTTATTATTAAAAACAAAGGATTCTGTGATTCTTTGCTGTTGAGTGTCATTACCACCACCCTCATAATCATCTAAATAACCATCTTTATCAATTTTATAGAGCTCATATTTTTAATAGGTAGAGCTCCTGTAAATAAAATAAAATAAATGTGATTTGTAAATTATTTCTACTACATATTATATTATTGCAAACTTATACTACTACATATTATATTATACAATTGCAATGTTACCCATTACACTGCACGACCGCGTCCCGCGCTTGTCTTGTTATGGCGGTTCCCAATATTCGATCTATCCACGGTTTGCCTTACTAGAGATAGAAATTTGACGTAACTTTTATGGACCTTATGTCAAATTTCTATCTCTAGTAAGGCGAACCACGGATAGATCGAATATTGGGAACCGCCATTAGAGGAGCGTGCCCTGAGTCCTTATGATGTAAAATTCTATGCTGACCTGAGTATGCATATATATATAGGTATATATTAAAGTATTGAAGGAAGCGTAATATAAATTATTATTAATAAGATATCTTCATTGACTTATACTCTAGACGGGGCGGACCGCGCTAAAAAATGTCGCCAGTTTATGGGAGCAAAACCCCCTCCGGCGTCAGTAGTAAGCTGTTTACTTATTTCCCCGCAGGAGTTTCGACACATGGCTCTACATTTTCTTGTATGAAGAAGGTTTACGTAAAACGTTCGGATGGGCCTATCTTGACTATTATTATCAATGGATATCTTATATAAAGTATCCCATACTACTACTACCAATTACCATGGGATACTTTGAGACCAAAGACTTCATATTTCATAATCATATCCTAAATGCCAATAGATGGCGCTGTTGTAAAAATTTTAGAACACTGATAATTCCATACGTTTGACAGTTCATTTTTTGTGCCGATTTGTAGCTCATTGCCTTTATCCAAAAACTATATACATATTTCTAAATATTACTAGAAAAAATACAATGAACCTTGAGCCGTCATATCCACGCCCTTTTATTAGATCTTGCTCCTATTCATGTGAATCAGCGTAAGTGCGAAAGAGAGAATGCTGTTAAATGTCAAAGTTTGACAATGCCGAATGGTACAATCTAAACTAAAAATACAATCGTTGCTCCTAATTGTCTATGGATGGTTGCTCTTGCCTCTTGCTCATCGATAGTCGAAACCATGTCGAAACTGAAACCACATATTAACCTACTCTATGACTGAAACATCGGGAACTTTTCTGTCACTTTGTTTTTATTTTTTAGACCATTGTAAAAATTATAAAAATATAACATGATTTCTGTAAACACTGCCGATTGCAGTTAATTAAATTAGTATTTAACGCGCAGATGTGATGAAAAGGTATTCTTTTCAAGTGTGAAATCTAGCGAGAAACATGACTTTATTGGGGCTTCCCGTACTTGTGTTAGAAAATATATTTTCCTATTTATCCTATGATGAAATTGCTAAGAACAGACTGGTAAGTTCGATCTTTATTTATAGATGTGACGATGAATTAAAAGATGTATTAGTGAATTTACTGTACGCAGTACGCATAGTCTAACAAGACAATAATGATCTCTTCCTGGATTTACAGACAAAAATATTAGAACAGTCACGTAACTCATGATATAATAGAACTAGTACTTTTAAAAATAGAATATCCACCTAAAAAAGCCTTCAGGTTTCATAATTTAACTAATAAAAGTAGGAATTTAAAAGTAGGAAATGGATATGTTAATTTTTGAAAACAAAGATAAGTTTGAACAATTTACATTTCCTGTATTCCTTCTAGAATTATAGATGAGAATTCTATTGTTTTTTTTTTATATTGAAGCTCGATGGCCTGGCCAACCTTGTTTTACAATATAAATCATTTATGCCGTATAATATTATATGATAAATAGATTTCATACATCCTATTCTCAGACCTACCAAATACTTATACACAAAAATTTTCATAAAAATCGTTCAAGCTGGAAAAGGATTTTTACAAACACTGTGACACAAAAGAATTATGACCATGGATGTATCATACATCATGTATGGAATGGATTATGACCATGAATGCATGGACCATGGTGTACCAAGCTGATTCTAATCAAAATTTTATTTTTTATAGATGACACCACACTAACTTCTACAATTACTATTCATTTAATTAAAATCCGAATCCCAAAGTTATAAGAAAATAAACAAGTTGTACTTCTCAATAACATCTGTATAACTAGAATTGAAAGAAAGTAAAATTTTGTATGCAAAATTCCTAGTGCCTATGATTCTTAAAAACAAAAAATTATTGTCCTAGAATATTTTTGGTTTTTGAGAAAACTTGAAACCACCTTTGGTCATTCTTCTTTGATATTGAATGGATCCCACAAATCTGAGTGTGTACCACTGCACTGGGGAAGTCATAAAATACCCATTGTTCTTATTGTACTTTTACATTTCTTTGGAAATTTAAATAGTTATCACTATTAATAAGCATTTGTACCTACTTAATTATTTTAACATTTCATAAGAGCTAATAAATAATGGCCTATATGAAATAAATGATTTGAATCTTTGAATCTTTGAAAGGTATCAGAAATAAATAATAAGCTATTCAATCATTTTCAATGTTTTTAGGTGAATAAAAAATTTACGTAAAACATGTCCCGAGAAAACCTATGTAGTAGGTACATGTGTATTTTGATAAAGAAACTAAAACATTGTTATTTTTGTCTGAAAACATTATACAGCCTAATATTGCTTAGGTGCGATTGGAACTCTTTTTGTGTTTTGGATTTCTTTAAGTTTGGACACTTTTTAACACTGACCCGAAATCCTTAGTATTATATATCAATGTATTCAATGATTAATTCCAGGTGTCTAAAGCTTTCAATGAAATATGCATGAGGATGTTAAACAGAGGATTCCTGATGATCGAGAGACGTCACGCACTTGCTCTCAAGTGTGTTAAGGCACAGCTGCCTCGCAGGGAATCCGAACGAAGGTACACTTTTTTTCAGTCTCATAGTTTAATCCTACTCAACCGATTTTGCTGAAATTTGGAACATAGATAGCTTATAACCCGAATTAACACATAGGCTACTTTTTACACGGAAAAATCCATTGTTCCCATTGGATTTGCGAAAAACCTAAAATCTTCCAGGCGCAGCCACGGTCAACAGCTCGTTAAAAATAAAAAAGAAAATTACTAGTACTCCCGCTAAAGACCTATAGTTACCACTAGGGCATCGAAACTCAGTTCAATTTTGAAAACCCGGGTTTTCGAGTCTAAGAGTAATCAAAACCCGGGTAGACCGGTTTTTTCGAGCTTTTCGAGCTTTTTATTTTAATTAATAAAAAAAAATAATCTGTGTTTATATTAGGTCTCTGCCTTTGAATTTGCCTTTCTTCAGCACTGGTATAAATGCAAATTAATTTTGTTTTAAAACCATGAAATTCTTTTTACAAACTCAGCCTTTTGTTTTTTGATTAGCGTTGTATTTTCATTACAATTGAACAATTTTTGGTATAATGGTTACTTTAAAAATTCGTGTAAATATGGAATATGAGTTCCGTCGTTGTACCAACGCCGTTCCAACAACAACCGTTCTGGAATTTTGACTTTAAAAATGAAGCTCGTGGTCGTCCGTAAACTTTGATCAACAATAATGAATTAAAGCCGATTGTGGAAGCTAACGAAACTCAATCTACAGCTGAGCTAGCAGCATCTTTTGATGTAAGCATCAAAACTATATTGAACTATTTGCTTGTTTCAATTGGCAACTTTAACGATAGCCAGTGCAACGTACGCGTACGCGTACGAGACTTGCCTTGCGCTGCTCAACAGGCAAAGAAATGAAGGAATTCCGAAACGAATTATAAACCAAAAATGACCCCTAAAAAAGTGATGGTCACCGTTTGGTGGTCTAGTGCAGGTGTGATTCCCCACAGCTTTTCAAAAAACGGCATGAGCATTATTGCAGATGTGTACTATGAAGAACTGGAGAGAATGATGGAGAAGCTTGCACATCTGCATCCAGCTTTGGTCAATCGGTCGTCCCCACTGCTCCTTCACGACCTCACATACTCACCAGACCTTGCACCTACCAACTATTACTTTTTCCGAAATTAAATCAACTTTTAGTGGGTAAAAAATTCAATTCCCGAGTGGCAGTACAAAATGCCTTTGAAGAGTTTGTTGCCTCCCGGCCAGCTGATTTTTACAAGAAGGGTGTCAATAAACTGCCAATGTGTGGGCAAAGATGTGTCGATTGTATGGGTGATTACTTTGAATAACAGAAATGAAAAAGTTTGAAAAAATAAGTACTTTCCCTTATTCCAAACAAAACGGCAATTTCATAGGTAAAAACCTATTATATCATCGATTTCCTTCAATATAAAGGCAATATGTTAAGGATGGGGAAGAATTTACAAATTACAAAAACAGTTATAATGTTTAAAAAACTGATAAAGATTAATTTTTCTTAAGAATATCTTAAAACTTAGTAAGGAATGAGCAGGAATTAGGTATGTACTCCTGTCCAAAATCAGCTCTGACATGTTTTTGAAGGAATTTATCGTTTTTTTTGAGTTCTTGAAGATTTTTACCACTTTTCGAACTTTTGATAGCACATCGTTGTATCTAAAAGACTATTAACGTGGATTTATTAGTAAATTCAACACCACCCTCGTCATTGTCTGTAGAATTCAGTTTTTGACCCAATACCGATAAATGCAAAATATCTTCATCCTCGTCAAGTTCGGCAAGGTGTGCAACGTTTTCCTCGACGCCGATATTGCGCTTGTACATAACGTCCACAATTGCCAGCTAAACGGCATGAGCGATGCATAGCTGATGGTATGACTTAAAGGACTTCCCTAACGCAAACATTAGGCTGCAACCGTCTGTGGTTTGAGCGACGATGTCATTTGTTAGAGATACCTACCTCATATTCGTCCAACTTGGCCTCTATCAATTGTACACATGAGGCTAGTAAATGTTTTTATTCCATTTACTTATTTTTGCATTCGACGTGGCTTAAACTTAATAAATAATAAAAACAAAAGTATTAAAAAAAACCCGAAAAACCCGAGTTTTAAAAATTAAAACCCGGGTTTTTTTGTAATCCTGAAAACCGGGAAAACCCGGGTTTTTTCGGTCCGGGTAAACCCGGGCTCGATGCCCTAGTTACCACCACTCACAGTGCTACTAGAATCAGGAGTTGGTAGGAAAGCCCCTCCCTGATGTTCTGTATAGTCTATTCGCTTAGAATTTGTTGTTACAAGTACATGTGAATGGCACTGTTTGATGTCTTTTTTGAATAACAATGCTGCAACCGGCCGTGCGACAAAATGAAAGCAAAGGCACTACTATTCTGTGGACACCAATGGCTTATCCTATACCTTTAAACGAGCATTTCTTGTATATATGTATATATATTTCTATATAATCTGGATCTCGGAAACGGCTCGAACGATTTTCATGAGATTTAGTATACAGGGGTTTTGGGGGGATCTAGCTAGGATTCATTTTTAGAAAAAGTCGAATTTACAAAAAAAAATAAAAATATGACTTCTGCTGCCATCTATTAACCAGTAGTTAAACTACCGAGCCTATTAACTAGTAGTTAAACTACTGAGCGAAGCTCGGTCACCCAGATATTAGGTACTTGATAAGCACATTGGCGTCCACGGTAGGTAGTACACTACTGATCACTAGTGTTTATAGGCTATATGATTTCTTCTTACAGATACCACCCACTGGCGAGGCACTGTGACATACTGACGTCAATAGAGACCCGTATATCTATGCTCAACATGACCTATGCTAAATTCATCGACAATGGCTTATGCTGCTTCATACCTGGCAGGGTATGTTTCTATACAATTTCGTACATTTGCAAGACATTTACATGTTTTAGTAATCTTACAAATCCAGTCACAGAATACCATAATAGTAACTTAGTAACACACAGAAGAATTTAAATAAATAGTATCTTTAGTCTACAATTAATTGCAATTCAGTTTGAAACAGCGTATTATACCTACATTATTTTAACCTAAATGTTGTGCTTTATTTCTAGCAGGACAGATTACTACTACTTTACGATTGTGAAATATGATTGTGAAATCGTACAGTCTACTTTACTCTACGATTTCGCATTGTGAAGTCAACATCTCCTGAGGATGTCCCGGTGTCGGGACGAAACGTGCGTCGAAGAAAGTGATAGAAAATTGTGTGTGGTGTTTCATGTGGTGTGTTCCTGCATATTGCACCACACTTGAATCCTTTCAAGTAGCGGATAATAGCAAAACGAATTAATCTGTCCTGCTAATTATGGATTTCCGCAAAATAACGCCTGCTTCCATTCAATGCTTTATTTCTGTCGCATTACTTTATCTCCCCTCAATCTCTTTCTGGCTTCCCACATGGGCCTTATAAAACCGCGTAACTTGACCCTGACGAGAAGCAAAGGGTTGACTAACAGGTCAACCCTTTGCTTCTTGTCAGGGTGACTATCACATAATAATTCCAGGTGATCGATGAAATAAAACGCGTGGTCACCATCGTGGAGTCGTCGTCGACGCCGCCGCGCGCTCACGAGGTGCTGCAGGAGCTGCGCGACATATCCAGCATGGCGATAGAGCACTTCGACGACAAGATATCGCCCGCCTTCCGCAAGCAGCTGCAGGAGGGCATCGCGCAGCCCTGCCCCAGACCCGCGCAAGGTAACCTTCTTTACCCGACTGGCCAGGAGCTGCGCGACATATCCAGCATGGCGATAGAGCACTTCGACGACAAGATATCGCCCGCCTTCCGCAAGCAGCTGCAGGAGGGCATCGCGCAGCCCTGCCCCAGACCCGCGCAAGGTAACCTTCTTTACCCGACTGGCCAGGAGCTGCGCGACATATCCAGCATGGCGATAGAGCACTTCGACGACAAGATATCGCCCGCCTTCCGCAAGCAGCTGCAGGAGGGCATCGCGCAGCCCTGCCCCAGACCCGCGCAAGGTAACCTTGTTTACCCGACTGGCCAGGAGCTGCGCGACATATCCAGCATGGCGATAGAGCACTTCGACGACAAGATATGAACAGTTTGAATATCAGCAGCTTTGCCCCACAACAAGACTCCATTAAATTGTAAAAGTAGGCGTAGCAACTAAGCCTGGCATTTTCAAAGTGTGATAGTTAATAAGTTATTATGGTTATTTCCAGCGGTGCTGCCGCCTGTCGCCATCCGTCAGGAGATGTGCCACCTGCGGCGCAGGTCCATCCTCAACGCCAAACTGTCTCTCTACCTCGCGGCTCAGTATAAGAAATTCACGAAACGGGTGAGAAACACTTTTTTTAAGGTGCCAAAATTCAAAGAAGAATGACCAAAGGATGGTATCAGAGGTAGGTATAACATAGTACCTGAAAGTAGGTTTTTCTTTAGTATCTGTTACAAGTTATTATAGAAGTGATAAAGTTTGGCATCTGGCAACACTAGCTGTCGGGAATGTAGAAACGGAACCTATTAGTAATCAATTGAATTTCTTAAAATATTTTATTTTTAGAAAAAATTTAGTTATTTTCTAGAATCATGTTTTAATAAATGTTACATCTAGACGCTAACCATTATTTGTATTAACTTTTGTACGCTAATTACACATAATAGGCTTATGGCAGTCATTTTGCGAGAATGGCAGTTACTTCTCTACATGTTTATATCAAAATTTTTGCATAAAAATGTCTATCCTAGGAGCAACTCGCAAATCTCGGATTAATTTCGTTAACTCGACACTTTCAAGAAGAGATTTTATATAAATACGTGAAGATGATCTTGGGATTATCGCAATTTGACTGCCATAAGCCTATTACGTCTTATCAGCTTAAAAATCGCGAAAAACCACAAAAAACTTGAATTTCGCGGGCACACCCGTGGTGTGCTCCTTAATCTGCACGTTGTATATTTGGTGCTATTCATTTGAATGTTACGCGAGTCGCAGATGATGACGTACAAGAAGATAGCGTGGCGACAGCACAAGACCATCCGCGACCTGGTCAAGCGCCAGCGGCAGCAGGACAACGCTATAGGTGAGTTTTAATCAGAGATGTGAAAAAACTATACAGGGTAAAGGGTTATATAAACATACCAAATCGCTCTCGGCCCGTAGTTGTTTACATTAACACTAACTACTTTTGTTCTACGACTTTTCAAAATTCAGTATTAATTTATTTCATACAAAAAAACGTTATTTTTGTGAAGTGACGTTACACTGTGGAAAGTTCGCGCGCCATTGCCAATGTTACAATATTATAAAGTAGGAACAAGTAGAGTACCTTTGTGAAATTTTGAATATTTAATATTTCTCAAAATATCGAGTGAAAAGAAAAGTTGAAGAACAAAAGTTGTTAGTTTTAACATAAACAAATACAAGCCGATTACGATTTGGTATTTTTTGTTTAACCCTATATAGCGAAGAAACTGACTCACTGATAGACGCTGGGTCTAGAGACTCCAAATGATAATGATTAATGACCATGGAAGTATGGAATTCCGTGCCAAGTTGATTCAAGTATAAACTTTATTTTTTATACACTACGGTCTCCACATTAACTCTTACAATTATTATTTTTTAGATACATCCAAATTCCAAAAGTTATACGCAGATATACATGTTGTACTTCTCAATAAAACTTGTATGAAAGGAAATGTGCATTGAAAAGAAAGCAACTTTTTGTATGCAAAATTAAATTCCGGCAATATAAAAATTTCAAGTTTCTAACTATCACAGTTCAAAAGATACAGCTTGGTGACAGACGGACGGACAGCAAAGTCTTAGGGTCCCTTTTTTACCTTTTGGGTACGGAATCCTAAAAACTGATATACACGCGGGCGTCTCTTACGCTTTAAATTAGAAGTGAAACTACAATGCAACAAGGCTATCTTGGCGCGTGGCTAAAATCGGAACTAACGCCCCTATCTTGTGATACTGTTTGATAGTTCGCTCTGTCGGTATTTCGCTATTGTATGTTGTGTTCTTTTTGCTTAATATTAACAAAAATTTAAGTAAAATTGAGGAGATTTTATTTTCTGGCTGCCTTTGTTCTATAAAAACGCCCTCCTGCCAATGAATGAATAAATAGATAATAGATAAATAGATAAATAGTGGACAACATCACATACATTGCTCCATTATGACGACCTCCGTGGCTGAGTGGTTAGCATGCCGGTTTTCAAGGCGCCGCCATCTCTGAGGTCCCGGGTTCGATCCTCGGTCGGGGCAATGTTGAAAGATAAGTTTTCTACATTGTCTCGGGTTCTGGGTGTTGTGGTACTTTCGTTGTTTCTGATTTCCTTAACACAAGTGCATAAGCTGCTTACTAAGGGATCGGAGCAATGTATGTGATGTTGTCCACTATTTATCTATTTATCTATGAATGAATGAATGTGCCAAGAGAGCCTTGTCGGACTGTACCTACAATTTTAAATATTTTTCAGCTGATCTCAAGAAACGCATAGAAGAGTGCGACATCAAATACAGTGAACTGACCCACACGAACCAGGCTGCGGGAGGGAAGGCCATTGCTGGTGAGTTTACATAATAAAACCCTTCGATCAACCAAAATAATCCTATACCTTTAAACGAGCAATTCTTGTATACATGTATATATATTTCTATATAATCCGAATCTCGGAGACGGCTCGAACGATTTTCATGAAATTTAGTATACAGGGGTTTTGGGGGCGATAAATCGATCTAGCTAAGATTCATTTTTAGAAAATGTCGCATTTACCAAAAATTAAATAAAAATATGACTCCTGCTGCCATCTATTAGCCAGTAGTTAAACTACCGAGCGAAGCTCGGTCACCCAGATATTACTTTATTTAACATAGATAAAGAACCTGAGGATATGGTGATCATGTCATTACAACATTTTATTAATCTCAGAAACAAGCATAATTAAGGACTATATTAGCGACACAAGCCCTTGGAATTGATCGATAATGAATGCTCTGTTGTTGCGAGCCTATTTAGTGTTTACTATTTATACTACTTGTTGTTAAATGGTGATAACATAAAAAATACCCGGCTGAGTTTGTTGTGGGTTTCTTCTCAGCGGCAGGGCGCGTTTGTGAGCGCTCGGAATCTTAGTTTTAAGTCGTGAATGGTTATCACCATTAAAGTGACCATGTAAAACAAAACGACGTGTCATAAGAGCCTTTGTATGCTAGGCCTATATGAAATAAAGATTTTTTCTATTTTATTCTTTTACGCAAACCTTCTTCATACAAGAAAATAGTAGAGCCGTTTATCAAACTCAAACTATCTTTACTTCACATAGGCCTCACGTTCAGGCGCATGTAAAACTTCAATATGATATTTGTAACATTTATATGGTGATAACTACAAGTCGTCTATCGTTAATCATTTTCCCACTTGTTAGCCATAATGTGGCAGAAATCGTAAATGTAATAAAACTCATTACATTTACGAGGGTTCTAACGCGCCCTGCTACTGAGAAGAAGCCTATAACAAACTCAGCTGGCTATCCTTTTATGTTACCGCCATTTAACAACAACACTAATAGGCTAGTATAATAATATATCTATTAATTAATTAACAAAAAAACGGACTCCAACTCTCATTAAACTGCGGTTGAATACATCCTTTCCAACTAAAAATTTAAGACTTATATGGTTTTGCTCACGGATACCATTATCAGAACTAGACTAAATTGAAATGGGACCACACGGGAAGCAGTCAGCTTTCTAAAGAAAAAAGAGTCATCAAAATCGATTCACCCAGTCAACAGTTATAAAGTAAAACATACAGTCAAATTGATAACCTCCTCCCTTTTTGAAGTCTGTTGAAAATCAGAGCAATTCACTATCACTCCCAAGGGCTTGTGTCATATGTATCGTGATGTTTTCAGCGTCGGCAGCGAGCGAGGCGTCGGGGTCCCAGCCGTTGCGTCATTTCGGCAGCCAGATCAAACTGGACCTCTCCGACTTGCCCATCGGAACGTCCAAGCGGTCCTCAAGAAGTGGGTAAATCACTGGTGTCTATGTCGCGGGCATTTTGTGACATCCCGCCGTTTACGTACGGCGCCGTCAGTTTATAATAAATATGGAACCCTAAAAACCGGCCAAGTGCGAGTCGTGCTCGCGCACTGAGGGTTCCGTACTATCAAGCAATTATACCGTACTAGCAAGAATAGGATATTTCCATTTTGTATAGTATTAAAGTAAAATAAACGCCCTGCCCACTAAATCAAAATCACGTTTATTTTAGAGCCCACCTTAATTTTTAGGGTTCCATACCAAAATGGTAAAAATGGAACCCTTATGGTGAGACTTTCTCCGTCCGTCCGTCCGTCCGTCTGTCACACTCGATTATTTCAGTAACTATTCAAGCTATCGCCTTGAAATTTAGATTAGTTATGATCAATAGTAACGTAATAGTTCACGTATATTTTACAGGAAAAATAAAATCAATTCGCTGACTAATATACTTGTTTTGATAATAACAATAAACCGCCAAAAACAAAGTTACGTTTGCGGTTTGCCAACAAAAGTACATACATGTAAATTATACTCGTAAATTCATGAACAAAAGTGATTCTTTCAATGTTTTACTTCTTTTATGGTATGGAACCCTCGGTGCGCGAGTCCGACTCGCACTTGGCCGGTTTTTTTATTTTAATTTAACTCTTTAATTCACAGTAAGTACATAAATATAACTATTTTTTAGTATTTGTTGTTATACGGAAACAAAAATACATTATCTGTGCAAAATTTCAAGTCTGTAGCTCTATCATGGTTCAAGAGATACAGCCTGGTGACAGACGGACGGACGGACGTGTACCTTTTTTACCCTTTGGGTAGGGAACCTTAAAAATTAGCTGTTTTTTGGTTAAAATTGTCACAGAACCGAACTGCATAACTCCGACACCATGTAGTCTTGTTTGTCCAACTCCGGGAATGTTTTTTGAGCTGGAGGCGAGGAGGGAGTGCAGAAACCCCCTCCCCCCCCCCCTTTTAGAACTGTTATGGATCTGTATACTTATCTTGCGTCATGTAGGCAAAATGTAAAACGACATGGCAATATATTTTGCCTATGACATATTGCAAACGGCGAATTTTATAAACTAACGGCGCCGTATGTAAACAGCGGAATCACATGAAATGCCAGCGACATCTATACTAATAAGGTACTCCTAAACTAATCAATGTTTAAAGAAGATCTCTAGAAATAACCCTTAGTGCGGGAGCCCGACTCGCACTTGACTATATATTTTTTTATTTTTAAACTAACTGTTACTAGTAATAGTGATCTGTTGCGGTCCATACAATACTGCGAACGTTTAATGCCGCCGTTGGTGTCATTTTTGACACCAATTAACTGGCGACCACGAATTACGAATTATGAGAGTATTTGTATTATAATAGGTAGATGTTAAGTAGATAAACTCTTTATTGCACACCACAAAATTAAAATATAAAAAAAGAAGGAAATAAAATATAAGTATAATTATATGATGTATAAGTTAGTAGCAGTGATAGTTTAGTGATTCTGACCTCTGCCTCTCATAAGGAGGTCGCGGGTTCGAATCCTGGGCACGCACCTCTGACTTTTCCGAGTTATGTGCGTTTTTAGGAAACTAAATATAACTTGCTTAGCGGTGAAGGAAAACGTCGTGAGGAAACCTGCATGCCTGAGAGTTCACAAAAATATTCTCGAAAGTGTGTGAAGCCCGCCAACCTGCACTTGGCCAGTGTGGTGGGTTATGGCCAAAGCCTTTAGTCTGAGAGGAGACCCGTGCCCAGCAGTGGGACATAAAAAGGGGTTGAGATGATGATCAATTATAAGAAATTGTAAAATATAGGTACATACGGACACACACACACACACACACGCACGCACGCACGCACGCACGCACGCACGCACGCACGCACGCACGCGCGCGCACGCACGCACACACACACACACACACACACACACACACACACACACACACACACACACACACACACACACACACACACACACACACACATAAACACGCATACAAATTAAAACTATATGTATAAGTATAGCTGTATACTAACAGGAAGAGCGGGGATCCTGGGACACAGGTTTTATATAATAAACTTACTCCAGGATCCCCAAAAACCATTGTTAAATGATGTACATGTGGTGATATAAATTTTCATTTCATTTCATGATGATATTTGTACCTTTTCCAGTTTTAATACCGAACATGAAGCCCCGGAAGCCCCAAATCAGACTGCCCAGCCTGTCAGAAGACGGCGCGTCCACGTCGGAACCGAACCCGGGACCCTCCACCTCCACCCACAGTCCCAAGACCAGGAGCCAGCTCGCGATGGTGAAGATACGCGGAATAACTAACGAGATACGACACATCTCCTTCAATTTGTCCAAAAACTTCGACGGGAAACTAAAACGTCCGTCGAATTCGAGTGCGGAACACGATGAGGTCGATGCTAAGAAGTTGAAAATTGACTAGTGTTGTGTTGTGAAATTAATACGGGTGCTCTTCCATTGCTGCGTACGCTATACACGATGATACACCGTCATTCGCGTGATCGGACTCCTAGGAGAATGTGTGAGAAAAGCGTATTCATCGCTATCGTAATTCGTGCTACTTACTAACGCAGTGCCCACGTCGGATTCGAACCCGGGACCCTCCACCTCCACCCACAGCCCCAAGACCAGGAGCCAGCTCGCGATGGTGAAGATACGCGGAATAACTAACGAGATACGACACATCTCCTTCAATTTGTCCAAAAACTTCGACGGGAAGCTAAAACGTCCGTCGAATTCGAGTGCGGAACACGATGAGGTCGATGCTAAGAAGTTGAAAATTGACTAGTGTTGTGTTGTGTCATTGCTGCGTACGCTCTGCACGATGTTACAACTTCATTCGCGTGATCGGACTCCTAGGCGAATGTGTGAGAAAAGCGTATTCATCGCTATCGTAATTCGTACTAATTACTAACGCATTGCCCACGTCGGAATCGAACCCGGGACCCTCCACCTCCACCCACAGCCCCAAGACCAGGAGCCAGCTCGCGATGGTGAAGATACGCGGAATAACTAACGAGATACGACACATCTCCTTCAATTTGTCCAAAAACTTCGACGGGAAACTAAAACGTCCGTCGAGTTCGAGTGCGGAACACGATGAGGTCAATGCTAAGAAGTTGAAAATTGACTAGTGTTGTGTTTTGTTGGGAAATTAATACGGGTGCTCTTCCATTGCTGCGTACGCTGTGCACGTGTATCAGGCCAGGTTCACTTATCGCGTGATCGAAGTAACTACAGATAGCCGTCTCAAACTTTCGACGTACTAATTTTAGACGGCCGCCGCACGCCGGCTACTTTGCTCGCGTTAGTTCTTGTATGGTTCGACCAATCAGCGGGTAGTATATATTTTGTTGACGATTATGATAGCGATAAATACGTTTTTTATGTAATTGCCCTTCGGTTGTGTAAAACGTGTTCAGCGTAATCGTAAGTTCAAATAGATTTTGTCTCTGATTGGATGGATTTGTCGTTCATTTTTTTTCAGCCAATCAGAATTTCCTGTCAATTACGATGAATACGTTTTTGCCGGTTGTTAGGGCAATTTCCCTCCAGGAAGGTGTTATGCCTGGGGACCGCTTGTAATCCGAGCGTGTGACGTCAGAAGTTGTATTTATAGAACGCTGGCCGTAAGCTCTGTCAGCGTGTGCTATTGCGCTGGTTACGCCATCTATCGTCAGCATTTATGCAATCACGTATAATGCTGTAACTTTCCGTACTCACGTGGCGGTAGAGTCTGACATTACGTGAGTAGGTACCTGTAAGTTTATAGGTCTAAGTCAGGGTTCCTTAAGCTTTTCGAAGCCAAGGGCGAAAATATTATGATTTAGGTCCGCGGCGGGCCGTACCACAAGGTATATTCCATTATAAACTTAGTTACTTAAACCTTTTTAATTATATAGCTTTAAAGTTATTTATTAAAAAATACAACTTCAACTCTATATTATGTCAATTTGATCAATATTTTTTTAAAATTTCAACTAGTGAATGAATATCTGCCCCTATAGAGTTTGTTGAATTACCTGACTTGATACCCTTGGTCTACCTATGTGATAAAAAAAAAAACATTTTGATTTTACTGATGCACAAGATACCTATTTAAGTCCATTATGCTAATTAAAAGAAAGTAGACAAACGAGTAAATGTCTTGTGTTAATATTGTAAAAATATAAACAAGGCTTATTTATTGTACAGAAAGTAAAATCAAAAGATCGCTATTCCATTGTTGCGCAGTCTGTGCACGAAAATATTATTTTCGCTATTTTTTTGCGTGTACGCGTATCGCAATAGAGAGCCACACGCATTGTTGAAACAGCGTCTTAAAATTGTTCTGGTAGTTATTTTGTGATGCATACATTATTGTGAGGTGAAAATTTTTGTGCATATATTTTGAAAGCGATTGTGATTGTGAATTCATTGTGCGACTAACCCGTTTAACTAAAATATTATTATAATAAAGATATTAAATGTAGCTTAGCCTTATTTAATAAAATCTTTATTAAACCTTTTTATTCCTACCCGTAACGTTTGAAGCAATATTTACTTGTTAGTGTAGAATTATAGAATATATATGTGTATCACTATTTATTCTGATGTGATTATCAATAATAAAATTATAAGTATTTTAAAGTTAGTTTTAATATGTTAATTCTATGTTTATAAAATGGCGAGGAATGTCCACGGATTAGTTGTAACATGTAGTTTGTAAAAATATGCTGATTGTGTAATAAATATGTTTTATTTTCATGGGGTAAACCATGAATGTTTAAATTTTGTGTTAAACTAACAACAATATGTGTTCAGATATAAATATTTTAAGTAACAGAATATAGTAGGCGTTTTATTAATATACTTAAGTATATTTCTATTTAAATCTAAAATGGCGCTATCACAGTGCAGCGCACGCTACACACCATCTCGTGATCGATGAAGACACCGCACTTTTAGTAAACGAGTCGACAATCGTGTATAGCGTGCGCCGCAATGGAATATCGCAATTCTTGAAAATCTTATTACAATAGCATTATAGTTCAGCGATCAAATCCTAAACTGTAATGAACTAATGTAGGAATAAAATTAATTTTAATGGAATCCCCCTTTATTTTGTATTTTAGTATTTGTTGTTGCAACAGAAATACATCATCTGTGAAAATTTCACTGTCATCAACCTGGTGATAGACGGACGGCGGAATCTTAGTTGAAGGATCTCGTTTTACCCTTTGGGTAAGGAACCCTAAAAACGAGTAAAATACGTTATTTCTGGGAGTTTAATTAAGTTTTTATACCTAAAAACGCACCGATGTCTATAAAGCAATTTACTATTATCTAATTATGCGATAGGATTATTGAGTTTAATTAGCTTATTAAAATTTATAGAAAAATAGATTGTAATGTAGGTAGTCTCAATATCTTTGGACGCAGCCGTCATCGACGGCGCGGTGACTTGTCACCGCCATATCAACTATTCTGCAATAAACGGATCACGTAACATGTGTTTGTGTTTTACTAGTTTTCTGCAAGTATATTAAAGTGGCGACGAGGATGGGATGGGAGGAGGCCTCGTCGCCACTTTAATATACAGTAGCCGGCGTTTAAATTGAACCCTGCGCATATTTTCTGGCGGCAACTGAAGTGCGGTAAGCGGGCAGCGCGTAGGGGAGCGCGTAAAGCGAGGCGCGCTATTTTGGGTCAACTTAATTGTCGCCTACAATACTTGTTAGTAATCCGAATAGTCTTTGTGTTATAATAACTTGTAACCGTATGAAAAATAATAAAAAAAAGTATTAAATAAATACTCTGGTGTAGAAATAAACAAAATATGAGTTTAACAGTTGTTTTATTTAAAACCTTTATTGCCTTAAATCTTGCTTTTATCTAAATTATTATTATATCTAAATTGAATGATAATTCTATTTAAATGGAAAGAAACACATCTTTATCCGTTGTTTACAATATTATAAATTCAAAAGTTTGTATATGTATGCAGAATGTATGGAAGTTTTGTTACTTTTTCACACAAACACTACTGAACAGATTTGGCTGAAATTTGCAATGAAGATAGATTATATCCTGGATACTCTTTTCCCCGGGGATTCATAAACCATAGTTCCCGCAAGATTCGCGAAAAATCGATATGTACACTGCGGGCACTTATTATTTATTACAATTATTTTATTTATTACAAAATAATGAAAGCGTAACACTAATATACAATTTATACACATATATATTTTTATTGTTTTTGTGCATACTATTTACATAAGTAGGTACGTGATTTAAATGTGGCAAGAAAAATAATTTGGGTAGGTCATTTAAAAATTTGCTACATGCAATTTTTAAATTCCAAACACATTGCACATTCCCAAAAGCATTGTTATAATTGTAATATTATGTACAATACATTTATAATAAACTACTCTTATGTACTAAATAACAATACAGTACCTAAGTGAAATATTCGACTTTAAGTACTTATCGCCAGTATTCTGGCTGGCTCTAACAATGTTACAATTGGTAGTACAAATGTAAGGAGAATGAACAAATTAAGTAATACAGTCCGACAAGGCTCTCTTGGCACTTTAATGACATTGTCAGGAGGGCGTTGTTATAGAACAAAAGCAGACAGAAAATAAAATTTCAATTTTACTTCAATTATAGTTTTATTTTAGTTAATATTTAGCAAAGACCACACAACATACAATAGTGATATACCGACATGCAGAGCGAACTATCAAACAGTATCACAAGATAGCTGCATTAGTTCCGATTTTGGCCACGCGCCATATAGACTTGTCGCACTGTAGGTACTTATTTAACTAACAATAATTTCTTAACTGACTCAGTAATTTATGTAACATGTAACATATAAGCAAGTAGTGTAATAATGTAATGTCATGTCAAATTGTTATCTACGCTTTCTACGGTTTCACTTTTGTCACTTGGCGGGAAAAGTGGTATATATTTTAGTTACATTAACTTTTATGTGCCATATTATATTTGAGGTTCTGTGCGGTGACATTGCATTAGTGCTTACCCATTCAAAAACATAACTTAATTTTGTAGTTACATGTAAGTAAGTCTATATTCCCTACTTAATTTGTCATCCTTTACCTTTTTAATTTTTTAATTACTTAGCTGAAATACAATAGGTATTTTGAGTATTGTCTGAAAAAAAACTGTTTTTTTTTTAGACAATAGGTACCTATTATAATAAATAGTAACTTAGTATGTAGATAATATAACATAACTTATTTGTCAATTTAAATTCATTTTATTTAATTGTTTTTGTAAGATTACAATAATCTGTCGGTAATAAATATTTAAAATTTTCGTGTTTTATTTGTACTAACAAAGTACTTGTCAGAAATCATTATCATAGTAACCTACTTCTAGCATGACTAAGCTAATTACTAGAATGATAAATTGAGTAGAAAGACGATTCTGTAAAACCGTTACAGAATTTAAAATGAAACCAGTAGGCTGATTCTGTTTCGTTCAGTTTGTTAGTCAGCAACCCTCACTGAGTTGTTATATAACAAAACGGACCAAAATATCCTATTTTTACATTCTTTTTGCACAAGTTACGTACCTAGGTTGGTATGGTTTCATGCGGACAGCCATTTCTTATTTAACAACCCGGTGTGGGTTGCTAACTGTAACTGAACGAAACAGAATAAGCCCAAAGAAGGAAAATGATTCGGTAAAACCGTTACATACAAAATTTAAAATAAAACCAGACGAATTTCGAATTTCGTAAAAGAATTTTCTTCACTATCTGGTGCAAAAGACGTTGTTCAGGCATTTATTAACGCAACCATAGAGCCATCTATCGGGAATAATAATAAGAATTATTTTAACAAGAGATACCAGAGAGAGAGTCAGTTTTCAGATTTTTCGACTAGTTTCGGAAATCTGACAATGCTGGCAATGGCTTCTATAGATTGATTTTTCTTTGATCGATTTTTCGACCAGCAAGGTACTATTCTGTTATTCACGAAAAGCAGAAGTGAATCGATAAGCAGGGGGCTAATCACGTATCGTTTTCAAACACTGAGTGATGTAAATTAAAAAAAAATAACACTGAAAAATTAACTTTAGCATCTATTGGTTTAGACTTGAGAGTGTAAAATTAAATGTATTTCAACATAGGAAATACAGTCTTCCAATCTTAAAACGAAAGTAAATGTAATTTCAATATTGTCGACCACGTTGCCTTTCGAAATACATTCAATTTTACGCTTTATGCCGATACTTGTAAAAGCAGTTTTTCAGTGTTAACAGAAAATGTTTTGATTTCAATATCGCCTGCTTACAGTAAATGCCATGACGTTTTTACACGACTGCCCAAAAAAGGAGTACAATATTTTTAGGGTTCATGTTCGTATGTATGTGAGTTTCTGTATTCCATCATAACTTCTGAACGCCTGAATAGATTTGGACATATGGGGTATCGTTAGAATCCTTACATCCCGAGTAACATAGGCTATATTTTTTTTTGGAAAAAGTCATTTTACCACAGGGCAGTCGTGTTTTTTAATTATTTAAACATTTTCATACTATTAAACATTTCACTTCACGAAATGTAATCGCCGCATTACGTGAATAGCCGCCCAGTTTCGAAAACATGATGGCGGAACCAGACTTCGTTATTTGTTACTCATTATGGCGGCTATGGTGTATTCGTCCAAATAGGTATGTGTTTATGTGAGCAAACAACAAACATGCTATCCACACTTGGTGTTATGTGCCAAATATTGCCAATACGTGTCCTTTGAAGTGTGCTAAAAACCGACAAGAGGACGGATAAGCATATTTGCTATTCGCGCTTATGCGTTATTCGTGCAAATAAAGCAAATATAGACGAATGAACCGCCCACACTTGGTCGTATGCGGCCAAATAAGGCGCATAACGAATAACAAATAACGAAGTCTGGTTCCGGCTTGACAACGCCTCCTAGATGGATATTTGTACCAGTGTCTACTGCAAGTGGTCGTAGCTAACGTCTGCATGGAAACCAGAAGGCCCCGCGGAGTATTTCACGAGCTGCATCCTACCATCTGGTAACAACACGTGGTAAGCCCCCTTGGTGGACTCTCCCTGCTTGGCTTCCCGGTGCCCGTAGTAGTTGCCGCTGTCTTGATCGCGGACTCGGTAGCCGAACTCGTAGTTAGCCGCGTACTGCAGCTGGAAGGAAAAAGGACGTAAGTATGAGCAGGAAAGAGAAAGATTTCTTAGTTGGGCGCGTATGGACAGAAAAAGGGATGATGTCGAGATGTCCGTTAAAACTTAAGTTGTTGCGGCCCTACCAGCCCGCAAAATTAGAATTTTATTTAGTTTTTCGCAAATATTAGACTAACTACACATTTTAGATTTAGGGCAATGCATTTTGCGGGCCTACTTTTTATGCATCTACATGTTTTTAATAGAAACTTTGCTCGAAAGTTCCCACTCATCTCATAATGGTTCCCGAAAGATAATTATTTGCAGTTCCCTAGATTTCGAGCTATCGGGAACAAATATGAAGTACTTAAATGAGTATTGCTGAGCAGAGTTTATATTAAAAACATGTAGATACATAAATGTTGTGCCCGCAAAACTCATTGCCATTAGCCTTCGATGTATAATTAGCC
The DNA here is from genome assembly GCA_963855885.1 of Coenonympha glycerion. Taxonomy (NCBI): domain Eukaryota; kingdom Metazoa; phylum Arthropoda; class Insecta; order Lepidoptera; family Nymphalidae; genus Coenonympha; species Coenonympha glycerion. The sequence continues at coordinate 1,945,227 of OY979652.1, read as the reverse complement.
CACTATGAGCAAAAACTAAGTAAATAAAATTTGAATTTTCGCGCCCGGATGGTACCCATCGCCCTTAACTTCTTGTTAAGGTTTTACACTATACAACGTGTAAATTAATTATAGCCGAAAGCCTAAAGTAGAGAACGATGTATAGATACATTAAAAAATATCACAAAAAGTGGTGCTCATATCCTGAACGAACTGTAGGGAGCTCAAAAATGCACAACGAAAGGGAGAAGCCCAAGCTTCATAGACATTTCGGCCTTGGGTGCCGCTTAAACCTATGTGGGCTGATAGTACGCGGTTTGGGCAAGGCATCGGATACGTCATTTCTTTAAAAAAAGTAAACCATAAACCAGGATCTTCGAAGGTAGCTGGGTATACCCAAGTTCGCTGGTTGCTGTTGTTGCGTTGCTGGGGGTCTTCGTGAGAAGCGGGTGCGAGATTTATATTCAAGCTGTAATTGTTAGGGTCATCCCTCCTAAAAAGTAAAACAGCTGGTTCTATATCAATGAACTGGGAATAATAAAAATGATATGAGGTTTGTTGATGTCACAGTTAGGGTTGCTCAATTTTATTTTTCTAAATGAAATAATATCTTATCCTATACCTTTAAACGAGCAATTCTTGTATATATATTTCTATATAATCTGGATCTCGGAAACGGCTCGAACGATTTTCATGAAATTTAGTATACAGGGGGTTTTGGGGGCGATAAATCGATCTAGCTAGGATTTTTAGAAAATGTCGAATTTACCAAAAAAATAAAAATATGACTACTGCTGCCATCTATTGGCCACCGAGCGAAGCTCGGTCACCCAGATATTTTTTACATATACGAAATACGAATTAAGCCGCAACTTATATATATTTAGATAACTGCATATAATCAGGATGTAGTTAAGACTAGTCTATTAGGTAATTCTAAAAGGAAACTTTCCGCTCATCCGCCATCTGCGTGAGCCATCGAAATAGAAAGCGATTTAGTGTTCAATACAATTAATTCTGCCTCAAGAGATACGATTATACTAATTTGCATAAAATATATGTATAGATATAGTATTTTATTGTCAAGTACACTGTGTAAAAAAATTTCAAAATTCAAAATATCTTTATTTCACATAGGCATAATATACTTGTAACAGGTCAGTATGATATTTGTCACATTTGTATGGCGATAACTCCAAGTCGACTTAAAACTGGTGACAGAAGGGCTGGCTCATTTTTTGCGCAACGTATCAGCCTAGCTGTTCAACGCGGAAATGCAGCCAGTATTCTTGGCACCATTCCACGCGGGCAAGATTTGTATAGTAATTAGAATAAGCTAATAATAAGATTTACTTAAAACTAAGTTTACGAGGGTTCCAACGCGCCTTGCACTGAGAAGAAGCCCACAACAAACTCAGCCGGGTTTTGATTTCTGTTATCACCACTTTACAAAGGCTCTTAAAATTAATTGAGCTAGTCTAATTATAGCAGTTCATTCATCCCCAAGGATTACCTATAATATAGTACCTACTTATAGTCATAAACACTACAAAATATGACCCCATGAGGAAGAATGAACATTTTTAAATAGGAAATAAATTAGGAAATATTTTTATTTTTAAGGAGGGAAATGCAATTTTTAAATAGGCTCCTACCGCCTACATATTAAGTTAGCTCAAAATTCTAAATCTAGCCATGTCGCATTTAGCGCTAAAATGAAAAAGAAGAGAATACGAATACGAAATTCAAATGATCTTTACAGTAATTACAGTACAGAATAAGTTAACGATCTAGACACGCGGCAGCGTGTCAAGCCAAGTTCAAGCAAAGGAACTGGCTAGCCAGCGCCAAGAGTAAGTTTACACGAACCACTTGGTGCCGCTTTTGACCCTTCTATAACTCAAAACCTATTTAACGTAAACACATAAAACTTCGTGTGTTTAATTATATCTATAAGATCATATAGAAGCCCAATTTTCATGAAGCTAGCTCAAACGGTTATAAAGATATGAAGGTCAAAAAGTCGTTAAAATTCATACTGACTGACATATAGTACAAAAACCTAACCTACTTCCAGATGACCTAGAAGGATGAAATTTGGAATCCAGCTCGGTAACTGTGTGAAAGCGCAGGAAAAAATAAAAAAATAGATGAAATTTGAAATCCAGCTTGGTTAGTGTGTGTATGCGAAGGAAAAAATTAGAAAATAAAAAAAGTCAAAAAATAAGGGGTGTCCCCATACAAACTAACATATAGTACAAAAACCTAACCTACTTCCAGATGACCTGGAAGGTTGAAATTTGGAATCCAGCTCGGTAACTGTGTGAAAGCGCAGGAAAAAATCAAAAAATAAAGAAAAGTCAAAAAATAAGGGGTGTTCCCATACAAACTGAAATATAGTACCTAAATCTAACCTATACTTCCAGATGACCTAGAAAGATGAAATTTAAAATCCAGCTTGGTAAGTGTGTGTAAGCGTAGGAAAAAATCAGAAAATTAAGAAAAGTAAAAAAATAAGGGGTGTTCCCATACAAACTAACATATAGTACAAAAACCTAACCTACTTCCAGATGACCTGGAAGGATGAAATTTGGAATCCAGCTTGGTAACTATGTATAAGCGTAGGAAAAAATCAAAAAATAAAGAAAAGTAAAAAAATAAGGGGTGTTCCCATACAAACTGAAATATAGTACCTAAATCTAACCTATACTTCCAGATGATCTAGAAAGATGAAATTTGAAATCCGGCTTGGTAAGTGTGTGTAAGCGTAGGAAAAAATCAGAAAATAAAAAAAAGTCAAAAAATAAGGGGTGTCCCCATACAAACTAACATATAGTACAAAAACCTAACCTACTTCCAGATGACCTGGAAGGATGAAATTTGGAATCCAGCTCGGTAACTGTGTGTAAGCGTAGGAAAAAATCAAAAAATAAAGAAAAGTCAAAAAATAAGGGGTGTTCCCATACAAACTGAAATATAGTACCTAAATCTAACCTATACCTACTTCCAGATGACCTAGAAAGATGAAATTTGAAATCCAGCTTGGTAAGTGTGTGTAAGCGTAGGAAAAAATCAGAAAATAAAAAAAAAGTCAAAAAATAAGGGGTGTCCCCATACAAACTAACATATAGTACAAAAACCTAACCTACTTCCAGATGACCTGAAAGGATGAAATTTGGAATCCAGCTCGGTAACTGTGTGTAAGCGCAGGAAAAAATCAAAAAATAAAGATAAGTAAAAAAATAAGGGGTGTCCCCATACAAACTGACATATAGTACCTAAATCTAACCTACTTGCAGATGATCTAGAAAGATGAAATTTGAAATCCGGCTTGGTAATTGTGTGTAAACGTAGGAAAAAGTCAGAAAATAAAAAAAGTCAAAAAATAAGGGGTGTCCCCATACAAACTGACAAATAGTACCTAAACCTAACCTACTTCCAGATGACCTAGAAAGATGAAGTTTGAAATCCAGCTTGGTAATTGTATGTAAGCGTAGGAAAAAATCACAAAATAAAAAAGTCAAAAAATAAGGGGTGGTGTCCCCATACAAACTGACATATAGTACCTAAACCTAACCTACTTCCAGATGACCTAGAAAAATGAAATTTGAAATCCAGCACGGTAATTGTGTGTAAGCGTAGTAAAAAATCAGAAAATAAAAAAAAAGTCAAAAAATAAGGGGTGTCCCCATACAAACTGACATATAGTACCTAAACTTAACCTAATTCCAGATGACCTAGAAGGATGAAATTTGGAATCCAGCTCGTTAATTGTGTGTAAACGTAGGAAAAAATCAAAAAATAAAAAAGTTAAAAAAAATAAAAAATTAAGCGGTGTCCTCATACAAAAAACTTGAAATACGCGCTAAAGAACCAGGTTCTTCGTGCCTTAACCAATAATAGTATAAAAGTGAAGTACATATATATGAGATTCAATGAATAAATAAATACTTTATACAACTCGTTCGCTATAAGTTTGCCGCTGTCAACTGTCACGCGTTTAGCGTTGTCTCAGCCACTCAGTTCTAGTTCCAGTAAGAAAACGCTATACTGACATCATTTGACAGCAGCAAACTTATGTTGTACTAGCTGACCCGGCGAACTTCGTTACCGTCTAACAGTTGATTCTTTAATTTGGACATTGCAACATTAGGTACTTTATTTTTCTATTTTATTTATTATTACTATTATCTCTAACATTCAAGACAGTGTAGAAAATAGTATAAAAAAGAAAACCACGCAGCGGAAACGCAAGAAAAAGCTTTAAACTCAATACCTGCCTAGTTTTCTTTACAAAAAGTAATGATATCCCACCAAAAACATAAATGTAAAAAAAGTAGAGCCAAGTTGAATACAAAATTTATGCTCGGCTGTCGGCTTCGCCGCAAAAAGTATGGAGATCAAAATGAGTGCCAAGTTCTATGTTAAATCGAAATTTGTATTTAGGTATAGGAACAAAAAAACAATATGAACAATTATTAAACTCTATTTCTTTGCTTTATTGGATACCTATAACAATTGCTGTTATTCAAAAATGTGAGATCTTAAAATAGGTTAGATTTGACTTGGCGAGTTTTTATCTGAATTAAAATGTTGTATAACTTTATAAAATGACTGATGTAATGAAAACTGGCCAAGTCAAATCTAACCTATTTTAAGATCCCACATTTTTTAATAACAGCAATTGTTATAGGTATCCAATAAAGCAAAGAAATAGAGTTTAATAATTGTTCATATTGTTTTTTTGTTCCTATACCTAAATACAAATTTCGATTTAACATAGAACTTGGCACTCATTTTGATCTCCATTCTTTTTGCGGCGAAGCCGACAGCCGAGCATAAATTTTGTATTCAACTTGGCTCTACTTTTTTTACATTAATGTTTTTGGTGGGATAAGTTTTAGTGTAACATTTTTAATAATAGGCTTATGGCAGTCATTTTGCGAGAATGGCAGTTACTTCTTTACATGTTTATATCAAAATTTTTGCATAAAAATATCTATCCTAGAAAATTAGTTCGAGTAAAGAATTTTAAGTGAGTAATTCGCAAATCTCGAATTAATTTCTTTAACTCGACACTCTAGAGCAGAGGTTTTTATATAAACACATAAAGATGATATTGGGATTATCGCAATTTGACTGCCATAAGCGTATTATGTCTTATCAGCTAAAAAATCGCGAAAAACCACAAAAATTTTAATTTTACGGGCACACCCATGGTGTGCTCGTGGTGTTTGTGATATCTGCAAATTATTAACAAGTACTTAGGTGTATGAAATATCAACTAAATTCCGATATGCCGACACGCAATAAATCAATTAGGCAAATGCTAAGCAAGTAGCAACTACTCGTACTTTAAAACTACGAAATACTGTGAAGTAATATCAATTTAATTATGAGGCTAGCTGTTTTGTTATGTTCTTGGAGTTTTACACTTGAGTGGCCGAACGATCTATCGTTGATAAAACAAAAACAGCCAAGTGCGAGCCAGACTCGCGCACAGCGGGTTTCATACTCGTTAAGAATTATTTTCGTAAAGAAACCGCTAAGCTGTAACTTTGTAAAATGTATATTAGTATAATTAGTATTGAGTAGGACTAGGTATTGGTGTATTTTTTTTAGATTTTTGAATCGTGTAGGTAACTACGGAAAGAGGAGGGGAACGGTATTTTCCGTCATTTTGTTAAATAAATCAAAAACTGTTAGGTAGTATAGGTAAGTAGACCTAAGTAGACCGTACGCAATATACCTACTAGGTATCTTTGAAATTTCAACCACTAGATACTTCACATGTCTTACCATTTTTCCACTGACTTTACATACCACTCTTCTATAAGTGGATAGTGTGGTCCTAGTTTGTCCAGCTGGGACGTATGTTACTATGATTATATTGATAGCAATTAACGATAATCACGAACAAATCAGAATATTATATAAGTATTATAAACATCTGCAGAAAATAGATAATATCTATCGTTGGACAAGTTTATTTACAAAAAGCTGCGTAACATAAAATATTTTTACATAAGTAACTACAGAGAACTAAAAAGGAGAAGAATAGTTTACTATACTTATCTACTAGCTATTTATTAAATATTGACTTAAACTATTAATTTAGTCTATTGTGGGTCTATAGAATATAATAAATAACTTATAGCTAAATAGTGTTTAAAAATAGGTAAATAGGTACGTAGGTACATACAATGTACATCAATTACTTAATTTATAATAAGTTTAATTTATTAGGTCCATAACATCAATATTGAACATAAAAGATTGTATTGTTATCCATGAAACTTATGCAATTTATGCAAATTGTTTCTCACATGTCTATACGGATTCCTTTTTCTGTATTTACCCGGAAAATGTGGTAGTTTTTTGACTCTATTTTCTTTAGAAACTTGATAAACATCTAAATGTTCAATATTCAGATTGTGATGACCGACTAACTCTTTTAACTGCGATTGAGTTAACATGTAAATAGGCTCGATCACATTCGGGAAATTACCCAAAGTGTTGCTGAAAGTGTTTAAAGATGGCAGCTCGAATTTGGGGCTGACATAATTTGGAGGGGACGCGAAAATAGTTGCCGGGGTCCCGTAGATGGGTACGCCGTAAGAAGTAGCGGGTGGTCGCCCATACAACTGCGGCGTGCCTAAATTAGGGCGTCTGTAATGACGTATTTTTTTCGAAAAACTTCCCTTGGATTCAATTAAACTTGAAGGTTGAGCGTAACTTTGGAAGTCATAATCAGATGAGCCGAAGTCGTCGTAACTATAGTCATCTGAGTCGTCGTAAAAAGATTCGTATTTATCTGGTCTGTTTTTAGTCTGTGCGTAGTCGTAATCGTCCACGTAATCGCTAGCTTCACCGATAGGAAAGTTGGGTTGGATAAAAACGTTGAAATCGTTCGCCCGTTTCTTGTTGAACGGATTTAATCTTATAAGGGATTCGGATGTGGGCGCGTCGGTGATATTGGACACATTAGCTGTAATCGATGCTTGGGTACTTGTTTTTTCATCGTTCAAAAGAAATGGCGCAGTTTCTAGCTCGGAACGCTTATTTCTAATCAATTTTTTATCAATTATAGTATCCTTGCTTATGTTTTTGATAGAAATACCTTTGATACTCACATTATCTTCTCTAAATGCTGGAGTTTCTGTCCCGTCTTCTAATAAATGTTGTACACCGGTAGGTTCTGCGTTATGATGTAAGTACACTTCACTTTTGGTGTCATCTGTTGTTTCTTTATAAACAGGTTGATATCCGTAAGTTAAAGATTCGAAATGTGGATCGTTTTCTTGTTTAACAAAATACTCTTCTTTTATATGCTTCGGTCCAGTACTGATAGTTTGACTGGCGACTTCCACTTTGTAGTAATTGTTACTTTTTGTTGTTGTAGTTAGATCTGGTGCTACAGTCGGTGCAACATTTTGAAGTTGAAAAGAGTTCAGGCCTTGATTTGGATCTTCAATATCATTCACTTCTTCTGTTATTGGTTTATGGTCCTTAACTGTAGATTCAGGTACATACGGGCTTGCGTAGTTTTGTGGTGATTGTGTGTACTTTGAATTCTCTAAATGCTGTGCGTATGGTTGTTGCGCCTGTTCTTTGAGGTAGTAATAAAAGTCTACAGGAATTCCTTTTATTATATCCTCAGGACTTTTATCGTTATTTTGATTTAATAGTGCATTGAACTCGTTAAGTTGTTCCGTAGGATTCTTTTTGAGTAGAGAATTAAGAGCTTGAATATCTTGTACTGATTTCAATGTGTTGATATCGTTTGGGTAATTATAATATTTGGTACCACTAGGAATGACCATCGTATGTAGATTAGTAGGTTGGTTAGTTTCAACTTGAATTTGATTCACACCTGAATTTCCATTTGGTTTTATTGTTATACGTTCTTCAGAAGTTGGATTTTGTGGTATATAAATAGTTTTGTACCTTTGAGGCTCTAAACTCTGACGATAATCTGCTGAACCATATGATCTGTGATTTCTGTTTCTAGTATCTTTAATCACAGCATCGGCTTTGGTGAATTTGGTTGGTTCAGATCCTTGGAAGAATCTTATTTCTCCTCGTGTGGGGAGTTCCTGTCTTTGTTTTTGTACCCTATTTATAGGTGGTGGAGGTTCACTTTGCACGGGTTTTGCTACTTCTGCAACTACTCTTTTCTTTTGTACTATTCTATGTCTCGTCGGTCTTCCATGTTGCCTCGTCGGTGAATTAGTGACCGGATTATCATTTAGAGTCGCCTGTTGCTGTTCTAGAGCCAACTGATGATTTTCTTGAGAATCGCGGTACGCTTTCATGTAACTGTCTAGTATTTTGGGTCCTTTTGACCACCGTTGCAGCTGCGCTTGGTGTTGTCTCATTCTTTCTGCGTTGAACATTGCTTGTTGGAGTTGTTGGTTGCTTGCGTGTATTCTTGCATTTTGCTTGGATCCAGCTAGAGGGTTTCCATATGGTAGGAAGCCTGGGCTACTTGATAACCTGAGATTGTCATCGCTTCTGGCTTGTTCATTAGTGCTTTCGAATACTGGTCTAGGCTTTGCTGCTATTATGAGATGAATTTTGATGAGTAGAATGATGGCTATAGAATTGATGAGTTGATCTTGCGCCATTTTATCTGTAAACAAGGAATGACAATGATTTATAAAATGAATAGGCTGATGATATTAAAGTAGATAATGAGTTAATTCTCTAACCTCACACTACAATGCAAGACATAATTTGCATCGTTACAGAGATTTTAAACTGACTCTAAAGAGGTTTTTTGAGTTATTAGCTACAACTTTGCATAATTTATTAAAGGAACGCAATTTTCTTGTAGGTTAAAACTTGCACACTCAATTAAACTGGTTAATTAATTGATTTGAATATATGGAGTTATATAAATGTGAAAGTGCGTTTGTTTGTTGATTCTAGCCAGCAATAGCTTCATTTAGGTGCAACGTACCTATCGATGAAATTTTTACCAGAAGTTGTTAAAAAATTTTTTAGTCTAAGTTGCGTTACTTTTTAGTCAAAGAAAGGACTGGTAAGAAGCCACGGCAAATGGCTTATCTACTGGCAAAGACACCACCTACTAAGTATTTAATACTTCAATAGCCGCTTAGCGATATAATACTGTGATTCTGGTTCAATGCTGTGTAGCAAGTAGCAACCGACACTTCATTGCTTACCTACATAGAATAAAATAAGCTTGTAATCAAGAAATTAAAAAGTTAAGAATCAAATAGCTCAAAAATCAAGGTAAGAGACATTTTAACTAAAAGAAAAATATGTATTCCTTTTACACACCTAGATTATTAGACACGCAAATATAACATGAGGTCAACTAGGTATAAGAGTACAAAGTAAGTGGGATATAGGAAGTAATAACAGACCAAATTAACGCATGTTAATTGCTAAGCATATACCAGTGTGCGGTACTGAGTACTGACTAAATGAAAAGTTTTCGCGAGTCATTAAAACACGTATTTGACTGCATTTTTAGTTGAATAAGTGTTACGTCGGAAGCGTGATTTGCGTGTATTAATATCATATCTACAATAGGTCTCGCCAAACAGCGGGTGGGGCGTGGGCGGGGCGCGGTACGTTATTTGTGCAGATATTATAGAGGCTCCAAATGGTTCGTGTAAAATTACATTCGTGTAAAATTACACACGGTACGCTTGCCAGATTTGAACTTGTCTGGCCACGCTTCCGCGTGTCTAGATACCCAGGGGAGATTAATTGCTTAAGAAAAACTTGTTCATCGTTATCGAAAACAAATTCTGCCTCGCTGATTGGCAGCATTGTTTAATTTTTTTCAGCAAATCATGTGGTAGACTTAGTTTACTACTACGATAGCTATATACCTACGTTTTTCTTAACATTTGCCGAAAAGTATTTGCCTCCAGCCAGGTGTTATGCTTGGGGACCGCTTGTGATCCGAGCAAATGACATCAGAAGTTGAATTTAGAGATCGCTCGTCGAAAACTCTGTCAGCGTATGCTAAGGGACTATCTAATAGGTTACGCGGGTTACGCTATCGCTACGCTACGCTATATATATATGTCTATAGGTCTTCAGCTTTACGACGACTACACATAATTACATAGCTCTTTCCAAACAGTGAGACAGTAATAAAGGGAAACATATACCACTTGTTGCGATCTCCGTCACACTTACGCGCTTTACAGCAGGTGTGCAGCTGGTCAGCGCACTCCTATTTCCTTCTTTTATGTCATCGCGAACAACGAGTATTTTCTACTGGTACAGTTTATATGGATGATGCGGCACAACATCGCCGCTGCGATGACACACGCAGTGCTGTGCGCCCGACTGTTTGGCGAGACCTTTAAAGTATTACATGACGATAAGTTTTGGTTATGCTTTATCAGTCATAATCGATTGTCATGATTATCTCAGCTCATTTTTTCACAGATTATATTTATCATTGCTCAGTTAATATGCAGTTTTTTTTAACCAAAGTCTTTTTTTATTCTTTGTAATGATTCTGTAAATCATAAGAAAAAAAGTAAATCGTGGGACACTCGGTAAAGCAGTTTCACCCATCGCTTGATAGATGGCGCTGCCTTCAGTTAGCTTGCGCTAATGAATTCAATACCAAATGCATATCCGAGATTGCATGCATGCATTTCATTTGACTAGCTGTAAGCGAAACTTACAGTATAGATATTACAAGATTTTCGTAGATTTTCTTCTTGATGGGATTTTCGTATAAAATGCATTTTCATTCGCAGCCCTGTTGTTTTTTTTTGGTGGTTAACGTCTCTACATACCTATTTTTCTTTAAAAAAAAAGAAATTATCATCTAATTCGGATTAAAGCAAACCTTCGATGTCTGTTATAAAAGTGAACCTTATCCAATTTAACCAGTTTTTTTGCTGTCTACTTATATCTACTTAGTTAATTGTGATATCTGATAGTCAATCTTAGAAAAAACTGGACCAAGGTACCGCTATAAAAATTCTTCAACTGGTTGATTACTAGAAAATACAGGATGCCTCACAAATTAAATATCTCCATTTTTTTTAGATCCATATTAACGGCGACGTTGGCGCATGACGGGGAGAAGCGTGGTATTTATATCAAACAAAATATTAGACCAATGGGTCCAATAAAGTTAACGACGTGATTTTGATTATTTCAAATATAATTCCATGCGCTGATAGAAGTATATATATGATCATAGAAGTGTATAGTGTGAATAGTATGATCAGAGTTTCCTAGAGACTCAATAAACAGGGCTGACATTCTGCTACCATAGCAAGAAAATCAAAATCAAAATCTTTCACATAGGCCTAACTTACAGCCAATTGCGAAATGTCAGACTCTACTGCCACGTTTGGAAAGCAGTATTGCACTGAAAAGAACGGGCAAGGAACTCGGCACTTGCTTTTTAAAAAATATATATAATTGTTTACAATTTTGTTTTAAACAGTGGGTAAGTATATCACGTTATAATAAGCATCTTGTGAGCAGACGGAACTACTTACTTCCAATGGTCTTCGTCATTAAAAAAATCATTTATTGTATAGTAAACATTACTTAGAAGATGTTTTTTGACAGTTTATTTGAACCTTTGTACCAAGAAAAACCCCTTATTAACGTTATAATAAAAAAGCATAGGTGTCATGCGTTTATCTTTTTGCGTCTATAATCTACTAAAGTCTATTCCTAGACGTATTGCTCAATGTACTAATCGGTAGGATGTATGGATCGGACGGACATGCAAACTCGTTCTTATGTGATAGACTAATAGTGAAAGTCTAAAGTCGTTGAGCTTACGGTATCCACGGCCCCTGGGTAATGAAATCGAGAGTCCGGTATTTCTTACGGCATTTCCTTTTTATAGGATATGTGAAGACCACCTGTCACCGATATGGGGTCTGATTGCGTAAAAAAACGTGTTCATCGCTATCGTAATCGCTAGATAATTCTGCCCCGCGATTGGCTGACGCAAATCAGGAACCCAATCAGCGGGCATAATTAGTAAACGATTACGATAACGATGAGTACGTTTTTCTTAGACAATCTAGGGGCTGGACTGGACGATCAGGCAGCCCATTGAACAAAGATTCTTGGAACGATAATGATATGCTTCCATCTCCTCACGAGATATCTTAAAAATATTGTTTCATACTAAGTACTAGAAATTGTATAATGAGACATTTTTTTGACAAGAGCAAGTACCGAGTTTCTTGCCAGTTCTTCTTGGTGCAAACCTGCTTTCCGAACCTGGCGGTAGAGTCTCGACATTTCATGAGAGCTTATATCTAAGCCTAGATATGTGAAATATAGAATTTCATTTCATTTCATTTCATCGGAACATTTTACGTCAACCTTCTTCATAAATTAATACTGAATTATGAAAAGTCGTAGAACAAAAGTTGTAAGTGTTAATGTACATTTACGTACATTTTCATGAATAAAATATCATTTCATTTCATTTCATGTAAACAACTACAAGCTGAGAGCGATTTGGTATTTTTTATCTGTATATCCTATAGCCAAAGGTTCCCTAGAAGAGATTGCTTACAGCGATAAGGCCGCCTTTGCATACCAATATTCAATGTCACAATTAAAGTTCCGAGTTGATAACACAATATAAACCAGTTCTTTAGCTATGTCAATAGACACGATAATTCGTGCCAGTGCATTTAATTAGGTGTCTAATACTCACTAATGTTTATTTACAATTTATAGATCTAGATTATCACTTGAAGCCTAGATTGAAATGTGATAATAGGTTTGTAAATATTAACTAACTGTCTCGTGGGTCTAGTGGTAAGCGTATTCGACAGTGCGATCATGAGGTCCCAGGTTGGAACTCCGGGTCACAGGACAAAAATCAAGTATTGGATTTTTAATATTTATCATTATTATTTTATTTAATTAGCTGTAAGCCTAAGCCTAAAACCTTCCTCTATGAATTGAATATCCAACACAAAAATAATTTTTCAATTCGGACCAGAAGTTCCTGAGATTAGATTAGATTTCAAACACACAAACTAACAACCAAACAAACAAACAAACAAAAACTGTTCATTTTATATAATTAGTATAGGTAGATGTAAGGGATAACATCTCAGTTATTCGAAACAAATTCCAAAGTTTCACACAAAAACTAAAAAGTGTCAAAAAATTCATGTCTTGGAATGACCCAGGCTAAAATGAGTGTAAATAAAAAAGTATAAGAGAACCATCTTGGTTCAGACTGAAAAATTATAATTGTCTAAGTTCCTAGAAAACAAATTAAGCGTAGGTATTTATTTAATTAGTTGTGATAACATTGAGCGACAACAACACAATCACTACACACCAATATGCATGAGAAGTCCAATAAAAAACTTAACCTCGCCTCGGAGTTAACTTAGGTGATCTACAAACTGCGTAGTGTCGTGCGGTGTTCCACAGGGATCGGTTCTTGGGCCGCTCCTGTGGAACATTGGGTACGACTGGGTGCTGCGGGGGGTTAACATGCAGGATGTCGGCGTTATATGTTACGCGGACGACACTCTCGTTTTGGCCCGCGGCAGCACCTTTAGGGAGACGCGCGTACTGGTGACGGCAGGTGTGGCCCAAGTAGTGTCTGGTATACGGCGGTTGGGGCTTGAGGTTGCCCTTGATAAATCTGAGGCCTTGTGTTTCCATGGCCCCAGGAGGGCACCTCCAGCTGGAGAGAACCTTGTGGTGGCGGGAGTTTCCATCGCTGTCAAGTCGACCATGAAATACCTAGGACTGGTCCTCGACAGCCGATGGAAATTCGAAGAACATTTTAGGCGTCTAGCCCCAAAACTCATTGGAGCTGCCGGGGCCCTAAGTCGTCTCCTTCCAAATGTGGGAGGGCCGCGCACTGCATGTCGTCGATTATACACAGGAGTGGTGCGGTCAATGGCCCTTTATGGAGCTCCCATCTGGGCGGACGATCTGATCACCCGAAATCAGATATTGCTGCGGAGACCGCAGCGGGTCATGGCGATCAGATCGATCAGGGGCTACCGCACCATTTCCTGTGAGGCAGCGTGCGCCCTAGCCGGCACTCCTCCCTGGGACCTGGATGCGGAGATGCTGGCATACAGCGACCATTACCAGCGAAAGACGTATGCCCGGTTACGGGGAGAACCAGCAACCTCTGCGGAAATCGCTGGGTGGCGGCAAATTGCGCAGGCCGAGCTCTTCCGCTTATGGCGGGAGAGACTCGCGCTGCCCAGTGCAGGAAATACCACCGTGGCGGCAATCCGACCCGTTCTCCAGCAATGGGTGGAGAGAGCACATGGAACGCTCACCTTCCATCTTGCACAGGTCCTTTCAGGACACGGTTGCTTCGGAAGGTACCTGTGCAAGATTGCGGGTAGAGAGCCAACCGAGGGGTGCCATGAGTGTGGGGCCGCCGTGGACACGGCGCAACACACTCTGGCTGAATGCGTAGCCTGGACCTCTCCACGGGAGGCACTGGTGGAAATAGTTGGCCAGGACCTCTCCCTGTCAGCCGTGGTTAAGGCCATGGTAGAGAGTGACAGGTCTTGGAAGGCGATGGAGTGCTTCTCTGAGGAAGTAATGACGCAGAAGGAGGCTGCGGAGCGGATGAGAGAGGATGACGTGGGCTCTCATCCCATCCGCCGCAGAAGGGCTGGGCGCAGGCGTGCTGCCCATGACCGCCGCCTGCCCCCTTAAAAGGGCACCCGGGCGATAGACACGGGGAGTTTGTCGCCCGATGGAGAATGGCCCTCGAGCCGGGAGGTGCATCTTTGTGTTCACGATGCACCTCTGTCAGGGAATTGATGAAGAAGGAAGGAGGGTCTGCCTCGGCAGACACCGTTGGCTGGGTAGCGCGAGTGCTTCCGGTCCCGTAGCCCAACCACCAGGCGACGAGGTGAACACCGTGGGGTTTTAGTCGGTGTGACTCCGACATAACCGAAGTGCCTCCCCGTGGCACGCCGGTATCCATAACGGATTTCCCCACGAAAAAAAAAAAAAAAAAAAAAAAAGGTGATCTACAAACTAAGTACAATAAACAGTAACTTAACACCTAACATGTTTTTTTCGCACACTAAAATAATGCACTTTCATGCAAAAACCACTGAACTGCTGTGTTATTCTACAAAATGAAATAGCTGCCAGACAGCTGCCAACACGAATATGACATGCAAAATTGTATTCTATTACAACTGACAAATTCATAGATGCATAGATGCACGCTCGTCGCTGTTTTGCAGAATAGCACGGCTGTTTTGGCTGAAATTTGGTATGGAGATAAAAGTCAAAGGTCAAAAATCATAACCCTGGATTAACACATAAGTTACTTAATACATCCCGGAAAACTCATGATTCTCGCTGGATTTTTATAAATAAGTAAGTATTATTGTCAATAATTTATTGATGTTATTATCTTTGTGAGATTAGGTGAAAATTTAAAAATGTAGATACTGAACCACATAATAAACATACATTTTTATGAAAGAGTTTAAATAGTAAAGTATTTGTTTGCTATAGTTATAGCGGCAACAGAAATACATAATATGGTTCAAAAGATACAAAAGCCTTTTGACAGACGGACCTCAGAGCCTAAATAAGGGTTTTTTTGGGTTTGAAACCCTAAAAAGTGCATAATTATACCTTATGTTAAATCGTATACGATACGAAAGCCAGCGTTTGCGAGTCGGCCTGATTACGTAAGAAAAACGTATTCGTTATCGTAATCGCTAGTGAATTCTGCGCCGCGATTGGCTGACGCAAATCAGGAACCCAATCAGCGGGCAGAATTAGTATAATCGATTACGATTACTAATTATTATGCGATATTTTCGTTTTTCTTGGACAATCTCAGGCAGACTAGAATTAGGATGCCTTTTGACGCTTGTCTGTATCAAGCCTAAATGAATACAATAGCGCAGTGATAAAATTTTCTCTCACGAGTAATAATTTTTTTTTGCTGATTTGTATTTTTGTGGCATCTCACGATAATATTGAGATCTCACGTCGGTTCAAGAGAATACGTAATTAACTGATAAAATCGTAGTACCTACTTGTACGTAATATGTTTAAGAATCTTGATATATTAACAGAAAAATAGAAAACTGCAGCGCTCCCAAAGATTTGAAATAAGGATGACCTCATCTGAATATTTTAACGGCATAAAGGGCTAAGTATACACTGGTCACTGTGTAACAAAAACCCTGTGGTTCCTGTGAACATGAAAAATCAAATCTAAATATTAAATCATTATAATTTGTAAAATAAAAATGATTTCAGACCCCTGCAAACTCTAGGGCGACGAGAAATAGAGCGACCGTTAGAAAGTAAAATGCTTGAGCTACTGGTCACGCGGCGGGCGGCATTTTGTACCTACTTTTAGTAGACGGCGCGGCGGCACGCTTTGACGGCGGCTCAAAGGTCGCCGCGCCGCTTCGCCCCTTTGAATTTGGAGGTACTATCAGATGTATGAAACATTTTTTTATGTGTCTATTCTATTAGCTATTTTGACTATGAGCCATAACATGAACGAGTACATGCCAACAGGGTATTTGTTGTACACTGTATAGGCAATTCTTATGAGCAGGTATTTTTGTTATAATGTTTGGGTAATAATAATATTCAAAAATGCTTGGAAATAGATTTTTAATAAGTGGCTTTTACTAGGTAATTCGCTAAGATCCACTTGCGCGAAACGGGGGGTTAATTTTTTTTCATTTTTAACGCTAGAGACAACGTCTCTCATTGGACGATTTTGACACCTTACTCGTACTCTAAGTTAGCGTGTTAACTCTGAGTTGACACACTAACTCCG
This sequence comes from Coenonympha glycerion, assembly GCA_963855885.1. Classification (NCBI taxonomy): domain Eukaryota; kingdom Metazoa; phylum Arthropoda; class Insecta; order Lepidoptera; family Nymphalidae; genus Coenonympha; species Coenonympha glycerion. Next base: position 1,928,444 of record OY979652.1, on the reverse strand, counting down.
AACTCGGGTTAGCGCAAGTGGGCCTAATGCTCGTTTTCACAAACACTCCCTTAGGTGACAGTTGTTGTAAGTGAAAACTGTCACTTCATTTTTAGGATTCCATCCAAAATGGTAAAAATGGAACCCTTATGGTGAGACTTTCTCCGTCCGTCCGTCCGTCCGTCTGTCACACTCGATTATTTCAATAACTATCGAAGCTATCGACTTAGAATTTGGAATAGTTTTAGGTCACCTAACGTCATTGCAATCATAAAAGTTTGAAAATCATTTTTATGTTTATTAAAAAGGGGAGTCAACCGGGTTGCTGAAATTTCAAAATGAGATAACAATATTGAGTGGGGTATCATATGAAAGGGCGTTACTTGTGTATTCTAAAACTGATTTTTATTTATTTTTGTGCCCGATAGTTTTGGATTTATTGGGCAAACTGTCGAAAAAAATCCGTTCCCCCCTTATCTCCGAAGTTTATGGTTCGAAAAGGTTTATGGTTATTTCTTTTACGTGGACGGTCAGCTTAAATTTAAATCCGAGTGAAATTTGTCGGTCCGGAAGCGCGTCGAACGCTCCATTGCGCAACGGATAAATAGCACTTACGTAAACCACGTGTCAGATGTCAGCCATGTTTATGTGCTGCACCACCGAAATATTAGTTTAATCGGACGTTTTTTAGGGTTCCGTTCCCAAAAGAACCCTATTACTGAGACTTCGTCGTCCGTCCGTCTGTCACCAGTCTGTGTACCTATCTATCTCTTGAACTGTGATAGTTAAGAGGATAGTCTAGCTGTAAGCTTTCAAACAAAAAGCGATAAGGTTTTCTTAATGTAATCCGATTTTCATAATTTTTAGAAATTTTGCAGGCACAAACAAGAACAATGCTCGTAAGTCGTGCGATTAACTTTTAAAAAAAATATCATACTTATGTTAAAAGTTATTACTTATTAGCGTCTAAATATCCATATTTTTTATATACCTCGAATATTTTAATTTTTTATCTCAATAAATATAATAAAAGCTTATAGATTTAAAGGTGTACAGTGTACTAAATCCATTGGATTAAACATATTAAAGGATCAGCACTTACTGATGTCACGCTTACATTTTTAGGCTCCACCCTGAAGCCGGATTTTTAAATTGTCAAAACTGTAAAATGGCGTTAATGTATTCGACCGACAGCGGTATGAGCTGTCAGCGGTACCGAAATGTATGAAGCGCGACGCCATATTTGAGTTAACATACGTCACATCTGTCCTTAGCGTAGCGTATTTCGTCATCCACTGAATCTAACGAGACCAAAATTGTCCAATTTGTTAAACGTTTAAGTGGGCAAAAACGTTATCACGGGAAGCAATATTTCAAGAATAATATGTAAAGTCCTTTTCATGAAAGAAGTCCCGCGGCAAAAACATGAACTAAAATTGACAGCTGTTTACGAATAAAACATTTAATAATGTGATTACAGCGCCGCGTCTGCGGCAGGCCGATCGGCTAAAAATGTATCAATCATTAAAGAACAGTATCAATGTCAAAACGTGATTTTCAAGCCTTGTGATTGGTCAATACCTGTGTTTTGACATTGATACAGTTATTTAATGATTGATACATTTTTAGCCGATCGCCCTGCGGGACTTCTTTCATGAAAAGGACTTTAGGCCTCGCTCTCTACTTGCAACTCTCTATACGTCACTGATCTCTATCTGTAGATTAATCATTCTATACATCTGACAGCTCCGTTTTTGTGCCAATTTGAGTGTGAAAAGTGCCACCCCCGAACGTCCTCGGTACTGAATTTACATTATTTTGTTGTTAGTGACCGACGTCGTTTTGAATGTTATTTCATTTTAGTTCCATGGACGCTCACGCCAGGTTACTCGACAATCTGCGCCAAAATGGCAAAAATCAAGTGTCTTCATTTTTACGTTGACACTGGCAGTCAGCAATCCAGAGATAGAGGGTGCTATACGGGCATAGATAGCGTTTCTGAAAACACCTACAGTGCGACAAGGCTATTCTGGCGCGTGGCCAAAATCGGTACTAACACCGCTATCTTGTGATACTGTTTGATAGTCCGCTCTGTCGGTATATGCTATTGTTTGTTGTGTTGCTTTTGTAACTATGAACTATTTTAAACTAAAATTGAGGTAAAATTGAGGAGATTTAATTTACTGGGTGCCTTTGTTATATAACAGCGCCCTCCTGTCAATGTCATTCAAGTGCCAAAAGAGCCTTGTCGGACTGTATTCGCGTCGAGCTAAGACACTAGACGATAGCCTTAAGACGGACTTCGTTAACAATTTACAAGACTATCGTGTGATGCTACCGCCATCTGTGCCAAGAATGTCTTCAAAAATCGACTCATAATATACATACACTTAAATATATATTTTTTTTTAATTTTTAAGTATTTGTTATTATAGCGGCAACAGAAATACCTACATCATTCTGTGAAAATCTCAAGTGTCTAACTATCACACACCTACCACAGTTCAAGAGATAGGTACAGCCTGGTGACAGACGGACGGACGGACGGCGAAGTCTTAGTAGTAGGGTTCCGTTTTTACCCTTTGAGTACGGAACCCTAAAATCTGCAAATTTTTAGGCACAAGCTTTTTAGATAGTTATTCATAACGTCCGGCCGACATAATGAATCTAAAATTGCCAATTGTAATATCTAGGTTGCAAGTTATCGCTTTAATTCAAGGCAATTTTTTTAACAAAGCCTAGGGCTAGCAAGGCCTGTATATATACCCTTTTATATTATACCTTTTATATTATACCTTTTATATTATACCTTTTATATTATACCTTTTATATTATACCTTTTATATTATACCCACAAACGTTGACATTCCGGTGTGGAGTAAATGCCCATGCTATTTTAACATCTGCATAACGGGTCACTGCGTTCAAGGAGCACAACTTTCGTTTGTAAACTTTAACATTAATGACTTCTTCAGAAGTTGGATTTGGCAACGAGGCACGACAAATTATGTCGACAATATACTGATAAAAATGTAGGTAAGAGTATCCTGTTCAATATTATATCTATGAGTTAAAGTTATATCCCACCAAAAACATAAATGTAAAAAAGGAGAGCCAAGTTTGAGAGCCGCAAAAAGAATGGAGATCAAAATGAGTGCCAAGTTCTATGTAAAATCGAAATTTGTATTTATAGGAACAAAAAAACAATATAAACAATTATTAAACTCTATTTCTTTGCTTTATTGGATACCTATAACAATTGTTGTTATTCAAAAATGTGAGATCTTAAAATAGGTAAGATTTGACTTGGCCAGTTTTCATTACATCAGTCATTTTATAAAGTTATACAACATTTTAATTCAGATAAAAACTCGCCAAGTCAAATCTAACCTATTTTAAGATCTCACATTTTTGAATAACAGCAATTGTTATAGGTATCCAATAAAGCAAAGAAATAGAGTTTAATAATTGTTTATATTGTTTTTTTGTTCCTATAAATACAAATTTCGATTTTACATAGAACTTGGCACTCATTTTGATCTCCATTCTTTTTGCGGCTCTCAAACTTGGCTCTCCTTTTTTACATTTATGTTTTTGGTGGGATATCATTACTTTTTGTAAAGAAAACTAGGCAGGTATTGAGTTTAAAGCTTTTTCTTGCGTTTCCGCTGCGTGGTTTTCTTTTTTATACTATTTTCTACACTGTCTTGAATGTTAGAGATAATAGTGATAATAAATAAAATAGAAAAATAAAGTACCTAATGTTGCAATGTCCAAATTAAAGAATCAACTGTTAGACGGAACGAAGTTCGCCGGGTCAGCTAGTACAACATAAGTTTACTGCTGTCAAATGATGTCAGTATAGCGTTTTCTTACTGGAACTAGAAATGAGTGGCTGAGACAACGCTAAACGCGTGACAGTTGACAGCGGCAAACTTATAGCGAACGAGTTGTATAAAGTATTTATTTATTCATTCAAATCTCATATATATGTACTTCACTTTTATACTATTATTGGTTAAGGCACGAAGAACCTGGTTTTTTAGCGCGTATTACAAGTTTTTTGTATGAGGACACCGCTTATTTTTTATTTTTTTGACTTTTTTATTTTTTGATTTTTTCCTACGTTTACACACAATTAACGAGCTGGATTCCAAATTTCATCCTTCTAGGTCATCTGGAAGTAGGTTAGGTTTAGGTACTATATGTCAGTTTGTATGGGGACACCCCTTATTTTTTGACTTTTTTTTATTTTCTGATTTTTTCCTACATTTACACACAATTACCGTGCTGGATTTCAAATTTCATCTTTCTATGTCATCTGGAAGTAGGTTAGGTTTAGGTACTATATGTCAGTTTGTATGGGGACAACCCTTATTTTTTTACTTTTTTTTATTTTCTGATTTTTTCCTACTCTTACAGACAATAACCAAACTGGATTTCAAATTTAATCTTTCTAGGTCATCTGGAAGTAGGTAAGGTTTAGGTACTATATGTCAGTTTGTATGGGGACACCCCTTATTTTTTTACTTTTTTTTATTTTGTAATTTTTTCCTACGCTTACACACACTTACCAAGCTAGATTTCAAATTTCATCTTTCTAGGTCATCTGGAAGTAGGTTAGATTTAGGTACTATATGTCAGTTTGTATGGGGACACCCCTTATTTTTTGACTTTTTTGTATCTTCTGATTTTTTTTCCTACGTTTACACACAATTACCAAGCTGGATTTCAAATTTCATCTTTCTAGGTCATCTGCAAGTATGTTAGATTTAGGTACTATATGTCAGTTTGTATGGGGACACCCCTTATTTTTTGACTTTTCTTTATTTTTTGATTTTTTCCTACGCTTACACACAGTTACCAAGCTGGATTCCAAATTTCATCCTTCTAGGTCATCTGGAAGTAGGTTAGATTTAGGTACTATATTTCAGTTTGTATGGGAACACCCCTTATTTTTTGACTTTTCTTTATTTTTTGATTTTTTCCTACGCTTACACACAGTTACCGAGCTGGATTCCAAATTTCATCCTTCGAGGTCATCTGGAAGTAGGTTAGGTTTTTGTACTTTATGTTAGTTTGTATGGGGACACCCCTTATTTTTTGACTTTTTTTTATTTTCTGATTTTTTCCTACGCTTACACACACTTACCAAGCTGGATTTCAAATTTCATCTTTCTAGGTCATCTGGAAGTATAGGTTAGATTTAGGTACTATATTTCAGTTTGTATGGGAACACCCCTTATTTTTTGACTTTTCTTTATTTTTTGATTTTTTCCTACGCTTATACACAGTTACCGAGCTGGATTCCAAATTTCATCCTTCCAGGTCATCTGGAAGTAGGTTAGGTTTTTGTACTATATGTTAGTTTGTATGGGAACACCCCTTATTTTTTGACTTTTCTTTATTTTCTGATTTTTTCCTACGCTTACACACACTTACCAAGCTGGATTTCAAATTTCATCTTTCTAGGTCATCTGGAAGTATAGGTTAGATTTAGGTACTATATTTCAGTTTGTATGGGAACACCCCTTATTTTTTGACTTTTCTTTATTTTTTGATTTTTTCCTGCGCTTACACACAGTTACCGAGCTGGATTTCAAATTTCATCCTTCCAGGTCATCTGGAAGTAGGTTAGGTTTTTGTACTATATGTTAGTTTGTATGGGGACACCCCTTATTTTTGACTTTTTTTTATTTTCTAATTTTTTCCTGCGCTTACACACAGTTACCGAGCTGGATTTCAAATTTCATCCTTCCAGGTCATCTGGAAGTATTGGTTAGATTTAGGTACTATATGTCAGTTTGTATGGGAACACCCCTTATTTTTTGACTTTTCTTTATTTTTTGATTTTTTCCTACGCTTACACACAGTTACCGAGCTGGATTCCAAATTTCATCCTTCTAGGTCATCTGGAAGTAGGTTAGGTTTTTGTACTATATGTCAGTCAGTATGAATTTTTACGACTTTTTGACCTTCATATCTTTATAACCGTTTGAGCTAGCTTCATGAAAATTGGGCTTCTATATGATCTTATGGATATAGTTAAACACACGTAGTTTTATGTGTTTACGTTAAATAGGTTTTGAGTTATAGAAGGGTCAAAAGTGGCACCAAGTGGTTCGTGTAAACTTACTCTTGGCGCTAGCTAGCCAGTTCCTTTGCTTGAACTTGGCTTGACACGCTGCCGCGTGTCTTGATTCTGATTCTGAATACAGAGGCTAGTTTTTGTCTTGTCCCGGAAAAAATTGTCGTTGGGGGATTTATAGGAAAACGAAATCTTAATATCCGTCTAATATTTAATATTTTAGACAGCTAGATGTGACAAATACCGTCAAATCAAAAACGATATAAAATGTTTACAAACTGCATAACCTCTAATTGGTATCTCCATAAAAAAATCTAGGTAAATAAATAATAGGAATTGCAGAATCTAATAGGAATCGCAGAACATACAGATCTACGTGCCTACTTAGCCCCCTATTTTCAGATTAATTACCAACCTAAACTAAGATTTTTATCAGAAATTTCAGCAACTTTAACAAGAAAAGGTTTAACGTGGAATAAGTTCTTATCATTTTACTTACCTACTATGTCACCTGAAAGGAGCTAACATTTTAAAAAGTTACATCAAATTCGGTTCAGGCGTTAAGAACTTAAGGTGTATTAAAAATACGTAGTTACATACAAATAGCCACTGAAAACGAAACTAATTTAATGCCTTTTTTGGTATTTAAAAAGTAAAAAGCTATGACTAGGTAAGAAATATACACACTCACCTTTTTATATCCAAAGAACACTAATTATAATTACATTAATAAATATATTTTATTCACACATTTAACACAAAAAAAAAACACAATATTTATAAAAAACATTCACACAATGATTCACTACGCGTCTATACGCGCGAAGGCATAGTCGAGTTTTGCGTTATATGTTTGTACCTACTTTGTGTATGGCCAATGACCAATCTACGCATGGCTGGTGTGGTGGGTATAGCTGTTACATCTCACAGATCACTATTGTTAAAATCTTCTGAGTTCTGAGAAGATTTGGAGTCTCACGACCTTTCTGGAAAGGGGGCGGTCATAGGTTTGATTCCCGCTATAGACCGCTTTGGAATACCTATATTATAATTTCAAAATTGTATTAGGTCTCTCGTAGCTAGTTATCACTCTACCAGCAAAGACGCATTGCCAAGCGATTTAGCCTTCCGGCGTGATGCTGTGTAAAAAACCCTTATAAGTTAGGGTATTCATAATTACAAACCTACTTCTTTCAAGTTAGTACGATAGGTACCATCTTCGGCTGCATTATTACTTACTATTTGGTTACTTACTATTTGGTTTGGAGAATGGCGAAAATTGGCCCAGCTCTAACAAAAATAACCCAGAGACCGTTCAGATTCTGGAATGATTTATTTTGGATTGCTATTTTTCATAGATTTTTTTTGTGTAAACACCATATTTTTAGAAGTAGGAAATCAAAAATAAAATACAATTAAAAAACCGGTCGAATGGCAATATTTATTTAAATATGGCAACAAAAAGTCAACCAGTCACCGACCCACTACTTGACACGGGTCTTTCATAATGAGAATGGATTTTTCTGGCTTTTTCAGATAATCTGCAGTAAAATTATTCACTTGGAAACAATGAAATATACCCAAACCTAACCTCACTTTTAACAATAATGTCTTCTTTCTCCCTACTTTATTTGATTGACTTTGTATGACAGTTTTGTAAGTCATGTTGGGTACTACAAGTATCAGAAGTTTCATAACTGAACGTGGATTGGAGTGGATTTTAGTCTGGGCCAGGAAATATACGGGAGTTCGCCGGTCTCATAAGGTGAGATTGCAGCAAAGTCCTAACTTGTATTGTTTAAAAAAATGGTCAAGTGCGAGTCAAACTCGCGCACTGAGGGTTCCGTAGTACTATTGGAAAAGTATGTTCGGTATAAGGTCTGAGGGTACGTAATGCCTATACTCTCTCACACTCTATTCTTTATATCCCTAATGGCAAAACCAAGTTTGCCGAGTCATGCCAATTACGTAAGCTAGCGCAAAGCAGAGGTATGCGCATGATACAAAGTTACAACATTCAATTAAGTACCTAAGTACATTGTTGTGGGCTATGATAATAACATCAAGATGAGCCCATCCGAATTCCGAACATTTTACGTAAACCTTCTTCATACAAGAAAATGTAGAGCCAAGTGTCGAAACTCCTACGTCGTTGTGTACGTACGAAATACTGCGTAGGCTTACAGCTTACTACTGACGCCGGAGGGGGTTTTGCTCCCATTTAACTGGCGACATTTTTTCGCGCGGTCCGCCGGGTCTATAGTATAGGTGTCTTTGGTTGTGGGTGAAATTATGAACAAAAAGCTAATAATGTAGTGATCAATGGGAGATAATTCGGTGGGAACGCAGACGGGTGACTCGCCTTGATTGTATGTACTGTAATTATATCATACGCTGAGTTTATTACACGCGTATGACCTTATGTACGAGTAGCTACCTACAATGTGCCTTCACGATATACCTACCTAACAAATCTACGAGTAGGTACGTTTTGTTGGATATACAAACTTTTTGTATATGGCTAAATTTGAATTTAAAAAGATAGTTTGTTTGGAATACGTTTTTATTTTTGACTGTGACATACTATTTTGAGATCCTAAAATAGCTACAATAAACTGGTATTTTCTCCACTTAAAATCTGATGTTTATCTTCACCAACCACGTTCTGCTACATTGGTTATGGTGCCCAGATACGATACGAGAGAAGTAATCGTATGTAGAGGATAAAATTTGATTTTAAAGTCGATAAGAGACGGAGTAGCTGAACGAGTATCGAGGTGCGATGACGAGCAACATGATGCGAATCGAGCCCTTGAATAAGGACAACTACGATAGCTGGAAAATACAGGTACAAGCTATTTTAACTAAAAATGATGGTTGGAAGTACGTAAATGGTAAAGTACTGAAACCAACTGAAGTTGTAGAGGCTGAAAAATGGGAAGTAGAGGACGAAAAAGCTAAAGCGGACATTATTTTATCGATGAGTGGAAGCGAACTAAGACATATTAGGAGCTGTAATACCTCGAGTGAAGTATGGCTGAAGCTGAAGTCAATTTATGCTTCGAAAGGGCCTGCTAAGAAAGCAACACTTTTAAAACGGTTGATATTGCACAAGATGGCGGAAACAGGAAATGTTCACGAACATTTGAATACCTTTTTCGATGCTGTTGATAAGCTAGGAGATATGGGTATACAGATCAACGAGGATTTGCTGTCTATAATGTTGTTGTACAGTATACCCGGAAATTTCGAAAGCTTTAGATGTGCTATTGAGTCGAGAGACGAGTTGCCGAAACCAGAGGCATTAAAAATTAAAATATTGGAAGAGTACGAGTCGAGAGAAGTGAATAAAATTCAGTATGAAGGCGTTATGTATACAAACGTAAATAAAAACTTCAAGAAAGGAAAGAGAGGCGCTAAAAAGAGTACTAAGGCTGAAGGAACGGAAAAGAATGAAGGTTTTAAGTACAAATGCTTTAAATGTCACGAACCTGGACACAAAGCATCTGATTGTAAAAAGAAAACAGGTGGAAATGCCCTGAAGGCTGAAGAGACACATTGTGCAGATCAAAATCTAACTACTTTTAATGTTTCAGATTTGGAAGTTTCTAATGCTGTTAATGTTCAAAAGTACGAATGGATTTTGGACAGTGGGTGCACGTCTCACCTTTGTAATGATGCAAGTAAGTTCGGGGGCACTTTAGCAATGACTAGCGGAGAAATAACTTTAGCTACGCATGTAAGTACTGTTATAAAAGGTAAGGGTACTGTAAGGTTATCGGCATGTAACGATCACTCTGAGACCTCATTTGAATTACGTGATACGCTGTATGTCCCGGATTTAAGGACGAATTTGATTTCAGTAGCCAAGTTAACCAACGATGGTTATGATGTTACATTTAGATACGATGTAGCTTATATTTTTGGCAGGAAAGGTGAAATCAAATTGATAGCATATCGTAGGGGTAATTTATATTGTGTAAATAGGTCCGAGTATTGTAATTTAAGTGATGCAAATGCTGATGTACGTTGTTGGCACGAGAGATTAGGACATTTGAACGGTAGAGATGTTGCCAAGCTTTTAGGTAAATTAGGTGCTAAATTTGACGTTGCCGAAGTACGAAACTTACGTGATTGCGATATTTGTGCTAAAGGAAAGATGACCGCGTTACCTTTTTCTAAATCCGATGGGCCTTGCGCTGAAAAGTTGTACATAGTTCATTCTGATATTGTAGGGCCTATGAGATGTCAATCAATGGAAGGTGCAAAATATTTTATAACTTTTATTGATGATAGTACTCGTTGGTGTGTAGTATATTTTCTAAGGTCGAAAGATAAAGCCTTAGATGCCTTCAAATCATATAAAAGTCACGTTGAAAACCTGACGGGACTGAAGATCAAATTTCTTCAAAGTGACAATGGAGGTGAATATTGTAACGTTGAATTTGATAATTTCTTAAAGGAAGCAGGCATCACGCGAAAACTGACAGTTGCTCGAACACCACAGCAGAATGGGATAGCTGAACGAATGAACCGAACCTTAGTGGAAATGGCGAGGTGTATGCTGTTGAGTACAGATCTTTCCTCAGGCTTTTGGGCAGAAGCGGTGCATACAGCATGTTATGTCAGGAATCGTTGTCCTACGAGCAGTCTACAAGGTGATATTCCTTATGAGAGGTGGCATAACAAGCCGGTGAACATTGAATACCTTCGAAGATTTGGAACCAAGGTACATATTCTGGATAAAGATCCAAAGAAGGATAAGTTTGCTGCAAGAGGGATCGCAGGTATTTTTGTAGGATACCCGGGTAATGCAAAAGGATACAAAGTATGGATTCCAGAGCAAAGAAGATTCATGATTGCGAGAGATGTGAAATTTCACGAAAATGAAATTTCACATCTTTCGCAATAAGCATGAATCGCAACCACTATCCAATTTAATGTGAAGATAAACATCAGATTTTAAGTGGAGAAAATACCAGTTTATTGTAGCTATTTTAGGATCTCAAAATAGTATGTCACAGTCAAAAATAAAAACGTATTCCAAACAAACTATCTTTTTAAATTCAAATTTAGCCATATACAAAAAGTTTGTATATCCAACATATTGCGAAAATCATTATATGGTTTGAAGCAAGCTGGACGTCAATGGAATCTCAAACTTAACAAGAAGTTAACTGATATGGGGATGAAGCAGAGTCTGAATGAGCCGTGTCTATATTTTAAACAAAATGGGAATATTTATTTATTCGTATTAGTCTATGTCGACGATATTTTGGTCGCAAGTCAAGAAAGAGGTTTAATTACGAAGTTTAAGAATGAGTTGTCGAAAGAGTTCGATTTGAAAGACTATGGTTTAGCAAAATATATGTTAGGCATAGATATTCGAAGAAATGACAATGTCATTGTTTTGTCACAACAAAATTACATCGAAAGTTTACTAAAGCGTTTTTGCATGGAAAATTGCAATAAATGTGCAACTCCTATGGAGATAAATTCCAAACGGAAAGAAGAAGAGAAATGCAGTGATGAGAGCAGTAAGGCATGGCCTTATCGAGAGCTAATAGGTTGTTTGAATTATTTAGCGAATGCAACCAGACCCGATATCGCTAATGCGGTAAGTAAACTTAGCCAGAAAGTGAAAAATCCTGAAAAATCCGATTGGAAATCAGCGAAACGTGTTTTACGTTATCTGAAGGGAACAAGCCAATACAGTCTCGTGTACAAGAGAACTGGTGAATGTGTGCAGGGTTATTCAGATGCTGATTGGGGGAATTGTTTATTAGACAGACGATCTTATTCTGGTTATGCATTTATTTTAGGTGGTGGCTGTATATCGTGGCAGTCTCGAAAGCAGCGTAGCGTAGCTACTTCAACGTGCGAGGCAGAGTATGTTAGCCTGTCGGAGAGTATGAAGGAGGCTGTATATCTTAACGGCCCATTATCCCGATTTTTAGCGACTACGCCACTTTTCAAAGCAATTCAAAGTCATCAAAAAATTGTTTTTTTTCACTGTTAAAAATACATATTAAAGATACATGCTTTATCTCTATAATGGACTCATGAAAACACGATATGTTAAACTTGCCTCGATCATAAAAATTTTTGAAAACAGGTCGTTTTTGTTCATTTTTTTAATGGTATTTCCAAAGCTTTAGACTAAATTTCATAAAAATTATACGTAAAGTAAGCTCATTGTATTGCCTATCCAATGTCCAGACAGATATTAAATAAAAAAATTACTGCAAAATTTCGCCTAACAGAAGTCATAAAATGGCCAACGCATCGAATAAGCGATGTACTCAGCGGCCATTCAGTGGCTCACAAGCCTTTAAACGAGACGGACCTGCGCAAGTTTTCACGACTCACGCTCCTTTCGCGCCAAAATTATTTATTTTTTTAATTATTTGTAAATAAGTTATTTTTCGACATTTAGTTATAAAATTAAAATAGTTTTAGTTAGACTGTTAATATAGTGTTTCTTTGTTTGTGATTTTTATTTAAAATGGGAAATAAAAGTGCCGGAAAACCAAAACTATCTGACAGGAAGCGAAGGAGAAATAAAAAAAATATATGGTAAGTGTTTTTGAGTTTATCAAAATACCTAGTCCTCTAGAGCTCCGCAGAAAATCTGATACGAACTAAGAAAATTATGATAGGAGAGTAAATTCCACAACGTGCAAATACCATCACACGTAACCACAGTTTATAAACTATATATTATACAGTTAGTAAGGGTGACGACTGACGAGGTTTTTTTGTTTGGCTATACTGAGTTTAGACGTTAGATTGGTTCATAATAAATAGAAATACCTCACCTACCTACCTACTAATTAGTTTTTAGAAATGTTACCGAATTTTTACTATCAAAATAATAATTCTTTATTTTTATTTCAGTTTAAATATCCCTCGTAAAGGAAATCTATTTGCATCGAAAAAGAGAGACGACACACCGCTTGAAAAAGATGACATGTGAGTAGTTTCCATACAAATTTTATTTTGTTCGATACGTGCGAAAGTGAGACAGTAGCGGACTAAGGGCGATAGGGGCGGACTTCACACCGGTGACCGGACTCTTGGTGTAGAGTTCCCCAAGAATCTTATATACCTAATCTATACCTAATATATCGAACCTATAATAATTATATTTTCAAGGCTTATAAAATTTACATTATATTGTGCTCGTAATTTAATTATTCACTAAAAAAATAAAATGTTTGTGGTAGTTTCACTCGCATTTCTTTGAAATACTTAATTCAATTGACTTAATTTTTTTTAAGTAGGGCCTCTAGTAACTCACCCTGTAATCAAATTATATTCAAGTCACCACCCTCACCTTAATATTATTTCACCGTTATATAATTTCAAGCAGTGAAACTGTAGAGTTTAAGGTGGTTTAAGAGTTATCATCAGCAGCCTTTAGTCAATTTTTTTTCATTCGGTAACAAATACCTACTTTGTGAATTTTATCAAACTTAGAAACGTACCTAAAAATCTTTTTGTTGTGTGCTGTCTTCAAATTAATATTTTTCTCTTTTCTTTTACTTGCACTTAGTGGCCGAATATTTCGTTCAAAACAAAGTCATAAAAGTCCTTTCAATCAGAATCATCATATTGTTTAGAACTTTTGTTTTATGACGGAAATATAATTTTAAATACAAAATGCTTTAAGGTCATAAATGTTTGTTAGAATATTCTTATCTCAAAACAGTTTTGTGTAAAATCCGTGAGAATAATGCATAAGTCACTCACAGTAGAATAATAAAACACTGTTTAAGAATGCTCATTCTCTGTTGAAACAGTTTTATTTGTGTGTGAATTTTTCACTGCCACACAAATATTTTTATTCATAATAATATATTCATAAATAGATAATACATATTTATTTTGTATTGGTGTACGGGTATTATAATATAAATAAATATATTATAATATATTTTGAAATGTTCGTTTATTTCTTAGAAACAGTCGTGTTTTTGGTTTCAGTTAGTTTTTTCGGTTGTCGGTTTATCTATTGTAAAAGTATAGGAGAGCAATTTTGTCTTTCAGAAACTCAGAAGTAACAGAATCTGCAAGCTTCAGTAGAGATGGAGCTGGCAATTGTGATTCTTCTTTTATTACAATGAATCCTGTAGACTTGCAAATAACAGCTGAGGCTAATAAGTAAGTTTACTATAACATAGAATTCTTTACAGATTTTATGTCCCACTGCTAGGCTGGTTTAGTATACCACGCTAGTCAAGTTCAGTTGGCAGGCTTCACACACCCTTGCGAACTTTGTGATGAATTCATGTATGCAGGTTTCCCCACGATGTTTTCCTCTATTCAAAATTCAAAAGGTTTATTCTTTCACATAGGCCTAACTACGGGCACTTATGAAATGTCAGACTCTACCGCAACGTTCGGAAAGCAGTTTTGCACCTGAGAAGAACGTGCAAGAAATTCGGCACTTGCTTTTTTAAAAAAATTATATTGTTTACAGTAACACATCAGATTGTTATAGTATCTTGTGAGCAGACGAAGACTGATATATTTGCTACCAGGGTTCTTTGTCATTTAAAAATTCATTTATTTTATAGTTATATAGTTGAGTAAGTGTTAAAAAATGCACAAAAATGTTTCAGAACTTGAACTCCCGACCCCTGACGAGAGGCAGAATTTTAAACTAATAAGCTAACAAATGGAAAAAAATTTGAAATGTTAATAACAAAAACTGTTTTAGGACATCAAGCCAAGACGACGACCAAATAAGTCTACTTGCTTCACCTGGACCTTCAGGACTCGTTCGAAATCCTCAAGTTGAACAGTAAGTACCCACAATTATAGTGAATCGGAAAAATATCAAAATGCGTGTAAATATAAAAATATAAAAGTGTGTGTGAGAGTATGAGTGTATGTGTTTGTTTAAATGATAATAGACAGTGATCGGAATAGACAGAGCAATTTCGCATGGTATTATCATGTGGTGCCTAATCATAAAATTGTTACTAAATTATTTCAAACTGGCCTCTGCCCGCGGCTTCGCTCGCATGAAATTCTGGTTTCACAAATCCCGAGAGATACGTGGATTTCCCGTTCCCGCTACCTTTACAAACCTTTACACCTACTTTTAAGTAAGTTCACTATAGCAGTCTTTATTATATTATGTTCAATATCGGTGTTTTCAAAATCCCGCGGGAACTTTGAATTTTTCCGGGATAAAATGCCTATGTGTCCAATTCAAACTCACAAACTTTCGCATTTATATTATTAATAGTATTATACACTGGATTAAGACATAATCATACATTATATCCCAAAAAAACTGTGGTCCCTTCGAGATAAGTGAAATCCATATTTCACTCTGGTGAAGCTGCGGACAAAAGCTAGATGTTAATACTTTCCTTTAGTAGTCAAATAAGAGCTGCCATGCTATTTTGCAAAAATAATTAAAGCAGCGACGAGCGTAATCTATGCATCTATGAATTCGTCAGTTGTATTAGAGTACAATTTTGCATGCCATCTTCGGCTTGGCAGCTGTCTGGCACCTGTTTCAGAGATGGACATTTTGTAAAATAGCACTGCTGATTTTTCAATAAGCAGATAATAGCTAACTGAAGGATAATTATGGCGTTTTGACAGGTTTTGTAAGGCACATACCTATATATTTCAAATTTTGTTCTTAGATAGTTTATTTGACTAAAAATCAGCTCTTAAAGCATAATGTTACTTTATTTTGTTTCAGTGAACTGGATGATTTTCGATTAAACATTGAAGCAGAAAGCGAGAAAGATGATTTTCAACCCATTTCAGGACGAAGAATCGTCGATATTAATTTTCTTTTGCGAGAATTACAAGAAAAAGCTCGTCATAATGCGTTATTCGACTGTAAAACCAGTAACTTCCAGTTGATTGGCGAAAAAAGATTGGGATTAATTTCTGTTTTTAAATTTCAATGCGATATGTGTTATCAAACGTGTCTAATCTATTCCGAAGATGTCAAAAATAAGCAACGTGTAAATATAAACATAGCGGCAACTACAGGAATAATAGCTTCTGGCATTGGATTTTCACAATTTGAAGAACTGTTCTCTGCTATTGATATTCCGATATTTTCTCCAAAGTATTATTCCAAATTGCAAAATGAAGTTTACGAACAATGGGAAAAAACTGCAAGCGAATCTATGGAGGCTGCTGCCAAAAAGGAAAGAGACATTGCAATTTCAGAAGGTCGAATCAAAAATGGTTACCCTGTGATTGATGTTTACGTTGATGGAACTTGGTGTGCTAGGTCTTACGGTTCAAATTACAAAGCTTCTTCCGGCGCTGCGGCAATTATCGGGAGGAGAACTAAAGAAGTCCTTTATATTGGAGTAAAAAATAAATACTGTATGCAGTGTGCCAGAGCAGAAAACAAAAACATTTCACCGAATGAACATGTTTGCTTTAAAAACTTTGTGGGCTCTTCAAGTTCTATGGAAACTGAAATTATTTTAGAAGGATTCAAGGCTTCTATTTCTATGTACGGTCTCATTTACAACAGAATGATTGGAGATGGTGATGCGTCGACATATGTAAGGATACTCAATGCCAAACCCTATGAAAATCAAAATGTGACCGTTGAAAAAATTGAGTGTCGCAATCACATATTACGCAACTTTTGTAAAAAACTACGCGGACTGGCAGCAGAAACAAAGTATGCACTGAGACATCGAAAAACACTTACCAACATAAGAATAATGGTAATGAGAAAAGCTATCGTGAAATGTATAAAATATCACAAAACATCTGAGAACCCTAAAGACATTGCCATATCAGTTCTGCACAACGATATTGTAAACTCAATGCTGCACTCTTATGGTGATCACAGAATGTGTCAAAATTACTATTGTGAAAAGAAAGATGCGGACGGTGGCAAAGAAGATTTAAAAACAATACAAAACACTTCATTTGCATTTAGGGTTAATGCAATAGTTTCTAGCGTGGCAGCGAAATCGCGCAGCTTAATTGAAGACGTCGACACTAATACTGTCGAGTGTTTTAATAGCGTCATAGCTAAGTTTATAGGAGGGAAACGAATAAATTTTGCCCAAAAACGAGGTTACCAAGGTAGATGCTCAGCGGCAGTAGTCTCATTTAATACAGAATCTGCAATTTCAACAGTACAAACAGCATTCACAGGAAAAAATCCCGGCGGGAGAATAGAAGAATTTGAAAGAAAGAGATCCCTTAAAAGGAAGCATTTAGCTGAACATCCAATAAAGAAAAAAAGAGCATTTAAAGAAACAAACAAGAAACAGCATGATTATGGTTCTGCAAGTTCTGCCCCGGATTTGTCACCTGAAGAATTTCAAATGGCACAAGAAGAATTCATGAAAAATTTAAAAATGCTTACGGCGGACAGAAAAGCAATAGAACGAGCCACTATATTACAGAGAGAAAGTAGTGAGTGGTTAGAGATACGACGAAAACTCATTACATCTTCAAATTTCGGCCCTATATGTAAAAGAAAAATTTCCACAAATCCTGCTACTTTAGTAAAAAATATATTGTATAAAAAAAATTTAGACCATGTAGCTAGTATCGCTCATGGTATTGAAAATGAAAAACAGGCGCTGCTTCAATTACAGCGACAGGAAAATATAGAAATTTTACCCTGTGGTTTATTTATTGATCCCACACACCCATTTATTGGGGCCACTCCCGATGGATTAATAGGTGAAGACATGATAGTCGAAATAAAGTGCCCTATCACTGCAGTTAAACGTGGGATGAATAAAGCCATCGAAGAAAATAAAATTCAAATATTAAAATATAACAAAATTACAAAGACTTGTACTGTAAATAAAAAGAGCAATTGGTTCTACCAAATCCAAGGACAACTCCATGTAACAGGGCGAAAAGTGTGTCTGCTGGGAATCTGGGCAGGCGAAAACGAGCCATTATATACAGAGTACATCGATAAAGATGATACTTTCTGGTTTAAGAACATGGAGCCAAAGATATTACAATTTTATTTAAAATACCTACTGCCTGAAATTATAGATAGTAGATATGAACGTGGCATGCCCATACGAGACCAGGAAGATGTAGAAAACATGCAGCCTAAAAAACGTTCATCTAGTACACCCTCTGATTTGCAACCAGATTTGCAGCAACCAGGTCCAAGCTCACGCGTGATTTTTTACGATGAATTTTGATTGTTTTTGTAATAATAATTATATAAATATGTAAGCGCTTTTCAGTGATTTAAGTTTGTTAATTTAAAAACCAAATAAAAATGTGTTCTTATATGTGAGTATTTTATTTTAATAAACTTTATTAAATTTTTCTTAGCACGATTTAAAAAAAAAACGAAGTCTATATTAGTATAGTCAGTTATAGTTTTGTTGAATACCAAAAAAAGTGTCGGGTCATAAGTATATTGTGAATCAGTAACAAAGAGATTTTCACCAATGTATTTACAATACAGTAACCCCCACTGAGATTGCCGCCCCGGGCTCTCAATGGACTTAGTCCGTCACTGACCACTGTATACACCATAATTATTGACACCTTATAAATTTAAAAATGCTTGATGTAAAAAGATCTGTCAGTTGGTCTATCGGCTTTAAATTATAAAGATCTACAGAAATTGTTTTGGAAAATCTCCTTTTAGTCATTATTTATTTTTATTGCCTTTTAGTATTTATTTGATAAAATAGGGGATGACAATTAAAATGGAAAAGTTTTAATACTGATACTGTTATTTTGAAATTTGGAAGGTAAGTTGGCTCAAATTTTCAATATAGGTACGAGTAGATTATACCCTGAATTTATAGTCTACTTTTCATCTCAGAAGTACAAAGATATTCCTCGGAATTTTTGAAAAACCTATTTCCAAATGAACGAAGTCGTAGACAACAGCTAATATACATATATATAATACTAGCTGTCACGGCAAATTTCATTCCGCCTTAGCATATTTTGTTTCATATAGGTACTTACC
The DNA here is from genome assembly GCA_963855885.1 of Coenonympha glycerion. Lineage (NCBI taxonomy): Eukaryota > Metazoa > Arthropoda > Insecta > Lepidoptera > Nymphalidae > Coenonympha > Coenonympha glycerion. The sequence goes on along the minus strand of OY979652.1, from coordinate 1,909,410 downwards.
GTTTAAACCTTTCCTAGACTACGACTAACATTTAAAAAACAAAATCAGCTAAATCGGTCCAGCCGTTCTTGAGTTTTAGCGAGACAAACCTACAAACAAAAAATAAATACCTCGGTTGAGATATCGATTGTCATAAAAAAATCAAAATATAGGTAAAAACGCAACTTCCAACATATATTTCGTGAAGCGAATTATAGTGCAAAAAGTCCAACTGTAACAGTTCATAACATTGTCGCAAATATTTATATTTTATACTCGTAGGGTCACGGAGTTCATTTGAACGGCGCGCCGCGCGACTCACGCGGCAATGATTGCTAGGTATCGTTGCGCGGGTTTGAGTGAGCGATAAATACCTAAAGTGCTGGGATATAGTCGCCTTAATAGCTTATTGAAGGAATTTGGAATCATGAGGTACGCTCGAGTGATTGTTCATGTCGATAACCAAGGGGCTATATTTTTAGCTCAGGACCCAGTGTTTCATGCACGTAGCAAACACATTGATATTAGGTATCATTACGTGAGGGAGGTTTTGAGGGACAAGAACGACATTGAGTTGAGACATGTACCCACTGCATCCATGTTAGCTGATGTGCTTACTAAGCCGTTATCTAGTGTTAAACACAATAAGTGTTTAGATGGTTTAGGTGTTAAGGCCAGCTGAGTTTTCTTTTGGATATCTTTAAATTTAAATTTATAGGGGCGTGTTGGATATACAAACTTTTTGTATATGGCTAAATTTGAATTTAAAAAGATAGTTTGTTTGGAATACGTTTTTATTTTTGACTGTGACATACTATTTTGAGATCCTAAAATAGCTACAATAAACTGGTATTTTCTCCACTTAAAATCTGATGTTTATCTTCACCAACCACGTTCTGCTACACCTTTAGCATACCTTACGTTGTTTAGTTATACCTATTAACAATTTCTTTCTTCGCCAGTGATTTCCATAATTAATAATATCTGGGTGACCGAGCTTTGCTCGGTATTTTCTCGCAGGAGTCATATTTTTTTTGGTAAACTAGAAATTTTCCAAAAAATGAATCATAGCTAGAGCGATTTATGGCCCCCAAAAACGCCTGTACATACTAAATTTCATGAAAATCGTTCGACTCGTATCCGAGATTCAGATTATATAGAAATATATATACATAATATATACAAGAATTGCTAGTTTATATGTATAGGATTAAATATAGTTTACGGTTTATACCTACCCAATATACATAAAAATTCGGTCGGTAAAAGTTTCCTATAAAAAAAAATTCAAAATCTTTGTTTTGTATAAAATTCTCGTCTCAATTTTGTTACCACATTCCTCCGAAACGGCTCGACTGAATGCCATGAATTTTGTGTGTATGTTCGGTAGGACCCTGAAAGTAGGTCGTAAGCTATGTTTGATAGCCCTTAGCGGCAAAGCAACGTTTGCTGAGTCAGTTATTTCTAAGTATAATAATTATCATAATGTTAGAGAAAAGATTCGTGACGTATACGTATTTGTATACATCTTTAGCAAGAAACGTACGTTAATTTCAACAATTCGTTCAACGGCTCGTTGGTCTAGGGGTATGATTTTCGCTTAGGGTGCGAGAGGTCCCGGGTTCAAATCCCGGACGAGCCCAATGCCCTTTTGCTTTACTATTTTAATTTTTCGAGATTATACATTCCTTTATAACATAGGTACTTATTCTTTGTTTTATTATCTCGATATATTTTGTACTTTTACTTCAAATAAATTTCTTACTACTTCAACGTTGATTTTTACTACTCGTCCAAAGATGGCGCCACAAGACCGTCGTTCAATTGCTACTAATAATGTTGTTATTTGTAATCAGAGCTATAATTTTAGTACAATTAATTAAGTAATTTAATTTAATAAGTATAAACCATTCAAAATATAATTTATTTATTCCTTCAAACAAGTTCTATATTATTATCATGAAAATAGTATAAATATAAGATACGGTGTTGCCTTGCCGGTGAGGGTGTCGCTGTCTGCGTCGAATTTAGTTCCAGTTTTGACTATCGGCCCCTAGGTTGTGTAATAAAAACGTATTCATCGTTATCGTAATCGTTATAATTCTGTCCGCAAATTCTGCCCTCCGATTCAGCCAATTGGAGGACAGAATTTGCTAACGATGAATAAATAGGTTTTTCATACGAAATCAGACTCCGATCAGAAAAGATTGTGGTAGGTACGTACTTACTAAGTAAATCCCTCTAAAGTGAGAAGTCTAAATGCTGGTCATAAAATAATCGTCTGGTGGGCATGGATCGTTGGAGTCAATGGGTTTGTATCTATAAATCTTTCCTTTACTGCCGATTATAACATTATTCCGATGATCGAACGCCATACCTGTTATTTTGAAGCCCAAATGGGCTATTTTCATCGGCAAAATACTTTTAACCGACAACCTAAATAGAGACCCCTTGACGGCTAAAATAGTTTCATCATTGTTGTTCAGCCGTAGAATAAACTTCAATTCCCTAGTAAAACCTTTGTATTGTACAGGCTCATAGTAATCTGATGCAAAGAAATACAATCTTCCGTCGACGTATTCGTAAAAAATATCCCCTTTTCTGTCTAGTACAAAACTGTATGCTTTAGGTATCTTCTCGTATCTTTTAACAGCGGCTGATCCATTGAGAAACTTGAAAATTTCATGGTTCACGCCTGTAGTTATGTACATTTGGCTGTCTGTTTTGTCTATGAATATGCTTCTGACATCATCGTCCCCTATCGGTCGATCGGCAGTTATTTCTGTTCTTGTATAGTCATAGGTTATTAGTCCTTGGTTCGTGCCTATGTAGATGATATTGTTAGCTGAGTCTACGCCGACGCATTGACCTATAATTTCGTCTGGTAGAGCCAATTCTTTGATACCTAGAGAACCGTGTTTGAGGAGATGTATACCTGCAAAAGAAATTACAATTTGATTTATTTTGCAGAAGTCCGTGGTTACTAGTCTGTAGCCTGTAGGTATGGGGTTAGTCGTCGCGTGGTCTTCTCGGGGGTACGGGCCTCGAGGCATGCCTCCTTACCCGGGCGATGTGTCGCAGGGGAGCCTTGCTCCCCCGATGTTGCTCTTTTAGCCCCGGTAAGGGGCTAAGGCCTCGCCTCTTGGCTGGAGGCCCGTTGGTGCAGAAAGTATGTGGTTAGTATCCATTGTGAACTAAGGTTTCGGCGGTTTACCGCTTGGGGCGCTGACTGTAAGGAATCCGATCCGTTTATTCGAAGCGAGTCGACCCGTTTGTACAAAATCCTGTATTATAACTACTCGGTAGGGTTAGTAGTTAGTACTGCAATATTTACTAAGAACATGACGTGAAGTTCTGTTTTTCACAAATCCGGATCAGGTATATGGATTATACCTGATCCGGATGACTATGTGAAATAAAGATATTTTGAGTTTGAGTTTGAGTTTTGAGATTTTTCCGCAACAATGTATTTAAAGTATACCTATGTGTATGCCTATATGGATATAACATAGGTATATGTTATTAATTTTTAAGATTTTTTTGGATCTAAGATAAATGTCCATTGAAAACAAAATTGCTCAATTAGTGGTGGAAGGAGTAACAAACTTATTATGTTTGTATGACACCTACTTTGCAATATCCGAAAAACCTGTAGATAATATGGCACGTCTAAATAAGTTTTGCTCCAACACTGGAGCATCTTTAGGTATCGAAGTTATCTAAACTACGGGGCGAAGGAAGAAGGTAAGGAGTTTTGCTCAGATCAAAAGTATGTACCTATCCTATAAGTGTAGAATAACCTACCTTTTGTATAATTCTTTTTATGCAGCATAAAAAATATGTCCTCCGTTCTTGGATCGATAGTGATTCCCGTGGGATAGCCATCTATCGTAGCTATCAGTTGCCGTTTGTAATATTCGTTGCCGATCTTCGTTCTATCGCACTTATCTGATGAAACTCGTACTATCTCCGTACATAGAAATAGCATAGCAAATGCGCTGGAAACTAGCATGGTGGAATCATCACAGGCGGCGGTAAAATCTGGAAAATTAGAAACGTTCCATGGTTATTTTTGTCCTTCTCACTCTCGCAAATCAAAAATCAAATCAAATCTAAAACAATATTACAATAATATTACTTTTGGTCACGGTGGTAGGCCCCCAGGGTCTCTAAAAATCGCTTAATACGCTACATTCAACCGCTATTTCACGATTAAGGGAGTAGTCCGAGTAGTCTATGACATTCTAAACATTTTAAAGGAGCACACCACGGGTGTGCCTGCGAAATTCAAATTTTTCGTGGTTTTTCGCGATTTTTAAGCTAATAAGACATAAAAAAAAGTAAAAAAGTAAAATATGCTTTATTGTACACCAAAACAAAAACAACAGACATATAGTAGATACAGCATGTACAATAGGCGGCCTTATCGCTAAAATAGCGATCTCTTCCAGGCAACCTTAGGGTAGAGGATATTATAAAAAATTAAAGAAAGCGGAAGGGGTGTACTAATTAAATAAAGTAAATACACATAATATACGTATGTATATATATATATAAATGAAAATACAACAGTAAATAAGAGAGGAATAGACGACAGATAAGTGGAATAAAAAGTAAAAATAAATAAACACATCAAATGGAGATTAGATAAAATAGCTTCAATTTTGTTTTAAAAATTGATAGTGATTGAGACTGTTTGATATCCAAGGGGAGAGAATTCCATAGCAGTATAGCGGTAACAGTAAATGAATTAGCATAATAAGAAGAGGAGTGTGTAGGAATTTTCAGGCGTAGTTTATTTTGAGAACAAAGAGAAAAAGAGTGCGTAACACATCGGAAGTCAAAACGTTCTTTAAGATAAAGAGGAGTGGAGGGATTGAACAGTATACAGTAAAGAAGATGAAGAATATGAGTATTCCTGCGAAGACGAATCGGGAGCCACTTGAGCTAACGGCGGTACTCGGAAACATGGTCATACTTTCGCAGCCCAAATATGAACCTTATACAAAGATTTTGAAGCCGCTCAAGTTTGTTCAGTTGGTCCTCAGTTAGGTTGAGATAGCAAGTATCAGCGTAATCGAGGATCGGTAGAAGTAGGGACTGAGCCAGCGCAACCTTAGCGGGAATAGGAAGAACATTACGCAATCTTCGGAGAGAGCCGACTGCACCAAACATCTTTCTGCTCAGCTCACTCATTTGTGGTATCCAAGTCAGAGATTGGTCAAAAGTAATGCCTAGATTTTTTACTTTGCTGCTGTATGGAATATGAACCCCATCGAACATTATAGGGGGCAGCTGTGCTAATGTTACCCGAGACATTAATTTTGGACTCCCGAAAATAATGACCTGAGTCTTCTTTGGATTCACTGTTAGGCCAAATGAGTTACTCCATTTTGAAATTTGTAAAAGATTTTCATTTACAAAATCAATAGTGTCGGGCAAATCTTCTATTTTACACTGTGAATAGATCTGTAAATCGTCTGCATACAGGTGGTAGAGAGAAGTAATATGGGAGCAAATAGAATTGATGAAAATGGAAAACAAGAGAGGAGACAACACGCCACCTTGCGGGACGCCGGCCCTGACAACAGACCAATCAGAAGATGAGTCTTGTACTCGTACACGTTGTCGGCGTCCATGCAAGTAACTTTGAAACCAGCTAATTACCTCAGGAGATATGTTAAGAGAACTTAATACAGCGAGTAGTATATCAAAATCCACAGTATTGAAGGCATTACTAAAATCAAGTAATGTCAGTACCGTATATAATATAGTAAGACATAATAGACATATGGCCGTCAAATTGCGATAATCCCAATATCTTCTTCACGTGTTTATATAAAAATCTCTGCTCGAAAGTGTCGAGTTAAAGAAATTAGTCCGAGATTTGCGAGTTACTCAGATAAAACTCGATACTCGGACTAATTTCCTAGGATACACATTTTTATGCAAAGATTTTGATAAAATCATGTAAAGCTGACACTGCCATTCTCGCAAATTGATTGCCATAAGCCTATCATGTCTTATTAGCGTACAAATTGCAAAAAACCACGAAAATTTTGAATTTCGCGGGCAGACCCGTTGATTTCACGTTAAGCAAAAATATATAGCTAAAAAATTACCTCACCATCTGTCTAACTCTGTCCAATGAGAAGGCAAGTGTGGTGGCTTGTCTTTATAAAACATAGCTATTGTATCGGCTGTCTGTCCGTTTGTAAACAACCTCGTAGCTCCCACACCTACAGCGTGATACGAAAATTATTTATAGTCATTATGTGCAAGTGGGATTGCCGAGTTTCTTGTTGGTTCTTTCTTGTAAAGTCCGGCTGCTTCTAGACTGTCTAAAAAACATATTCATCGTTATCGTAATCGTTTACTAATTATGCCTGCTGATTGGGTTTCCGTTTTGCGTCAGCCAATTACGGGCAGAATTCGCTAGCAATTACGATAAGTATGAATACGTTTTTCTTACGCAATCAGATTCCAGGATGGGTATCACCTGAAAGTCACATTTTTTTGCGTCCCGTATCAATTTGGTAAAAATAAACGATGCAGTCGAAGATCTGGAAGGAGATAAGAGCACCTAACGGTTTCTACACAGCAATACAACAGAACGCTAATCTTTTTTGATCTCTTCATTCTTTGCTATAAAGAATTTTGCTATCAATACTTTAATTACTAAACAAAAAACCGACTTCAAGGACAAACTACTGTTGAATACATCATTTCCAATTAAAAATTTAAGTCTGATATGGTTTTCTGATGGATCTCATTATCAGAACCGGACTAATTAAAATGGGACCACACGGGAAGCGTCAGCTTTCTAATAAAAAAAGAATCGTTAAAATCGAGCCACCCAGTCAAAAGTTATGAGGTAACAAACAAAAAACATACAGTCGAATTGAGAACTTCCTCATTTTTTTGAAGTCGGTTGAAAAATAGTATCACTTGAGCCTGTACATAGAATAATGTAATAGAAGAATTATGACATGAATCTATGATAACATGGAATATACTAAATAGTAGAACAAAAGGGTGGGAAAGTAGAACCAAAGGTTTAGATTTAAAATAATTATTACAAAAGACCTACATAATATAGCTTCAAAAACAAATAGAGGAAATATACTGAGGTAAGATCAAACTTAATATTATCTAAATACATATTACAATAGTATATATCCTTACATATTTTCCTGGTATAAGGATTTTATAAATATGATTGTTCAAGGAAATATTTTATTTTTTTTGTTCCCTATAATTCCCGTATTGTCATAGATATAAATAAATGGTTTTAATTATAATGAAATACATTGAATATAACAATAATTTATTCATCGACTATTCACATATTAAAAATTTTATTTTTATTCACTTTATCATCGGGTTCAATTATTTAGTTGTCACAGTTGTTATTAAACTCATAAATAACACCACTAGTAGACAAATATATGCTATTCCCAAAAAAGGCAATGCCCGAAGGTACAAAGTCTAGATCCATAAGTTTCCTAGGTATTAACGTGTCTGGTCTTAGCCAATATAGACCATCGTTGGCTGCTAGAACTACTCTACCATGGGGATCTATAGCGATAGCTCTCGCTGAGTTCTTCGGAAGCCCCACAAACTCTATTGGCTCTTGAAAACCTTTAAGAAGCATCTTCACATATTTCGAATCGCATTCGTAGAACACATTCTCTTTCTCATCCACGGCTATTATAAATGCGCAAGGAACATTTTCTAGTCTAGTTTTTTCGTTCGTAGCTAAATCAATAACGTATACCTCACTGTCTGGGTATAAAACCGCGTACAACTTGTCGTTTGATGCAGGTTTGAAAAGCTGGGTAATATCGTCTCCTTTGAAGCCGATGAAATTAGCTTTATTCGTTTTGTTCAATACACTAAGTCCGTCATCAGTCGCTATGTACACCATATTGTTTTCTGCATCCACAGCAGCTGCCTGGCCGTTTATATTATCAATTTTGATTGGTTCGCCATCTCTCATTAGATACTGATCCATTTTCGTTTGGACATCATCGCTTTGGAGTGATTCTATGTCTATTAGAGTGAAAAGTAAATCTTTGTTGATTGGATTGATTACTAGATTCGTAGGTAGCCCTTTGATAGTGAGTATTGATTTTTTAGAGTATTTTTCACCATCGAATATTGAGCAGTTTTCAGTATAAACTGACGTTATAGCCAGCAAAATTATAACCAGACGCATTTTGAACCCTGAAATAAGGAGCACAAGTTAACATTAATTTGTGATTATATTATTATTACAATAATAACTGGTGTTACAAGTTTTCAATTTATGTTAGATATAAAAAACACTTTCTGAGTTACTTTTTGCTATTGCACGTTAAGACATTTTTTTGTTGAGATATTTACTACTGTAATAATTGTATGTCACCTTATGTACATACTATTGTAAACGTATGTTCAAATAACATTAAATGTAATATCTCATAAATATCTCATAAATATTATAAATGTGAAAGTTTGTTAGTTTGTGAGTTTGGATGTTTCATACACTTTCACGAAGTAACTACTGAACTGATTTAGCTGCAATTTGGAACTAACTTTTAGCCGGGATTAACACCCGAAATCCATGTGAGATATTAAAAAAATCCAAATTTTCTACAGTAAATCTATAACAAAAACTATAGATACCTAGATATGCTTAGGCAAATTTCCTTAAAAGTAGGAACAAATTCTGGAATAGGGAACTTGGGAGTGAACGGGAAATACACGTTTCTCTCTGGATGTGTGAAAAAGTGAATTTCACGTAAGGCGGAGCCGCGAGCAAAATCTAGTAAGTACTTATAATTATAAAGCTTCTACAATCTATTAAAAAAAATATAAGTTGTTTATAATTATTAATTATTATTATTAGTTTTGGAAATGATGTCCATAAAAGAGATTGGTTTACGAAAAAGATAAATGTGAATTAAAAAAAATTATTGAGAATTCAAACGAGATAACTTACGTTTACTTCAACCGCCAACTCCTAACCGTCGGTATATTATCTACACTGAGTCGTTTTCTGATTTATTCGAAACTATTAATGAAATATAAAAGGGGACACGTTAGTTCGATGAACGGTTATCAAAACTAGAACAAAACAGAACGATTCCGTGTAGACGAACTTTTAAACAAACAAAACAATTTATCTATTGTTGTTTATTTACTTAAGATTTAATTTTTTGGGGAAATGTTAATTGTACTCCATAGTACAGTTTCAAATGCTTTCGGAAATGCATTTTCATGTAATATATAACTTCTTTAAGGAAGGAAGGAACACGATTGTGTGAGCCCATTGTGTCACGATAAAAAATCACACGTCACGGAATTCTATTTATCTTTCTCTTCGAGTCTTTCTATATTTGATTTAAGGTTTGGGACTCTGTCTTCCTCTTGTCTACATTCGGCCCTGTATATTTTCATACATTTTTAACAAAATGTACATTTTCTTACAACGCTACATCAGTTTTTCTCAATGCCTGAAATTAGATTATTCGAATAGTACATGTTGTCCGTGGTATAGGACGAGGATTCACCATGGGTCGCAGAAAGCCAAGTAAACGTGGGATGAAGAGAGCTATGCTTGGAGTATCTTTACGCAATCATATCAATAAGCATAAGTGGTTCTACGAGGAACATTTATTCGCAGAACAGATGGAATAGCGACACCGGTGAAGCAGTATTGGCCGATCTCCTAATATGACAGATTGACAATATTAAAATTCTTCGACTTTTCTCAAGAAAAGTAGAAGAAAGTAAAAACTGTGTAGAATGCACAGTGTTCCTATTTTTGATTGTCGGAAAAAATACAGTAGGTACGTGTTTTGAAATCGTCGGAACGTCAATCAGTATAAAAAAAACCGGCCAAGTGCGAGTCGGACTCGCGCACCGAGGGTTCCATACCATAAAAGAAGTAAAACACTAAAAGAATCATTTTGGTTCATGAATTTATGAGTATAATTTACATGTAGGTACTTTTGTTGGCAAACCGCAAACATAACTTTGTTTTTGCCGGTTTATTGTTATTTTCAAAAAAGTATAAAAATTAGAGAGTTGATTTTATTTTTCCTGTAAAATATACGTTTACTTCTATTGATCGTAATTATTTCAGATTTTTCGATTGGTAAACTTCGGAGATAAGGGGGGGGGGACGGTATTTTTTTCGACAGTTTGCCCAATAAATCGAAAACTATCAGGCATAAAAATAAATAAAAATCGGTTTTAGAATACACAAGTAACGCCCTTTCATATGATACCCCACTCAATATTGTTATCTCATTTTGAAATTTTGTCGACCCGGTTTTCCCCCCTTTTTAAATAAAAATTAACGGCATAGAAGGCCTATTTATGCGATTTTGACCGGCCTCTCAGTTGAAAACTATAGAGACAATTAGTTTCAAATTTGAACGTCATGTATTTTGGATCTTTAACCTCAAAACGTTAAGACGCAGAAACACGATTGGAAAAACTTTCCTCGATAGAAAGTTTTCCCAAAAGTTGCTCCAATCTTCTCATATTTATTCAGATTTATCGGAAACAATTCAACAGTTTTCTGTTCTTTTTTTTTTTTGGGTCCTTATTGATGAGTACTCAAATCGACGTGAAGTTTTTTTGAAATCAGGACTATACATTATTCACAATACAATTAAAACCTATTCAAGTGAAAACTCATTATTCCGCCCCCAAATTACGTAAGTGATAAGCATATGGTTAACTCTTTCGGACGTTTGATGCATGTATATTGACATCATTGTCTTTCTGAAACGCCTCATAGGCGTTAGTCTGTCCTGCGCTAATGCGAGAGTCGGACGTGCGCGCGAATGTATATTTCGCAGCCGTAGATTTCTGATCGTAATATAGAAAGTTATTCCTTGGTCTGTGGCAATAACCGCTGAAATAACGCCCTCTATTAAGCGGCTGAATGGTTATATTATATACTGTCAAACACGCCATCTGTTAGTATGTCGCTGAACGATTATGTGCGCAGGAAACCCACGTGGTTTTGATATGTACTTTGATAATATTTTAATTTTATATGTTGTCATTTACCTATTTTATTAAAACTTCGGTTTATTATTTTATAAAAAAATGAGAAAATTAAGAAATATTATTTTTAATTATTATACAAATTAAGAAATTTAGTTGGTCGAAGATCTATGAGTAAATACCTCGCTGCTCGCGATGCAATAAAAAGGGGAAACAGGACGTCGCCTGTTGCCCTGCAGGTTGAAGACGATAATTTATTATTATTATTACAAGCTTTTATTTAGTTTCACATGTCCCGATGTTTGTTTGTTTGCCAAATTGTTGTAACTAATCAAAAATCCACTTCGTCTTCGTGGAGTGAAATTATATCTATATACCTACCAAATTTATTATTATTTGCACAATCAGCTTCAACTTCAATCACGTAGGTACCTACTTTTAAAGTATTGTATTCTTTCCGCGCCATCTATAGGCATTAGTGATAGTTTTTTTTACGTATTAATACCGCTTTCTGCCGTTGTGCTAGTGTTCGTACGTAAAAGTACCGAAATTCGCCGCATATTGCCAAACGGCGTGCTATATTGAAGACACGCCCCTTTTTCCGAAGTACTCGTAAAAACTGAAATGAGTTTTTTTCAATGTAAGGCCTTAAAACAATTTTCAAATTTTTACGATTGCTGTGACGTCGCGTCACTATTTCCTATAACTATTCTAAATTTCAAGGCGATAGCTTGAATAGTTACTGAAATAATCGAGTGTGACAGACGGACGGACGGACGGACGGACGGACGGACGGACGGAGAAAGTCTCACCATAAGGATTCCATTTTTACCATTTTGGTATGGAACCCTAATAAAATGGAAACAGTTTCAAATGTTAACTTTACGCATTATTGCTTAGTATAGCGTGCGTGTATTTAAAGTTGTATAATTGATTATTACTGGTTACATAATGTTATAGATAGAACTGTGTTAGTCTAGTTATTATTCTACATTCGATGCGCTTGACTGCTGGCTCACTTGATGCTAAGTGACGATCAAGTCAAGTAACATGACGCTAATAAGCACATATCATATTACCTAACTGGCAAAATAGTTATTACTGTATCGTGTAGGGATTATGGATTGCAACAAAGAAAATATAATATGTGTTTAGAATAAAATCTGTGGTTAAGACATTCAATAAGTAATTCTTTTACTTTTACTGATTAAATCTTCATTATTTTTTGAAATATTTGCAAAAAACTAGACCCCCTTTTTGTTTTTAGTTAATCGTTATTAACTTTTGCAATTTTTGCAAGCGGAACTCAATATTTCTCAAAAAAACGTTTCGATGCCTCAGCTGTAGACAAGTTCTAGATGGATAATTTTTTTCGGAGATTGCTGAAAATTTTTGGTCTAAATATATCTTCTTTACTAGACTATTAGTTAAATGAATTAATTAAAATTATAATTAATAGAATAAGTATTGCGTCTTTTTATTCGTTTTCTACCCTGTCTACATTATAATGAGTGGAAATAATGTTCGCTGTTATAATAATTTCTGTTTTTAACGCCATCTAAGAGAAAGTGCGTGAAGTTTTTAAAAGAATGTTGATGAATGAAATTAGTCTATACACTATACCGTGTACAAGTTCATCATAAGACCTAGTAGATCACTGCTAGCTCACGAGATGGCGCTAACTAGTGCTCAGAACAATAATTTTAGCAGATCTTTCTTAGGCATCTTCAATATTATATCGGCAACAGATATGGATCATCTGTGAAAATTTCGTAGCTTTCAAGAGATACAGCCTAAGTCTCGCTAATAGGGTTCCTTTTTACCCTTTGGGTAAGGAACCTGAACCAACTATTAAGTAGGAGATATTTAAAAGACCAAATGTTTTAACAAAACGTTTGTCCTACAATTATTTTACGCATCTTTGCTTTGTTGCAGGTTTTGATTTCTCCGTCATAAATTAACTGAATAGTCTGAATTCTTTTCAGCTAAGGGAGCAGAAATTGGTGTCAATTTACAATTTTATGCTTTTTATACCTACTTATTACAAAATAGTTCATCCTATACTACTTAGGTTCTTCTTCCTAGAGCAAAGCAAGTAATAAATAAAGACCACAATATATTATTCTTTACTTAATTTTATTAAATTAGGCTTAGTCAAAGATTCATAATCGTTTTTGTTAATTTTCTTTAGGCGCAGACTCTTGTAACAGCTTGTACATGTTGAATTCATAGATTTTCTTGTTGTAAGCGTAGTATTGGACGAAACTTGCTTCAGGTGCTGATGCAGTAGGCACAGCTTCTGGCTTGAACTCGATCGGAGCCAATTCACTTTCGCCGGTGCTTGATAAGGTGTACATTTTGTTGTTAACTATGAAGCTCACTCCTTCATGTCTACTGGAGGAAGGTTTTATGAATTTTGCATTTGTTAAGTCCGCCGGTAATCCTGTGATGGCTTTGATGCCTGCAGCAGTGCGGACGTATGGTTTGTTGTTTTCAGAATAGAAGAAAAGGTTGTTGGAGTTATCCAGTACTATTGCTTTTGCGTTGACAATGTCGTTCAGCTTTTCTTTGTCTTTTCCTTCATTGGTTACTTTGTACACCTAGAAAGAAATACAAATAAAGACAGTTTTTATCAATTACTATTTAAGGCATTTAAAGTGACGAACGATGCCGCTAAAGATTTTCGTAGTAACTTGAAAGAGATATAAGTATAATGTAAAGGTTGGTTTTTGTTGGATCGTAAACAGCTATTATTTATTTATTATCTACCGCTTTAGTGCCATAATACGGAAAACTTTTTTACTCGACGCCATTTATAGATACGATAATTATAAATGGTGACTGTAAGCATTAATAGATGCAATGAACATTAAATCATCTATCTTTGGATTTCCAAAGATAGATGATTTAATGTTTCCTATACATAAGGGTTATTAAACAACCTAAAATAATTATTATCGTAAATTTTTGTTCTTAATAAGAAGTTAGGAGATTTCAGTTTCAAGTTGGTTTACAGAATAGCAAGGATGTTAAATCTGATAGAAACATAGGATATACAAGTAAATAAGTATTCAAATAAGTATTTATACCTCACGAGTTTCAGTCAAAATGTATATAACGTCGTCATCGGTTTCCTTTTCAATGTCAATAATACTATCCCTTACTGATCCGTATTGTTCTACAGAGTTCAGATCTTTGTTGAATACGTAAATACCATCTAGGGCAGCAAAGAAAACAAATTTGCTACTGTCTCTAGATGCGGCGGTATCGCGACCATTTTCCAGGAGCTTTGTAGCTGTCGTGTCTTTAAGCATGTAGAGTCCTTTGTAGACTATCTTGTCCTCCTTAGTCTTATCAGCTTGAACGAAGAATATGGTTATTTTCTTGGGATCTGGATCAGATAGATCCTCGAAGTTAAATGAGTTCATTGGCACCACCATATTGATTATGTCATGTTTTGCGGTGTATTTGACATGTTCGTCGGTGAAGAAGTCTGGTCCTATGACCAGTTTCGGGCTCTCGGCTACTTCGTCGGTGCTAGGAGCAGCGGTTAGCTGACCGATCAGCGCAAAAGCAACTGTTATGCAGGCTAGGAGACGCATGGTGTGATCTGGAATAGAAATGAAAATATAACCCAAATTAAAACTTTATGAGATAGGAATATTCGCAGAATATTTAGGGTTTGTCTATATCATATCAGGCTGGTCAGGTACGGATTAGCAAGTTTCACACTATTTATAAAGAAGTCATAATTATGAGTATTGCTTGCCTTTGTTTCTTCTTAGAACCTGAGTTTTACTGTTATTTATGTACAACTGCCCACCGGCATCCATTCTGGTACAGTGCAGTAACCAGGATGGATGGGAAAAAAACCTCATGGGAACAAGTCTAATGTTGGGTCTTCCTTCACCGTATATGCAAATGTATTTCAATCGGTCTGGGATTTGAATTTAAGAACGACACGAGTAAGTTGAAATAAATTATACTGGTGGTTAATAAGCATCGTCTTTGAAAGAGATTTTAGAGTTCAAACAATTTTAGGAAGTACTTTATTATAATTATTTATAATATTAATAAAAATTATAATAAAAATTATAGTAAATTGTATAATAATAATCAAAACTTGACACAAACAACTGTTACTTACCCGAAAGACTTCCAATCACCGAATAATAATCGAAGATTCTAGGTGCATAATAAATACTAAGTTGATTATAATTATCTGTGCTTGTTTTTGTGCACTGTTTGATAGCCTTGTGGTTTATCTTTTTTTTTTCGGGGCTGTATGGTGCGAAATTGAGGTAGTTTTATCGGCATAAATGTGCTGAATACTAAAAACCTAGTAGCACGAAACGAAAGCACGCTTATTTGGAGCAATTGTTGCTAATTAGCATGTGTACGAAGTGTCTGCTAATAATGAGCATAATTTTTTTACACTATACAAGTTAGTACTTGACTGCAATCTCATCTGATGGTAAGTGATGATGCAGCCGAAGATATTAACGTATTAACTTGGAAGGGGTAAGTAAACTCACCTCTAAGTTTCTACACAGCATCGCTTGGCGGTACGTCTTCGCGGGTAGGGTGGTAACTAGCCACGGCCGAAGCCTCCCACCAGACCAGACTTGAGCCAGTTTAAAAATTATAAAATTACAAAGTGGGCCGTGGCGGGAATCGAACCCGCGGCCTCCCACTAGAATCCGGGCGTGCGCCTCCTTCGCCAGGGAAGTCGTCAAATGCTTATTATGCTTATTCTAAGTACTTATGCTACATAACAATGGGGATTTCGGAGAGGGCAATGTTTCGTACAATCACTTAATACTCCTTCTTACTTACTTGATGTGCGAAGAAACGACGAAGTTATAGACAATCGCCCGACTTCGAATTGGTGTACATTAAAAATTATTTCACTCTTTGTAGTGGCATTTGAAGTTGGTTTTTTGGAAAGAATTTCCCATTTTTATTTTTTACTTTTTATTTGAAAGCAACAAATGCCACATTGTAAATACCTAAATCGCTAGAGGTGTGCTTATAAAATCTGAAGAGTTCCCTCAACAATAAAGATCCCATCATCAGATCATCATAAATTTATCATCATCGTAGGGATCATTCTAACTTAGTAAGTGACAAATCAAAATAAAAAGCTAAAATGATAATTATAGGTACATTTATTTCTTTAATCATAAGTAACTCGTTTCAAGCATTAACAATTTTTTGTTTGGTTAAGGCCGAATCAACGACTCTGCTCGCGAAATTCAAAATTTTCTTTTGTGTTGTTGTTGTGTTGTTTCTTTTCAATTTGTACGCTAATTACACATCAGAGGCTTATGGCAATCAATTTGCGAGAATGGCAGTATCATCTTTACATGATTATATCAAAATCTTTGCATAAAAATGTGAGTAACTCGCAAATCTCGGACTAATTTCAAGTAAAGATTTTTATATAAACACGTGAAGATGATATTGGGATTTGGGATTCTCGCAATTTGACTGCCATAAGCCTATTATGTCTTATTAGCTTAAATACCTATTGCGAAAAACAACAAAAAAATTGAATTTCGCGGGCACACCCGTGGTGTGCTCCTTAAATATTCAAGCTTTCAAGGATTTGACTTTAGTCTTTTCGGCCTGACTTTTCGTTTTTCCAGACATCGTCCTTATATCCTCTGCCTTAGTTTCGAGATAGTCGTGGAGTTCTTTGGGAGTATTATCGTCTAACATCTTGAGGAGATTGAATTCGTAGATTTTCTTTTCGTAAGCGTAATATTGGACCAACGCCGCTTCTGGTGCGAAGGCGGTTGGCATCGCTTTTGATTTGAATCTCATCTCGATGGGAACTACTTCACTCTTACCGTCGCTTAAAGCGTATACATCGTTACCAACGATAAAAAGTACGCCATCGTCAAGAATGAACGGAGGTTTCACGAATTGGGCATCTGTTAAGTCTTCTGGTAAACCCATCACATCTTTTACACCATTGTGTGTACGGTAGTGCGGTTTCTTATCATCGGAATAGAAATAAAGATAGTTTGAGTAATCCAGCACTATTGTTCGGGCGTCCTCAATGTCGTCTAGCTTTTCTTTGTTCTCACCGTTATTGGTAACTTTGTATACCTGGAAAGGAATAATGATTGTTTATAGTATGTACTTTATTTTTATTCTAGGTAGGCTTGCGCTTGACGACAATACAAAAAAATAAATAAATAGTGGACAACATCACATACATTGCTCCAATCCCTTAGTAAGTAGCTTATGTGCTTGTGTTAAGGAAATCTGAAACAACGGAGGTACCACAACACCCAGACCCGAGACAATGTAGAAAACTTATTTATCTACATTGCCCTGACCGGGGATCAAACCCGGAACCCCAGAGATGGCGGCGCATTGAAAACCGGCACGCTAACCACTCAACCACGGAGGTCGTCTCATGGAAAGCTAAGATGAGGTCTAGGTTATGTATTCGATTACTAAATAATTAATCAAGGATAATAAATGAAGGATCAAGGAACAATGATAAAAATGAATTTAGTGCATTCAATCTACGAAGAATCTCAACTCAACGATCACTTATGTTTCATGCGATTCGGAAGGAGTTAGGAAGGAAAGTTTATTTTCTCAGTGCAGGGTGCGTTGGAAGTTGGAACCCTCGTAAACTTAGTTTTAAGTCAACTTGTAGTTATCACCACACATATGCGACATACATCATATCGACGTTTTACAAGAGCCTGTGTGTTAGGCTAATATGAAATAAAGATATTTTGAATTTGACTATTTTATCAAAATTCTCTTCCACGACGAAGGGAGTGGGGAGCATCTTCGTGGATTGAACGCACTATAATCCTATACCTTTAAACGAGCAATTCTTGTATATATATATTTCTATATGTATAATCTGGATCTCGGAAATGGCTCGAACAATTTTCATGAAATTTAGTATACAGGGGGTTTTGGAGGCGATAAATCGATCTAGCTAGGATTCATTTTTAAAAAAATGTCGAATTTACCAAAGAAAAATAAAAATATGACTACTGCTGCCACCTATTAGCCAGTAGTTAAACTACCGAGCGAAGCTCGGTCATCCAGATATTTATAATGAAAGAAGAAAGGACTATATCAAGTAGAAAGTTTTTAGGCTAGAACTCGCAGCTGCTGGATCCAGTAAGACGTATCGTAAGTATGATATTAAAGAGATATATTTATTATTTATCCTGTTTGCCGTGGAGACCCTGGGGACACAGAGTGAAGAGTCATTGATTATTGCTCCATCTACTGGCTAATTTATAAATTTAAGTTCAGAAAGTGTTCTTGACACCATTCCACGTAGACATAAAGTTGACATTAAGTTTGATTTTATATATATTTGTAAACTGTGAGAATGTAATTTTTTTTTATTAAAATGTTACAATAAAACTTATTATTAGCTTATTCTAATTACTATACAAATCTTGCCCGCGGGGAATGGTGCCAAGAATACTGGCTGCATTTCCGCGTTGAACAGCTAGGCTGATACGTTGCGCAATAAATGAGCCAGCCCTTCTGTCACCAGTTGAGGCTATTAACCGCGGGGAAAGCTCTGGAAGGAATTTTTTGGCACTATGACTCCATGGCCCCAGGGTCTCCACGGCAAACGGGACAAATATGTAACTCTCTAAAAGAGAGGCATACTTGCGACGCTTACCGGATTCAGCAGTCTCAGCTGCGGCTCCCGGCTTTGATTCTGTCTCCCTGATATGAATCGAAGCCAATGTGTCAACGCATGTTGCGTCCCACATCAGCGCCCGACCCCGTTCCCAGGGAACCAGCGTCAATCCATCAGGTCTCTTGCCATCATCACGACTAATTTCTGTTGGCTCCAATAGGGCAGGAATATCAATGGTGGCAAGAGCCCTTTTAATAACATCGTTTAGGGAACCATGCCGAAAAAGCCTACCGGCGCTCCTGTGGCAAGAGAGTCCGTGAATTCCAAACTTGTCTACCTCTTTTCCACACGGACACCTGTGCTCGTGGCACAGTGGTGCACCCAACCTGAGTCCGACAGCTACACGGAAACTTTCATTTTCGAGAAGAGTGCCGAGATTTCTAGATGGCAGAGCATGGAGCCAATAGCCAGATTCTTTTTCAGACAAAGCTAAAAACCTTGCACGATCTCGAGCACTTGTAAGATTTTGTACTAAAGTTGTGTGTGTCAGCCGAACCAACGGCACATCCCAAAGTTTTTGTGTAGTACGTTCCTCTGGGATGTGGGCATTGGGACACCTGACCTTCCAACTCTCTAAGACCTAACCTTAATGTAATTTATATGTATAAAAAATATGAACTAGGGTATATGGGTTCTCTACTTATACAGATTGAAGCTATCATGGTTAATGAATAAATGATGCGGCAATATAGTGCCATTTTCTATTTGTCACGTCGGCGAATTAATTTTAAATTGTTTCATCCCTCAGACCACCAAAGGTAGGAAAATCCTAGGTCCTAATGACGAGTACATAATAAATTACAATTAAGTAACAAGCATTTGAAATACCTCATAATCCGCTGTCAAAACGTAGAAAGCATCGCCTTCTTTTTCCTTTTCGATTTCGATAATACTATCTGTTACATTTCCATATTTTTCAGCGGAATTTGTCGTATAGTTGTAGACGTATATTCCATCGTCAGCTGCTAGAAACACCAATTTGCTATCGTCCCCAGACGCGGCTGCGTCGCGGCCATTCTCAAGTAACAATTTAGCTTTTCCATCCCTAAGAACGTAAAGTCCCTTGTAATCCTTACTTCCATCAGCCTGTATATCTGCTTCTACGAAGAATAGGATAACATCGTAGTCTACTTCAGATTCTGAAGATTCGTCGCTTTCGTCGAAATTTAACGAGTTCAGAGGAACTACTATTTTGACTATGTCGTGTTCTGAGGTGTATTTAATGTACTCTTTCAAGAAAAATTCGTTTGAGAACGGCAGTTTGTGATCGTCATCATTATCATCATCACTAGTCGTGTTGGGAGCAGCTAGTAGAAGACCAACCAGCGCAAAGAATGATAAGCGAGTTAGAAGACGCATGGTGGTATCTGCAAAAGTTACAAGTGTAAAATTATAATTAATTATAATTATAATTTTATAATTATAATTAATAATATAATTATAATTAATTATAATTATATTATTAATTATAAACGAGCAATTCTTGTATATACGTATATATTATATATATATATTTCTATATAATCTGAATCTCGGAAACGGCTCGACGATTTTCATGAAATTTAGTATACAAGGGGTTTTGGGGGCGATAAATTGATCTGGCTAAGATTCATTTTTAGAAAAATTCGTATTAATTACCAAAAAAAAATATAACTCTATACCTGACATCTGTTGGCAAAAAGTAAAACTATTACAGTAAACTCCTGCTGCCATCTTTTGGTGAGTAGCTGTAATACTACCAATATTTTGTATGTTTATTAGGTATGTTTAGAAACGGCTTAGCATTCGCGGTTTATGCAGACTACAAAGAAGACACCCCTCTCACCACACTATTCCCGCGAAATTTGGTTTAAAAAACCTCTGCAGTGTGCAAGCGCAGTTCTGGGTAAAACATGTAAATTATTTATTTTTACTCTGGCTTAACCCTGCAGTGCTATTCTACAAAATGTCCATCTCTGAAATAGCTGCCAGACAGCTGCCAAGCCGAAGATGGCATGCAAAATTGTACAACTGACGAATTCATAGATGCATAGATGTACGCTCGTCGCTGCTTTAATTATTTTTGCAGAATAGCACGGCTGGCCTTAGTTCGCGGCTTTACCCGTATGTTTTTCTATGAACAATGTTTGCAGGAAACGTGGAATTGTGGATAAAAGTAGTAAATAAATATGTAGGTTCAGAGTTTTAAGGCGACGGTATAAGGAACATACACACAGGTAGGTACACAATTACACAATTATATACTTTACATATTTTGGCCTTTATGATATTTTAATATATTACATAACTAAGCTTAATTATTTACCTAAACTATACACATGGTAACATGTATGATTAAACACAATATTATGATATACGAGTATAAAATAGGTGTTATGTAAGAATATTTATTTAAAATTTATCTCTTGGATATGTCTTATCCTGAACTATGACATCGTTATTGGCCATGACACTGAGTGATAATACATTCAGGTTTTGATAATATTATCAAGCGTAAATTAGTAAATAACTTCCAAACATAGGTACAGAACAACATTTCCTTTTAATAGTATAATTAGGGTTCCGTACCTCAAAGGAAAAAAAAAACCGGAACCCTTATAAGATCACTTTGCTGTCCGTCTGTATGTCTGTCTGTCTGTGTGTCACGACCCTTTATTTCAGTAAATATTAAAGATATCGACATGACATTTGGAATAGGTGTTGATAATGATGGCCCGCAGTTAGTGCAGTCATAAAAAAATCTTTTTTATTTTTATTTTAAAAAGGGGGGTAAACCGGGTCGTCGGAATTTCAAAATGAGATAACAATATTGAGTGGGGTATCATATGAAAGTGCGTTACTTGTGTATTCTTAAACCGATTGTTATTTATTTTTATACCCGATAGTTTTTGATTTATTGAGCAAACTGTCGAAAAAAAGACTTAAATCGCAAGAATTATAGGTATTCTCAATGTTGAAATATATTCAATTGACACTTTGAACCAACGTAAAGTTAATTTTTCAGTGATATTTTTTTATTTTATTTCTTGATTCACATCGCACAGTGCGTGAAAAGTGAAAACATTACGCGAATCGCCCCCCTAGTTCAGTAAAAAACACGTGACATACATACAAACATGGCTACATAGTTCGACTCTGAAAACATTACTCTCCTTTTTCTACGGTTAAACATGGTTAAATTTCCGAGTAAATGACAAAATTGTATTGGTTTTAAGAAATTATCTATCTTTAAACCTAATTAAATGGTAAACAAATAATAAAATGGAATTGTTTGGACTTACCCGACAGACCTTCTATATCAGAATGAAACGTATACTAAGAAACTGTGCACATAATAAACAAAGTAATGATTATAGTTTATCATTGCTTGTATACAACCATGATAGCTTATTAGTTAAGACTTCGACTTATATTCGGGAGGACTGGGGATCACATCCTTTCACGGACCCCTGATGTTAATTCGTACTTGCTTTAAAGTCCGGTCAATTAAGAGTCCTGTGAACTACGATGTCTCCATTCATTCGAAATACAAAATCATTTGTAATTCGTGCATATTTCGGTAATGTTGTATATAGCATATTATAGTAAAAATCTATGCTCCTGGCCATATTTGGTTCGGAAATACTTCTTTAAGACGAAATAATAATCAATTTTAAACAAATTTTTTATAACTTTGATCGAGTTCCGCAATACCAAAAATTATGAATGAAAACTTGTAACTTTCTTTACTTTCTTTGGCTGGACAATAAAAACTGTGCTCCTGAACGAATGCGACATGAGATAGTGTTGTTTTTATTACAAATCAAATAAGCAGAAAACATGTCCTCTTTGACGTAAAAATAAGCAAAATTAAATTCGTTTACAATTTCGTTTAACAAAAGTATTTCGAAACCAGATATGACCAGGAGCATAGATTATTACTATATGAACCCGAATAACACCACAACATGATCGAAATTTGCACGAATTACAAATGATTTTGGTATTACGTATGTATGGGAGACATCGTGGATAAGCGGACTCTTAAGACTAAAAAATAGTGGTCAAATAACAATATTGTTATTCGGGGCAAAGGTTAAAAATTTGAGGTTTTTGGATTCACTCCCACAGAGCCAAATATTGGTGTAGAGAGAGAGAGAGGGTTTACCATTATTAATAAAGTTTTAAAAATCCCCATCGTTTCTATGTGTCATGTGTGCTACAAAAGATAAACGGAGTCAAAGATCCATTTGAGGTTTTTTGAATTTTTCTCGAAAACGGTAAGTTTTATCAAAATAAATCTTAAGGCAAAGTTGTAAATTCTGTACAAAAATGGGACTTTGGTTGTTTCTCCTAAGAGCTACCATTCCTGAGATACCGCGAATCACCCGGTAAACGTTGTATTGCCATTAGGGAGATAAAAATACAACCTGCTCTCAAACCCAGTGATCATACACTGAAAATTTCATAACAATCGATCGAGCCGTTTCGAAGGAGTTTGGTAACAGAAATTAATAAGAGAATTTTATGTATTTGAAGAAAGGAAATGAACTAACTAAAGATTTCGAGAAAGTGGTTATTCTTCCTCATTCCGAAATGCCGTATTTGAATTGCGTAAGTATTAATATTATGGTAATCCAAGAATGGTATTTTACTGAGAATCTGAGCTCTCCGGGTCATCTCATGTCAGTACTTTTCCGAGTGATCCTAGGTAATCAAATGTCATTTCATTATCAAATTGTATTTTTCTAGAGTATCCGCGAATGTTGTGATAGGTATATGAATTACTGTACCTATCAAAACGAACTTAAATCATTATTTAGTTCCGTACCCAAAGAATAAAAAAGGAACCTTTTACTGAGACTTCCCTGTCCGTCCGTATGTCACCAGGCTGTATCTCTTGAACCATGATAGCTACAGACGTGAAATTTTCCCAGGCTATGTATTTCTATTGCCGCTATAAAAACAAATACAAAATAAAATAAAAAAAGTAAATATTTAAGGGGTAGACGCTCCAAATTTTCACAGAATAGAGAAATTATAGAGAATGGGAATGTACTCTTGATGGTACGAACCTCAGTGCGTGAGCCCAACTCGCACTTGACCATTTTTTTATATTAATTTTGATCAAAATTGTTATAACTTCGGTTGAGTTCCGTAAAACCAAATAGAAAAGCAGCCAAGTGCGAGTCAGACTCTCCCATGAAGGGTTCCGTAGCAGCAAGTAACATAATCTTAATATATATAAATCTCGTGTCACAATGTTTGTCCTCAATGGACTCCTAAACCACTTAACCGATTATAATAAAATTCGCACACCATGTGCAGTTCGATCCAACTTGAGAGATAGGATAGTTTAAATCTCAATTCAACTATTTTTTAAATACCCAAGGCCAGGTCAGCTAGTAATATAAAAGTTCTTGTAGTTATAGTGGGAAAATCCCTTAAATGTATGATTTTCACCCTTTAAAATGTGAATTTCGGAAATCCCGTTCTTAGTGCACCTTCATGACGTAATATCAACCTAGGTACCAAATTTTTTCAGATCTCTACGACTTTTAGTTCTTCCGGAGTAGCTGGAACAACGAAGAAAATTTAACTTTTGTATGGGAAAATCTTTTAAATGTATGATTTTTACCCTTTAAAATGTGAATTTCATTTTCACATTTTAATTTTTCTTAGTGCACCTTCATGACTTTATATAGATCTAGGTACCAAATTTCAGATTTCTTCGACTTGTAGTTTTTCCGGAATAGCTGGAACAATGAAAAAAAATTCACTTTTGTATGGGAAAATAGCTTAAATGACTCCTAAAGAAAAAACTATTTACTAGATATCGTTCAAACCAATTTTCGGAGGAAGTTTCAGTTTTATTATTTTCTTATTAATTTAGAGTTGGGTCACACATTTTACCACTTTAGAAGTGTCTCTCGCACAAACTATTCAGTGTAGAAAAAAATGATATTGGAAACCTCAATATCATTTTTGAAGACCTATCCATAGATACCCCATACTTATAGGTTTGATGAAAAAAAATTTTTGAGTTTCAGTTCTAAGTATGGGGAACCCCAAAAATTTATTGTTTTTTTTTCTAGTTGTTTGTGAAAATCTTAATGCGGTTCACAGAATACATCTTCTTACCAAGTTTCAACAGTATAGTCCTTATAGTTTCGGAAAAAAGTGGCTGTGACATACGGACGGACAGACAGACAGACAGACATGACGAACCCGATTAACCGACTTCAAAAAAAGGAGGAGGTTCTCAATTCGTCGGAATCTTTTTTTTTTTAGAGAAGTATTTCCTGACCAAATATGGCCAGGAGCATAGATTATAACTATATGAACCCGAATAACACCACAACATGATCGAAATTTGCACGAATTACAAATGATTTTCGTATTACGAATGTTTGGGAGACATCGTAAGTCAGGGCATCCTTAACCTTAAGAGTACTCTTCCTTCAGGTGGCATTACAAAATTCCACCGTATACATACCACGACTTTTTTTAATCATTCTCAATCCACGAAATGCAGCCGGTGCGTTACAGGAATCGCGTACCTGATGCGAAGCTGCTTGCTCATCATAAATAAGGCCAGCTTCAGAAAAAAGTCCGCCGGATATCAGGTGGCCGGATATTTGGCTGTTCGGCCACATGCTTGGCGGAATAGCCAAATATCCGGTATCCGGCCAAACTGCTATCCGTTTTATCTCATTATAGTGGTACCCTCGTGTTTTTTTTTACGCTATACAAGTTAGTACTTGACTGCGATCTCACGTAATGGTAAGTGATGATGCAGCTAAAGATGTTAGCGTACTAACTTGGAAGGGGTATGTTATGTCACTCCAACCGTTTCTACACAGCATCGTACCGGAACGCTGAATCGCTTGACGGTACGTCTTTGTTGGTAGGGTGGTAACTAGCCACGGCCAAAGCCTCCCACCAGACCAGACCTGAGCCAATTTAGAAATTATAAAATTCCAAAGTGGCCCGTGGCGGGAATCGAACCCGCGACCTCCCACTCGAATCCGAGCGTGCGTCCCCTGCGCCACAGAGGTGTCTCAGTGTTTGTAACGGCTTCATTTATTTTTTGTGTATTTCGGTAGGTCTGGGAAATATGACGTAAACTAAGAGTATGTTTCATGGCCATAAGATTCTCAGATTATCTCATAAGCGACAAATAATTTGTATGGCAAAACAATGCTTGTTGGTTCTGCTAGTATAATTTTATATTCGGTTGCATTCCATCTCATTTGCTGGTGATAAAGACTTTGTTAACGGCTAAAATTTTAAACTTCTATTTCACCCTCTGCGGGGTAGAGCTTTCAGTCAGAGCAGTCAGTTTAAGTCCTAATCTGAGAATTTTTGCTCTATTTTATAAATTAAAGCTCTCTTCTACAAAAAAATAACTGTTAATTGGCAAAAAGTTTTATAATGATTTTACATTGTCTGGGCCCAGGTATCACTGTATTGTGGAGCCCATGTTTTATAGGCCACTACTAGATCAAAGCTATATTTTTATTTTACCTATCATCTAGATCAAAGCAAGGAATGCTGAAAGCTCTACGAAAAAGTTTGAGAGTAGATAGTGCCCTAGTCTTTTATAGGAAGACTCCATACCAGAATCTTGCTATACGTTTTTGCTATTTGCTTGCTATTTGTTTGCTATGTGTATTTAAAATAAGGATGAAGACAAGTATAAATAAAATTTATATTACGAATGTTACGTACTTATTTTATTATCAGTTTTATTTTCACTTAAGATTTTGTCCATTAATTTACGCCTTTTGGATTTTTCGCTTCAAAGAAGCGTGACTCTTCGAAATCTTTTCGATTTTATCTGCTTTCTCACTTAGGTAATTGCTGAGTTCTTCCATTAAATCACTCATCATCAGCTCCAAGAGGTTGTATTCATAGATCTTCTTATCGAATGCGTAATATTGGATCAGAGCGGCGTCAGGAGCATACGCTGTAGCCACTGCATCCGGAGCGAATCCAACATTGGCCGCTTCACTTGTTCCATTTGGGTACAATACGTACAATTGGTTATTAACAATGAAAGGTACTCCATCTTCAATTACGAATGGAGGCTGGACAAGCTTAACATCTCCTTTAGCTTCCGGGAGGCCTTCAATTTTTTTAACGTCTTGTCCCACCGCAAGCACCCACGGCTGTTTGTCGTCGGAATAGAAGTAAAGGTTGTTCGCGAAATCCACAACAATTTGTTTCGCATCTTCAATTTCATCTATCTTTACTTTCTTCTCACCGTTGTCAGTAACTTTGTAAACAACGTTATCCTCTGTCAAAATGTATATAACATCTCCCTCTTTCTCTTTTGCAATGGATATGATACTGTCAGTTATCGGTCCGTACTTATCAGCAGAGTTGGTTTTCAGGTTGTACACGTAAATGCCATCTTTAGCGCCGAAGAAAGCTTTCTTGCTGTCGTCTCCTGAAGCGGCGATATCTATACCGTTGTCTAAAATTTTTTTAGCTTTTCCTTCTTTTAAGACGTACAAGCCTTGGTATTGTTTACTGCCGTCTGCCTGGATATCAGCTTCCACGAAGAATAAAATAATGTCTGTATCTTCGTCGGACTCGGATGAACTTGAATCGCCTTCGTCAAAGTTGAGGGAGTTCAGGGGTACAACAATGCGGACAATATCATGTTCTGCTGTATATTTAAGTAAATCTTTTTTATACCAATCCTTTGTAATTGTAAGTTTATTGGGATTGGCTGGTACACTGGCCACTAGACCAATTAGGGCAAAAGCAGCGAAGGTCGCCAAAAGTCTCATGTTTAATCTGAAACAATAAAATACATCTTTCTTATATCCAGGTGTAGGTATCTCTTGAGCCGTTATAGCTACAGACATGAACTTTTTACGATGATATATCTGTTGCCGCTACAACTGCAAATGCTAAAAAATAGAATAAAATAAATATTTAAGGGGGTTCTCATTCGTAAACAAACGTGATTTTTGTTGTTTGCACCTTGATTTTGGGCTGGCAGGTAGACCCTTCAAATGTTCACATGTACTATTTAGTTTAGTCACTTTAAAAATAAACAAATATGTTAAACAACTATTTAAGGGGATCTCCTACACATCAAACGTGATTTTTAATTTGGTGGGCATCGTAATAGTAAGGAACCCTCAGTGCGCGAGCCCGATTCGCACATGACCAATTTTATATTCAAGTATTGCCGAACACAGTATTTCTATCGACAACGATTCCCGAACACACATTTGTAGCAACCTAAATGGCATAGCTTGCTTGAGCATATTTCTGGAGATATATATTTATTTTGACCCGCTTATCTTTATTTATCTTACCGTGAACTTTAACTAGAACTTGAGAGCAACAACAGATATCAGTTACCGACCTAATTTAAGTGAATAGGGTGTAGAAACTAAGTAATTATTACTCACACACGCTTTAAAAAAAAATCAGTCAAAAGCTTGAAGCTATAAGAGGTTGATTTAACAAATTCTATAGTTTGAAGTCGAATTGTTGGTCCAGCCAACATCTTCTTAAGATGCTTCGCTGTCGGAGCAAAATATACGTGGATAAAATATTTGAAGATTTTGGTGACCAAATATTAAATTAGTCTTTAAGCTATTTGCATAGCTTCTATCGCGGGCTTTGAGCGTGCACACCGAATCCAGAAATTCCGTTAGGTACGATAATAACCTAACACCCCTAAAGTTGAACTTTTGGTACCAGGGTACCATGAATGCAGGAGAGCGCACCTTCACAAACTTTAGTTTTTAGTTTCGCCATTGGCGCTTCGCAGAACTAAAAAGACAAGCGTGATATTTCAAAAAGTCATTAAAAAGTTCTGCTAATTATCGATAGATGGCAAAACTAAAAATAGCTTAAAATGCTATGCAATAGCTTTACCGCGGCAGTCTCCGAGTGCCACACTTTTTTTTTCTTGTACAAAATTCTTGTACAAGATTTTTGTTACAAGATTTTTGTTACAAGATTCTTGTACAAGATTTTTGTTTCTTGTGTTTGATGACTATATTTCATACAAAATTTACCTATATCACGTAAATTATACTATTTACTACACGTGATAAAATAAATTGTTCATTCATTGTTTTATTATCGCAAATGTATCAATCATAGATTTATAAACGTCGTCGCTAGCAGATCTCTATGGTATCAATATTTTTATCGCAAATGTATTAAAAAAAATCTCAAATAACGTCGTTCAGTGCAAGTAAGTAGGCACTAAATTGTCTTTATTTCTTGTCCCTTCGGCTTGAGCCAAAAACCTTCGTGGATGAAATACGTACATCTGTATCGAAATGTACCAGTTAGAAGTTTTTATTTTTTTATTCAATTTAAATTACATTAATTTTAAATAAATAAAATACTCACCCGTCAGTTTTGACTACTGGATCGAGATTGAAAGATGCTGGATCAAAACTCTACAATAAATACTTGCGTTTGTTTATGTTTTCGGGGTACCATTATTATTATTTATCGGTGTTACCTACATTTGTGATAAGGTGACCAGATTTCTAAGTTTAGAAGGAGGACACAACATGTACTTAGGTATGGACTTAGAAAATTTTAACTTTTTCTAATATAGTACGGAACCCTCAGTGCGCGAGCCTGACTCGCACCTGACCAATTATTTTGGCTAATCTCGGTTGTAGAAATACCATTCCTCCAAATCGAAATGATGCTAAATCCTGAGTTAATTATTAGGGTGGGGTAAAAGGATGAAGGCAGTATTTAAATAAACGTAATATTATTTTAAACGTTATATTTTACTTATTTTAATATCCAGATATAGTATCGCTTTAAATTTGGATTTTTTTCCGGTAATCTACGCTTTTTTTACCTTCCGCTTCAAACCAGCGTGACTGTTCGAAATCTTCTCGATTTCATCTGCTGTAGTATTCAGTAAATTCTTGAGTTCCTCCATCATATCACTCATGAGCACCACCAAAACATTGTATTCATAGATCTTCTTATCGTACGCGTAATATTGGATCAGGGATGCGTCAGGGGCAAATGCCGTAGCTACGGCATCCGGAGCGTATTTAATATTGGACTCCTCACTTGTTCCATTTGAGAACAAAGTGTAGAATTCGTTATTGATCATGAATGGTACTTTGTTTTCAAAGCCAAGTGGTGAATTAACTAATTTGACATCCCCTTTGGCGTCCGGGAGGCCTTCAATTTTTTTAACGTCTTCTCCCACCGCAAGCACCCACGGTTGCTTGTCATCGGAATAGAAGTAAAGGTTGTTCGAGAAATCCAAAACAATCTGTTTCGCACCCTCTATTTCATCTACCTTTACTTTCTTCTCACCATTGTCAGTAACTTTGTAAACAACATTATCTTCTGTCAATATGTATAAAACATCTCCTTCTTTCTCTTTTGCAATGGATATGATACTGTCAGTTATCGGCCCGTACTTATCAGCAGAGTTGGTTGTTGGGTTGTACACGTAAAGTCCATCTGTTGCGCCGAAGAAAACCTTCTTGCTTTGATCTACTGAGGCGGCGATATCTCTACCGTTTTCTAGAATTTTCTTTGCCTTTCCTTCTTTTAAGACATATAATCCTTGGTATTGTTTGCTACCATCGGCCTGGATATCGGCTTCTACGAAGAATAAAATAACGTCACAGTCATCGGAATCAGGTGAACTTGATTCGCCTTCGTCAAAGTTGAGGAAGTTCAGGGGTACAACAATGCGGACAATATCATGTTCTCCTGTATATTTGATGTAATCGTTTTTATACCAATCCTTTGTGATTGTAAGTTTATTGGTATTGACTGGGCCGCTGGCCACTAGACCAATTAGCGCTAAAGCAGCGAAGGTCGCCAGAAGTCTCATGTTGAATCTGAAAAGAAAGTACAGTTGAGGTCACAAAATATTACTGACTATGTAAAATATGCAGCTTACTTAAATGTGTATCTAATAGAATCTCCTCTAAATCACACAATTCATAATATAGGCTTATGGGCTTATAACTAACATGGCACTTATGGATAGTCACTGAATAATAATTACAATTAAAATATACTTATTGGTGATAACTGTTTCACGGCTTCAAAGTAAGTTTTCGAAGGTTTCACAGAACCGAGACAATGTCTCACTTCGTTTTGTTTTTCCCTTAGGTACAGTATCAGTTGCAATAAATTACAATAACTATATATAGACTACACGCATATTATGCATAATGAAATTAAAAAATATGAGGTTGTCTAAAGCTTTGGTTGTTCTGGAATATTTGCTTTAAAATTTGTCTACAACAACAAAAGGTATTCAATATAGGAGACATGTATTCAGGATTTATCATAGTGACCCCGCTTATCTTTACTTATCAAACCGTGAACTTTAACTTGAACAACAGATATAGTTACGGTTATACGGTCCGGTTAAGTATACCTTACGTAATTTAAGGTATAAGAAGTAAAAAGCCGTCAAGGGTCTGCCCGCCAAATGCAAGTTCTATGGTTCCAAAGGATAAAAAAACCGGCCAAGTGCGAGTCGGACTCGCGCACCGAGGGTTCCATACCATAAAAGAAGTAAAACATTGAAAGAATCACTCGTCATGATTTTACGAGTATAATTTACATATAGGTACTTTTGTTGCCAAACCGCAAACCTAACTTTGTTTTCGGCGGATTATTGTTATAAGCAAAAAAAGTATAATAGTTAGAGGGTTGATTTTATTTTTCCTGTAAAATATACGTTAGCTTCTATTGATCATATTTATTTCAGATTTTTCGAATCGTAAACTTCGGAGATAAGGGGGGGGAATGGTATTTTTTTCGACAGTTTGCCCAATAAATCAAAAACTATCAGGCATAAAAATAAATAAAAATTGGTTTTTGAATATTCAAGTAACGCCCTTTTATATGATTCCCTTATTCAATATTGTTATCTCATTTTGAAACTTTGGCGACCCGGTTTTCCCCCCTTTTTAAATAAAAATAAAAACAATTTTCAAATTTTTACGATTGCTATAACGTCGCGTCACTATTATCAATAACTATTCTAAATTTCAGGTCGATAGCTTGAATAGTTACTGAAATAATCGAGTGTGACAGACGGACGGACGGACGGAGAAAGTCTCACCATAAGGGTTCCTTTTTTACCAAATTGGTATGGAACCCTAAAAATGGGACTTCTCTGTCCATCCGTCTGTCACCAGGCTGTATCTCTTGAACCGTGATGGCTACAGACTTGAAATTTTCACAGATGATTTATTTATGTTGCCGCTGTAACAACAAATACTAAAAAATACAATAAATATAAGGGGTCTACCATACAACAAACGTGACTTTATGCTCGTTATTGAGTTTGGTGGGCAGGGGTCTTAACTTTACTTTAATACTATTGAGAATGGGTCTTGATAGTACCTACGACGGACCAAAAAGAAGATTTTTTTTTCCAAAATAGCCAATTTTCATAAAAACATGCCAAAAGCAGACTGCCATCCCGCAATTTAATATGCTTATAATCCTACCATCTTTTTAGCTTACATATTGTGATTTGAGTGTTCTGTTATAATAGACATAATAAACCATGGACAGGGCGGACGAAAAAATGTCGCGAACATTAAGCCACGCTCCAGTAGTTCGCTCATCACCCACCTATTGAATTTTTACAGATATCGCTACTGTTTGCTTGTACGAAAAAGGTTTATACAAATCGTTCGGAAGCCTATATCCTGAGGTTCCTTATCGGTGCTTATTCTCTACAGTATCATAATGAATTTATATGACATGATGATTCATTAGTCCTTACACTCAAGTTTAAAAAGTAAAGTGTTTGTCGAGTCAATATCCACTGAAAGTGCTCCTGTACGATGCAAAATATGCATAGGTACAGAAAGTATTAGAAAACCTTTGTGACTAAGTAATAAGTTATTTTTTTGTATTATTAGTGTACGACTAAGAGAAAGTGAAATCAATAAGTCATAATTCTTATAAATAATAAATCGTATTTGTTGTTGTTTATCTTGCTACGCTTGTGTAGCAGAATTTCTAGGTAATGGAATTACTCTGAACGAGATAATATTATTTTTCAAGTTTCAAGTCTGAATATTTTATTTCATTTAAATTATATGAAAGTACTTACCCGTCGGATTTGACTGCTGGGTCGAGATTGAAAGACGCTGAGTCCATACTCTTCAATAAATACGTGTATTTGTTTATCTTTTCAGAATTATTATCATTATTAATAATGCATACTAATATTTGTGATAAGGTGGCCAGATTTTAAACTTTAGGTTAAGGACAGACTACTAGGACCACTTTAGGTATGGATAAAATATCCTAGATAACATAGATAAATATACCTAGATTGTTATTTCGTGAACTTCAATGGTACTCGTATATTGTTATCCCACCAAAAACATTTTCATGTAAAGTGTTGCCAAGAAGGAGCTGTGGCTCACACTGTCAAATAGTTATCAGATCTCATGTAGAGCATGACTTCTAAGTTTACGCACCCTAACTCTACAAGCCCTAACTTCACAAACTCCACACTTTATCAATACAATAATTACAATATTTATACAAATTTCTGTACAAATAAAAAAAAAGCTAAAAACGGAGTCAGGGGGATGTAAGAAGTGAAATAGAACTAATTTAAATTTTTTTCAATTTTTTTGTTTCTCTGTTTGTCTGTTTGTCTGTTTGTCTGTCTGTTTGTACGGGCTAATCTTTGGAACGGCTGGACCGATTCCAATGAAATTTTGTGTGGTGGTAGCTTATGTCCCTGGTCAACATATAGGATACTTTTCATCCCGGTAAAATAAAGAGTTCCCGTGGGATAGTTAAAAAACTGCAATTAATTTAACAGTTTTGTAAACAACAACTAATGAACTTAATTTAGTAAAATTTGTTATGCTGATACCTTATGTTGCCTCTTTAACAAAATATATATATAGTAAAACTTATTAATCCAATCGAGTTCCCACGGGAAAGAAAACATTACAAAAACAGTTAGCAGGCGTCTTTCAAGTAACGGATTTAAATTAAATTTTATCATCCTACTTTATATATATAAGGAATTGAGGATCTCCAAAACAAACCACAAATTGTTTCTCTGAAATAACAAAGGTTTGTTTTATTTAACAAGTCTTTACAATTATCAAGTTATTATCAAGTTACGACAATTACACTTCTATCTCACCTGAAATAACAAAGAAACGACATTTAAAGTTCACTATATATCGAGTCCTCAATCACATTCTTTCTATGAGTTTTTATAACGATAAAATGCACAAAACAATCTGAGCGTCACACGCCATTAAATCATAGACACAGATCACTAATCACTATATCATAGGTACGCGACAGACAGCATAGATACACGAAGCGCGGCAAATTCAAATGAATGAAATGTCACTCATTTCATTACATCTCCCCCCCTAAGAGCGAAAATTCTAAGCAATATATCTGTAAAATGTACTTATAAGTCATCTTCATATTCATTATCATCTCCTTCATCTTCTTCAGCCTCTGTTATGACAGGTTGCAATTTTGTTATATGAAATAATGTTGATTCTGTTTTTCTGTTGCCTGTATCAATCCTATAAATGGAATTCGATATTTTCTCTATTATCTTGAAAGGGCCTATTTTTAATTCGTCTAATTTCTTTCTATTCAGTCTATTTCCATTTTCTACATATACACTGTCTCCTACATTAAATTCTTGCATTTTTCTATTTCTATCAAATATTTTCTTGTTGTACTCATGAGATTTTATTGTATTCTCTAATGCCAATCTTCTATCAGCAATCCACTTGTCTTCCTTTTCCATTGTTTTGAATTCATTTGGTAGAATACTGACATTTGTACCATCCAGTAAATATTTTGGTGCAAAACCTGTAACGGAGTGTTCTGTTTCATTATATTTTTGTATACATTCTCTTGCCAGTGTTGTCCATGTTCTCTTATTATTTTTCTCATTCATTTTACACCTTATTTTATTTACTATTGTTTGGTTTAATCTTTCATTCAAGCCGTTCGAGAATGGTGTATTCACGGCTGTAAAAATTAGTTTAATATTATTCTCCTGCAAAAATTGTTTAAATTCTCTTGAATTTATGCCCGGATATTGATCTGTCAGGATAATTCCAATCTCATCTGTCTCTAGTACTTTCTTTGTTAAATTTATAAAGTCACATGCATTCTGGGTTTTTGAAGTCGCAATAAATGCATATCTTGTGTAGTGATCTACTAAAAGGTGTAGATATTTCTTTGTAGACCTAGATCCTCCAAATCCACCAATAGTATCCATTGACATTATTTCAAATGGTTTGGTAGCTGGTCCCAGTTGTGACATTAATCCAATTTTTTTTTGACATCTTGATTTATTTTTTATGCATATTTCACATGTTTTACAAATATTTATGATATTTTTTGTTAGGTTTATAGCCGTATATATTGAACTTATTTTTTTCTGCAGTTGTCTGATCCCAATATGGCATAAATCTTCATGCACCTTTTTTATAAGTTTTTTACTAAATTCTTCTGAGAGGATAATCTTTTCCTGTTTCTTTATTTTTTTATAATAGATATTATTTTTTAGTATTAAATTTTGTTTCTTTTCTCTTATAGTTTCATTTTTCTCTTGGTCTTCAACTATATCTTTTATTTGTATTAAATTAACTATTCTCAATGTTTCCTCTCTGTTATCTTCTGGTTCTAATACAGAGTTTCGGCTCAAACAGTCTGCTTCTACATTTTCTTTACCAGGTATATATTTTACGGTAAAGTCATACTGAGATAGGTAGTATGTGAGATCACCCAATTCTTCATCTGTCCTGCATTTAATGTTCATGTTCTCTAGAGGTTTGTGATCTGAGTAAATGGTGAATTGTTTTCCGATGAGCCAGTGCTGCCAATATTTAACAGCTTCTTTCATAGCAAGACATTCTAAATATATAGCCTTTTTCCGTTTTTGATGTTCATTCAATTTTTTTGAGAAATATGCCACCGGTTTGTCTTTACCATCTAGTTGTGTCTGTTTTAATATTGCTCCAATGCCCTCCAAAGATGCATCGGTAAAGATTTTGATTGGTAAGTCTTTGTCGAATATTTCCAAGACCGGTTGCGAACATAAATATCTTTTTATCAGATTGAATGCTTCTTCACATTTCTCTGACCATACAAATTTCTCGTTTTTTCGTAATAAATTGTGTAATGGATCTAAGATAATTGCACTTCTTGGTATATAGTCATGGTAGAAGTTTATTTTTCCCAAAAATTGTCTGATGTTCTTTTGCGTCTTAGGAGTTGGAAAGTTCCTTATTGAAATCAAATTGTCTTTTAGTGGTCTTACTGAATTGTTCTGAATTATATGGCCGAGGTATTTTACCGAGTCTGAAGCAAAGGTACATTTCTTAAACTTCAGTCTAAAGCATTCTTTAATTATTGCCTCTAATACGTTTCTTATGTGCCTTATATGTTCTTCAAAGGTAGACGAGTATATCAAAATATCATCAATATAGTTTACAGAGTATCCTGTGAGATTGTGTTTTCTTAGAATATTGCTTAAGATTCTCTGGAAAATTGCTGGTGATGTTTTCAAGCCAAAAGGGAGGCAGGTCCACTGGAAGTGGCCATCTTGTGTGACAAATCCTGTTTTACTTCTGTCTTCCACCCGTAATGGTATTGCCCAAAATGCTGAGTTTATATCTAGTGTAGTAAAATACTTGCAATTTCTAGTTTTAATAATTAGATCATCTATCAAAGGAAATGGTTGAGCTTGTGGTATAACTATTTTGTTTAACTCTCTGAAATCTACACATAAACGGGATTTTCTATTTTCACCTTTTTTAAACGCCAATGTCACTGGAGCAGCGAAAGGACTGTATGATTCTTCTATTAAATTATTCTTTAGTAACATCGATATTTGCTCTTCAATTTCTAATCTATCTTGTATTGTACATCTGTATGGTCTTTTACTACAATATTTATTTACTTGTAAATCTATGCGAGCTTCATAATTTTTAACTGAACCTATATCATACTTGTCCTTAGCAAATATTGTTTTATATTCCTTTATAATTTTCTCTATCTCAATTTTCTTTTGATTATCTAAATGGTCTGTCATACTTATAAATTCCTCTGTTTCTATGTGTTCATTGAAATTTACTGTATAATTTTTTATATTATTATCTTCATTTCTGTTATCTTTAGACATCCTGTCTATTTTATTTGTTATTTTCTTTTGTTCTATCTGCAAGTTCTCATTTTGGGTTAATCTGAATTTCTTTATCATATCTAATCCGATTATGAAATCATCAAAATCTTCATTTTCTACTATGTATACATCCACCTCTTCTTCTAAATCAAATATTTTTATTTTTATTGTTATCAAGCCATCCATCTTCTTCACACCATTAACCGTTTTCATGTATGCTATATTCACATCATCTTTTTTTTCTTTTACTTTTATTAATCTTGAATTTATTATAGAAATCTGTGAGCCTGAATCATAAATACCACTCACTTCTAGTTTATTTTCTAATAAAAGCTTGATTTTGATTAATGGTGTACTTACTAGTTTTTTCTCAGTATTTATGTCTACTTCAATTATGGAGTTATTGTTTACATTTTTAGTTTTAAGAACTTTTTCAGGTTCATTTTTATTTTTCTTGAACCAACATGACTCCTCCGGATGATATCTAATTCCTTTGTCCAAAGACTCACAAGTCTTACATGACTTCTTCTCATAAGTTTTATTTTTATTATAAAATGTACTGCTCTTTATGTTAGTTGAGTTTTTCTTATACATCGTGCCTTCATATTTTCTTATCTCGTTGAACAAGTCAGTAGTGTTGTTGAGTTCATCCTTGTTTAACTTATTTAAGATAAATCCAGGTAAACCAGTTGCAATAAGATCTATCATTGTTTTGGAATCTATAGATTTATTTATATCTAATAAAAGCCGTTCTTTTTTTATGGCATAATCAATTAACTGTCCTTCTTTATACCTAAATGCGAGAGCATATGTGACTATGTCCCATCCTCGGTTTTTAAAAGTTTCTAAAAACTTGTCTTTCCATTCACTCCATTCAGAATTTATTGTTAGTTTTATGATCATCGAGCTATACCACTCCAAACAAGGTTTATCTAAAAATAACCTCAAAATATCTATTTTTGTCTCATCTTTTGTTATATTAAAGCGCGCACACTCTTTTTCAAAAATTTCTATCCATTGCATCGCATTAGGATTTTTGCTTGTGAATTTTTCAATAATAAATTTTTCTGAGATATGTTTTAAGTTATGTTGACTTTCTTTCTTAGTAGTAGTTTCTATTAATTGTTCCAAGATTTGTTGCAAAGTGTCATTTTTGTCATTTGCTTGTGTTGTGCTCATTTCATCTAAATATTGATCTAAAAATTGCATATTACCTTCCTCATCTACATATGTCTTCTTTAGATTTTCATCCAACTTTATTCATACTTTTCTACTCTGGTGTCTTTTTTTAATGCTATTTTTTACTTTTGTGAAAGTGTTCGTTTTAACAATTTATGTATGATGACTCACCGGCTTCAGTTCCTCGGGTAAAACATAACATTTTCCTTCTTCAGTAGATATTGAGGTTATGGCTAATACATTTGATTTGCCATTATTTGAGGCTATCATCGTAAACTCAAATTGAAGCCGGTCCATCTTCTTTTAGTTCACAAAAATGTCGTTTTATAAGGAATTGAGGATCTCCAAAACAAACCACAAATTGTTTCTCTGAAATAACAAAGGTTTGTTTTATTTAACAAGTCTTTACAATTATCAAGTTATTATCAAGTTACGACAATTACACTTCTATCTCACCTGAAATAACAAAGAAACGACATTTAAAGTTCACTATATATCGAGTCCTCAATCACATTCTTTCTATAAGTTTTTATAACGATAAAATGCACAAAACAATCTGAGAGTCACACGCCATTAAATCATAGACACAGATCACTAATCACTATATCATAGGTACGCGACAGACAGCATAGATACACGAAGCGCGGCAAATTCAAATGAATGAAATGTCACTCATTTCATTACATATATATGCCCGGTCAAAATTTAAGATACTTTATATCCTAAAAAAATTTGAGAGCACCCGTGGGATGTTTAAAAAAACCTATAGCTACTTATCTACGTAGCACAATCAAAACGGGGTCGAAATATCGACAATTTAAATCGTCCTTTTGATCGTGCAACTAGGTATAACTATACAAGATAACCCGTACGTAGCAGGAACGGGTTGCTACGTACACAGCAGCGCATAAGAATGCTTAATTACAATATCTGGGCGTTGGTATCATCTCAGAATAAGATAAGTTTGGTAAGTATAGATATTACAATCCACGACGACACGCCCCACTCTGTCTTACTCCATGCGAATTGAGTAACATAAGCGATTTCGACAGAGTGTATAAGTAGAGGAAGACCAAAGAAGATATAGGTAAATTGTGTGAAAAAAGATAGCACGTTGACAGGAGAGATTGGAAGAAGACTCCTTTACGGGTCCATCGAACCCAGGGTCCACTCATTTATATTGGGAAAAATTAAGAAATTCCACGGGAAACATTTTTGTAAAAAAAAACGAACTGCACGCGGGCGGAGCCGCGGGCAACAGCTAGTTCAAAATAAATGGCTTGGCCGTTTCGCTACGGTCACATAGACGTCAAATGAAAAATCAAGTGTGACAAACGGACGGACGGACGGACGGCTGGACGGACGGTTAGATATACTGTCACCGTTTCAACAAATATTATGTTTATCTTTCCTACCATAGATTTATAACCTATACCCAATAATTATTATAAAATGTTATTACTTATTTATAATTTCTAGACTTCCAAAAACAAACTACGGTAAGGTTATCAACTCTACAGTTAGGTATACTGTAACAGTTTCAACTAATACTGCGTTTACCCTCCTACCCAATTATTGTGAAATGTTATTCACAATTTCTAGAATTCCAAGAACGAAATCCGGATAGGTTATCAACTCTGCACTTAGGTATATTGTTACTGTTTCAACTTATAGGTACTATGTTTATCTTCCTACAAAATTATTGTGAAAATGTATTGTAACTATTAAATGTATGACTTATTTCCTGCAAGTATATAGCGCCGACGGAATCTCTTTCCCATACAATGTTTTCCTAAACAACTTTTCCACGTGCGCCGGCAGGCGCGGTCGAGCGTCCTGCGTCACCTTAAGGATGTACTGACCTACGATTTCTCCATACATTATCATACCAAATCATTTGTAATTCGTGTAGACATTGTAGTTCACGTGATTTGATCACTATTAAGCCCCAAAACGATTATCAAAATAATGCTGCCGTGCTATTCTGCAAAACAGCGACGAGCGTACATCTCTGCATCTATGAATTTGTCAGTTGTAATAGAGTACAATTTTGCATGCCATATTCAGGTTGGCAGCTGACTTGCAGCTATTTCATTTTGTAGAATAGCACAGCAGGTACCATAAGCATATTTTCATTTCAAATATTGGGTCATAAAAAGTACATACTGAATCCGTTATTGTTTTTACTTATAACAATAAATACTTTGCCAAATATTATTTTGTAATAGTGTTATAAAAACTTGGCAACTACTTAGCTTCGAAGAATGTCAAAAAGAAGAATTTTATAGAATTTAGAAGAAGTAGGTGCTTGGTCTAAAATTTAACATCGGTTAATATTATACATGGTTATTTCTCATTTCTTTCTTAGTTTTAGTTAATTAAAAAATATAGGTAAAAACACATTTGAATTGTCCATAATAAGCTCAGCCAGGGTTGGCATATGTGAGTCGGACACAGGCTGTTCTAAATGACTCCATTACGTCTTTGTGTCTAAAACCTGTCAATCCACATTTGGTCAGCGTGATGGACTATGAAAAAATCCTTATCAATCTGCGAGAAATACTGGTAGAGTAAAACGCATGTGTAAAGATCCTAAAAAGGATTGGGATTTGAGATAAAAAAGAGCCCACACTTTAATGATCGATATTTATTATAACTATCAGAAAATCATGAAAATAATAATCTATGCTTTGCTCAATAATTTACGCTTCAAATTGCCGCGTTTCGAAGAGATTGCCTTAATCTGAGTAGTTTTCTTGTTGAGGTAATCGGCGAGGTTGTCCAAAGCGTTGTTTGCGAACAAGTTTAAAACATTGTATTCGTAGAGTTTTTTGTCTAATGCGAAGTATTGAGCCAGGGTCGCTTCAGAAGCTGCTGCAGTAGGCAGTGCCTCGGGCGAGAACTCAATAGGCGTCAATTCGCTTTCCCCATTCCTTCGGATAATGTACACTTGGTTGTTTGCAACGAAAACCACACCTTCTCTAAGGACGAAAGGTGGTCTTACAAGCTTTACATCCCCTTTGATTTCTGGGAGACCTTCAATTTTCTTAACGTCTTCTCCTTCCGCATACACCCACGGTTGTTTGTCATCAGAATAGAAGTAAATTCTGTTCGCATAATCCACGAGAATCTCTTTCGCATCCTCAATTTCCTCTATCTTCACCTTCTTCGTGCCGTTGTCAGTGACTTTGTAAACGACGTTAT
Organism: Coenonympha glycerion; assembly: GCA_963855885.1. Classification (NCBI taxonomy): domain Eukaryota; kingdom Metazoa; phylum Arthropoda; class Insecta; order Lepidoptera; family Nymphalidae; genus Coenonympha; species Coenonympha glycerion. The sequence goes on along the minus strand of OY979652.1, from coordinate 1,868,176 downwards.
CGTCTGTCAAAATGTACAATACATCTCCTTCGGGAGATACTTCAATGGATCTGATACCATCTGTTATTGTTCCGTACTTTTCAGCTGAGTTAGTGGTCGGATTGTAGATGTAAATACCGTCTGTGGCACCGAAGTAAACTTTCTCTCCGGGACCTCTCACAGCGGCTATATTTCTTCCGTTGTCGAGAAGTTTCGTAGGCGTTCTATCTTTAAGAGCGTACAGGCCTTTGTAGACTTTACTGCCATCTGCTTGGACATCAGCTTCCACGAAGAATAAAAGCATTCTAGAAACGTACAAGTCCTCGTCAAAGTTGAGGCTGTTCAATGGCACTGCTATATTGACAATGTCATATTCGGCCGTGTATATTACCGGGATGTTATTGAACCACTCCTTCGTGACTACGAGTAGTTGCGATCTATCGAAGGTGGAAGTGGGGCCCGCGGCCAGGAGGCCGATTAGAGCAAAAACAACGGAGGGCGCCAGAAGTCTCATGTTGAAATCTGAAATAATAAAAAGCGTATGAATTAAATGCGGTCTTGCAATCAGCATGCCGAGCCAAGTGACAAATAGCGTTGCGTCACGATGTATAGAAATGGGAGAAAATTAAAAAAATGTATGCGAACTAACGCTCAATTATATTCTACTTCAATTCGATTTTATTCGTAATGGCGTTCTAAGAAAATGTTAAAAATAATACCTATTAAAAATTTTCCTTTGCTCTAATCTAATTTCTTCGATATTTAAGGCATTTCTTCTTTACTATAAAATAATAAAATATTTGTAATAAGTTAAAATTCTTGTGCAGCATGTTTTCAACAAATTTTCTCCTTTTAACTTTTGTGTATATTTGTGTATATACAGTAGGTCGAGAACATATTGTATTGAGGGAACAATAAAAATAAAAATATGTTAAATTGCGATGTCCTGACAGGGCGTCATGTGCACGCTTTATCCTATACCTTTAAACGAGCAATTCTTGTATATATATTTCTATATAATCTGGATATCGGAAACGGCTCGAACGATTTTCATGAAGTTTAGTATACAGGGGGTTTTGGGGGCGATAAATCGATCTAGCTAGGATTCATTTTTAGAAAATGTCGAATTCACCAAAATAAAAATATGACTCCTGCTGCCATCTATTAGCCAGTAGTTATACTACCGAGCGAAGCTCGGTCACCCAGATATGTACTATTAAGTTGTAATTGTTATAAGCCTGTGCATGCAGCAATGAATAAATAAATAAATAAATAAAATATACCTACGTAAACTGAGATTAGAATTAGAACTTAAACTTACCCGTCAAATCTTGCGGAATGATGTCGAAAGATGCTGCAACGGTAATTTATACTAACTCGGAACAAATAAGCTTATCTATTCAGAGTAACATTATCAGTAATTATTCAACTGTTTTCTGCCAATTTCGTTGTATGGCGACCAAATCTAAGTTCAGAAGCAGGACAGCATAGAACTCCATGGTTCACCGATGTCGTTTATTTACCAACTCCCGTTTGACAACCTTTAAAATGCCGTGCCGTGCCAGACCTGGTCGAAAGCCTTAGAGATGTCGAGTCAGACAGCAAATGCCTCACCGTGTTTCGCCATGGCCTCGCCCCAAGTATGCGTAGCTTACACTAGAAGGTCGCCAGTTGAGCGGTTGGATCTAAAGCCATACTGACGGTCCGACAGATGGTCATTTTCCTCTAGGTATGCCAGGAGCTTACGATTGAGAACTCGTTCCATACTTTTGCACAGTATGGACGTGATGGCAATCGGTCTGTAATCAGCCGGATCAGCACGGCAGCCTTTTTTAGGTACCGGCTGCACATTGGCAACTTTCCAGGAGAGTGGGACTTGAGCTGTGGAAAGAGAGAGGCGAAACAAGCGCGTTAATACAGGAGACAACTCGGGAGCACAATTTCGTAGGACTATTGCAGGTATACCGTTAGGGCTCTGGCTTTACTCACATCGAGATCACGAAGTGTTTTAAGGACCTCGTGCTGGTGGATGCGAATCTCTGACATAATGGAGTCGCAAGATGGAAGGGTTGGGGGTGGAGTACTTCCAGCGTCAAGCTGTGAGTTCTCTGCAAACAGAGTCGCCAAAAGATTCGCTTTGTCTGTTGCAGCCACAGCCAGTGACCCATCAGACTTCTGCAGAGGCGGCAGGGCAGGGCGGCTTAAGTTCATTTCAACCGACTTTGCGAGGGACCAGAAAGCTTTACTGCCACTGGGGTAGGTGGCAAGCTTACGGCCGAAGCGATTAGTACGGCTGAAATGAGCCTTATTCAGCACCCTCTTGTATGACTTGGCGGCAGTATTTTAGTCTCTTTTCTTTTTTTTAAAGTCCGGAGCTTTGCGAGTACGAGCGTCTGCCCACGCTAAAAACGCGTCCCGTTTGTGTGCCTCCGCAACCGCACTTCAGCGACTCCAGTTTTTTGTGACAATCTCACAAATAATGCGGTTCACAGAATACATCTAATTACCAACTTTCAACAATAAAATCCTTATAGTTTCGGAAAAAAGTGGCTGTGACATACGGACGGACAGACAGACAGACGTGACGAATCTATAAGGGTTCCGTTTTTTGCCATTTGGCACCCTAAAAAGGGCATGTACCTACCATATTTTTTATTAGTTCTTCTTGGTGGAAACCTGCCTTCCGAACCTGGCGGTAGAGTTTGGGCTTTTCATAAGAATTAGCGGCGGCAAAAGAGGCATTGATGGAAGAACGAATCAGAAACTGCTAAATATTTATAATTTTAAAATACTTTTTCACTTTGTTGCTTCTAATAGGAATACTTAACTTATACTCAGTCCCTTCCATTCCATTCGGTATTCATTTTGTTATAAATAAGTACCTAATAAAAAATTTTGTACAAAAAGTAATGATATATAATTAAAAACATAATCGATAGTACTTTTCTCAAACAATGCGCGTAAATTTAAACTAAGTCATACACTAAGTAAGCCATTTTTAATGTAGGCTCATTTCAAAATTAAAGAATTTAATTTTCGTTTTCAATAAAACAGTGTTTTATTTATTTATATATGTTACCGCAAATGTGTTGGGTTCCACACAATGTATACAATTGTTCCACAAAATGAATACAATTCCTAGGAAATGTATACATTTCCTGACTTATTTAGGAAATGTGTGAAAAGAGAATTTTGACATGAAGTAATAAACACATTTCTAGGAAATCTATACAAATCCTAAACGGCGTTAGGAAATGTGAAAAAGACGAGTACTGTAAAAAATATGTATCTAAAAAAAAATCAAGAGCTCTAAAATATCGACCAATTTGGATCTGTACCGTCTCCGCCGCTGCGTGTAGTGCAACCCCTTCGCTCTTACGTAGCAAAGATTATAGAGGAGAGGAGAGACGACCTTAAAAAATGGTCATCGCGCTTTGAGGGTTCCGTGCCATCAAGACCGATCTCTCTATGGTATTAATGTAAACCAAACACACCTGCCCCCTTAATCAAAAACGAGCATAAAAATCACGTTTATTTTATGGGAGCCCCCCTTAATTTTTTTGTTTATTTTAATTTAACTGTTTATTTCTATAGTAAGTACTTAGCTAAATATTCTGTTAAAATTTGAAGCGTCTACCTGTTACCCTTATCAATATCGAGCAAAAACAAGCAAAAAAATATTGTTTGTTGTATGGGAGCCCCCTTGAATATTTGTTTTATTCTATTTTTTAGTATTTGTTGTTACAGCGGCAACAGAAATACATAATCTGTGAAAATTTCAAGTCTGTAGCTATCACGGTCCCAGAGATACAGCCTGGTGACAGACGGACGGACGGACGGACAGCGAATTCTCGCCAATAGGGTTCCTTTTTTTCCCTTCGGGTACGGAACCCTAATAAAAATCATACAAATGTGCTAGATATTATACATTTATTATCAGAAAATAGTTATATCCTTTCATTATAATCTACGCAGCTGTCTTTGATATTTTACTCTTTAAACTGCCACGCTTCGAAGAAATAGCAGCAACTTCTTTAGTTTTTTTGTTGAGGTAGTCGTCCAGTTGTTCCAATGCAGAGTTAGCAAACAAGCTCAAAACATCGAATACATAGATTTTCTTGTCCAATGCGTAAAATTGAGCGAGAGTTGCTTCTGGGGCGATTGCGCTCGGAACCACCTCGGGTGCGAATTCAACAGGAGTAAATTCTACCTTCCCGTCACTGCGTACAATGTACACTTGGTTGTTTAGAAGGATGCCAACTCCATTGTTAAGGACGAAAGGAGGTCTGACAAGCGTTATTTCATCGTCCGCTGTGATTTCAGGGAGACCTTCGACTTTTTTAACGTCTTCACCATCCACAAGTACCCACGGCTTCTTGTCTTCGGCATAGAAGTAAATGTTGTTGGAGTAATCCAAAATAATATCTTGAGCGTCCTCAATCTCATCTATTTTCTCTTTCTTGGTACCGCCCTCAGTGACTTTGTACACAACGTTATCTTCTGTTAAAATGTATAAGATGTCTTTACCGAACGCTACTTCGATGGCAATGATGCTGTCCGTTAGCGTTCCGTATTTTTCAGCGGAATTTGATGTTCGGTTGTACGTGTAAATACCGTCTTTGGCACCGAAGTAGACGTCGTAACCACCGCCTCTCATTGCCGCCACATCTCTGGCGTTATCCAGAAGTTTTGTAGCCTCTCCTTGTTTAAGAGCGTACAGTTCTTGATCGGCTTCCACGAAGAATATAAGCAGATTAGGAGAGTACACGTCCTCGTCAAAGTTGAGAAGGTTCAATGGGACGACGATTTCGACGATCTCATGATCCGCTGTGTATTTTACAGGGTTTTTATAGAACCATTCCTGATCGATTGTAAACCTCACCTCATCATCAGAGGTGGGAGCAGCAACCAGAAAACCGGCTAGAGCAAAAACAGTGAAGAGTGTCAGGAGCCTCATGGTTAAATCTGAAACAATAAAGAGTGTATGTAAGTTAAGTTTCAAGAAAGAAATGTATCCTCTTGGCCGGACCCCATGGTGACAGAAAGAGAGGCAGACCACTAAGATTGAGCTGCACACGGTGTGCAAATTTGATTAAAATCGGTTAAGTAGTTTAGAAATCCATCGCGGACAAACACCGTGACGCGTATTTAAAAAAAATGAGGTAAGGTTGAATGCATCGGTCTTGCCCGTAAAATTCTATTTAATTTGAGTTTCCGTAATTTGTGAATAAACATTCATTTCATTTGGGTGTCTAGTTAAGGAAATTGATTTGTGTAATTTGTGAGTCTACTCGTAATCGATTCTCGATTGACACTTTTTCATGGGATTTATTCCGGCGCCCGTAGTATACATTGCTGTCCCCCGTGGTTTCTATTATAATATTATGAAGACTAATTAATAATAAGTTTCACAGCAAAAACATTTTCAATTCAAGCATATTTATCTAAATATAGTATGGTAATCAAAAATTAAACAAATAAAAAAAAAATTAAAATTAACAGTAAATTCATTGTGCAGTTCGGGTTGTTATTGGAAATTGCTATCTTCATTGTATTGATTAATTAAGTAATCATGAAAAGATTATCGTCGAGGTCACCATATTATTATGTAATAGTTTTTAAGTCGAGTAAGGTTGAACTTCTTAGTAACAAACGAAACACTTGCAGGTTTTATATATAAATAAATAGAAGACAATATCTCCGATCCTATAGTAAGTAGCTTATGCACTTGTGTTATGGAAATGAGAAACAACGAAGATACCACAACACCCAGGTCCCAGACCCGAAACAATGTAGAAAACTTATTTTTCTACATTGCCCCGACCGGGGATCGAACCCAGAACCTCAGAGATGGCGGAGCCTTGAAAACCGGCACGCTAACCACTCAACCACGGAAGTCGTCATCATTGTCGTCATATTATAGCACACGGTTCTTGTAAAAGGCCTAGACCGTACTGTTAAATGTTAAATATGATAACGACCACACACAAATTTTTTTTATTTGTAAGTAATTTAAACTCATATCTTTTAAAATACTGATAACTTTCGTTAATTTAATACTACTGGCCAATAGATGGCAGCAGGAGTCATATTTTTATTTTTTTTTGGTTAATTCGACATTTTCTAAAAATTAATCCTAGCTAGATCGGTAATATAGGTACTCATACTCACTTGAATCGATTCATCGTGAATATCGAGTAGCGAGTATAGTTCATCACATGTCTCGTCGCGATGACATATGCCAAAACGGGCCTATTATGTTTTTACAACATAACTGATAATAATTTTATATAGATTAATTTTTGTTAATAATTTTGTTTTTTCTGTCTCTATGAAATTACTTGCATTACTTAAAATCTATACCATTTGGTCGCTGACATTTAATTAACAAACAAAATTAACAGAAAAAACATAAATAGAAATTTATTGTTTTTTTTTCTGCTAATTATGTTGAGTGATGAGTGTCTAAACTAAAATAATTTGACGTATCTAAACATCAGGCTATAAAAGAATAGTACAATTTTTAGGTGAGAAAAATAAGTTCAGTTTAGAAATTTTTAAAAATATTTTTAAGCTATAGATTGTGAGGTACGTTGTGTTATTTCTTGGAACCCACAATTCATACAAATGAATTTATTTATTCTATTTATTTATTTAGAAAATCACACAATAAGTGGTAGGTACTCGTAAAAGAAAAACTGTGTAAGGTTTCAAGATGTTTTTGCTAAGCTTGGTATAATATACCATCGGCGATTTTATTAAAAATAATATAATAATATCAATTTTCGAACTCACCCGTTAGACCAGGCCTTGCAGAATAAGACTGAGTTTTTGAAAGATGCTGCTGAGAATTTATACTAGGTAACAAACAGGGGTTATCTTTTCGGAGTAAAAAAAATAAATGTAAGTAATTACCTATTCGTAGCACTATGGTGACAACATTTTCTGAATTCCGATTCAGGATACTTGGTTTGACTTTTGGGAGTGTCACTAGATTAAACCTAAGCCATTTTTCTTTGGTATCTAATGGTATGATGAATTAATTCCATAGGGACCAGCATATGGAGGTTGTGAATAAAAATTATTCAATAACATACTCTAATTAATTAACAAAAATCCAACTTCAACTCTCATCAAACTACTGTTTCTACATTAGGTAGTAGGTAGATTCCTTCCAATTAAAATTTAAGACTTATATGGTTTTCTCATGGATATCATCATCAGAACTGGACTAAATTGAAATGGAACCACACGGAAAGCGCCAGCTTACTAATAAAAAAAGAAACATCAAAATCGATTCACCCAGTCAAAAGTTATGAGGTAATAAATATAGAAAAAAATAAAGTTGAATTGAGAACCTCCTCCTTTATTGAAGTCGGTTGGAAATATTATGCAGAGGCTCTCCAACTTCGACTTCGACAATCTTTCGAAATTCGACTTCGTAAATCGGGAGACTGTTAAGCTCCTTGATTACATGGGCAATAAAAGAAGACCGAAAATGAACGAACGAACGAACGTAACCGTTCGAATTAGTGTAATAGTGCCTTGCAGTGTGTGTCAGTGTCACAGTGTATGTGCGACTTAGGTTGGTCACAAAAACAACATGAACGCCAAAAATTCAATGCCATATATATGTAGTACTGTATTGAATAGTCTACTAGGCCACAATCAATAACTAAGCAAAATAGAAAAATTGAAATTTTTTGCAGTGGATTTTTTTGTTACTTACTACATTATAAGGTACATTTTGGATAGCATAGAAACCTTCTCCTAAATACCTTTGTCAGAAGGTAACGTAGTGGAATTTTTTGTAACTTACTACTAAGGTACATTTTGGGTAGCAAATTGAACATGTATGTACAAAAATTTGCTGCCAAAAAAAAGAAGGGCTGTTTTGCATTTTGATCTGTTTCGCTGCATTCAGCCAAAATAGTAGGTATACAATTTTTCATACTTTTATTTTCCGTACTTTTAATAAAACTTGTATCTTATGCCATCGTACTTATAATTAAACTTGTATCTTATGCCATTTTTGAAAAGATTACGTACAGAGTTTCTTACCAGTTCTTCTCGTTGTAAATTAGCCTTCCGAACGTGGCAATAGAGTTTTGACTTTTTATAAGAGCCTGGAATTAGCAGCGGCAAAAGAGGCACTAATAGAAGAACGAGTAAATGTGGGCTAAGACGGAACCGAGGCACACATACGTTAGTCCATCAATGGCTAGTTGTGGCCAAGGCTTATAATATTATAAGTACCTTTCTAAAACAATGCGCGGAAAAGAGACGTTTCATCAATGTATGAGCCCAGGGCCAGGTCTATGTACGGTATAACATATACTTGGGTATAGCCCAGATCACAAAAAAATAAAAGTGTACAATATATATATTTTCTTCAAAAAAATAAAAGTGTACAATATATATATTTTCTTAGGATTTCTGCTTATAATTGATATTGTGAATTGACATTTGACTTTATCAGAAATGTTAACTATTGAAAGATTGTGTTGTGGTTGACGTCAAATCGTACGACGCCAGCGACGCCATATTGAAAATCGATCATATAAATAATGAAAAAAAAAATATATATTTTTGTACAACGAAAGTATTTGTTTTAACTAAATAATTTTATTTACTCCGTGAACAACTGATTTTTCTAAATTTTTAACAACGTACAAGACCTAGCCCAATTTGAAACATCTCCTTTAAAGTAAAAATACCAAGGCAGAAATTTTCAATTAAGGTCTATGTGAAAAATACAGATTTTCCGTTAAGTTTTCAATAAAAGACAGCTGTTTTCAACCGACTTCAAAAATGAATTTTCATAGATGATGTATTTCTGTTGCCGCTATAACAACAAATACTAAAAAATATAATAAAATAAATATTTAAGGGGACTCCCATACAACAAATGTGATTTCTTTGCTTGTTTTTGCTCTATATTGATAACAGTAACAGGTAGACGCTTCAAATTTTCACAGAAAATTCAGTTATATACTTACTGTAGAAATAAATAGTTAAATAAAAAAAAAGTAAGGGGGGCTCCCATACAGTAAATGTGATTTGTATGCACGGTTTTTGATTTAGTGACCAGGGGTATTCAGTTTACTTTTATACTGTAAAGAAAGGGAATATACTCTTGATGGTACGGAACCCTCAGTGCGCGAGCCTGACTCGCACTTGACTAATTTTTTTAGGTTTGTTACCTCATAAATTTTGACTGGGTGAATCGATTTTGATGATTATTATTTTTTTATTACAAAACGGATGCTTTCCGTGTGGTCCCATTTTAATTTCATCCAGTTTTGATAGTGGTATCCATGAGAAAACCATATAAGTCTTTAATTTGAAATGGAAAAGGACGTATTCAACAGTAGTTTGATGACAGTTGAAGTGGTTTTTTTTGTTATTACAAGCTATTATGGAAGTGTTAGAAAGGAGAGTACAGACAACCATAAATAAAAATCATACAAATTTTGAATATATTATAGATTTATTATTCGAAAGTAGTTTTATCCTTTAGTTATAATCTACGCTGTCTTAGATAATTTACTCTGCAAAGTGCCACGCTTCGAAGAGATAGCAGCAACTGTTTTAGTTTTTTTGTTGAGGTAGTCGTCGAGTTCGTCCAACGCAGAATTAGCGAACAAGCTCAGAGCATCGTATGTATAGATTTTCTTGCCCAATGCGTAAAATTGAGCGAGGGTTGCTTCTGGGGCGACTGCGCTCGGTACCACCTCGGGTGCGAAGTCAACAGGAGTTAATTCGGCCTTCCCGTCACTGCGTACAATGTACACTTGGTTGTTTAGAAGGACCCCAACTCCATTGTTAAGGACGAAAGGAGGTCTGACAAGCGTTATTTCATCGTCCGCAGTGATTTCAGGGAGACCTTCGACTTTTTTAACGTCTTCACCATCCACAAGCACCCACGGCTTCTTGTCTTTGGCATAGAAGTAAATGTTGTTGGAGTAATCCAAAATTATATCTTGAGCGTCCTCAATCTCATCTATTTTCTCTTTCTTGGTACCGCCATCAGTGACTTTGTAGACTACGTTATCCTCTGTTAAAATGTATAATATGTCGTTGCGGAAAACTACTTCGATGGCAATGATGCTGTCCGTTAGCGTTCCGTATTTTTCAGCAGAATTCGATGTTCGATTGTACGTGTAAATACCGTCCTTGGCACCGAAGTAGACCTCGTAACCATCGCCTCTCAAAGCTGCCACATCTCTGGCGTTATCCAGAAGTTTTGTAGCCTCTCCTTGTTTAAGAACGTACAGTTCTTGATCGGCTTCCACGAAGAATATCAGCAGATTAGGGGAGTACACGTCCTCGTTAAAGTTGAGACGGTTCAATGGGACGACTATTTCGACGATCTCATGATCGGCTGTGTATTTTGCAGGGTTTTTGTTGAACCAGTCCTGATCGAATGTATATCTCACCTGATCATCAGAGGTGGGAGCGGCAACCAGAAAACCGGCTAGAGCAAAAGCAGTGAAGAGTGTCAGGAGCCTCATTGTTAAATCTGAAATAATAAAGAGAGGAGTGAGTTAAATTTAAAGGAGGAAAAGTATCCACTTGGCCGAGCCCCATGGTGAAAGAAAGAGAGGAAGACCACTAAAATGACTAGAGCGTTGGTCTGATGACATTACTGAAGTTAGTGGAAAAAATTGGATTTAAAAAGCTAACAAAAGGAAAAATGTAGAAAAAGGTAGAGAGGACTATAAAACTCGTAGAAAGATCATTTATTCTATTAATTTTAACTGATTCTTATTACTATGTAAAATAAATTTTGAAGTGGTTTACATTTAAAAATTTATTTTACATAGTAATAAGAATCAGATAAAATTAATAGAATAAATGAGTAAAGTTTGAATGCAACGGTCTGTCCGCAAAATTCTGCTTTATTTGGGTTTTCGTAATTTGTGAATTCGTTTAATTTTATTTCATTTGGATGTCTAGTTAAGGAAATTGGTGTGAGCATCCAGTAATTTGTGAGTCTACTCGTAACTCGATTCTCGATCATGAGAAAGACTAATTAATAAGTTTCACAGCAAAAACATTTACACTTCGAGCATCTAAGTATACTATGATAATTAAAAATTAAACATAAAGTTCAAAGTAAATTAATTATGCAATTCGGGTTGTTATTGGAAATTACGATCTTCAGTTTGTTTATTAATTAATTATGAAAAGATTATCTTCGATCTCACCATATTATTATGTAATAGTTTTTAATTCGAGTTCACAATCACACAATCTATTGCTAAGGCTCGGTTGCTTGACTTGACTTTAACCAAAACGTTATAGTTAAATATGGCGGTCCGACTCTTATGTCTTTCGAAATAAGAGTCAAGCCGCCATATTTAACTATAACGTTTCGGTTAAAGTCAAGTCAAGCAACCGAGCCTTAGAGAAATTTTATAAAAAAATCTAAACAATAGGTTGTGAGGTGTAATTGTATTTTATGTTATTTGTTGGAACCCAAAATTCATACAAATAAATTTATTTATTACTCGTATAAGAAAAACTAAAGTTCAAGATGTTTTACCAAGCTTCGTATATTTATAACAATATATTTTATCGGAGATTAAAAATAATATAATAATATCAATTTTCGAACTCACCCGTTAGACCAGGCCTTGCAGAGTAAGACTGAGTTTTTGAAAGATGCTGCTGAGAATTTATATTAGGTAACAAACAAACAAGGGTTATCTTCTCGGAGTAAGAAAAAAATTATTAAAGTAATTAGCTATTCGTAGTACTATGGTGACAACATTTTCTGAATTCCGATTAAGGATACTTGGTTTGACTTTTGGGAACGCCTCTAGATTCAACCTAAGCCATTTTTCTCTGGTATCTAATGGTATAAGGAATTAATTCCATAGGGACCTGAATATGGAGTTCGTGAATTAAAAATAATTCAGCGTATGTTAATTAATTAAAAAAAAACAACTTCAACTCTCATCAAACTACTGTTGAATAGTTACATTTATATAGTTTATATACACTTATATTGTTGTCATGGATAGCATCATCAGAACTCAGCTTACTAATAAATAAATAAAAACCGGCCAAGTGCGAATCGGACTCGCGCACCGAGGGTTCCATACTATCAAAGAAGTAAAACGTTAAAAGAATCACCTATGTCCATTGCATTTACGAGTATAATTTACAAGTAGGTACTTTGTTGGCAAACCGCAAACCTAACTTTGTTTTTAGAGGTTTATTTACCTACAACTATTCCAAATTTCAGGTCGATAGCTTTAGTAGTTACTGAAATAATCGAGTGTGACAGACGGACGGACGGACGGACGGACGGACGGATTCCATATATAAAAAGACAAAAATGAAGGAGGCTCTACACTCTCTTTCGGCTATAACGACCAAAGATAGGAGAAGTCTTTGATGACGACACATTAAAATACAGGAACCCAGAGTCCAGTATTGTAATGGAAATTATGCAAGTATTTTGAAATATTTCCGTAGTACATCGATGTTATAATGAATATATTCTTTTTAATAATTATAGAAGTCTGTGAATAAAGTAGGTCAATAACATTTTGATTTCATTATTCGAACTTTAAGCAAAGAGCGTAGATAAAATAATATTATAATTAGCTTACAACCTATAAACAACAAAATAATAATTTATTACATAAAGGGTCATAAGCTACGTTCTCAGTCTTTTTTAAATTTTAGTGTTGTAGCCACATAATTACTGGATTTCACCATTAATTACATTCGATTTTAGTAGAAATTGAATATTGTGTAGTAATTGAATATTGTATTGTGAGTGAAAAAGAATGAGCTTTGCGATAATGATTTCTACAGAATGGATTTTCGTGACAGTGAATGATTGATTATGTTAATGGTTATAATACGAAAAAAATAAAATGGAAAATTATTTAAAAAAATCCGACTTCAAATGCCACTACAAAGAGTGAAATAATTTTTCAATGTAGGTACCTATACCAATTCGAAGTCGGGCGGGAATAGAATTTTCCATTTTAGTTTTTACTTTTATGTGGAAAACAACAAATGCACAGAGCATTGAAAAAAATGCCCAAATCGCTTGAAGTGTGCTTATAAAATCTGAAGAGTTCCTTAAATTATTCGGAGATCCTATCATCAGAACCTGACTTGATGACTATAGTCATTAAGTCAGCATCTCCAAGCAAATGCACTAGTAACTATAAAAAATCAATTGAAAAAACCGGCCAAGTGCGAGTCGGACTCGCGCACCGAGGGTTCCACACCATGAAAGAAGTAAAACATTGAAAGAATCACTTTTGTTCATCAATTTACGAGTATAATTTACATGTAGGTACTTTTGTTGGCAAACCGCAAACTTAACTTTGTTTTTGGCGGATTATTGTTATTATCAAAAAAAGTATATTAGTCAGCGAGTTGATTTTATTTTTCCTGTAAAATATACGTTAATTTCTATTGATCGTAATTATTTCAGATTTTTCGATTGAAAAACTTCGGAGATAAGGGGGGGAAACGGTATTTTTTTCGACAGTTTGCTCAATAAATCAAAAACTATCAAGCACAAAAATAAATAAAAATCGGTTTTAGAATACACAAGTAACGCCCTTTCATATGATACCCCACTCAATATTGTTATTTCATTTTGAAAATTCGAAGCCCTGGTTTTCCCCTCTTTTTAAATAAAAATTAAAACAATTTTCAATGTTTTATGATTTCAATGGCGTTTGGTCACTATTACCTAAAACTATTCTAAATTTCAAATATAATTTAATTAAATGTATATTTTACACGAAAAATAAAATCACCTTATAACTATAATACTTTTTTGATAATAACAATAAACCACCAAAAACAAAGTTACGTTTGCGGTTCGCCAATAAAAGTACCTACATGTAAATTATACTCGTAAATTCATGAACAAAAGTAATTCTTTTCATGTTTTACTTCTTTTATAGTATGGAACCCTCGGTGCGCGAGTCCGACTCGCACTTGGCCGGTTTTTTTTTATTCGGTATGGTTGAGAATAAGATGTAATTTTTCGTACCCCTAATTGAGAAATAATGTATATGGTAAGACAATATATTTTGCCGGGTCAGCCAGGATAAATTTTAAAGTTCCGCAAACACCCACGTCGAATGGACACTGTACATTCCAGCTAAACTTCACACACGGCGAAATTGTTTTTAAAGAATACATCATAATATTTTATTTTTACAGACTTCAAAAAACTGACCAAGCGCGAATCGGACTCGCGCACCGAGGGTTTCGTACTACTTTTTTGAGGTTAATTGTTAATACCAAATAAGTACTTACTAGATCTTTATCATTCTCTTATGTTAGAAGTTACAAGGCCCACTGTAACTTCGCACTCTCTCACACATTTTACCACAGTTTAGAAAAAAAATGACATGAGAAACGTCTACATCATTTTTAAGACCTATCATAGATATCCCACAGGTATGGGTTTGATTATTTTTTTTTAGTTTCAGTTCTAAGAATGAGGAACCCTCAAAAAAATTTTTTTTCATCTACTTTTGTGTGAACATCTTAATTTGCTGTTCACAGAATACACCTACTTACCATGTTTCAAAATTATAGTTTGGACAGATTGACAGATATGACAGATATACGACTTCTGTTTTTTGCCATTTGGCTACGCAACTCTAATAAGGAGGAGGTTCTCAATTCGGCGAAACCTTTTTTATTTTTATTTTTTAAGTATGTTCCCCGATGACTCGAAAACGCCTGGAGCGATTTTGATAATTCGTTTTTTATTTTTATGTGTATACTTCCCAGATGGTCCCATAGTCATCAGGTTAGGATCTGATGATGGGTACCTGGAGAAATCGAGGCAACTCTTCAAATTTTATAAACGCATTTGAAGCGATTTGGGTATTGTTTGAAAGCAAATAAGGAATGTCTTAGATATAAGGTTTAGATCAAGGTAGTTTTAAGTTTACTTACATTAGGTTAGTGTTTATAATATCAAATATGTATTACTAACAACATTATATTATGATCGAAAGATTGAATTAAATGATTTTTATTTTTTATTTTATTTCCCTCGCAAACCTTTGACCCTCTAAACTTTGTAAATTATAATAGTAGACATAATAATACGTAGATACGCCAAATATTCAAGCTAATAATATTACATAATGTTATTACTTAGATAAGAACAATTTTTAGGGTTCCATACCAAAATGGTAAAAATGGAACCCTTATGGTGAGACTTTCTCCGTCCGTCCGTCCGTCCGTCCGCCCGTCCGTCCGCCTGTCACACTCGATTATTTCAGTAACTATGGAAGCTATCGACCTGATATTTAGAATAGTTGTTGGTAATTGCGGCGCGTTGTCATTGCAATCATAAAAAATTGGAAATCTTTTTTTTTTTTATTTAAAAAGGGAGGGATAAGTTAATCAAACACAGCTCCGCTCCGCTCTGCTTTGGTGAAAACTGGACCTAAGAATCACTTTTTTACCGAACCGCAAACTTATCTTTGTTTTATGAGGTTAATTGCTAATACCAAAAAAAGTATAATACATACAGAATTCATTATATTTTTCCCGTAAAATATACATTGATTCCTATTAATCATAATTATTTCAGAATATTCGATTGGTAAACTTCGGAGATAAGAACGGTATTTTTTTCGACAGTTTGCTCAATAAATCAAAAACTATCAGACATAAAAATACATAAAAATCGATTTTAGAATACACAAGTAACGCCCTTTCATTTGATATCCCACTCAATATTGTTATCTCATTTTGAAATTTTGGCGACCCACTTTACCCCCCTTTTTAAATAAAAATAAAAAAGATTTTCAAGTTTTTATAATTGCACTGACGGCGGGCTATCATTATCTACACGTATTCCAAATTTCATATTGATATCTTTAATAGTTACTGAAATAAAGGGTTGTGACACATAGACAGACAGACAGACAGACGGTCAAACAACAAAGTGATCTTATAAGGGTTCCGTTTTTTTTTTGAGGTACGGAACCCTTATGACGTTTGTTGTATGGAAGCCCCCTTAAATATTTAGTACCTGGATGACCGAGCTTCGCTCGGTTTTTTTTTTTGTAAATTGTAATTTGGGGTGGAAAAACTATATTTAAATATGGATTACATAGGTACTAATTTAATGATGAAATATGAAAAATATTTTTCGATCTTATTGACATAATAATAAAAAAAATATGAACTCGTAAGTATGGTTAAATAAAAATCTCGAGTGTAGGAACCCGTATCCCCTAGCTATCACTGCTGGGTGCCCTGCCAATTGTGCTATGGATTATCTTGCTCTGTGGATAACAAGATAATTTTGATATTGGGAAACTACGAATAAAAACCAATTTCAAAGGTCCATTATTTCGAATGGAGCTAGCTTTGAACGAGAGAATACCACCTTGCCCCTTTTAATGCTGTGCCCCCAAAACTCATTGCCATAAACCTACGATGTACAATTAGCCCACTATTAGCAAAAACTAAATAAAATTTGAATTTTCGCGCCCAGTTCGTTGACTCCATAAAAAATTAGTGTTACTTCCCGCCAATAGATGTCAGCAGAAAGAGTTATATTTATTGTGTCGTTAAAACAATTGGATGCCTGGGCCATTATTGCTATCGGCCAATAGATGTCACGTTGTTTTCCAGATTTCAATATATCGGGATAACAATATGAGGTAATAATGAGTATTGTTGAGCAGAGTTTCTATTAAAAATATGAAGAGAGTAAATGTTGTGCACGCAAAACTCATTGCCATAAACTTACGATGTATAATTATTAGCCTACTATTAGCAAAAACTATATAAAATTTGAATTTTCGCGCCCAGTTCGTTGACTCCAAAAAAAAATTAGTATTACTTCTTGCCAATAGATGTCGGGAGGAGACATATTTTACCTTTAGCATTGCCGGCCGCGGCCATTAAAATTAGTTTCACTATACCCTAATAGATGTCATGTAGTTTCCCAGAGTTTACTGTAATAATTTAACTTTTTGTCAATAGATGTCAGGTATAGAGCAATATTTTTTTTATTGGTAAATTCGACATTTTCTAAAAATGAATCCTAGCTGGATCTATTTATCGCCCCCAAAACCCCCTGTATACTAAATTTCATGTAAATCGTTCCAGCCGTTTCCGAGATCCAGATTATATAGAAATATATACATATATACAAGAATTGCTCGTTTAAAGGTATAGGATTTTATTCTACTTTTCAGTATTTGTTGTTATAGCAGCAATAGATCATCTGTGAAAATTTCAAGTCTGCAGCTATCACGGTTCAAAAGATACAGCCTGGTGACAGACGGACGGACGGACAGCGAAGTCTCATTAATAGGGTTCCTTTTTTACCCTTCGGGTACGGAACTCTCAAAAGGAGAAAGTTCTCAAGACAAACCAAAATTTTAGGACTACGAAAAACTAGAATTTGCACAAACTATCCGAACTAATCCGAAGTAAACTAAAATTTTGGTTTGGCACCGCCTTCAAAAACTAAGTATACCCAGATATTATTAGAAAATTATTATATGCTTTTTAGTGGATTTGTTGTGTGGTGAGTTTTATTTTTTTTAACCGACTTCAAAAAAAGGAGGAGGTTCTCAATTCGTCGGAATCTTTTTTTTTTTTTTTATCTATGTATGTTCACCGATTATTCGAAGACGCGTGGACCGATTTGAAAAATTCTTTTTTTGTTTAAGAGGGTTTTGTTTCCAGATGGTCCCATTTTAATCAGGTCAGGATCTGATGATGGGATTCTGGAGAAATCGAGGGAACTCTTCAAATTTTATATGGACACATGAAACTATTTGAGTTTTATTAGAAAGAGTAATATTTTCGAAGTTGTCCTATGGTCATCAAGTCAGGATCTGATCATGGGATCTTGGTGAAATCGAGGGAACTCTTCAAATTTTGCTAGTATACTTGAAGCGAGTTGGGTATTTTTTATAGTTACTGGTGCATTTGCTAGCAGATACTGATTTGATGACTAAAGTCATCAAGTCAGGGTCTGATGATAGGATCTTGGTGAAATCGAGGGGACTCTTCAAATTTTGCTAGTATACTTGAAGCGAGTTGGGTATTTTTTATAGTTACTGGTGCATTTGCTAGCAGATACTGATTTGATGACTAAAGTTAGGGTCTGATGATGGGATCTTGGTGAATTTGAGGTATCTCTTCAGATTTTATGAACACACCTCAAGCGATTTGGGTATTTTTACCGTTTATTGCCCGTGGTACCCCCGATGGTCCCCCCGGGGTACCACGGGAAATTGTTTTGCCCGTGGTACCCCTGGAGCTTCTAGGGGTACCACGGGTAAAAAAAAATTACCCGTGGTACCTCTGCAAATCAAAAAATACAAAAAAAGGAAAACGCAATTAAAAACCGTTTTAAGACTATCCTTTATGCTTAAATAGAAATAATTGATTAAAGTGACAAAAGAAAACACGAAACTTAAACTAAAGCTGCAAAGTTTTTTTTATAGTTCCTTAAACTTAAATTTTTATTTTTCAATACAGTTGTATGGTATGGCGCACTTTCAGAGGCTGTCATTAGTATTCGAAAGTTAAATCTTACGCACAGGCATATTTCTTTTTCGTGGTCGTAACTTACTTTTACAAGCTCGATCATTACTTTTGCAAAACGTTTGATACCAAGGAGTTTTCATTGTACAATAAAATGGGATGGACACAGAAGGATTTTTTTTTCGTTTTCTTTTATCTTTTACCTTTTATCTTTTATCTTTTATCTTTTATCTTTTATCTTTTATCTTTTATCTTTTATCTTTTATCTTTTATCTTTTATCTTTTATCTTTTATCTTTTATCTTTTATCTTTTATCTTTTATCTTTTATCTTTTATCTTTTATCTTTTATCTTTTATCTTTTATCTTTTATCTTTTATCTTTTATCTTTTATCTTTTATCTTTTATCTTTTATCTTTTATCTTTTATCTTTTATCTTTTATCTTTTATATTTTTATTTTTTATCTTTTATCTTTTCGATTGCGAATTCGAAGTCGCCATCGATTTCGATCTTCGATATTTTATTTAAGGTAAAAACCAAACAAGGTGGAAATTGGCCCCCAAAATCTTGAGCAAACATATTATCTCTTTGATTTGTTTTTTTACTAATTCTCACAACTGTATTGAAAAACGTCATGTGATACACGGGTGTATATGTTTTTGCACCCTTGTATCACAATGTACTATTGTACTCCTTTTTATTTAAAATAAACAATAACATTTAAAATTAAGACAAATTATATGTTTTCAATTCCTTTCACACTAAAATATTTGTTAATTACGAGCCTTTTTATTTAAAATAAACTGACTAAACAAACAATTTAACGTAAAACAAAACAACTTACATAATTTCAGTTCCTGAAACTAATTTTTTGTTAAAGTAGATATTGTGTATTGTGTGCGGAAAGTTATACTTTTCTGCACAAGTGCCTTTTTTATTTTCCACCGCGCCTTCGGCTTGGGTCAACAAACTGGGACTCGTAAAGAAATGACAAACTTTCCGCACTTACGAGTATATTGAAATGTAGTATTATTTAGTAGTATTTAGTGTGCTCAAGAACTCCACAATCTAGTACCTCCTAATTCACCTTTCTACCATAGAACCGCAAGACGTCGGGAGAAGTGGCATCCTTATGTGGTTGATGTCCAGCAAGCTCGGACGAAACTATTTTCTTCCACGTTTCTGATATTATGTACCGCTAAGGTGTGGTTCAAGTACAACCTGGGTGCTTTCAAGAGAAGAGTGAATCGGCATTTTCTAGGCAAGCGCTTAAAACAATGAAGTCGGTTAAAAACAACATACTTTGTTTAAGTTCCGTAAACTTAAATAAAGTATGTTGTAACTAATTATTATTTATTCCTTAAATATATAAAAACAGCAGCTTTCCTGCGGCTCTTCCCGCGTACATGGATATGTCTACTTTTGAGCAAATGTATAAAAAAATATTTTATTTTTAGGAACTAAAATAATGGAAGTTGTTTTGTTTTACGTTTGATTGTTAGTTTGGTCAGTATACTTTTCCGCACGAGTGCTTTTTTATTTTCCACCGCGCCTTCGGCCTGGGTCAATAAACTGGGACTCACAAAGAAATGACAAACTTTCTTACTTACTTTTTTTATATGAAATAAACTGACAAAATAAACCATAAAACTTAAAACAAAAACAACATACTTTATTTTAGTTCCGTAATATTTATTATTTATTCCTTAAATATATAAAAATAGCAGCTTTCCTGTGGCTCTTCCCGCGTACATGGAAATGTCTTCTTTTTGAGCAAATGTATTAAAAAATATTTTAGTTTCAGAGACTGAAATAATGTCTTTTTGTTTTACGTTCAATAGTTTGTTTAGTCAGTTTATTTTAAATAAAAAGGCTCGTACCTACGTAACAAATATTTTAGTGTGAAAGGAATTGAAAAGTTGTCTTAATTTTAAGTGTTATTGTTTATTTTAAATAAAAAGGAGTACAAAATAAATATTTAAGTTTAAGGAACTATAAAAAAAACTTTGCAGCTTTAGTTTAAGTTTCGTGTTTTCTTTTGTCACTTTAAGGCGACTATATCCCAGCACTTTAGGTATTTGTCGCACACTCAGACTCGCTCTACGATACCTAGCGACCATTGTCGTGAGCCGAGAAGTTAGAATGAACTCCGTGGGCGTGAACCTATTCATAAATATTTGCGTCACAGTACTGTGCAGTAGTGTGCTGTTACAGTTGGACTATTTGTCATTATAATTCGCTTCACGAAATATATGCTGGAAGTTGCGTTTTTTACGTATATTTTGACTTTTTTATGGTAAACGATAATATCAACCGAGGTATTTATTTATAATAATTATGTATTACTAAAGTAGCAGGATCTGTAGAAATTTTTCTTGTACATATTAGGGAAATGAAGAGTTTTATATTTTTTTTAATCTTCTTTGCTACCGTCCGCATCTTTCTTTTCACAGTAGTAGTTTTGACACATTCTGTGATCACCATAAGAGTGCGGCATTGAGTTTAACAATATCGTTGTGCAGAACTGATATGGCAACGTTTTTAGGGTTCCCAGATATTTTGTGATATCTATATATAAAAAGGTAGCGTAACGATGTTTGTGAGTTTGTGACGTTGTAAGGGGTAATCTCTGGATCTACTGAACCGATTTTCAAAATTCATTCACCAATACATTATCGTGGAGTGTCATAGGCTATAATAATTTCAAAAATAAACTTTGCATTGTTACTAAAACTTGAATAATGCAATCCAAGTCGCAAAAAAATTGCTTTCATCGCGTACGCTGCGATTGAGGATAGAACAAAACAAAATCAAAATCATCAAATCAGTATCAAAATCTGCAAAAAAGTCCGCAATAGCATATGCCTATCTCCTATGGGTAACTCGCAATAACTGCTTTTACTTTAAAATTGTGGATTAAAAATAAATAATTTTTGTGAAGCTTATTTAGCCCATATGGTATTAATTTATATCTTTGTAAATATGTTTTTTAGAACGGAAATTTAATGTAGAATAGTTCTGCCCCTTACTCTATACAGTTTAAATAAATATCTTCAAAGATATTAGCAAAACAAAAACGCGCGGTATGCAGGAGCGCGCCGCAGCCGCTTCGGTTGTTGCGTGGCGATAGGATAGGCATTTATCATTCATTTATCTGAATGCCTCGCGTCCAGCGCTGTGGGCTTTGGGTATAAGGCCCGTTTTCCACCACAGCGAAGCGGAGCGGAGCTGTATTTCAGTAACAAATCAGATTTCGTCATTTTGATATTTTTGAAACTGAGGGATGTCTAAATGATGAAATCTGGTTAGTTATCCAAACACAGCTCCGCTTCGCTCCGCTTTCGTGGAAACCGGGCCTTACGTGGGACAAAAATATTTCTAACGCGGAACGGAGTCCGCGGGCACTGCTAGTTTTATATATTTCACGATAGCTTTTCTCATTATCATAATTCTTATGTTGGTAAGTGTTTTTCGATGTCTCAGGGCATTTGTTTCTGCTGCCAGTCTGCGTAGTTTTTTACAAAAGTTGCGTAATATGTGATTGCGACACTCAATTTTTTCAACGCTTACATTTTGATTTTCATATGGTTTGGCATTGAGTATCCTTACATATGTCGAGTCGACATTTATCTCCAATCATTGTGTGATCTCCAATGTTGTAAATGAGACCGTTCATCGAAATAGAAGCCTTCTAAAAAAAATAATTTCAGTTTCAACAATTAAAAAACACGAATGCCCTGTTATAAAACGAAGTAATAACTCGTTTTTTACTTTTTAGTTCGTTTTATAACAGGGCACTCGTGTTTTTAGGGTTCCATACAAATTTGGTAAAAATGGAACCCTTATGGTGAGATTTTCTCCGTCCGCCCGTCCGTCCGTCGGCCGTCCGTCCGTCTGTCACACTCGATTATTTCAGCAACTATCAAAGCTATCGACTTGAAATTTGAAATAGTTTTAGGTAATAGTGACCCAACGCCAATGCAATTATAAAACATTGCAAATTGATTTTATTTTTATTTAAAAAGGGGGGAAAACCAGGGCTTTGAATTTTCAAAATGAGATAACAATATTGAGTGGGGTATGAAAGGACGTTACTTGTATATTCTAAAACCGATTTTTATTTATTTTTATGCCCGATAGTTTTTGATTTATTGAGCAAACTGTCGAAAAACATACCAGCCCCCCCCCCTTATCTCCAATGTTTATCAATCGAAAAATCTAAAATAAGTATGATCAATAGAAATTAACGTATATTTTACAGGAAAAATAAACTCAACTCCCTAACTTTTATAATTTTTTTGATAATAGCAATAAACCGCCGAAAACAAAGTTAGGTTTGCGGTTCGCCAACAAAAGTACCTAGGTACATGTAAATTATACTCGTAAATTCTTGAACAAAAGTGATTCTTTTAATGTTTTACTTCTTTTATAGTATGGAAGCGGTGCGCGACTCCGACTCGCACTTGGCCGGTTTTTTTTTTATGTTTTTCATTCATTTTTTAATTACTTATTTTTATTTTATGTTTTTTACTGATGGTCAGCAGTTATGTGAAGGTATTTTCTGTTACTACTCTCCAATACCTTCATTTTGATACCCATATTATGATAGTTGAAGAAAAAATTTTTTTTCCACTTTTGAAAATGGCGCCTCACATCCGCCATATTGATTTTTCCAAAAAAATATAGTCTTTGTTACTCGGGAGGATCCAAGGATTCTAACGATACCCCATATATCCAAATCTGCTCAGCCGTTCAGAAGTTATGGAGGAATAAAGAAACATCACATACATACATACATACATACATACATACAAACATACATACATACATACATACATACATACATACATACATACATACATACATACATACATACATACATACATACATACATACATACATACATACATACATACATACATACATACATACATACATACATACACACATACATACGTACATACATACATGAACCCTAAAAACATTACACTCCTTTTTTTGAGCAGTCGTGTAAAAAGTAAAAAACGAGTTATTTTAGTTGAACAGATAAACAGTAACAGTATTTAAACTGTGGTTACGCGTGATGGTATTTGCACGTGGTGGAATTTACACTACCTACCATAATTTTCTTAGTTCGTATCAGAGTTTCTTCGGAGCTTTTGAGGACTAGGTATTTTGATAAACTCAAGAAACACTTACTATATAATTTTTTTAAATTCTCCTTCGCTTCCTGTCAGATAGTTTTTTTTTCCAGCGCATTTAAAAAATAAATAATTTTAGCGCGAAAGGAGCGTGAGTCGTGAAAACTTGCGCAGGTCCGTCTCGTATGGAGGCTCGTGAGCCACTGAGTACATCGTTTATTCGGTGCGTTAGACCATTTTATGACTTCTGTTAGGCGAAATTTTGCAGCAATTTTTTTATTTAATATCTGTCTGCGCAATGGATAGGCAATACAATGAGCTTACTTTACGTATAATTTTTATGAAATTTAGTCCAAAGCTTTGGAAATACCATTAAAAAAATGAACAAAAACGACCTGTTTTCAAAAATTTTTATGATCGAGGCAAGTTTAACTTATCGTGTTTTCATGAGGCCATTATAGAGATAAAGCATGTATCTTTAATATGTATTTTTAACAGTGAAAAAAAAACAATTTTTTCATGACTTTGAATTGCTTTGAAAAGTGGCGTAGTCGCTAAAAACCGGGATAATGGGCCGTTAATCAATTATTTCTATTTAAGCATAAAGGATAGTCTTAAAACGGTTTTTAATTGCGTTTTCCTTTTTTTGTATTTTTTGATTTGCAGAGGTACCACGGGTAATTTTTTTTTACCCGTGGTACCCCTAGAAGCTCCAGGGGTACCACGGGCAAAACAATTTCCCGTGGTACCCCGGGGGGACCATCGGGGGTACCACGGGCAATAAACGATTTTTACAACGCCTTGTGCATTTTATTGTTTTCCACTAAAAAGTATAAAATAAAAATGGGAAATGCTTTCCAAAAAACCAACTTCAAATGCCACTACAAAGAGTGAAATAATTTTTATTTAAATTTTAGGTCGCCCTACTTCGAATTGGTGTAGGTACCAATTCGAAGTAGGGCGATTGATGACTTCGTCATTTCTTTGCACATCAAGTAGGTAAGTAAGAAGGACTATTAGGGATTGTATAAAACATTGCCCGACTTCGAATTGGTGTAGGTACCTAAAATTTAAATAAAAATTATTTCACTATTTGTAGTGGCATTTTAAGTCGGTTTTTTGAAAAGAATTTTCCATTTTTACTGTTTTACTTTTTCTTATATAGTATGGAAACCTCGGTGCGCGAGTCCAACTCGCACTTGGCCGATTTTACGAGTATTTTATTTTTGTGTTGTAATCAATTAATGGATTCCACTTTCAATTTCATTCGATTTTAGTAGTAAATAAATATCGTGTGTTATCTTAGGTATCAGGTTCATTTACTACTGTAAATCATTATTTCCCCTAATCTTAACTAATCTAATAGGCAAACGAAGAAAATAAAAACAGAACTTTCAACTTAAAGTAAAAAATTTATTTTATAAAATCAAATGCTCAATTCACAATATTTTGTCTTGTAAATATAAATTTTGTATAATCTTCACAATAGTGTTAAGGCAACAATCATGGGTCGTTTAGTCTAAACTGTATATTAAAAAAAAACATTTTTGCAAAAATGTCAAGTGTCAGCCATTAAACCCTTGAGATTTTTACTTTGGTCCACTTTCGAAACAAAAATGGCGCCTGAGAATAATAAACGGCTGAAGTGAAATAATTTGAAATAGTTTTGAGGGAAGCAATGTATTTGGGCAATTTTTTATATCCCCCAAAATAAGTAAACAAAAGTAAGACAAATTCCGGTAACAAAAAATATTATGCTAACACAGTTAAAAATCATTTTGAGGGAAATAATGTGATTGGGCAATGTATATAATAATATGCATTATATCCCTCAAAAGGTTAAAAATAAAAGATTTAGAATTCCAAAAGAAATAATATTATGTACGAAAATATTGAACTAATCCAATTTTGAAACAAAATGGATGTCAGAATTAAAAAAAAAAAATAATAATTAACTAACATATTTTAAAATAGTTTTGAGAGACGTAATGGATTTGGGCAATATTTTTTACATCACATCTCTCAAAAAACTGTGAAAATACCAAGATTCATATTACGAGTATATAAGAAAATTCATCGTAAAATATATTTTAACTAACTTTTACTCGCTAGTGTAAAATGTTAAATATTTTCATAACAAAATTTGTTCACTTTTTAGCTGATACAAGTAGTTAAATTTAGAAGTAATATTTCTAAATGTTAATCTTATGCTCTGAATTTTTGCACAAAAACTTCTGTTAAATACATTTTTTGCTTCAGTGCAATTATGCACACTCAGTGCCTGTAAAAAAAATCTAAAGTAATCTAACAACTTAATCATATCAAAGGCAGTTTATAATTTTATAAACAAAAGTTAGAAAAGTGGAACATGATTTAATTTTTTTTATTTTGAAATAATTTTTTGTCAAAAAATCGAAAAGATTTAAATTTGGCACTTATTGGCAAAAGTTTCAATAAAAAAATTACTATTAAATTTCGCTTACTCTATGAACCAAAAAGTCATTTTATAAACTGTTTGTTAAAATAATTAATTCTTAACATTAATAAGCTAAGAGCAGGCTCTATTAAATCATACGTGCGTTCTGTTCATGCGGATAAAGCCATGCGACACCAAGGCATAACGTATTTTTTGTGCAAACATTAAATAAGTACTAATAATAAAATTTAAAAGCATAAAATTCCGCTTGAAACCACGTTATGATTTTATATATTTTTTAATTTAACTAATTGTTAATTTTAAATAAACCAATTATTTTTACACGACTGCCCAAAAAAGGAATGTACTGTTTTTAGGGTTTATGTATGGATGTATGTATGTAAGTTTCTTTATTCCACCATAACTTCTGAATGGCTGAATAGATTTGGACATAGGGTATCGTTAGAATCCTTACATTATTCCGAGTAACATAGGCTATATTTTTTTGGAAAAGTCGTTTTAACACAAGTCAGGCGTGTTTAATTTTTTAATTATTTACTTGTTGCAGTTTGAGCGCTATTTATAAAAAAAATCACTCTTTGTTTTTTATCAATATCATGAAAAGAACGCACGAAACATATCCTTAAAACGTTTCTTAATAATAATATTGAATCAACAATAATAATTAATAAGTGAAAATAATAAAAATACTCATCAAAAAGTTTAATTTCGCCGTGCAATTTTCTGTGTCACACGATTAATTATTGCTGATTCATAAAAATATTATAAACGTAAATAATGAAAATACTAATTAATTATCCTTAAACTTATAATAAAGGAACCTTAGTTATATCTGAACGTAATTTAAAAATTTAAAATAATTATTTATTAACTTTAAAGTTTTTCTCTGATTTTGTCACTTATTAAATTTAATTAAGTAGGTAATAGTGAACACAATAAAAATCATAACTAATGTACAAGCGGTATTTGAAATATCATCAAAAAATTTTTTTTTAGTTATTGCTTTCAAGAGAGTTGTATTTTTTTTGTATATTAAATAATAATAATCAGCAGCACATTTATTTAAATAATGTTGAACAGATCAAATACGTCATAAAAACAAAAGAGTGTAGACAAGAGAGAGAAATAGACGGTTCATTATTTTTTGTGAGAGACAACTGATTAAGGATGTAATTTTATTTTTGTAACCAGTTCATTATGAGCCACACATAATATGAAAAAAATACTCAATTCTATTATTATCAACGAGATTCAAGTACAAAGCAAGACAATTTCTATCATATTTTTTGAAAACCCTCTTATCTGAGGAAGGATTCTCGTAAATAAAATCGTACATCGCCCGCACATCGCCGTTAACCAT
Organism: Coenonympha glycerion; assembly: GCA_963855885.1. Taxonomy (NCBI): domain Eukaryota; kingdom Metazoa; phylum Arthropoda; class Insecta; order Lepidoptera; family Nymphalidae; genus Coenonympha; species Coenonympha glycerion. The sequence continues at coordinate 1,840,735 of OY979652.1, read as the reverse complement.
AGCAACGCAAGCATCTACAGCCAATCGGTGCCTACGCTGCAAAACGGATACAAATATGAACCAATCAGTGCCATTGCGGCGTCAAGTCGCAAGATGTAACTTCGTTGATGCTTTAAGTTTTTTGCAGAATCGCATTTGATGTTATTAAGTTGCTATTTCAATGACTTATAACAAGTAGTCTGTGGCATGCGCCACGGCCCATAGACAATGTTGTGGTCGTGGTCGACTTACAACTGACGTTGTTGGTGTCAAAATAAATATTTTTGACACCAGTAAACTGGCGACATTTTTTCGCTTGGTCCGCTGAGTCTTGTGCATAATTATTATGTCCATTGATGGTGCTCATATTGTTGTTGTTACCCGACTGCCCAAATAAGGAGTGTAATGTTTTTAGGAATTTAAAAGGAGTGCAAAGTGTATGTATATATATGAGTTTCTTTATTCCACTATAACTTCTGAACTGCTGAAGGGATTTAGACATGTGGGGTATCATTGGAATCCTTACATCATTCCGAGTAACGTAGGCTAATTTTTTTTGGAAAAAGTCGTTTTACCACAAGGCAGTCGTGTATTTTAATTTTTAAATTATTTACTCGTTTAAAATAATTCATCCAGACGTTTCTCGTCCAAAACAATGAACCGTCTAAGAACCTCCCGAAAAAACGTGGTCAGCATCAAGTAAAACTATACGGCATAAATATATAAACTGTGTGCGTCTGTGGGTCCTCACTTGGAGTGCACCAGGTTGAGGAACTCCTCGCGGGTCTTGGGGTCGTCGCGGAACACCCCCAGCATCGTGGAGGTGACCGTCTTGCTGTTGATCTTCTGGACGCCGCGCATCACCATGCACATGTGTCTGTAAGGAAAGATATCGGGGTTCAAAGACTTGACAAATAATTAATGTCAAATGCGAGTCGGGCTCGCGCCCTGAGGGTTTCATACTATCTAGACCAATTCCAATCAAAACACCTCTGCCCACCAAAAAAAATATTTTTTATTTAAATATTAAGCTATTACATAGCTTCTATAGCGGGCCTTGAGCGTGGAGAACGAATACAGAAATTCCGTAACGAAAATAACCTTAAAATAAGTTGGTAAAAAATGCTATGCAATAGCTTTACCGCGGCAGTCTCCGAGTGCCACGTCCTTTTTTTTTAGTGAATAAATATTCTGATAATATTTTAAGTGTCTACCTGTTCCTGTTATTAATAAGCAGAAAAATCACGTTTGTTGTATGGGAGCCCCATTTAATACTTATTATCTAATTTTTTATTCTAAAATATTTATTTTTTTTGTAATCACGGGTATAAGTAAAAAACTCGTAGTAGGCACACTGTATAAAACAATAATTATACTCACACTCCCTCAATGACCACGGCCACACCAGCTGGCCTCACCGCCTGCGTGACTGCCACGGCTATCTGCTTGGTGAGGCGCTCCTGCACTTGCAGACGACGGGAGAAGATCTCCACAATTCTGGTCATAAAAAAATTTCATTAATATTATAAAGAAGGAAATTCGTATGTAAGTATCTTCGTCTGCATTTGCACGTACAATCAGAACCCTTAGTACAGGTTTTTGTACGAGTTTCGAGTCGACTCGCATCGCACAAACGGATCGAATTCGTCCATACGCTTATACCCAGCGCCATCTATTGACAGCCGCATATCAGCGACTGTCCCAAACACATTTTCGGGCGTCGCAAGTGCCCAGAATACAATAATAATACATAACGCACGGAAGGTTCACTCCGCAAGAAGAATTAAAGAAATAGCGACCCTAGCACTGACACTATAAAGTGCAATTCAGTTCGCAATAGCGCCTTGAATCGCCTCCGCGAAGCACCTAAAGTTGTGCTCTCTTTATATCCCGTAACTTTATCTCATTCGACGTACTGGGGCTACCTCGTAATCGGGCGCACGCAGCGCATGGAATAGATCGTACAAGAACTAACGCCTGCAACCTAGCCGGCGTGCGGCAGCCGTCTGAAATCTGTCCGTCTTAACGGCTACTCATATCGGTTTTCGAAGGAGAGCGCGTAAAATAAATCTACGCATTCGATCACCAATTTCATGTTTAAGATAAGAAGAAGAACTGGTAAAGTCTTGTAAGCTCACCTGGCTAATTTGCTAAGTCCGAGGATCTTGCCCTGGGGCAGGTACCCGATGGAGACCTTCCCGTAGAAAGGCACTAAGTGGTGCTCGCACATTGAGAACATCTCTATATCCTTCACTACCACCATCTCGTCTGTGTCTTCGTCGAATATCGCGTTGTTGAGCACCTCTGGAATTAAAATTATTTGTTTAGTAAAAAAATCTGGAGCGTTATCAGAAATTTGAGAAGAATGTGAATGTACATCTCTCAAACTGCAAACATAGCTCATCATCATAGAACGCAAACATCAAGAGCCAAACGGTGCCTTCGCTGCACAAGCGACGTAAATCGAGACCAATCAGAGCCTACGCGGCTTGATCGAAGACCGTTGATAACCAATCAGGTTCCAAGATATTGTCACGACCTATGACTAGGTCTTAAACATAGATCGTGTGTTCCTAGCTTAATGATAAAATTTGACAATGTATAGATAAGAACTTTCAGCTACTCGATACTAGATGGCAATAGTGTATATAGAATGAGAAGCCAATATAAATTCCCATATGTTAGAGTAAGACAGCACACCCATCAGTGAGTAGAAGAACACAGAGGAATAAGTTAGAAGGACAATTTGAATTTAGAACTAAATATTTGAAATTTAAAAAGATGTGTTCTATTCTAGAATTCGCACTATCGCCGGGTATATAAGGGGAAGATTTCAGGACCAAGCAGTCATTCAGTCAGTCAACTCAAGTCAGTTCAGTGGACTCATGTCCAAGTAATACCAGCGACACGAAGTGATGTTGGAAGAAGTGGAGTAATTGAGTACTAGTTGTGGTTTTAGTACTGGAGTCTTCGTGTGGGTCAGTGGTGCTCGCGTGCTTCAAGGCGCACCGAAGTTCGCGCGGTGCAGTCTGGGGAAGCTGAAGAGACCAGAGGCCGTCTTCGTGTTGCTCGTCACATCGCTTCGAGTACCTACGGCCGAAGTTCGCGCGGCGCGTAAAATCTCGAGCGTGTGACGTATTGACTATGGACATGGAATAAAGGCACCTGTTTTAACGGCATCGAGTTTTTATTCCAATCCCGACCCACGGCTCGCAACATTGGTGTCAGAAGTGGGATTGGAAGATGCCGCTGGTGCCAGGAAATAAAAAGCAAGAAATGACTCGCACCATGATAGAACCGCGGAAGTCGGATATTGGTGGAAGAACTTCGGAGGGTGACACTATGGTGAATCAGGTTGTTGACATGAATGCCCTGTTACAACGGATGGAGTCCATAATGAAAGAACAGTCACGTGCGCTTCTGGAGAAATTCAGTCGTCAACAAGAAGAAAAGTTCAAGACACGTCTGGAAAGCTTTTACGAGGAAATGGTTGCACAATTACCAACGAAAAAAGAGGTATGCGACGGAGTCTGTGAGGAAGAGACCCGTAACGAGGTGATAGAGGATGCGGCCTGTCTGAAGCGACAAACTAACTCGTTGAAGTCTGAGGCTCATGAGCTTGTGGTAGAAGTTGTCATGTGTCAAGACTCAAGAGACTTTATGACGGTGGAGATGGCTGCCACAGAGACTAGTGAGACGGAAATGAAAACTGGAATCGATGATAGATGCAGAGAGAGTAGCAGCCCACGACGCCGGAAAAGGATGGAGAGGAATAAGAGAAAGTTGAAGGGTAATCAGAAGTTGAAGATTGAAGTGCGCCCTATTTACAGTCGCACTGGAGGATTGGTTCCAGCAAGTGTGATGAAAGAGGAGATGCGGCCTTTCTTCAGCCCAATACGATTAACTACGATGGCCAGAAAGAAGGGAGTACACCCTAGACGCGGTGGCGTAAAACGGTTGATTGCAGCAGTAAGAATGAAGAAAAAGGTGCGGCCTCATTTTGTCTGTGTACAATGGTCGTTTCCAAAGGAAAAGACAAAGAGGAAGGTGTGGCCTGGAGTCAACAACATGAAACGAGAAGTATTGCATGGGTGTGACAGCGGTAAACGATTTGTTGCAAGAGTCAAGATGAAGAAGGCAGTCCAGCCTGGGAGCGACGGAATAAAGCGAATGACGACGAAAGTAAAGATGAAAAGTGAAATACGCCTCAGTTGTGTTATGGGGATGAACATGCTCGGGACGAGCATGTCTTAGGTGGGGGCAGTGTCACGACCTATGACTAGGTCTTAAACATAGATCGTGTGTTCCTAGCTTAATGATAAAATTTGACAATGTATAGATAAGAACTTTCAGCTACTCGATACTAGATGGCAATAGTGTATATAGAATGAGAAGCCAATATAAATTCCCATATGTTAGAGTAAGACAGCACACCCATCAGTGAGTAGAAGAACACAGAGGAATAAGTTAGAAGGACAATTTGAATTTAGAACTAAATATTTGAAATTTAAAAAGATGTGTTCTATTCTAGAATTCGCACTATCGCCGGGTATATAAGGGGAAGATTTCAGGACCAAGCAGTCATTCAGTCAGTCAAGTCAAGACAGTTCAGTAGACTCATGTCCAAGTAATACCAGCGACACGAAGTGATATTAGAAGAAGTGGAGTAATTGAGTACTAGTTGTGGTTTTAGTACTGGAGTCTTCGTGTGGGTCAGTGGTGCTCGCGTGCTCCAAGGCGCACCGAAGTTCGCGCGGTGCAGTCTGGGGAAGCTGAAGAGACCAGAGGCCGTCTTCGTGTTGCTCGTCACATCGCTTCGGGTACCTACGGCCGAAGTTCGCGCGGCGCGTTAAATCTCGAGCGTGTGACGTATTGACTATGGACATGGAATAAAGGCACCTGTTCAACGGCATCGAGTTTTTATTCCAATCCCGACCCCCGGCTCGCAACAATATTACTTCGTCGATGCTGTAATTATTTTTGAAGGATTGCATAGCTGTTCTTGCAGAGTCCGACCAATGGTATCAGCGCAATGTCAAAAATGTGTGATCACATCTGATGGAAAGTGATGAATCCAATTCAAAATGATACAAAGTACGCTTCATTAGAAAATGCCTATTAACCATTGTTTTGAAGGTGCCAAAGTTGCAGGTAGTGGGAAAGACGGTGCCTAGAGGAGACGGAGAGTATCCAGAACTAATAATGGTTTGTCCGAAATATGGTACGGTACGGTAAATAAACATTCGTTTGCATATTATACCTTCTAAACTCTGATCGTAGCCTTTTGTGAAGAAAAGCATCGCCTTCGCAGCGCGTTCTGGAGTTTTCAGTAGACCCTGTCTCTCCGGATCTTCACCGAGACCTGAAATTGTAAAAAAACCGTATTATTAGATAGTTTCTTTCACAAAAATGCCTAGAAGGTTAGAACAGCAACACAGCTGAGAATTCGGATTTGACCAATGTCCTCTACGCTCGATTAGTAAATATTGAAATTCTAAATTTTCTTTCACTAACTATAAATCAATTCTCCTTCCACCACAACTAACGCTACAAAATTTTAAAATTTTTGTTTTGGAAAGATAGTATTCACAAAAATAACCATACATTTCTGAGGTGAACTGTTGTGACAAGCATATTGTAAAGGTACATTTTATTTCTGCCAATATATTACGTGGTGCAACATACATTCTCGTATACACGGGACCCGGCGAACCGCACGACAATAGTTTGCCAGTTTTCTGGTGTCAAAAATGTTTGTTTTGAGAAATGGCGCTACTATTGATGACAAAAGTTCACCTACCTACCCGCATCCACGGAACTATAGCTTCCTATCGATGAGTGCTGCGTATATAAAATATATGTCATTTTTTTACCTGTGAGTAGTAATCGGTAGGAGTTCGCCATGTCGGGGAGGAGAGCTTCTCTGGTGGGTGGTCTGTGGTCCAGCTCAAGGTCGTGGTGGAAAGTGCAGTTTTCATGACCTGGGGAAGAAAATAAACAATTTTAATGATCCTGTCTCATCACAACATTTATAGCCCATCTTTGGTACACTACTAAGGGGTACAGGTTTTTGTACAAATTTCGAACCAACTCACATCGCAAAAACGAGTCGAGTTCCTCCATACATTTTTACAGCTAGCGACATCTACGGACATTAGACAATCGCCATGCAGCTGCCAATAGATGGCGCTGGTTGTAAATGTATGGAAGAATCCAGTAAAGTGAAACAGCGACGAAGTAGAAGACGATCCAGGAGCATGCAAGAAGCAGGTAAGCATAACAAACCAGGAGTTGTGGACGTCCTAGGAGTCATGGGCGTCCCTGGTACTTCCAGCTCACTGTCTGCCTCGTTCATGTGAAAGCTCTTCAGCGCTTCTGGCTTCTTGGTGTATTTGTTAACGAAGGATCCCTTTCCCGCGCAAACGTCGCCATTTTCTTTCTCCTCCGAAATTGAATTTTTAATGGAGCGCGAGCTGACGCGTCTGATCAGTGAAGATGGCGGCACCGGCACATCTGTTACGTCCTTTCCGTTTCCGTTTACGGCGGCCATTTTTAATTTCTCATCTAGAATTTTTATTCACATTGTAAGGGATGGGTAAGGTGTCTTATCTAATGTCTTAGTTTTAGTGGCATTTATTTTTTATACAGGTTCTATGGTGAATGAACACTTGAATTTTTTTCAATAGTTTTTTTTTTCAAAAGTGAGTTATTTCTTGACTTTGATTATGTTTTGTATCATTTATTTTTATTTAATGTGCTTATATTAAATAAATTAGAAATATTAAATAATTATTTTTTATTTTACTGTTTTTGTATTGTTATTCTTATGTAAGAAATATTTTTGTATTTTTTAATGTTATTAGCTAAAGATAACTGTGAATAAATACTAAAATATAGATAAGAAACTCTCTTTAGCTGAGATTTCTAAAAATATTTTTTCTTGTATTCTTAGTTACTTTAAAAAAAACTACAATCTGAAAAAAAATATGTCGAAAAGATTTGTTTCGTTTTTATTTATTATATATTTTTTAGTAGCGGTAAAATGATAAGAACAAGTATAAATTAAAGAAGTGCCAATAACGCATATATCAATAATGTCTTTCGATTAATTTATTGAAGCATTTTATTTATTTATTTATTATTATTACTAATTAATCTTACCCTTTTTAAAACAACACAAAGAAACGTGCGGATTGCGTCGCGTAAGAAAAGTAATGCGTTGTGAAATCGAACGTGTTAGGAACATTGAGTACTCCATCAAGAGGACGGGAATTTAATTTTTTAGGGTTCAATACCCAAAGGGTAAAAACGGGACCCTACAATTACTTCGCTGTCCGTCCGTCCGTCTGTCACCAGGCTGTGTCTCTTGAAGCTGCATACTTGAAATTTCCACAGATGATGTATTTCTGTTGCCACTATAACAACAAATATAAAATGCTAAAAATAGAATATAATAAATATTTAAGGGGGCTCCCATACAGCAAATGTGTTTTTTTAGCGTTTTAGCTCGATATTTTGACGGTAACAGTATGCTTCCAATTTTTCACAGAATATTTAGTTTTATATATTTACTGAAGAAATAAATAGTTAAATTATAATAAAATAAATATTAAGGGGCGCTTCCATACAATAAACATGATTTTATGCTCGTTTTTTATTTAGTGGGCAGGGGTGTTTAGTTTACTTTAATACTGTACGGAACCCCCAGTACGCGAGCCCGACTCATTTTGGAAGAGTTAAGAGTTTGGAATAAAGTTCAAAATAGTACTCAATGATATCAATATTGTTGAGAAGTATATTTACAGTCAATAATGCGATATTTCTTTAACGCTGAATAAATATCGCCTTGTTGACAAAGGATATCGCATGGTTGTAAATGAACTTTCAATGAAATGAAATTATCTTTATTTTTAATCAGACACTTTGTGTTAACGCAAATTAACTGATTTAAAATAATGGTAGGTTATGGTATTATTGTTAAATTGTGAATAGGTAGTTTCAATAATATGACAAGTTATTGCCACTCTCGTCGGAAATCTACTTAATGATAAGGGTTATCGTAGGTTCAGTCTATTGCTTGTAAATGATAACCCCACCGAGTTTTCACATAACAAGCACGCTTCCGAGGGGAGGCAATTGCCTCCTGTTGCTTGATATTAAGAGACAAGTATCTTATTCTGTTGCTAGATATTAGGAGACAAGTATCTTATTCTGTTGCTAGATATTAAGAGACAAGTATCTTATTCTGTTGCTAGATATTAGGAGACAAGTATCTTATTCTGTTGCTAGATATTAAGAGACAAGTATCTTATTCTGTTGCTAGATATTAAGAGACAAGTATCTTATTCTGTTGCTAGATATTAAGAGACAAGTATCTTATTCTGTTGCTAGATATTAAGAGACAAGTATCTTATTCTGTTGCTAGATATTAAGAGACAAGTATCTTATTCTGTTGCTAGATATTAAGAGACAAGTATCTTATTCTGTTGCTAGATATTAGGAGACAAGTATCTTATTCTGTTGCTAGATATTAAGAGACAAGTATCTTATTCTGTTGCTAGATATTAAGAGACAAGTATCTTATTCTGTTGCTAGATATTAGGAGACAAGTATCTTATTCTGTTGCAAGATATTAAGAGACAAGTATCTTATTCTGTTGATAGATATTAGGAGACAAGTATCTTATTCTGTTGATAGATATTAAGAGACAAGTATCTTATTCTGTTGCTAGATATTAAGAGACAAGTATCTTATTCTGTTGCTAGATATTAAGAGACAAGTATCTTATTCTGTTGCTAGATATTAAGAGACAAGTATCTTATTCTGTTGCTAGATATTAAGAGACAAGTATCTTATTCTGTTGCTAGATATTAGGAGACAAGTATCTTATTCTGTTGCTAGATATTAAGAGACAAGTATCTTATTCTGTTGCTAGATATTAAGAGACAAGTATCTTATTCTGTTGCTAGATATTAAGAGACAAGTATCTTATTCTGTTGCTAGATATTAGGAGACAAGTATCTTATTCTGTTGCAAGATATTAAGAGACAAGTATCTTATTCTGTTGATAGATATTAGGAGACAAGTATCTTATTCTGTTGCTAGATATTAGGAGACAAGTATCTTATTCTGTTGCAAGATATTAAGAGACAAGTATCTTATTCTGTTGATAGATATTAGGGGACAAGTATCTTATTCTGTTGCTAGATATTAAGAGACAAGTATCTTATTCTGTTGCTAGATATTAGGAGACAAGTATCTTATTCTGTTGATAGATATTAGGAGACAAGTATCTTATTCTGTTGCTAGATATTAAGAGACAAGTATCTTATTCTGTTGCTAGATATTAGGAGACAAGTATCTTATTCTGTTGCTAGATATTAAGAGACAAGTATCTTATTCTGTTGCTAGATATTAAGAGACAAGTATCTTATTCTGTTGCTAGATATTAGGAGACAAGTATCTTATTCTGTTGCAAGATATTAAGAGACAAGTATCTTATTCTGTTGCTAGATATTAAGAGACAAGTATCTTATTCTGTTGCTAGATATTAGGAGACAAGTATCTTATTCTGTTGCAAGATATTAAGAGACAAGTATCTTATTCTGTTGATAGATATTAGGAGACAAGTATCTTATTCTGTTGCTAGATATTAAGAGACAAGTATCTTATTCTGTTACTAGATATTAGGAGACAAGTATCTTATTCTGTTGCTAGATATTTAGGGGCAAGTGTCTTCTGTTGCTAGTTACTAAGAAGCAATTGTCTTATGTTGCTAGATATTAAGAAGCAATTGTCATCTTTTGCTAGATATTAAGAAGCAATTGTCTTCTATTGGTAGATATTAAGGGGCAAGTGTCTTATGTCGCTAGGTATTAAGAGTTACTTTACTGCTGTTGCTAGATATTAACAAGCAATTTTCTTCTGTTGCTAGGTATTAAGAAGCAATTGTCTTCTATTGCCAGATATAAAGAGACAAGTATCTTCTATCACCAGGTATTAAGAGTTACTTGTCTTCTGTTGCTAGATATGAAGAGGCAAGTGTCTTCTGTCTCTAGGTATTAAGAGTTACTTGACTTCTGTTGCTAGATATTAAGAGGCAAGTGTCGTCTGTCGACAGGTTTCTTCTATCTATCACAACATTACTTCTTCTATCGCTTGTCTTTAAGAAAAGATATATTTTGTCACTGGTGTTAAGAAGCTGTCAATAGCTGAAGTATCTACGTCTTCTGTCGCTAGATATCTTTATAATATTTATTATAATTTGTTGCTTGGCCTAAGAGGCAATCGCCTTTTGTCACTAGCTATCAAGAGGAAATTGTCTTCTGTCACTAATTCTTAAGACGTGTAAGAGGTTGTCTTCTGTTGCTTTGTCTTATAGAAATAATTGTCTTCTGTCGCTAGATGTCAAGAGGAATCTTTTATTTATTTCATTTATAAATAAATAAATAAAGTCTTCTCGCTAATTATTACTGAGAGGTCTTATGTCTTTAGGCAATAAATAATTGTCTTCGCGAACGGTAACATGAATAACATAAAAAATCGTCATTTCGATTAATGTCATGTACAAATAATACAAAGTAGTAACTATCAGTTAAAGCATCAATAATGATGTTTGTTATTATTTATAGATTGATAAACAATAATTGTTATTTATGCGACCTGTCATATAATAATGAAAGTAGAGCAAGACATTTTATATACTTAAACATTATTATTGTTGAAATGTATGTGATAATTTTGACAATGTTTGTATGTGTAAATTATGTTACGCCATAACAACTAAACGAAGTTTTAAGTGGGAATAGAGATAACTTATGCTATTAATCAACGTTTTTTCTTACTTTTGATAGAGAACGACTAAGCATTGTCCAACTGAACGTCTATTAAGTTAGTTACTAGGTTGCTTATGGAAATTTCCTTGTCCATCTTTGTTTTGCGATAGTAAAGTAAAAACTTCTAACTGTAAACCTTTATCATATAGTGACCTATCACACTAAAAGACGTCGTCGAAAAAAAACGGCCAAGTGTGAATCGGCCTCGCGCACCGAGAGTTCCGTATACAACTATAGAAAAAGAAAAATCTAGTTACTTTAATAGTTACTGAAATTAAGGGTCATGCACAGACTTGTATACTAAAGACAGGGCGAACAGCGCGAAAAAATGTCGCCAGTTTAAGGGAGCAAGAATGCCTATTTTGCAGTATAGGTAGATAGGTGAAGACCTATTTCTTTTTTTTTTGAATTAATGATAATATTATTGCAGGCAAGGTGACCACAGACACATAGATAAAAAAATATAAAAAAATAAACATGTATTTCGCAGGAGTTTCGACAGATGGCGCTACATTTTCTTGTATGAAGAACTTTTACGTAAAATATTGGGTTGGGCCATCCAAGAGGCCGGCCTCGACTACAAAAGTGCGGCGAAAAATACTTTGCCTAAATTGGCAAACCTGAGACGTCGTTACACGATTTTTCACGCACACTAGCATCTGCACACCATACACATTTCAAATTGACACACTCACACTACAAAAAAGTTGCCGCACTCACGGAGCTGTCGTTGTTAGGAAGGGCTCTATCTAGTCGGAGCGCGAGCGACGACTCACTATTATAAATCTATGAGTTTTGCCCATATCCTAAAGTTTCTTATCAGTGATCCTGAAGCAGTGTGTATGATGTTTCGGTATGATTTGGATGAATAATGGTTCTTTTCTGTAAAAATACGGAACCCTCCAAGCTCAACTAAGTTACAGTTATCAAAATTTACTATTTCTTTAAGTAAATAATTAAGTAGGTATTCTAACAAATAATAATTAGTATGATTTAATTAGAACAAATGTTACGAAACATACAGTGACAGTAGGTAGGTACTCTGCTTTGAGATAAAGTTCATCGACTTTTTTTAGCTTTTTACCAAAACAAGATTGTACTAAACTGAATAAATCCGGTTGCGAGCTCCTACTACCAATATTAATTTAGGCCGAAGACTGTTTTCGTTTAATTCTCCTAAAAGTTGCTCCAAAATCTCCTATTTTCTAATTTAATCGGACTACAAAATGTAAATTGTACTTTTTATTTTAATGTGTGGGTTAGGTACAATAGTATCCAAAAACGCTTCGAAACGGATTTTTGATAACTAGCTTAGATTAGATAAAACTATTAGTCATTAGATAAAACGTAGTTTTTCTTGTAATATTCTTCCGCAACGCTGCAGGGCGCATCCACCAACGTATTGGTTAAGAGCGAGAGAGTTATTCCGTTATAATCACTGACTTGGATACTAAAGACAGGGCGGACAGCGTGAAAAAATGTCGCCAGTTTATGGGTGTCATTAGTAGCAACAGTATAAGGCCATGCGGTAGTTCGGTCAGCGGCGGCGGCGGGTATTTTGACAGATGACCATCGATATACCAATTTGGTATATCGATGCAGATGACGCTACTGTTTGCTCGTATTAAGAAGGTTTACGTGAAATGTTCGGATCGGCCTATCTTTACTACTTTTATCTATTGTGACAATAGTAAAAGTTTCTTCATTTAAGGGGAATGGGTACCATCCGGGCGCGAAAATTAAAATTTTTATTTAGTTTTTCGCTAATTGTATTTTGTACTTTTAATTCTCGAAAAAAGTAACATAAACACACGTACAGTACACTTTCATTGTACTGTACGTGTGTTTATGTTACTTATATCTTCGAATTAAGCGTACTCACACAATTGTGATAGAACTTCACTTACAGGTAAGTTCGTTTATGTCGGTTCCCAATATTCGATCTATCCATGGTTTGCCTTACTAGAGACAGAAATTTGAGATAACTTGGTTGGACCTTATATCAAATTTCTATCTCTAGTAAGACAAACCACGGATAGATTGAATATTGGGAACCGCCCTTAGTCATCAATAGTCGGCTAATTATACATCGTAGGCTTATGGCATCGTAGGCAAAAGTTTTGCGGGCACAACATTTATGCATCTACATGTTTTTAATAAAAAACTCTGCTCAAGTTCAACAATACTATTTACTTCATATTGGTTCCCGATAGCTCGAAATCTGGGAAACTGCAAAAAATTATCTTTTGGGAACCAATAGGTATCAGGTGAGGAAGTATCGAGCAAAGTTTCTATTAAAATATGCAGATGCATAAATATTATGCCCGCAAAATTCATTGCCATAAACCTACAATATTGTTTAGTTAGTCTAATATTTGCAAAACACTAAATAAAATGTAAATTTCGCGAGCTGGTAGGGCCGAAACACCTTAACGCCCCTGTGTAAGGACGAATTCAACGTATTATGGGACAAGGTGGTCTAGATATATCATATTTAGATACCTGCGACAACCTACATGTCCTTTTGCAACGACCGAATGGCGTAGTGGTAGCAAACCTGCCGTCTGCGTCGGAGGTTGTGGGTTCGATTCGGTCTGGGTGACCGAGCTTTGCTCCGTATTTTTTTTTTGGTAAAGATCTGAAGATGATACTTCTATTCCCGCAATTTTCAGTTGCAAGCCTACTATATAGTTATGTGTTATTATAAGTTAATTACAAACTGCGATAATCCCAATAAAATTTACATAATAGTACTACTTACTATTGGTTAATAGATGGCAGCAGGAGTCATATTTTTTTTAGTAAATACTAGTATATCTAATAGCTATATCGATTAATCGCCCCAAAACCCTCGATTATAAATTTCATGAAAATCGTTCGAGCCGATTCCGAAATTCAGATTTTATAGAAATATATAAGAATTGCTCGTTTAAAGGTATAGGATTAGAAAGAAATGTTGACCTAAGAAGAGTAACAGAATATTAATTATTAAATTATTGTACTTATTGATTTAGGTATCTTTCTTTAATAATATATTCAAACTACAGTGGGTATAGTGTGTACCTAGTATGTACCTACTCGTACTTAGGTAACCAAAATGTTACTTTTGCTAAGTAGGCTTTAGAAACATTAACTTTGATTACGTTGGCTTGAACTGAATAAAATAAATGCCTACTAAAGTACCCACACAACTACGAGTACATTCATTTTATCTGAATAGACTTAATTTTGTGATTTGTTTGCTATAAAATTGTAAACCAAATATAATATAATTTTGATTGCATTGATATTTAACTAAATCATCGAAATCGGATTCCAGTGAAAAACAAAACATAAGTTTAATGTTTTGGTTTCTGCTGACTGTACTCAATAAAGGTTGAATAACAATGGTGTTATGTATACTAGCGAATCAACACCTCGATAATTGAATGGCAATAGTGATTGACATGCAAATTTGAACTTCATTCCAATAACCGTAATTTACATTGATTACGTGATTTTCAATTTGTGATAATCGGTATGGTTAAGGTATTTCGGCCCTACCAGCCCGCGAAATTCAAATTGTATTTAGTTTTTGCAAATATCAGAGTAACTACAAATTGTAGGTTTATTATAATTAATTTTGCAGGCATAATATTTATGCATCTACATGTTTTTATTAGAAACTTTGCTCGAAAATTCCCACTCACCTCATGTTGGTTCCCGAAAGATAATTATTTGCAGTTTCCCGGATTTCGACCTATCAGGAATGAGGAAACCAATATGAAGTAAACGTTGAGCAGAGTTTTTTTTTATTAAAAACATTTAGATTCATAAATGTTGTGCCCGCAATAGTACATTGTGATACAAATAAAAGGGTGGAAAGTAGGTTAAAAAATGTATCAGATTTTATTCTAATATGAAAACTCCTTGCTATCAAACTTTTTAAATTCACTTAAAAATAAACTGCAAAAGTAATGATGGAGCTCGGAAAAGAAAGTCACTACCACGAAAAAGAAAGATGCCTGTGCGTAAGATTTAATTTTCGAATACTAATGACAGGCTCTGAAAGTGCGCCATACCATACAACTGTATTGAAATGTATTATTCCATAAGACTACGATGTATAATTAGCCCACGATTACCCATTCACCGTAATTCCATTTCCATCATTTATATCGGATTGCAATACTTATGTCATATTTTATCACTTGAGCTCCTGTTCAATTTAAATTGTTAGTCTTATATCTTGACCCCTTGGCCCATTTGATTGGTTCCGACGACAGACAGATGGACCTCAAAGTGGTCTTATAATTGTGAAGTTCTTTTCTCTTGAGTTACGGAACCCTAAAAATTGACATTTTTATGTTTTTGGAGAAAATTTTACGATATTTTTTTTGTCGTGTTGTAAGCGAATTTTAAATATAGATTAGAGACAAAAATACGAAAGTAATTGCAAACTTGCTATAGGTGCTGTTAAGATATTTAGGTTTTTGGTCTCTACGTCCTACCTAAATTTACCACGTATTCCTAATTTTTTTCCGCGTACGTAGAAACAAAAAAAAATGATTAAAAATATATCCCGTTGATTGATCAACATCTAAATTTTGTACGATTGAAAACAAAATCATAGTAATTAACAAAAAAATCCGTGTTAATTATAATTATGTCAATTATAAATCCGATAATTACAATGATCTTCGATCGGTCGGTCCCGGGTTCACAAACCGGTTGCGTTCATTTTAGTAAACGGTGTTTCATTAAATTGGCTGGGATCTGGTTATTTTGATCTGGTCAATGTTAATTGGCCTTTATTTTAACTTAGCATATGTGATATGATATTTTGGATCTATACCTATTACCGACCGATTTGCTGAAATCATTATTTTTAAATAATTGCTTACATTTGTGTTTCCGAGCAAGAACAAGTTTTTATATATTTATGTTTGTATCATCAAAATATTTTGATTTTTATATGGTATTATTTATATTATTTATGACGAGTTTTATATTATTTATGACGACTTTCCACGGGATTAGCAAAAAACCGAAAAAACAGAAAGTATTTTTATAGTTATTAACTAGCAGTGCCCGCGGACTCTCTTCCGCGTTAGAAATATTTTTGTCCCGGCCCGTTTGTCCCGTGTTACCCACAGTCCCTTCCCCCACAGCGCCTGAACGCGACGCAATTAAAATATTGGTTTGTAGTACATGGTATCAGAGATGGCGCTGTATGTGAAAAAAGATTTTCCCACTTTTCTGTTGATTTTTTTTCCTAAAATTTCTTAGCTATAAACCTCACGGAGCCCGAGACCTTTCCAACGAATGCAAAAACCGTGGAAATAGGTTCGTGCGTTCTGGAGTTATAGCGTCAGGAAGGAAAAGCCGACTTATTTTTATATAGTAGATGATGAAGATTGATGTAGAAGATTGGAATAAGATTCACTTTTTAGATCTCTACCTTTGACGTAGGTACAATATTGGACTTTATGGTGGAACGCGTTCGGAATTTGAAATTCATTAGAATTCTGAACTAGATAGATATGTTAACTATTCGTTCGTAACAGTAACATGGTCCGGTTCCAATCACTTTCTATTTTAATAAACAAATCTGTTTGTATACTTTTAAGGTTCGGCAAAATTAGCTCGCCTAATTCAAATTATATTCAGTTTTTCGCCAAAAGACTATGGCACGGAACCCTTCGACGCAACTCCGACTCGCACTTAGCTGGTTTTATTAATTTAAACGTTATTTTTGAGTTTCTAGGGTTGCTGGTAGTCTTTCTTTTTTCATTAGGTATGCCAATACTATTAAAAGAAAGTTAAAGAAATATGTAAAAGTTTTAGTTAATGAAGGCTATATTTTTATATATATAGGCTATAGTTTAGTTGTTGTTATTATTATTTAGGGCAATATTATTTTTATAATCGTCTTCACATAAGGGAACTTGCAAAAAGTATAAAACTTGTTCTGAAAACTGAAGAAGAAAATCTTTATTGACCCACCGCTGTGACCGACAAAAAACATTATTTTCAGCAAATTTTTTTCTTAAAAGTTAAAAGTACAAGTTCTGGAATGGAATAGTGCCAAGAATATTTGATTGCATTGCACTGAACAGCCAAGCTGATCCGTTGCGCAAAAATGAGCCAACTATTTAGTACTTAAGTCATTGAGTTATAAACTAAGGAGTTAGGGTCAGCGCTGAAGTGTCCGAAGTGAATGACATACAAAACGCTAAAAGACATACAATCGCACTTCAGTCTCGTGTTTGAAAATTATGCAGTATAGTAATGGTTTAAGACATAAATTACAATGTTTTAGTTTGTTTATAAAATACTCATGTACCCTCGTTTATATAGGTTTTCTCGGGACGATTTTTTCGTGAATTTTGTATTACATCCCTCATCCATAGATTTATATACCTATGACTTAAGTACACTTTTTTATTTTTGTTTATTTGTTTGTTTTCAATATAAATAGTACATTCGGAAGTATATAAATCATAGTATGTATATGATTGCGGTGTCAATGCCACACATAGAGGGCTGCTGCTAATTATCTTGTTTAACCGGTTCTGTGTTGCTATAGTACATTTAAATGTACTTAAAGTATCACAGATCGAGTGAAAGATAGCGGACCGAATCGCGCTAAGAAAAGATTAAAGATATGCAACGGCGATGGCGACACAAGCCATTGGGAGTGATAGTGAATTCCTCTTAGTTTAATTCCTCTTCTACTAGTCTATTATGTATTATACTCATTGTTGTCAACTGGTGATAACAGGACATAATGACCATGGATGTACTGAATTCCGCAAAATTAAGTTCCGGATATGAAATACTTATTTCTAATGGTCAATGGTTCTTAAAAAATCACTATTTTTGTTTTTATACATGAGTAAACTTGATACCACTTTTGGTCATTCTTCTTTGGGAAATGAAAATTAATTATTCTTCAAACAAAATATTCTTTTTTTTTTTCTTAAAAACTCTACGAGTATATATTATTAATTTCGTCATTATTAACCGACTTCAAAAAAGGAGGAGGTTCTCAATTCGTCGGAATCTTTTTTTTTTTTTTTTTTTATGTATGTTCACCGATTACTCGAAGACGCGTGGACCGATTTGAAAAATTCTTTTTTTGTTTAAGAGGGTTTCGTTTCCAGATGGTCCCATTTTAATTCGGTCAGGATCTGATGATGAAAACCTGGAGAAATCGAGGGAACTCTTCAAATTTTATATGGACACATGAAACTATTTGAGTATTATTAGAAAGAGTAATATTTTCCAAGTTGTCCTATGGTCATCAGGTCAGGATCTGATCATGGGATCTTGGTGAAATCGAGGGAACTCTTCAAATTTTGCTAGTATACTTAAAGCGAGTTGGGTATTTTTTATAGTTACTGGTGCATATGCTAGCAGATACTGATTTGATGACTAAAATCATTAAGTCAGGGTCTGATGATGGGATCTTGGTGAAATCGAGGGAACTCTTCAAATTTTGCTAGTATACTTGAAGCGAGTTGGGTATTTTTTTAAAGTTACTGGTGCATTTGCTAGCAGATACTGATTTGATGACTAAATTCATCAAGTTAGGGTCTGATGATGGGATCTTGGTGAATTTGAGGGATCTCTTCAGATTTTATGAACACACCTCAAGCAATTAGGGTATTTTTACAACGCCTTGTGCATTTTATTGTTTTCCACTAAAAAGTATAAAATAAAAATGGGAAATGCTTTCCAAAAAACCAACTTCAAATGCCACTACAAAGAGTGAAATAATTTTTATTTAAATTTTAGGTACCTACGCCAATTCGAAGTCGGGCGATTGTCTATGACTTCGTCATTTCTTCGCACATCAAGTAAGTAAGAAGGACTATTAGGGATTGTATGAAACATTGCCCGACTTCGAATTGGTGTAGGTACCTAAAATTTAAATAAAAATTATTTCACTCTTTGTAGTGGCATTTGAAGTTGGTTTTTTGGAAAGCATTTCCCATTTTTTTTTAGTACACAAGACATTATTTTTGTGTTCCTATATACATACTATAAGCAAATTAATGAATGAATTAGTTTATTTTTGATAGATATGAAGCTAGTGTCAGTCCGCGGTTTTCCTAAGTTCATGCTTACGCTATTCCTTGATTATGCTATTGTTGTTGAGAGTATTTTTTATTTATAATTGCGAACATTTGCATATTTATTAATAGCTTTAGAAAAGCTGAAAAAGTGATTGATAAATAATAACCGACATCACATATCGGCATTTTCTTCGGAGCAATTATAAATATGAAAATTATCAGATTTGTTTGGTATAAAACTTCATTAAAATTGGTCAAGCCAATTCGAGGAGTTTGTTTACAAACACGAGACCTATAAAAAGTACCTATAGTCTTAAAAACTAAATATCAACAATTTTTTCCTAGCTCAGGTTCGATCATTACAAGTCATTTTTTCAATTTTATTAAAACTCAGTCTGTGCAAGTTTTTGTTGGAATTTTTTTCAAAGTTTCATAATAATTTGCAATCATATAAATTAAAAATAAACGGAAATTAGTTAAAATTTTTGTTACCATAAAATGGTGGTTATAGTAAAATGGTCCCACCATTTGTCCATCTGTCGGTCTTAGTCGATTTTTAGGGTTCCGTACCAAAAGGATAAAAAACGGGACGCTGCTATTGAGACTTCGTCGTCCGTCCGTCCATCCGTCGGTCATCAGGCTGTATCTTGAACCGAACTTGAAACACACATGAAATTTTGCCGTTGCCGCGCTATAACGCTAAACAAGTAAATAATGTTGTCCTCTATATATTTATTTATGTAATTTAAAAATTAAAAAACACGCCTGCCCTGTGGTAAAACGACTTTTACTAAAAAAATAAAGCCAATGTTACTCGGAATGATGTAAGGATTTTAACGATACTCCATAATATGTCCAAATTTATTCATCCATTCAGAAGTTATGGTGGAATAAAAAAACTCACATACATACATGAACCCTAAAAACAAAACACTCCTTTTTTGGACAGTCGTGTAACACTAGAATAAATAAAATATTTAAGGGCGCTCTCATATGAATAATAAAAACGTGATTTTTTATGTGGGAAACTCCTGAAAACCTAAATTCATGACGGCGAAGCCGCGGACAGCAGCTAGCTAGTCGTTAGGATCAAAATATTTGGATTCCATTCTCTGAACTCGACTCAATTGCGGTAAGGTAAAGGACGCACATTCACTTTTGATAGAAGGTTACACTTAGAAGTTTAACGAATTTACCGTTTTACTTATTACGTGTTTGTGTGTCCCAGACACGGTGTAGCTGCGTGACTTCATGATGACTAATATAAACTCGGTTTAGATCCTAAATTTTTTTGGTATAATTGCCACAAAAAATCCTAGGTTTGATCTGTACAAAAATTAATTGTATGCAATCTGGTTTCTAATGTTTAAATGCACAACTCAAGTCAAACTAGGGGATACATCAAGCTTCGAAACCATCCGCTAAGAATTTTTTTTTGAAAATTCAACCCCATTCACCCCCCAGGGGTGAACAGGCGTTACCGCACATTATTAAGTATGTATAAGAAGAAAGAAGACATTTCACCAACACTTTAAGAAACGCCTAAGTCAATAGGTGACAGTTTTCACTTACAAGAAGGGCTTTGGTGTCTCTTAAAATGTTGGTGAAAACGAGCATAATTTTGTTCAAGACTGACTGACAGATTGACAACACATAGGTCCTATATGTACCTATAGGTCAATTGAGTCCAGATAAATGTAATTTTACACAGGAGCTCAGGGAAACCTCATAATAATTGAACTAAACAAGCCAATTTTATAATTTAGAAATGTAGCTGTAGAATAATTGGGGATTAAATGGGGATGAATTTTAATTAACACAAATTGAATACTTTGGACTTTGTTTAAACACAGTAAAGCAATAACGATGTTTGTAGCTGTTGTGAAATAAATACGGTGAGTTAAATGGGGTTGAAACGATGGGATAAAAGTTAAACCTAACCTGTTGTTTACTATTTAAAGTTTTTACTTTTTAAATAATTGTATGATTGGGTTTTTTTGTCTATGTCTAACATATTAAGAAACTTTAATGAAGGGGCAATTAGGAACATTTTGAGCGGGAAGTACAGCGATGATTGAATGTTTAAACACACAAATTAATCAATTATCATAATTGGTTACCATTAATTATTTTATCGGTCTAGTTGTTGTTAGATTGCTGGTCACGAATTCTTGGGTTCGATTCACGTTTCGTGCTAAAAAATTTTAGGTGGTGGTTTTAGGATATTTTACGGAAAAATTAAAGCAACTCTCTATGTATTATAAGTTTGTTTGGGATGAAGAATCAACCTCAAAAACAGTTAGTTTGCAGTTCGGTAAGAAAAGTAATTGTTGTGTTTTTATTTTTATATAGTAGTACTTAACCCTAAGTATCATTGTCCCTATTAATGGAATACGCTGATGGAGACAACGGGAATAAGTGTCGCTGTCCCCATTCATGGATTACGCAGATGGGGATAACGGAAGTAAGTGTCGCTGTCCCCATTAATGGAATACGCAAATGGGGACAACGGGAGTAAGTGTCACTGTCTCCATTAATGGAATACGCAGATGGGGACAACGGGAGAAAGTATCACTGTCCCCATTAATGGAACACGCTGATGGGGACAACGAGAGTAAGTGTAACTGTCCCCATTAATGGAACACGCTGATGGGGACAACGAAAGTAAGTGTCACTGTCCCCATTAATGGAATACTTATGGGGACAACGGGAGAAAGTGTCACTGTCCCCGAAAATGGAATACGCTGATAGGGACAACGGAAGTAAGTGTCACTGTGCCCATTATTGGAATACGATAATGGGATGATGGGTTTAAATTACTTTTTATTCAGTTTTCGCTATATCTTTGGAGATACGGCTAATGGGGACAAGAAGTATCTTCGCACAATCAAAAAATACAAGTAGGTATGCAATATTCATAACAGTTTTACTATATGATTTTAATAGAGGCTAAGAAATTATATCAGTTCTTTTTTCAATAATTTAGACAGTGCACAGGTACCGGAAACGGAAGCTATCGAAATAAAGCCTAAATGTACTGACATTGACGCTGAATCAGTTCATGTCACTTTGACTCAAGGTGATGTTTGTTTGCATGTTTATCCTCTAAATTTCCAATGCTTCACTTTCGATTTCACAACACGATGCTTTTTTTAAATAAATTATCAAGCAAGTTATTTTTACTTGTGTCTCCTTAGTTAATATGGAAATATATATTTCTTATTTTATCTAGTTACTTATGAAAATATCCTTGTATGAGTAGGGACTTAATATTATAACTCTTATTCAAATTTCACTTATTTTAAAGCATAAAAAATTAAAACTTAAACATTAAAAATTAAACCTCTTTAGTATTTAACACTCTATCGAATTAAACTTTTTTGTTAAATTAAAAGTCTAGTCATAGAAAAAATAGGTAAATTATCTATTCATGAAAGGTTAAAAAAAACACAAACGAAAACAAACCGTCTTAAAATGTAATTAAAAAAGTGTTTAATTTAATGAAATTTATGTGATTATATAAAGAGAAATCGATTTAATTCTGAACTTATTATAACGGAAAAATTAAAAAAAAAGCACTCACGAAAAACCGCGCGCAATCCACACAAAATTTTTTTTGAAGCTACGTGAGAGTAAACTTATGCTGTTTTTAATTTTTAATTACTTACGTAATGTATTCCTCAACAAGAACCACAGATAACCACAGATTACAATAACAAATTGTGTGTTAAAATTAATAAAAAAAAGCGTTAAGGATGTCGTGCGGACGCGTGATACTGTCTCACACTTATGGCGGACTGGCGGTGGTCGCTCGCAACAGATGACTTTATGTGAGGCAACGCGCTTGAGTGAAAACTGGAAAATCGATACGCTCTCGTGACGTCACAGCTCCCGTTGGATTTCGCGGGTTTTTCGGGATCACTCGTTGTGATGTTAACAGGTTTCCTAATTGGAGTTTACTTTTTAAGGCTTTGATTGGTTTCGAAATAGAGTTTGGTAATGTGGGGTTAAGGCGAAATCAACGACTCTGCCCGCGAAATTCAAAATTTTCATTGTTTTTTGCAATTTGTACGCTAATTACACATCAGAGGTTTATGACAGTCAATTTGCGAGAATGGCAGTATTATCTTCACATGATTATATCAAAATCTTTGCATAAAAATGTGTATCCTATGAAATTAGTCCGAGTATCGAGTTTTATGTGAGTAACTCGCAAATCTCGGACTAAGTTATTTCTTTAACTCGACACTTTCAAGCAGAGATTTTTATATAAACACGTGAAGACGTGATATTGGGACTCCCGCAAGTTGACAGCCATAAGCCTATTATGTCTTATTAGCCTAAAAATCGCGAAAAACCACAAAAAAATTGAATTTCGCGGGCACACCCGTGGTGTGCTCTTTCGATCTCCTAGATTTGATTCGCCCGTGTTATGTATAGGGAGGTCTCGGGTTCGATTTTTATTGGATAGAAAA
This sequence comes from Coenonympha glycerion, assembly GCA_963855885.1. Taxonomy (NCBI): domain Eukaryota; kingdom Metazoa; phylum Arthropoda; class Insecta; order Lepidoptera; family Nymphalidae; genus Coenonympha; species Coenonympha glycerion. The sequence goes on along the minus strand of OY979652.1, from coordinate 1,817,386 downwards.
GAATGATGAGGTGAACAAGAGGTTTACCTGATGTTAAGTGATACGTGCGCCCATGTCTGATGCAACATTGCATTGCAATGCATAGAAGCAATTTTTTAGCTTTTCTAACCAAATACTTAGTACATTCCTGCAGCGGCCCGCAAAAGAGGCATTGATGGACGAACGCGTGAATGTGGGTCGAGGCAGAGCCGAGGCACACATACGTAAGTCCATTATTCAATAATTTCGTCATCAATCACAATAAATTTTTCCCAGTTACAAGGTTTTTTTAATAACCAGCTTTCTATTTGCAAGCCAGTCCCAAGTTTAAACTAGAATCGATGACAGAAGTCATCGCGGGCATATTCACACCGTTCACAAGTTTACTACGATAGAAGTACACTTCGCACGGTTTATTGCACATATCTCGGCCACTGACCATCCAAATTGCACCAAAAACTATACAGCTCCTCGGGGTAGTATTACCAATCGTTGGAAAAAACCCGAATTCGGTAGGTTGTTTGCAAGTTGAGTTATCGCTCCGACTAACTTGCTTGCTTGCTAACCTGTGGACAGACTCTTGTTTTTTGAGGTTTTCTCGTAACTGAAAGCACCAATTTTGATGCGGTTTTCGCCAGTACCTAGACGTGAAATTCCAAGCACAAACTGTTGCGATACTTATGAGTCTAGCGATTAATCGCTGGTCAGCCAGGTCAAAAACAGTTTTCGAAATTCAAACAAAAGCAATAAATTTACTCCGGAATGGTATGAATATGATAAAATCTTTGATAAGTAGCCAATATTTAGCCTTCTTGGTTTCCGTCGATTAAAAAAGTCACATGTTCAAATAACACGACAGACATGAGTTTCGTTAAACAGCCGGTATGTAATTTATTCGATCGCTTAACCACGACGGTAATGGATTTTCACACAACTTTTGCCGACCGCTTCTTAGCTACAGCTATTTCGATTTATCCCGAAGAGGGTTATCAAAATAATGCTCAAAATTCATTTTATTAGGATTAGGTCTTACACAATCGTTAGGGACTGGAAGCTTTGTCTGTGGTCGGCAGTTGAGCCATGAGTCATGAACCAACCTCAAGGAAGTACAGTGCGACAAGGCTATCTTTGCGCGTGGCCAAAAGCGGAACTAAGGCCGATATCTTGTGCTAGTTCGCTCTTCGGCATATCGCTATCGTATGTTGTGTTGTTTAAAATAAAACCTCTAAAATTGAATTAAAATTGAGGAGATTTTATTTTCTAGCTGCCTTTGTTCTATAACAACGCCCTCCTGACAATGTCATTCAAGTGCCAAGAGAGCCTTGTCGGATTGTATACTGCAGTATGATCATAATGTCTCGGTGTACCGTAGGAAATCAGTCCGATAATGTACCAGCCCCCAGATTGTGTGAGAAAAACGTATTTATATTATCGTAAACTTTGCACGCTGATTGGTTCCCTGATTTCCATCAGCCAATCGCGGCGTAGAATTCGCTAGCGTTTACGATAACGATGAATACGTTGCTCTTACGCAATCGGGGGGGTTGATTACTAAAAATTTAAAAATGTACACATCAATAATAGGCACATACTTAGGACAGGGCGGACAGCGCGAAAAAATGTCGTCAGTTCACCGGCGTCAAAAGTACTTGTCACCAGCAGTAAGGCACGATATAGTTCGCTCAGCAGCCACCTAGAGAATTTTGACAGATGGCACTACTGTTTGTGCTTGCACGAAAAAGGTTTACGTAACTCTTACTAACGTACGGATGCCCATATCCACAGGTTTTTGTCTGTGATATCCATTCTGTGTAGTTTCCCATATAAAAGATATAGAGCTTCAGAGCAGCCTATGGGAAAAATTTCTGTCGAGAAAATTTCTTGTAGTTTTTCTGCGGACTTTTTTTAAGACCTTCTAAAGGAGAACAACTCTGTTTTACATTATTTTGCGCAACTTTAATTATTTTCGCAACGGAAGCTCTGCAAAAGGAACACTATTTTTTCCCGTTCTTGCCACACTCTTTTTAATGCTCTGTTCCTATTAATCATAGCGTAGTATTTTATAGCCTTACTCGCTAAATAAATATATAAATATGAGCTCCTTCGATTAATAATGCAAGGGAAGGTGGCAAGCAGGAGGAGGCCTGGCCGCAGAAGAATATATCTTGGCTTCGAAACTAATAATTTGGAAAGAGCACCCGTAGTCTATTCAGAGCAGCGGTATCCAAGATTCAAATCTCTATGATGGTTGCCAACCTTCGATAGGCGACGGCAAATCTAAGAAGAAGATTCGCTAAATGAAATATCAAACAAAAATTTTCAATTCGGACCAGTTTCAGAGATTCGTTTAAGCAGACATACTCTCCAGCTCAATATATTAAACAGGCTTTGTAGGTGCTTTGTAAAATTAAGAGGGATGGGTACTATCCGGGCGCGAAAATTTAAAATTTAATTTTTCGCTAATAGTGGGCTAATTAAATACCGTAGGCTTATGGCAATGAGTTTTGCGGACACAACATTTATGCATCTACATGTTTTTAATAAAAACTCTGCTCAACAATACTCATTTATTTTATATTGGTTCCCGATAGCTCGAAATCTAGGAAACTGCAAAAAAGGCGAGCAAAGTTTCTATTAAAAACATGTAGATGCATAAATAATATGCTCGCAAAATTCATTGCCATAAACCTACAATGTGTAGTTATATTTAATTTCGCGGGCTAACCACATTGCAAATTTTTGAGAAACGACGCGTAATTCGAACTCCGTTACTTTCAGAATTTGCTTTTCAAGCTACTATCCGCTGCGGTCTTCGAGGTTATTGACCCAGCAACGAACAGTCACGTTCTGCTTATCAGCAAACCTAGAATTATACCTAAACACTAGGCTAGGCCTAGATATTCTGGGATTCACATAAATACCTGTATTTTTAAACCGTACTAACTAATTACGTAACACGGTCAACAAGATGGTAACGGATGGTAAGGAAAACCTGGTATTATCCGTCACATCATTGGACTAATTTTAGCTTTCTGCACTCCTACTTCATATGATATTTACCATAGTGCGCGTAAATACAGGTTTTTCGTTTCCGTTTCAGAATAAATTTCTCATACTTTTGGTCCTTTTCTAGAGTTCGTTTAACCTATCGTGGACCATGGATATCCGGCTTAAAAATTAGCTACTGTATTCGTCCATTTTCCCATCTATCTGTATACTAAATTACAGCCAAATCGGTTGAGCAGTTGTAGAGTGAAAAGTAACAAACATGACAAACATGTAATAAAATAAGGCACATAACTACAAAATTTGGACTACGAGTATATAATTTTAACTTCAACTTCAAAGGACGTTATATTTTACACTTAGGACTGTAATCATTTATGACAAGTAATTTATTTTTTCAAAACTTTTATAATAACGATACAGTACTGCTGTGCTATTCTACAAAATGAAATAGCTGCCAGACAGCTGCCAACCCGAATATGGCATGCAAAATTGTACTCTATTAAACTGACAAATTCATAGATGCGTAGATGTACGCTCGTCGCTGTTTTGCAGAATAGCACGGCTGTAATGAATACTCTCAGGAGTGACAAACATACATACATCTAATGTAGTCTGAGACATACATGTAAAATATAATGATGGGATAGCATCAAGGGATAGGGATTTCCCACTTGTAGCATGAATACTCGTATACCCGCTTAACAAGTACAGTGTTAGAGGAAAACCCACTTGTAAAAGAACCAGGTAAATTATATGGTTTAACCCTAATGCATATTTTTTAAAAGAAAAGTTCTCGCCAGTTTTTTTATCACTCTACAAGTTAGTACTTAACTGCGATCTCACCTGATGGTAAGTGATGTTGCAGCGTATGCTGTCATAGTATCTACTACTTGGAAGGTAAGTCATTCACCCCTCTATTCTACACAGCATCGCACCGGAACGCTTAATCGTCTTTTCTGGTTAACTAGCCACGGCCAAATCCTCTTGCCAGACCAAACCTGAGGTAATTTAGAAATTATAGAACTCTGTTTGCCAGGTCAGCTAATAATATATCCCACCAAAAACATTCTGTAAAAAACTAGCCAAAGTCAAAATGGAGCTGCTTGTTTATCTCTAAAAAGTACTGAAATCTAGACAAAGTCGTGCCAAGTCTAAGGTTCCTTACTGCGATTTCTTTATTATTATAGTTAATGTTGCGTGACTATTGGCCGTTGAAGGGTACACAAGGGTTCAAACCAGGTGCTCCATGACACCATTGCACCAATCTGTCGCCAGAATTCATCGTCAATGAGTAGCGGTTCTTGGTCTTCAACGGCCAAGTCACACAACATTAACTATAATAATAAAGAAATCGCAGTAAGGAACCTTAGACTTGGCACGACTTTGTCTAGATTTCAGTACTTTTTAGAGATAAACAAGCAGCTCCATTTTGACTTTGGCTAGTTTTTTACAGAATGTTTTTGGTGGGATTTCACTTCTTTTTGTAGAAACTTCAAAATATTACAAAATATTTCTGTCCGTTTTTCTAGATACATTAACTGCATAAATAACTTTGTAATCTCATATAATTTATATGGAATTACAAAGTTATTAATGCAGTGATCACCAGGTACTCCAGATCTTCGATTATCCTAGTTTTTATAGTTTTCCCTTTATGTGGCCATTAAACCCTAACTCTGTACCAAATTTCAGCTCTCTGAGTTTATGGGAAGTACTAGTTCTATTTTGATGATCATGAGTCAGTCAGTCAGTCAGTCAGTGTCGAAAATGCGAAACTTTGCTTTCGCATAACTTCGGAACTATATGACCTACAGACTTGAAATTTTGGGTTTTAAGTATGTGATTATAGCTTACTGGATAGCGAAAATTTCAGCGTTCTGGTCTTATCCAGAGGTTCTCAAATAGGAGCCCGAAAATGCGGCGAAATGGTTCCTGTAAAGATGGTACGGCAGTTTTGCTTCGCGCTTTGACTTTGGCGGGGGCACTGCCGTGCCCCCTGATAAAAAGGAGCAGATATGTGACAAGCGCGCGCGTTGTGAAGACTCAAAAATCCTACAATAATTGTAAGTTTCGTAGTTAGTCTGCGTCGAGCGCAAGCATTATTGTTGTCTCTTTCGTTTGCGTGCTATTTCGTATCTTTTGTTCTATTTATCAGTGAGTGGCAGTTCGGCACAGATTTAAAACGCAATTTACTATGAACGTAACGTATCTTCTACATTTCGTAGGTACGACGCGCGACGCCATATTTGAGAAATTTTTCGCTTCAACATATACGTCACACCTTTCCCGTCCTCTTATCGTAGCGTATTTCGTCATTGGTCATATGCGTAAGTGCGTAGACGTCACAGAATTTAAAAGAAAACGTCATTATAATTCGTCGAGGAGTCAGAATGCATTAAATGTTTAAACAAACGTCAACAAAAAAATCCCCGTTTCATTCATGCGACCGAGACGTCATAAGTTTCTTGTAATTTATTTGCGGACCGTTCGCTCCTTATCAAGAACAGGTTTGCTTGACTCATCTGATGGTTAGTGACGAAGCAAAATAATATGTTAATGCATGCAATCGGGAAAATCACTTTTTGGCATGATCTTAGACTCTGCCATAGTACCTAAACGTTTTTTTTTCTGCTATACAAGTTAGTACTTGACTGCGATCTCACCTGATGGTAAGTGATGATGCAGCCGAAGATGTTAGCGTACTAACTTGGAAGAGGTAAGTTATGTCACCCCAACGGTTTCTACACGAGTCGGTTTTGTTCAGCCGATTTTTATTTTCAGCCAGTATGTTTTTGAACCGTCTACGCATATAAATTCATCAGATATAATTTGGCACATGTTTGGCACTTCCCAATATTCCATATATCCATGGTTTGCCTTACTTGAGATCATCTTGAGATAGATTTTTGACATAAGGTTCATAAAAGTTATGTCAAATTTCTATATCTAGTAAGGCAAACCATGGATATATCGAATACTAGCAGTGCCCGCGGACTCCGTTCCGCGATAGAAATATTTTTGTGCCGCGTAATACTTCAGCAGCACCACGCGTTTTTATTTTGCTAATATCTATTCTACATTAAATTTCCGTTCTATAAAACATATTTAGAAAGATACCTCATTGGCTTCACAAAAAATATTTTATTTTAATCCACAATTTTAACAGTAAAATCAGTTATTGTGAGTTACCCGTAGGAAATAGGCATATTATGCTATCGCGGACTTTTTTACAGATTTTGATACGTTCTTTAATATTGCAGAACATTGTTTTGTTCTATCCACAATAGTTTCCGCAGCGCACGCGGAGAAAGGATTTTTTTTACGACTTGGATTACATTATTAAAGTTTAAGTGGGTAAAGATGCGTAATTAATTTTGGAAATTATTATAGACACAGTAAATAAAGAAATCATTTTGAAAATCGGTTCAGTAGATCCAGAGATTACCCTTTACAACGTCACAAACTCACAAATATCGTTATAATTATAATTATAATAGTAATAATAGTATGAATTGGGAACCGCCAATAGATAAAAATGGGAAATGCTTTCCAAAAAACCAACTTCAAAATGCCACTACAAAGAGTGAAATAATTTTTATTTAAATTTTAGGTACCTAAACCAATTCGAAGTCGGGCAATGTTTCATACAATCCCTAATAGTCCTTCTTACTTACTTGATGTGCGAAGAAATGACGAAGTCATAGACAATCGCCCGACTTCGAATTGGTGTAGGTACCTAAAATTTAAATAAAAATTATTTCACTCTTTGTAGTGGCATTTGAAGTTGGTTTTTTGGAAAGCATTTCCCATTTTTATTTTATACTTTTTAGTGAAAAACAATAAAATGCACAAGGCGTTGTAAAATATCCAAATTGCTTGAGGTGTGTTCATAAAATCTGAAGAGATACCTCAAATTCACCAAGATCCCTTCATCAGACCCTGACTTGATGACTTTAGTCATCAAATCAGTATCTGCTAGCAAATGCACCAGTAACTATAAAAAATACCCAACTCGCTTCAAGTATACTAGCAAAATTTGAAGAGTTCCCTCGATTTCACCAAGATCCCATCATCAGACCCTGACTTGATGACTTTAGTCATCAAATCAGTATCTGCTAGCAAATGCACCAGTAACTATAAAAAATACCCAACTCGCTTCAAGTATACTAGCAAAATTTGAAGAGTTCCCTCGATTTCTCCAAGATCCCATCATCAGATACTGACCTGATTAAAATGGGACCACCTGGAAACAAAACCCTCTTAAACAAAAAAAGAATTTTTCAAATCGGTCCACGCGTCATCGAGTAATCGGTGAACATACATAGAAAAAAAAAAAAAAAAAAAGATTCCGACGAATTGAGAACCTCCTCCTTTTTTTGAAGTCGGTTAAAAATATCTAAATAGAGGAGTCACTGGAGCGGCAATATCTAACTAGTGTGTGCTAAGCTCGCAAATAAAAGTCTCAATGGAAGAGGCTTAAAACCCACTGTGGGGTGTAATTTCAAACCACGTAGGTTTTAAGAGCCCTTTTAATGCCTAATAGGATTTAAGCTTTATTTATTTATCTACTAGAAGCTAGATGACCCCGCAAACGCCTTTTAGCCATATCTATTATTTCTCATTCAGCGGTAGGTATATGAAAATTGTTTACGTCCTATTTTTAGACCTCAGATCAAATATACAAAAAAAACTTGAAAATCGGTCAAACATTATTGGATGAGTTTGATAAATGTAAATTAACTCTATATTTTAGATTTAATTATTATTCATGTATTTCGGTAACTATACAAATCACGAAGAAATTAATATCCATGAATTATTCGCCATGTCTGATGGTCCATTGGATTGCACAACGATATTTTATCTTAAGATAAAATATCCGAAATCAGAAACTTTACATTCTTAATATATATAAATCCCGTTTCACAATGTTTGTCCTCAATGGACTCCTAAACTACTGAACCGATTTAGTTCAAACTTCGTGAATATCTGTCATTTGGTCCAACTTAAAAGATAGAATAGTTTTTATCCCACGTGGACGAAGTCGCGGGCATCAGCTAGTTTACTATAAAATAATATGGCAACACGTAAACCCATTAATATTATGACCTCTTTCGCTCCGCTGGAAAGGCCAAAAGTGTAAAATTAATATTTTTTTCAAAAATGATGACCTTAGTTCAAAACTGCCAACCTTGCTCGATTCGAAAATTAAAACCGGAAAGTAAGTACCTATCACGATATAAATGAGTAGTTTAAAATGATTACGATCTTAAAATAGTGTTTTTTATAAAGTGATTTGTAGGATCATTTTAGCCTTGCTGACCTCTTGGGGTTCCTTCACACTTGTTCGCGTAGGAAACTTTTTTGAAATTCGCCACGCACTACTATGGTGTAAAAAATAAAGATTCCGACGAATTGAGAACCTCCTCCTGTTTTGAAGTCGGTTAAAAAGTACGACGCGATGTGGGTGATGTATGATAAATAATAATATGACGTCTGTAAGTTAAGTTTGAATCGTAGGCAAGTCTGAAATTAGCTCAAGCTATTTCATAACAAAAGAAAGAGATAACAAAAGATGTATGTGAGAGGTTGTTCATCACCATAATATAAAAGGCACCTACCTATTACCTAGTAAGCGCGGACATCCGGGCTCCTACGTGCGATTTAGAACACAACAGGCGATAAAATCTTTTGCCATAGACGATGTATGACGGAATTGTTCTCTTTTAAAAGTTCTAATGCCCTGGACACCACATGTCTATCTTTTAAGTTTGACTCATTGTAACGATATATGTACAAATCAACATTCCTGGGGGCAAGGTCACAGGCAACAGGTAGTTCTAAATTGGGTCAGGTCTGTTCTAAAAATTTTCTTTCCGAACAAGTGTGTACGCACCCTTGTTGCTTTGCCAGCAATAGTTTAAACGCGGCATCATCACCAAACGGCAATGTAGTAATGCAATAACTTATTACTATTACGTCATATAGTAAAAATAATTATTAGAATTGATTTGATATTATGATATTGTTATTAATTATAAGAAGTAGTGATAGCCCAGTTGTTTATATTAACAGTTTAGATGTGACTTTATTTGGGGTCCTTGGTTTAAATCCCTAGACAACCATATACAGGATTATTCCCATAATTCAATTTATTACCTTACATTTATTACATAACAGTCAAATCGGAGTAAACCCTCGTAAACTTAGTTTTTAAGTCTTTAAATAGTTATCACTATTAATAAGTATATGTACCTACTTAATTATTCTTACTGACTTTTCTTAAGTACTAACTAGTAATGGCTTATATGAATTAAATAATTTGAATCTTGAATCTTTGAATCTTGAATCTTGAATCCTGGAGTAAAACTCACGCATCCTGGGTTCCGTGGAACAAAAGAAAAGAAAAGAATCACTTTTGTTATTGAACACCATTATATAATAATGTTTCTCGATATTTTGGACAGTAAAAACTATAATATCAAGCATTTTCATGTCGATAGCTTCAATAGTTACTGAAATAATCGACTGTGATGAAGTCGTATCTTAAGGGATCCATTTTTTCCATTTAGTTACAGAACCCTAATGAAAACTTTGTCAGAAAGGCGTTTTGACTTTTTTTCGATACATCCGACAAATTCGTTATATTATTTCAATTAACCAATTAACCTTGGCAAATCATTATGTACGAGTACTTAACCCTTAAAGGCCTCATAAGAAGGCTCATAGTCACTCAGCGATGGAGAGAGCTATGCTCGGAGTATCTCTACGTGATCAAATCAGAAATGAGGAGATCCGTAGACGAACCAGAGTCACCGACATAGCTCAACGTATCGCGAAGCTGAAGTGGCAATGGGCGGGACACATAGCTCGTAGGACCGACGGACGTTGGGGACCCAAAGTGCTGGAATGGTGACCCCGCACGGGAAAGCGCAGTGTTAGCAGACCTCCGACCACATGGACTGACGACATTAAAAGAGTCGCGGGAAGGCGCTGGATACAAGTTGCGCAGGACCGTGCGGGCTGGAAATCATTGCAGGAGGCTTATGTCCAGCTGTGGACGTCCGTCGGCTGAAACGTACCAACCTAACCCTTTCTCATGAATCACTCTACCTGTTAGTGAAAACCGCATGAAAATCTGTACGGCCGTTTTTGAGTTATTCGAACAGTCAGACAGAGGACTTGGTTTTATCTTAATATATATAAATCTCGTGTCACAATGTTTGTCCTCAATGGACTCCTAAACTACTGAACCGATTTAGTTCAAACTTCGTGAATATCTGTCATTTGGTCCAACTTAAAAGATAGAATAGTTTTTATCCCACGTGGACGAAGTCGCGGGCATCAGCTAGTCTTAATATATATAAATCTCGTGTCACAATGTTTGTCCTCAATGGACTCCTAAACCACTTAACCGATTATAATAAAATTCGCACACCATGTGCAGTTCGATCCAACTTGAGAGATAGGATAGTTTAAATCTCAATTTATCTATTTTTTATTACCCCTAAGGGCAAAACAACGTTTGCCAGGTCAGCTAGTAATACATTATATTATTTAGAGATACTTGTAATTAATTTTGTTTACATAATAAATGTATACAAATTATTAAAATTGTTAACAGAAGGCAGTGGCTAGTACGTGATAAGAGATACAGTCCGACAAGGCTTTCTTGGTACTTGAATGACATTGTAAGGAGGGCGTCGTTATAGAACAAATACAGCCAGAAAATAAAATCTCCTCAATTTTAATTCAATTTTAGTTTTATTAAGCAATAGCAATACAATTTATAATAGTGGTATACCGACAGAGCGAACTATCAAACAGTATCACAAGACAGCGGCGTTAGTTCCGATTTTGGCCACGCGCCAAGATAGCCTTGTCGCACTGTACGTGATATGAGATAAGTTATAATATTGTCAGTTGTCAGTTGCCACCAAGTCAAGTTCATGTCAATTATACGCATTTAAATTACATTGACCTCTCACAAAGTTGCAAATGCTCGACGTGTCACGTAAGTAGAGCACTGGAGGTCTCACGGCCGTATTTATGGAAACCTCAAAGTGGTTATACAATACACATCCGCATTGGTAACATTGTTGCGATTGACATTTCGCTACTGAAATCTAATGACACGGAAGGTTTATAAAGACGCGTTGGCATGCAAAATTTGAAACTAATTAGATTTTTCCGAAATTCGTAAAGTGATAACTCGTATTGTATTCGTATGCACCATAGTAAAGGTAAGATTTGCGTATTGGAGTACAAGTGATTATAATTAATAAACAACTAGGTCTGTTTATATGTCTGTCGCACTTACAGGTTTTATTTTACTTTTGTTTCCACATTTTATTGCACCTATAGGAGTAGGCCTTTCATTCCTTCTCACTTGCACACCACAATCATCGACAATGTGTGAAAGTAAAGAAAATAATCTCATTTAAAAAATACATTCTACTTTATAAAAATTTTGCTTGATGTACATGAATATTTTCATTGTCTGGGTGTTTTTCTATATGTATATTGTGGGTATTTGTGTACATATTAGTCATTATATTTTAACAGTTGCAGTTCCCTAGTACCCATAATAACACCAGCTATCGCCTACTCTGGGGCTGGATTGTGGTCAGTGTAAATATTTCAATCCACGATGATGCACTCCACTCTGTCAAACTCCACAAAAATGGAACTAAAGCGATTTTGACAGAGTGGGACGCGTCTTCGTGGATTGAAATAATATCTATAATGGCCTAAAATGTTTATTTAAAAAAAGAATGTTTCTGTTGACAGTTAGCGGTGTAGCGCTCTTCTTACGCGACACGAGTTATAAGTTTATAACATAACAAATATACCTACTGTAATGGACAATGGACTTATAATATTATAGGAATTTTGCATCCGGATTGGAACTATTCTAAGAATAATTCCGAGGACCAATCGCGTTTCTGATTATTGTAAAAACTTTGAAACATTGTACATACTTTATCGAATGGAAAAATTATCAAAATGTATTACAAATTTCGGACCCCTAAATGACAAGAAGATAATTTCCACAGAGATAGAGCATCTGCGCGGGATATATTAAAGTACACACTAAACCTAGCAAGTGCCGAGTTTCTTGCCAGTTCTTCACGTTGCAGACCCGCTTTCCTAACTTAACAGTGTACTTTTCATAACAGCCTGTAAGTAAGACCTCAGGATATGAGCATCCGAACGATTTAGGTACGTAAACTTTTTTCGTACACACAAACAGTGGCGCCATCTGTCAAAATTCTATAGGTGGCTGCTGATCGAACTACAGCGTGGCCTTACTGTTGGTGGCAAAACAATCATTTTTGGCACCGATAAACTGGCGACATTTTTTCGTACCGTCCCCGTCGGCCCTATCCAGGTCCATGTCTATTCGCTGATCTCTTTTTCCGATGCATGATTGAAGGACAAACAAACAGACTTTTGCATTTAAAATATTACCATGTTGTTGAATGATGATTCATAAATTATACAAAGCACTTACTACTACTACTTCTTCTCAGTGCAGGGCGCGTTGGAACCCTCGTAAACTTAGTTTTAAGTCGACTTGGAGTTATCGCCATACAAATGTGACAAATATCATAAGGACCATTTACAAGCGCCTTTATATTAGGCCTATGTGAAATAAAGATATTTCATTTCATTTCATTTCATTTCATTTCATTTCATTGCACAGCCTTCGCGGCAACGAGCCTTTTGATTTTAATAGTAGACCAAGAGAAGGTGGCAACATCATCCTTAAGGTACAGATACATTATACTAAATACTAGCAGACCGGCAAACTTTCTTTCGTCATTTAAGGGTATAAAATATAGCTTTTTATTTATTTCTAAAAAATGTTTTTTTTTTTTTATAATTGAGATGAAAATATTAACGGCTTCAAGAAAACGATCTCAAGATCTCAAGATCTCAAGAAAAAAGTATCAAGCCACGTCAAAAGAGTTTTTTTGGAAATGTGCCATATTCCTTCACTTCGTAAATTTTTATTAAATTCCATAAATGTTGCTTCCATAAAAAGGTCAAAATGAGAAAAAATTGCATAATATATTTTCATCAGACTATCAAACGTAAAGAGTTTCACTTCACAATATTATATTTTTCACTTTCACGGAACTTTCGAGGTACGTGAAATCAAATTACTGAATAGTCTACTATATAAAAATAAGTCGGGTTTTCCTTCCTGACGCTATAACTCCAGAACGCACGAACCGATTTCCACGGTTTTGCATTCGTTGGAAAGGTCTCGGGCTCTGTGAGGTTTATAGCAAAGAAAATTCAGGAAAAATTAAAAAAAAACAAAATGTTCCATAAAAGGAAGCCATCTGGTGGCGAAACGGAGTTCGCCGGGTTTGCTAGTAGCATATAATAATAGTAGCCGTAGACATCTCACACCCTTGAATACATTACGGAGATGAGAGATCTTTCAATTTAAAAGTTTCCTCATAGTCACGATGTTTTTTTCATCACCGCTAAGCAAGCGATGTTCACCGCTAAAGAAATGGAGAATGCGCTACCGCCTCTTAGACTATAAGCCTTGATGTTAATTAGACCATGCCGTTTAAACCTAAGTAAGCAGAAACCGGCGAATCATAGCCTTCCTATTGTTTTATAGCTGATACTTACTTGGGATGATTAATAACTGATCTTAAAATAATGGAATAATGATCTACAGACTCCTGTGAACTATGATGTCTCCATACATTCAAAATACCAAATCATTTGTAATTCAGTGCATATTTCGATCATGTTGTGGTGTTATTCGGATTCATATAGTAATATTCTACCTCCTGGCCATATTTGGTTCTGAAATACTTCTTTAAAACGAAATACTTAATAATCAATTTTGATCAAAATTCTTATAACTTTGGACGAGTTCCGTAATACCAAAAATTATGAATGAAAACTTGTAACTTTCTTTATTAACTGGTTTTATTTAACTGGATAGTGTAAATTGTACTCCTGAACTAATGCGACGTGAGATAGTGTTTTTATTACAAAACAAATAAGCAGAAAACAAATTGTCCTCTTTGTCCTCTTACATAAAAATAAGCAAAACTAAATTCGTTTACAATTTCGTTTAACAAAAGTATTTCGGAACCAGATATGGCCAGGAGCATAGATTATTACTATATGAATCCGAATAACACCACAACATGATTGAAATTTACACGAATTACAAATGATTTTGGTATTACGAATGTATGGGAGACATCGTGGGTAAGTGAACTCTTAACGACATAGGATGATAAGCAGACGCCATAAGAGACGCTTTTTAACTTAGTTAGCATTGAATTCTATTATCAAATAATTGGTCAGGTGCGAGTTGGGCTCGCGCACTGAGGGTTCCGTACTACTATAGAAAAAGTGAAACAATAAAAATCCCTTTTTTAACGCACCACAAACTAAACTTTGTTTTTTTGAGGTAAATTGCTAATACCAAAAAATAGTATGTTTCATTACAAGTGCGGAAAGGCTGTTATTGCAAAGAGTTCCGACAAATGTCTACCCGAGCTTAGGCGCAGCCGAAAGCGAGGGTTGACAGTCGGAACAAGTTGCAATGACGGTTCCGCACGTGTACTGAACGATTATTTTTAATACAGTTGCGAAAAAATGAAGCAATTTAATAAAATAATAAAAACACAATAAACTCAACTAACTTAACATTTTCTGAAAAACTATTTGCTTTTTTCTCTTCTCTCCACGCAATAAATTCGTCGTACGAGTATGTAGATATGTAGCGACTTTTTGATTTTTCCGGTAAAATGTTCTCCGAAGCATTTTGTGCAACAAACAACTAAACTCGCAAAGAAAATTTCTGAAAAATGGTGCCAACCGTAGAATATAAGCAGTTTTTTTTTTCTTCACCCATTCTGGTGATTTAAAAAAAAAATAAAAAAAAAATTGGTCATAGACTAAATAATATTCTGGTACGCCAAGGCACAGATAATATAATACTATGCCAAGGGAACTATGCCCATACAGCCAAGTCTTCAGTAGAATTTTTTTTATTGATATGAAATGAAAATGAAATTTAATGAGATGAAATGAAACCTAACCAAACTCATTCAATCAAATCTGATATTGAAACAAATTAGTAGCTTCTTTTTAGAAATATACGTATTTGCATGAATCATAAAAACTTCTATGAATTTTTTTAGTAAAAACTTCATGGTTGGTTTTTCTTTTTAATAGACATTATTTTGACAGTTGGGAAAGATAACGCACGAGTTCGGGAAAGGTAAAAAAAAGCACGAGTATGTAATAGCCCACATCCCGAACGCTATACGTCCCTGCAATACGCCACTTTTTGAGCAACTGTATTAAAAAAAGTATAACAGATGCAGAGTTCATTTTATTTTTTCCGTAAAATATATATTGATTCCTATTCATAATTTTCGATTGGGACAGATAAGGGTGGAACGGTATTTTTTTCGTCAGTTTGCTCAATAAATAAAAATCGGTTTTAGAATAAACAAGTAGCCCTTTAATATTGTTATTAATATTGTTATTGTTGAAGGCGGTTTTAAAACCAAAGAGTCTAAACAGTGTTTTTAAGTTGATGTCAGAGATTAATAAAATTGCAATTTTAAACTAGATTTGCATCCTCCATTTGAAACAAATCCTATTATTATCGTTATTTCACTTTAATCCGCTACCTAGTTAAGTATATTTCCTCCGTTTAGTTTAGTTCCTTGTTTATGTATATTTTGTTCCTTATAATATTGCAGTAGTTCCTTGAATTGTCACCGGGTTTTTCTAGACGTGACAAACTATAAATTTCGCGTATCCGCCACACATCCGGGCGCGGAAAACCCCGAGAGTTGTCGTGGAAATGTTTGGTGACAATTTAAAAGTACCGCACTTAGCCATGTGGATTTTTTAAGGTGTTACAGCCCTACCAGCCCGTGAAATTCATATTGAGTCTCAAATTGTTTTTTTTTAACGTTTAAGGCAATCAATTTTGCGGGCATAATATTTATGCATCTATAGAAACTTTGCTCGGAAACTCCCACTCACTTCATATTGGTTCCCGAAAGATAATTTTTTGCAGTTTCTCAGATTTCGAGCTATCGGGAGCCAATATGAAGTAAATGAGTATTGCTGAGCAGAGTTTTTATTCAAAACATGTAAATGCATAAATGTTGTGCCCGCAAAACTCATTGCCATAAGCCTACGATGTTTAATTATCCCACTATTTAGCGAAAAACTAAATAAAAATTTGAATTTTCGCGCCCTGGCGGTACCCATTCCCCTTTAGCCATCGGATATTTTTAACGACCAAATGGCGTAGCGGTAGCGAACCTGCCATCTGCGTCGGAGGACGTGAGTTCGATTCTCAATACCGATAAATTTTATACAAAAATATGAACATTAAGTAAGATTACGTACGTCATACATACAAATATAATAATTAATGATGATGATGTTTCATGTTGAATTTTCTATTAAAAAAACTTTGTATAGATAATAATATTTCAAGGTATGATAGGTACTTATGGTACAATACCAACAGCAGGTACAACATTCCGTGACAACAGAAGTACTTGTTTCTATGCTTGACTAGATTCTATACTTAGTTATAAATAAATAATTTATTAAGGCTTATCGGACAAGGTCAAAAATCTAGTTCTTTAGATGAGACTATTGGATGAATTATTACTAGCGACATGAAAGGGAGAAAATTCACTTCAGCAATGGAAGAAAGTTTTTTTATCGACTCGCAGCCCAAAAATGAGTGATAAAATAGGTAACTCTAATTTTCGGAGTTATGCGATTTAGGCAGTAAAAAAAAATTAACTTTTCGCTAACTAATGTCTTGTATCTATAAGCTTACAGATTGCGTGGAATTGTGCCAAGAATACTGGCTGCATTTCTCCAACAGCCAGGCTGATTTAAAGCGTAAAAAAATTGCTATCCCTTCTGTTACCAGATGAAGTTTAGTATCAGCGTTAGTAAAATGTCTTTTAGAATTTTTTCAGCACTATAACTCTATGACCCTGGACTCTTTATAGCAAACCGTACAGATATGCAACTCTTTATAGCTGCAGGCCTAAGCTATAGACTATCCATTCTATCGTCCAATCAGCTTGATGCTGCAGATTTGACCCAATCTCCAATTAGTCCATAATCCACACCACAAACGATCAGTTAAAACTGTCCAATCGGCAGTTAACCGCTAAGGTGTGGAATACCCTGACGGATTCTGTGCTCCAAGCCAAGCCTTCAAGGGAAGAGTGAATACTCTTGTTCAGTGGGGTTCCCAAGGGACCAATTCCATCAGATCTCTTGTCATCATCGCGGCCAATTCCTGCTGGTTCCAAGAGAGCAGGAATATCGATAGTGGCAAAAGCAATTATCAGATTTTTGAGGGAATTTCAAATGTATCCAAAATAAAAGAACTATGCTTTATAGATTCAGATATATAGAGTCAGTAGAAGTAGATAGTGCTTTAGAAGTAGAGTTATTTATGTATGTATATTCTTTATTGTACACCCAAAAAACTATTTACTAAATTACAAGTACACAGAAGATAAAGAAATAGGCAAGTACAAAGAGGCGGACTTATCGCTAACTAGCGATCTCTTCCAGACAACCTCATGTCATCAGGATAATTTAACAGGATTTATGCTCATTTTCACTAATATTTTAAGGGACACCTAAGCCCTTAGGTGACAGTTGTTGTTCTAGTATGCCCTATTTAGTGAGTTTTACTTGTTGTAATTATATCAACCCTAAATTACCAAGAGAGTTATAATTACTTCCTAATGATGCATGATGGATCTTGGTGGGCTTTGGAAAGAATCAGATGGTTTAAAATTAAAATACCTTGATATAGCCAGAAACGTTGAAGGCTCAAAACCGTGTACAAACATTAGTAGAATAAAAAATAGCATTGTAATTAATATAACAATTGATTAAAGTATTTAGAATTCTGTAAAACGAAAAAAAAGAATTATTGCTAAAATGTAAGGTATATTTATGTATTTGTAGAGCCACTTTACTCCAAACCCTGCTTTGAAATCCAGATTCTTTATCCATCCCGGATATTCCTGAAAAAAAAAATAGTAAAAAAACTTACTGTTTTCAGATTTTTTCCCGTTCTTCGCTACAATGACGGTCCCATTTCCATTCTGTTCCAAACACTGGCTGGTCGACACGAGCTCCTTCATTTTCACTTATTTTTTTTAATTTTTCGAATTTAGAACGCGCGGTTTCAGCCCGGTTCGCGCGCTTTTCAACGTCACTTTGACAGAGAACAAAATAATACGCTACAAGTGGCAATGGAGGCAGTAATTAGAGCGGGAAACCTGTTCTGCACCAAGTTACGGCCAAGGTGATCTGAGATTGATATTATAATCGTAAAAAATATGGAAAGGAGTTATGTGTTTATGCCTCCGACTGAAAAAAAAAACTTTTTTTTTAATCGTAGCGTCGGAGACGATGGCGCGAGTCAAAGTGCTGTGCACTCGATTTTTTCTCGTCTATATAAAGTATACGCTTTTTATAATATTGTGTAATAATGTATACTATGATATTATACTCATAAATGTGTAGTATTTTGTGTGATAAAATGTTATTAATTATTATTGTTAATCGTAGGAAAATTCTTGTTGTAAATAGACACTGGTTTAGTGTTATCAAAGTACCTAGGGTTTGAACATAATATAGTTTTTTCTTATTTAATAAGTACACGCATTGAATTTTTAAATATAACATATTAAATATAACATAGTATCATCTTAATCATATTCTTTCTCATCATTATAAGCGAAAAAGGGGTTTTATTTTGGTTTTATTTTATGAAAATATTTAAAAATGAGAAAATGAGAAAATTTTGCAATTTACATTCATAACTTAGTTGCTTTAAGCCATCTTTAAGCAAGATCAATATTTATTTATTTACTTGCTAATTATACATTTTTTCAAAATTTTATGAAAGCAGGCCCTCCTTGCTTAAATGGCTAAGCGATTTCAGTTTAAAAACTATAAAACGGTTTAAAGAGACTGTCAAAAAACATCTAATATTTGAAGAAATTCTAATAATTGAAGAATTATTAAATAACAAGGATTCTTGGAAAGTTTATTGATTGGGCGAACTGTCGACAAAAATACTTCTTTTTGGTGTAAAACTGCTTTCCAAACGTGAGGGTATAGAGTATAGATAGACTGAAATTTCATCAGTGCCTGTAAAAAAGCGTATGTGATTTATGAAAGAATAAAAAGATTTTAGTCAGTCGAAATTTTCCTTTTATATTTCTTGTAATACGAGATATAAAAATGTCTTGCCCGGAAAATTCGTATCTATACATATTCTCGTTAATCCTTGTACAAATAAAATAGGTATCTGGGTGACCGAGCTTTGCTCGGTAGTATTACTATCCAACAATAGTTGGCAGCAGGAGTCCTATTTTTTCATTACTTACCTTTACTTGTAATAGTTTTACTTTTCGCCACTAGATGTCAGGCAGAGTCATTTTTTTGGTAAATACAATATTTTCTAAAAATGAATCCTAGCTAGATCGATTTATGGCCCCCAAAACCCCCTGTATACTAAATTTCATGAAAATCGTTCGAACCGTTTCCGAGATATATATTATTATGTAATATATATATATATATATATATTTCTATACATATAATAATGTATAATAATGGAAGTTTAAAAGTATAGGATTAAAATAAAAGCAATTAATTAACTCGGAGAGACATAATACCAGGTAAAGCCGCACTCGGTACTTTAAAGTTATATTGATGTAGGTAAGTGTTGTCTCTGGAAAAAACCTCTTTAAATAACAAGATACTAATTACATTTCTAAGAAAAACTTTACTAATGAATTAAGATTTAAGGAAAAAAATCGCAAGTTAAAAGAGTGCATTGACTAGACTGCACGACATTTTTGTATTAATGGCATAAAAGAATCGTTTGAGCAATTTTTAGTCCTACAGGCCGAAAATTATAAAGACTACTTTGAAAAGAAAGTATTCTTTATAAAAGACTACTTTTAAAAGAATACTTTTTTAAATGTCATGTATTTTGGGGTCAATCAATGGGTCTTGATCTAAATTGGCTCCGAAGCAGAAAGACACTATTTAACTGAATTAATAAATTGATGGTGAAATTAATCAGTACAATAATATAATCGATTTGGGTTAGAACAAACAAGAATTAATTATTATATTGGTATTTACATAGGTAAATAACATTAAATCTTCTTAGTTCTTTCACTAAAAGTAATTTATCCATTTTGTCAATTTTACCAGTAATAGGCATACGCATGCCATTGCTGCTTCCATGGACAAATCTTAGTTTAATAATGAAAAGAAAAAATCGTTCGTCTGGTTTTTCCCTTATTTCCCAGTCTATCGTGTCGTGAGTGATTGCTTGAAATGCATCTGTAGGGTTAGTACAAGTTTTTGTACGAATATCAAATCGACTCGCATCGCACAAACGAATCGAATTCCTCCATACATTTACAGCCAGCGACATCTATGGACAGTCACTGACATACGGCTGTCAACAGATAGCATTGGCTGTAAATTTATGGAGGAATTCGATTCGTTTGTGCGATTCGAGTCGACTCGAAACTCGTACAAAAACCTGTACTAACCCCTCTGATCGAGACGTTTATTTGTTGAATGGCTAATATTAAGGTCTCTGGGTCTATGTCAAACCGTTTCTGAGAAATTTGTTCGTTTGTAACATAGTAACACTATAATTGTTTTTTTTTTTGACTTAGTAATGTGTTTGTTTTTATTTTGACTATGGCTTTAAAATACAATGATGCCACGTTTTTTCATCTAATCGTAAATATTAAAATATTTGTAACTTTTTCGTTACAAGCTTGATCAGTAACATAAGTTTTTTACCCGACTGCCAAGAAAGGCTGAATGGATTTTAACAGTCAAGGTATCGTAAATTCGTCACATAACCCATGTGGTCTTACATAGGTTTTTGAAATATCAAAATACCGGATTTACCTATGTCGCTATTTTTTTTTTAGTTTATTGTTCAAAATTATTTAAACTTATCAACAATATTTTATTCATTTTGCAATCCTCTTCAAACTCAAGAAGTTAGTTCATACTAACTTCATAAGTATAAGGACTTTCATAAAGTCTTTAATAAAAAATTACCAAACACTGAGTGGGGTATCAAAAGAAGGGAATAGAAAAAAGATCACATAAAGTTTATTTATTATTTGTCAAATGTTTAATTAGTGTTAATCTACTTTATATTATTTAACTTTATAATATCTTAATACTTTATATATTTAACTAATTTTAAATAATTTACTAGTAGGTATTGAACATGCTTTTAGAAATGAATTTTATAAATCGATAATTTGATTTGAGTAAAATAAATACTCTACACACGGAAATGAATCTGAGGATGTTCCCATCGGAACATTTTACGTCAACCTTCTTAAGAGGCCTGTGAACTACGATGTCTCCGTTAATGCAAAATACCAAATCATTTGTAATTCGTGAATATTTCGATCATGTTGTGGTGTTATTAGGATTCATATAGTAATAATCTAGGCTCCTGGCCATATTTGGTTCGGAAATATAATTCTTTAAAATAAAATAATAATCAATTTTGATCAAAATTTTTATAACTTTGGTCGAGTTCCGTAATACCAAATATTATGAATGAAAACTGGTAACTTTCTTTATTAACTGGTACTTTTCTTTAACAAACAAAACTTTAAGTAACAATAAAAACTGTGCTCCTGTTGTTTTTTCTACAAAACAAATAAGCAGAAAGCATGTCCTCTTTGACATAAAAATAAGCAAAACTAAATACGTTTACAATTTCGTTTACCAACAGTATTTGGGAACCAGATATGGCCAGGAGCATAGATTATTACTATATGAACCCGAATAACACCACAACATGATCGAAATATACACGAATTACAAATGATTTTGGTATTACGTTTGTATGGGAGACATGGTAGTTCACAGGACTCTTAAACCAAGAAATAAAAATTTCCGCTAATATGCCGCAACATGGCTGAAATCGTCCCTGTGGAAACTCGGACTGCGGACAAATAACAAGTACAGTGATCTGTGGCGTGGACCGCGGTCCATAGACAATACTGCGGTCGGTTTAAAACTAGCGCTGTTGGGCTAACAAACATTTTAGATACCAGTACACTGGCGACATTATTTTGCGCTGTCCGTCGGGTCCTCTACTCTACACCACGCTTGGTTGATAATCGTCAACAATCATTGGTTATGAAACAACCACATCAGTATAACGGCCCTCTGTTAAAAGGTTATTATATAATAGGCGTAATCAGTAAAGTCTGTCTCTTCGTGTCAATGTAACAATTAGAGGTCAAAACTCTAGCGTGAAAATATTTATATATCAGAATGACACTAAACCAATGATGAAACACGCTACGCTAAGAGGACAAGAAATATGTGACGTATGTTGAAGCCAAAAATTTCTCAAATATAGCGTCGTTACCGCCCACAACAGTACGGTACCGCTGACAGCATGTCATAGTATGTTCAGTTATATTAGAGCCAATTAAGGCCCGGTTTCTACTAAAGCGAAGCAGACTGCAGAGCAGAGCTGTGTTTGAGTAACTAATCAGGTTTCGTCATTTTGATATCTCCGAAACTGAGGGGAGAGGAGATGTCGAAATGGCAAAATCAGATTCGTTACACAAACACAGCTCCGCTCCGCCTTGGTGGAAATCGGACCTTACAGTTTTGACAAATTAAAAGTACGGTTCAGGACGGATCGGCCGGATAAAAATACATGCGTGACGTCACTAAGTGCTGATCCTTTATATGTTTAATCATTGCGCTGCACTTATTTTTTCAGAAAAGAAAGATGGCGGTTTAACGGGTCCATTTTTAGTGTTCCGTACCCAAAGGGAAGTAAAACATCGGCATGTCCGTCCGTCTTTCACCATGCTATACCTCTTGAACCATGATAGCTACAAACTTGAAATTTTCACTCAGTTCAGAATTTCGAATTCACTCAGTTCAATTGGGATTTTCTTTTCAACTTCGCCACGAGGACAAGAAGTTAGGATAGATGGGAAGGCACTTTAATTATCATAAACATATTTCTTGACAATACAAGTAATCGAACCCATAACCTTATAATGCTAACCAGTTCGCAATTACACAACAAATAAAATTATTGGTACACACAGTAATTAAACGATCAATTAAAAAAACTTTTTCTAATATGACCCCACCCGGAGCTATCAAAATATCGTTAGGCAAATAAATAATAATTTTTGTTTGTTATTGTAGATACAGTTATCTCTGTTGTTGTCACGTACCACGGTTAGATTATATTTTATTATGTTAGTTAATTAATAAAAAATCGAACTTTTTAAGTTTTTATTGTGTAATCGAAATCCAAAAACAAGTATTGAAAACAAAACAAATGAGCACTAACTTGGTTTACGGCGCAAACAGTAGTGACCTGCAGTTAAAAAAACCATAAAGACAATTGCTTTAAAAGGTATTTTAATTAATTTTCACCATGAAGCCGAAAAATGATTATACAAAAATCTCTCAATAGAAATTTCTCTCAAAAGTTGGTCCAAACAAAGACATGTAGAAGTCTATAGAAGTCTATATTGGTATATTTAGTCTGTATCCTATCTGGGTCCAAATCTTAATTTTAAAGAGTTTAATTTTTTTTTTATTTTGATGTGTCGGTAATAATAATAAGTACCCAAAATCCAAAAACGCTCAGAATTTTTGATAGCTGGAAGGACAAAAGTAAGTTCAGTGAATATCTCGCGCAGTTGGTGAGTCTCTGTAGAGATTGACTCTTGTGGAATCGGTCCGGAGTATATTATTATGAAATCTTGTGAAATGGTAAATACAAACCTCAAAAGGTTCTACTTCGCTTCACCGTTCACATTGTGGTTTTTACAGCAATAAAATCTATCTATCGACACCTTTGATTTCGACCACAAAACCGCTAGCAATCGAAATCTCTTCACATGAATGGAAAAGTGACTGACTTACTGACAGTACAGAGAAGATACATATTTGCTGCGACGATATTGATAAGGCTATTCTGAGCACGGATGACTTGGAGTCTTTCATCAGACACAAGTTTCCTCTTCTGTCTTAGGAAAGGAAACTTGACAGATTCAAGTTTTCTTCTTCTGTCTTAGGAGAGGAAACTTGACGGACACAAGTTTTCTCTTCTGTCTTAGAAGAGGAAACTTGACAGACACAAGTGACCTCTCCTGTTTTAGAAGAGGAAACATTACAGACACAAGTGATCTCTTCCGTCTTAGTAGAGGAAACTTGTGTCTGATGACGGTGTACGGTCTGTTTGTGTTTTCATTGGCTATGACCAGTCCAGGGTTCGATATTCAAAAATAATTACCTATAAGACTAGTCTGTGCTCCTATGATGTTTTTATTTAATTTCTGGCTTTGGCCATGGCTAGATCGCATCTATCAATAAATAATTGATTGATAACTGAAAAATTCGGTTCATATTTTTACTCTTCTCGTGCTTCTCTCACACCTCTAAAAACCATTGTGGCACGTAAGAAGTTTCTGCTACTTATTTTCTTAAAAATTATTTACATTTGCTATCAAATGTCACAGTGCAAATTTCTGTCACGTACATATTATTCAGTTTATATTATTATTTATTATTCGTTTTTACATAACTTCCCTGTAAAGAAAACTGCAATGAAACATGGTTGGAACACCATCGGTAAGTATGGTTTGCTAATCAATTTCTTATACAGAAGCAGGTCAGCTTGCTAGTATGATAGAACAGTCATGAGATCCACAGAGTTCTGTGACTAGTTTATCAGCCTATACACGTCCACTGCTGGATATAGGCCTTTCCGAGATCGCGCCACCACACACGGTCCGCCGCCTTCCTCATCCACCCGCTACCAGCGACCTTTTTCAGGTCGTCGGTCCAGCGGGAAGGGGGTCGTCCTATATGCTGCGCTTACCGGTACGCGGTCTCCAATCTTAGAACACGTCTGCCACAACGGCCGTTGGATCTACGACAGAATATTCCTAATCTGGGACTTCCACAGCAGCATAATCCATCAACGAAAATGAAAATTAAAATCACTTATGAAAAATCTAAAAACCGCCAATAATGGCGAGCAGTCTTGCACCGAGAAGAACTGGCAAGAAACTCGGCACTTGTCTTTTCAAAAATGTACCTAAGTATATCTAACCAAGTGTTATTTACTGCATTAGGCGAACGACATCACATGGGTTTGTTTACATTTATTCCAAGCTCATAATGGCCGGCCTCGTATACAATCATAAAACTTCTCTTACATACGATAGTTTACTCTTTGATTTTTATGATATCTTGTGAGGAGACGGAAGTCATTTGGAAATTGTTCAATACTTATAGAGTGATCAATCGAGTGCAGCGAACCGGGCTAGTGTAAGGGCCAGCCGCCGAAGACACCACAAGTATGAGATCAAGGCCACGGGAGATGCAGCTAAGAGCTACGACTTCAACGCACATCGACCACCTGGGAAACGGACCACGTATGTATCTGTAACATCTTCCCTCTTTTTAACCCACTTCAAAAAAAGGAGGAGGTTCTCAATTCGTCGGAATCTTTTTTTTTTTCTTTTTTTTATCTATGTATGTTCACCGATTACTCGAAGACGCGTGGACCAATTTGAAAAATAATTTTTTTGTTTAAAAGGGTATAGTTTCTAGATGGTCCCATTTTAATCAGGTCAGGATCTGATGACGGGATCCTGGAGAAATCGAGGGAACTCTTTAAATTTTATATGGACACTTGAAACAATTTGGGTATTATTATAATAAAGAATGGTGAGACGAGCAAGACTTTCACCTTTTTTCTGGGGGGAATTCTTCTTTGACATATCCAATCTGTAATTAGATTGAATTATGTGGGTTTTTTTAGGCTGGCGCTTGACTGTGATCACATCTGATGGAAAGTGATGATACAGTCTAAGGTGGAGGTTGCTTAGGAGATGCCTATTCGCTCTTGATTTGATGGCGCCCAAGTTGTTGGTGATGGGAAAGACAGTGCCTGGTAGGGTATTCGAGACCTTTGCGTTGTGCGTATCATTTGCGTAAGGTTGGTACACCATGACTGTTAAAAAAATATAGGTATGTTTTCCATAATATTTTTGTTACGATTTATTTTTTTGATATTGTTGGTAAGCAAATATCGTTGGATGTTCCATCCATACCATCTGGATGCCAGATGCTTCTTCCCGCGCACGTGCAATCTATGGAACCAGCTACCAGCCACCTCCCTCCCTCCCTCCTCAATGTTCCCTCATAGCTATCATTTCAGCCGACGGACGGTTACTGCTGGACAAAGGCCTCCTGCAATGACTTCCAGCCCGCACGATACTGCGCCACTTGTATCCAGCGCCTTACCGCGACTCTTTTAATGTCATCAATCCATGTATTCGGAGGTCTGCCAACACTGCGCTTTCCCGTGCGGGGTCGCAATTCCAGCACTTTGGATCCCCAACGTCCGTCGGTCCTACGAGCTATGTGACTATTGCCACTTAAGCTTCGCGATACGTTGAGCTATGTCGGTGACTCTGGTTCGTCTACGGATCTCCTCATTTCTGATTTGATCACGTACAGAAACTCCGAGCATAGCTCTCTCCATCGCCCGCTGAATTAGTCTGAGACTATAACGTTGGGTTGTCAAATTCCTCAAGAGCTTGCAACGCATTTGCAGTTGCTCTGGTGCTACAAATGTCCATGGGCGGGCAATGATTGCTTACCAGCAGGTGACCCCGCCCGATCATTTGCTCGCGATGCCTTTTTTACGCTACACAAGTTAGTACTTGACTGCGATCTCACCTGATGGTAAGTGATGATGCAGCCAAAAATGTTAGCGTACTAACTTTTGAAAGGGGTAAGTCATGTCACCCCAACGGTTTCTACACAGCATCGTACCGGAACGCTAAATCGCTTGGCGGTACGTCTTTGCTGGTAGGGTGGTAACTAGCCACGGCCAAAGCCTCCCACCAGACCAGACCTGAGCCAATTTAGAAATTATAAAATTCCAAAGTGGCTGGCGGGAATCGAACCCGCGACCTTCCACTCGAATCCGAGCGTGCGTCCCCTGCGCCACGGAGGTCGTCAAAATATGCCTGTTAAAATATGTCTGTGTTTCCAGTGTCTTCGAATCAATAGGTCACTTGGTGAAGAGTTGTTTGGGTGGAGGAGTAGTTTCCATCCACGAGGCGTATAAGCAGTGTGGCCTGTGGACGTCAGTGGTTCTGACTGTCATTCTGGGCATATCTGTCAGCTACTGTATGTATGTACGTATTTTATCATCAGTGAAAAGTATCTAGTGTCTTCGGATTAGTGGGTCACTGAAAAGTATCTAGTCACTGAAAAGTATCAGTGAAAAGTATCTAGTGTCTTCGGATTAGTGGGTCACTGAAAAGTATCTAGTGTCTTCGGATTAGTGGGTCACTGAAAAGTATCTAGTCACTGAAAAGTATCAGTGAAAAGTATCTAGTGTCTTCGGATTAGTGGGTCACTGAAAAGTATCTAGTCACTGAAAAGTATCAGTGAAAAGTATCTAATGTCCTCGGATTAGTGAAAAGTTGATTGGGCGGAAATTTACACGAAAAATAAAATCAACTCTCTAAATATTATTATAGTTTTTTTCATAATAACAACAAACC
This sequence comes from Coenonympha glycerion, assembly GCA_963855885.1. Lineage (NCBI taxonomy): Eukaryota > Metazoa > Arthropoda > Insecta > Lepidoptera > Nymphalidae > Coenonympha > Coenonympha glycerion. The sequence goes on along the minus strand of OY979652.1, from coordinate 1,789,697 downwards.
GCCAAAAACAAAGTGGGGTTTGCGGTTCGCCATCAAAAGTAAACTCAATAAACGAAAGTGATTCTTTCAAAGTTTTATTTCTTTTATAGAACGGAACCCTTGTGCGCGAGTCCGACTCGCACTTGGCCAGTTTTTACCCTTTGAGTAAGGAACCCTAACTATTAGGAGTTCTGATTATTAATATTACTGTGAAATCTATAGGTATCTATGAACATAATAATAACTGATTTAATAGTTCCTTTAAATTGCATCATTGTCTAAAACGAATACACGCAAAATCCATTACCATTACCATAAGCAAAAAAATGCTTTGTTAGTAGAAATAGGATCCGTTTTACCCATCGACCTACGATCCGATGGATGCCTAGTCATAGACAAAAAAAATTCAGTTCACAGTGTAATTTGTTTCAGGTGGTTTGATTCACTAGGCCGCGGAAATTCAAATTTTGTTAAGTTATTCGAAAATAGTTGGCTAATATACATCTTAGGCTCTTGACAATGAGTTTTGCGGGTATCCTCCTCCTCAGTCGTTCATCTTCATTTCTGAAGGTCGTATCCGCACTGCAGTTCCTTCGCTATGTTCTTGTAGCGGTCTTCGATAGCTGACGATAGATGGCGTCACCAGCGCAAATAGCACACGCTGACAGAGCATTCGACGAGCGTTCTATAAATACAACTTCTGACGTCACATGCTCGGATCACAAGCGGTCCCCAGGCACAACACCTGACTGGAGGGAAATTTCCCTATTGCCCTCACCACCGCTAAATTCTTAACCACGTCCCTCCATACATTTCGATCTTCCACTTTTCTGATGTCTCTTGCGAATGGAAGGCCCGTGAGTGATTTCACCTGGTCAGACCAGCGGCTAGGTGATCGGCCGCGCGGTCTCTTCCCCTCCACTTTGCCCACTACTATGAGTTTCTCCAAGTTATCTGGAAGGCGGCGGGCAATATGACCAAAATAACTAAAAATATAACACTTATGTATCTTTATGTTTATACTTGCAGGTACTTATAACACTTATGAATCTCCATGTTTATCATAAAAACTTTGTTCAAAAATACTCATTTATTTCATATTTGTACAGATAGCTCTAATTCCCTCCAAATCCCGGATTTAAAGCAATTAGAACAAATATGAAGTAAATGAGTATTTTTGTCAATTTTTTTATGAAAAACATGTAGACGAATAGACAATGCCTACGACGTCCGTCAGGTTATTAGGTATTCCGTGACGACGTATTATTATTAGCCTACTATTAAAAAAAAATAATTGAATGAATTTCGCAGCTGAGTTAATCGTACCTTAACATAAATTATTATTAAAAAAAATTGAACCGACTTCAAAACCACAAATAGGCACTCAAAAGCGAAAAATAAATTATTATAATTATTATAACCGCTACTACCCACTCATTTATTTTGAAGTCGGTTAATTAATTGTTGAAAATCGGAGTGTAGCGGATTTCAAGTCAGTGGCCAGTACTATAAAACCTGCAAATATGGTGCTGAGATCGGCACCATATTTTAAAATAATTTTGTTTAGTTTATGAAATTAAACTTATCCAATTGCTGAATTGAACGATGAAAAATATTAATGTAGAATTTCGTTTATTAAATAAAAAGTTTAACTCGAATGACGCAAGTTATAATTACGCTTAGTAGCCACAAACCCACTTTTAACAGAAAAAGTAATTGGTTTGGGATACGAACCCTGGACCTCAAATTAGAAGGCAGACATTTGAACCTTATCGTTGCTTATTTAGAGATACTAGCTTCCGCTTCCGGCTTTATCTGCGTGTATTTCAGTTTTTTAAAATCCTTCAGGAGCAGAAGAATTTTTCTGGGTTTATAGTAGCCAGTGTTAGTCATATATCCATAAGCTTTATCCATTCTAATTTTCAAGAAAATGGGTTTAGTACTTATGGCGTCAAAGTATAACAACACACAGATAAACCCAAACAAACTTTCATTTGTTTAACCACTTCAAGTTAGTACCTACTTGACAACAACCTCAAAAGATGTTCAGACGAAAATGTTATCGTACTAACTTATAACGTGTTAGTAGCTACTTGCTACACAGTATCGTACCGGAACGCTATAAATCGGTTGACGCTGCGTCTTTACTCTTTGTTGGTAGGGTGGTAAGTCGCATACGAATCCTCACATCAGACCAGACCTGCAGCAAAACAAAAGGGACAGCATTACAATGTCTAACTATACAATCAATTATCAAAACAGTAACATTATACAATGTCTAACTAAACTATAGTTTATACTTTTAAAGTTGTCATCGTTCATGATAAATTGTGTTTAATTGTTAATAATGTCTGAATCAATAAATAAATTTCATTTAAAAACGAGGGTTTATGCTTTATGAAGACCAGTAAGGCTCAGAGTCACTCAGCGAGCGATGGAGAGAGCTATACATGGAGTATCTCTACATAATCAATTCAGATCCGTAGATGAACCAGAGTCACCGACATAGCTCAACGAATCGCGAAGCTGAAGTGGCAATGGGCGGGGCACATAGCTCGTAAAACCGACGGACGTTGGAGACCCAAAGTTGTGGAATGGCGACCCCGCACGGGAAAGCGCAGTGTAGGCAGATATCTGACCCAGATGAACTGACGACATGGTTGTTGGAAGTCGCTGGATACAAGTAACAAATACAAAATAAAACAATATTACATACGTGAAACAATTAACAAATACACATAAATAGTTAATCTCGAACTCAAACCAAAAAAAAACAAAATACCCTGTATATAGATAGACCTTTAACATTTAGACATTTAGTAGTGGCGACGTCAACAAAAGATTTTTATTATTATTATTTTTTTTTTTTGATTACCCTCTGCATTCGATAATTCTTAAATTGTGTACTGATTACTTGTAAAGGATATTTTATGTATGCTATGAATTGTTTTGTTGTGTGTTGCGTAGGTATTGTGAGTGCTAACTAATTATGTCAACGGCTGGGTGCACGGAAAAACTCACAAGAGTTTATGTTTGCACCTTTCACACATTTTATTGTATCTTTTTTGTGCTGAGTTTAATAAATAAAATAAAATAATAAAATAAGTAGAGCAGAACCGGGTCAGTTGGAAATCATTGCAGGAGGCCTTTGTCCAGCTGTGGACGTCTGTCGGCTGAAACAGTCGTCACTCTATAGTATATGTTATTTATAGATCTTGGCTCGGTCAGCGCAGAAGATCTACGGACGAGTCCAGGTGCCGGCCATGTCGTATCCTGACCTAGCTGAGGCGAGTTTGGAGACGGGGCCGTTTGAACGCTTGAGAAAATACAGCAGATGCTTTAGGTAAACTCCTTAACTAGCCATTCAGCCATAAACCGGCCATTCTATCGTCCAATCAGCGTGATGCTGCAGGCTTGATTCACTCTGCTGGTCAGTTAGAACTGACCAATCGGCGTCCAGTTGAAGCCATGGCGTCACCAGTGCCTGACGATTTCATCCACTCAGCGTGAGAATTTTAAATTCGACTGAGCCGTCATATCATAACTGCTATGCCATCTTCCATCCACGTTCTTGAACGACGAGGATACGGACGACAGAAGTAGCAGACGGTTTCATCGGCAAACTTATAGGACTCGAATAAAAGTTTAAATGTGTCAGTCAATCAGTCAGCCAGTTAGTCACACTATTACATAATAAGTACAGATTTTAGTAATTCGACTGATATTTTCAGTAAGTTTGCTTAATTAAGGTACCGAAATTATTTGTGGGGTATGAATGTATGCTTTTAGGTACAATATGATCCCTAAGTCTGTCATGAACTTACCTTTGCACAGACTTTTCATGAGCCTGTATGTTACCTAAATGTGAAAAATGAATTATCATTTTTATTTGTTTCAAGGTACGCCGTTGACGTAACAATATGCCTGGACCTGTTCGGCTCGTGCTGCGTGTACCAGATAATGATCGCCCGCACCACGAAGCAGCTCCTCACAGGCACAGATGACATCACGACAGAGGGTGCGCCGTCTTTGCGCGCACTGGTCGCGGCGTTGCTCGTCCCCTGCATTCTTCTCTGTATGATCACCACGCTCAAGTACCTCGCGCCCTTCTCCATAGCCGCTGATGTTATCATACGTTAGTTTCTCCATGTTATTACGCAAGTGATTGTAAGTGATTTAAGCAGAGAATGCGATCGCGTTTGTGTCTGAGTTGTGATTACAAATTGCGCCAGAGATTTTGAATGATAGACTGTGGAAATTGGTACTTAGACCGTCTTGAATCGTGTGACTCTATCAATATGAAAGAGGTTGCACCATTTTTTACACTCTTCAAGTTAGTACTAAACTGTTAGATACAAATATAACTTGATTGAAAGACTTGATGTTACTACTTGGTAGGAGTAAATAATCCCTAAGGGTTTCTACACAGCTAGCTTCGCGCCGTCTTTGCTTCTGTCGGTAATTGGCCAGGGCAAAGCCTGGCCCACTAGATCCTTCATCAGACCTTAGCCAAAAGGGAAATTGAGCGATCTCTTACTTAAATCCTTTTACAGGCTTCCTAAATGGACTATTTTCTTCTTTTGGAGTTTATTCTTTAGGAGTTCATATTTATCATTGTTGTATTGTTTGGACATAGGCATATCCTCATAAGCACGCCATTCCTTGCGGTGTTTGGCTATTCTCGTCCATGATTTTCCTAAGCCTTTGATTTGAATGCGCCCAGGTTGTGGGAAAGACAGTGCCTGGTAGGGTTTTCCAGACTCTTTCAATCAAACCGCTTCGTACGTGTTTTGGTACGTCTACTATATAGGGGTGAAAGCCTTTTCGATGCCTTAAAGTTCTATGGTAAAAAGGTGACGGGGGAACCAAATTAAATAGTTCTTGAGCACACTTCCCAAAATATATTCTATAGAATGCTGACAGACAGGCAACTTTACGACGATGTTCGAGACTTTGGAGTTTATTGTTGACCAGTTGGTTGCCGATGAGTCTTCTAGCACGGCGATCCACCGAATCCAAAGCATCAAGTTGGTAATAGTATGGTATGGATGTTTAACGTCGTCAATTTGGTTTCAGTGGTAACCGCGGGAGCGACTGTGTACTACGCCGTGAAACATCAAAGCGTGAGCCCGCTAGATTTTCCGGCGTTCAAAACCGTACCGGGCTTGTTCGAGTTTATGGGGGTTTGCGTGTTCAGTATGGAAGGCGTGGGTGTTACGCTAGCGATTGAAAACTCTATGGAGGAACCGAAGAAGATAGCGTTGGTTTTGGCTGGAGGTTTGTTACATCGGAACTACACTCTTTACATAGTAAAAACAGCTGGTAGCGGTAGTTTTGGATAGAGGCACGGAATATATAATAGTACCTAACGGCACAGAACACACTCCGCAAGATGATTTATAGAAGTAGCAACCCACTAACATAAAAGAGTGCAATGGGGTCTTATACTACTTTTGAATTTGATAAAAAATATTACTTTATTATAAACTAGGATAAAAATAATATCGTGCAGTGAAAGAAATATTAAAATCCAACGAAGATTTACAAAGTTACAGGCGTTTAAACTTTGGAGTGGGGGGATCTTCTATCCCTTTCTCGCAAAACGAAAATTTGTATGAAGCCGCACAAAGCTACTATGGCATTGGTAAGGTGTGACGTCACAATGTCATGTTGCTATCTCTGTCTAATCACAAATCTTTAAATGCTTATAACTTTTTTGTTATTTGATCGATTTAATTAGTTCTTTCAGAGCACGTCATTATTTTAATTCTACTTTATAATAAAGTAATAAAAAAATTGGAGTCAAATACCCTATTCAGTTCGCAAAAGCGCCTGGCCTCACCTCCGCTATCCACCTAATGATGTGCTCTCTTTATATCGCGTAACTGTATCTCTTTCAACGTTCTAAGGTTGCCTTGGGTGAAATAGTCCGTACAAGAACTAACGCGTGCAACCTAGTAGTAGTATGGTGGTAGGAGTACGTCTGGGTAGGTTCCACCGCAATATCAATTGTTTGGCGCTTGACATGCGTATCACATAACATCAGATGAACATCTTGCTAACGAGAAATCGAAATGATCATTTTTATTATCGGTGAACTCAAGAAGAATATTTTGGTTCCAGGGATGGCAACAGTGATCAGTATCGTGATGTGTGTCGGCTTCTTCGGCTATTGGGGATTCGGAGAGAGGTCAAAGTCGCCTGTTACATTGAACTTCCCACTGGAGCCGTGAGTCATAAAAACTATTTACATTTCTTAATTGCCAATGAACTTCAGATGCGATGGCAGTCGAAGATTTAATTGCACTATCTTGGAAGGGGTATAACCTTAATCAGTTATGCAAAGGAAATACTGAAAGTCTTGCTTTACAAACGTGGCGGGAGAGTCTAACATTTCATAAGTAAGCTAGGCTTATGTGAAATAACAAAAAGTCTCACACAGGCCGGGTAAGGCCTTCTTCAAAATAAATAAATTAATAAGTTTAATTATTCTGATCCAATTGGTATAATCAAACCAAAATAATTATTGAAATTTGATTGTGCCGTCAAACAATTCCATGTCAAAGCAATCCACGTCCAATTTTAACTGATCCCATCGACAAAATGGATGGTCTATGGCTACCGTTAAGCTTATGTTTTCCAGGTTCCCGATAGTCATCAAAGTGTGCATGGCCCTGATGATCTACGTGACGTTCGCGCTTAACTTCTTCATCCCGTTCGAGCTGGTCTGGCACTACATCAAGAAACGATACGATGAGTCCCGCTACTGGCTGTGGCAGAGGGTCTGGCGGGCTGTCATGGTGGTCATCGTCACCGTCATCGCTGTCATATTCCCGGCTGTAACCAAGTTTATTGGACTGGTTAGTTTTGTTAGCAGAGTCTATGTTTCATTGTACTATGGATTCATACATATTATGGTCAAGTGGATAGACACGGATGTTTCTATAACCGCGGTCAACTTCTTCATCCCGTTCGAGCTGGTCTGGCACTACATCAAGCGACGCTACGATGAGTCCCGCTACTGGCTGTGGTAGAGGGTCTGGCGGGCTATCATGGTGGTCATCGTCACCGTCATCGCTGTCATATTCCCGGCTGTCACCAAGTTTATTGGACTGGTGAGATTTTTTAGCAGTGATAGACGTGAATGTTTCTATCAACCGCACTCAACATCATCTCGTTTGAGCTGGTCTGGCACTACATCAAGAAACGATACGATGAGTCCCGCTACTGGCTGTGGCAGAGGGTCTGGCGGGCTGTCATGGTGGTCATCGTCACCGTCATCGCTGTCATATTCCCGGCTGTCACCAAGTTTATTGGACTGGTGAGATAGATTTTATAGCGACTCGGGTTTTCTATTTCATTAGTCACGTGGATACACGTGGATGTTTCTATCAACCGCACTCAACGTCATCCCGTTTGAACTGGTCTGGCATTACATCAAGTGACGCTATGAGTCTGGCTGTGGCAGCGGATCTGGAGGGATGAGATTTTCTACCAGCGTCTATCTCTTGCTGTAGCCATTATGACTTTCATTTCTAAGATTGCTTTTGGTACAAATGGCATTGAACGGTATGGGACGAAATTTAAAAAGTATGGGTATGCAGACAATTGTTATTCTTCACGTTCTGTCTTAAAGTCTCACAGAGGCAGTGCAGTGCGCATTCAATGTTATACGCATTGCAATCTGCTCTGCTGGTGAAACTTCTTGATTGTCTACTTAGTAGTAGCTATAGTGAGATATTGGTTCTTGAAGTTATTGGTTCTTGGTTCTTGGTTCGCCATTTTCGAAATAGGAAAACCCATTTGGATTCGCGACAGCGATACCACACAAACTGTTATGTTAGACAATATGTAACCTTGAAATGAAAACTTTTATGCGAGTCGGGCATTTTTGAGATGGAAAAATCATTGAACTTGTTACCGTCAACCGACACCTCACACTGTTACCGTAACCGACACCTCTATATATGAGTTTTTTTTTCAGTTTTTAACTTTGTTGCTATTTAGTATTTACTAACTGTCGTCTTATTTTCACAGATCGGCTCCTTCTGTCTATCGAGCATGGGCTTTATATTCCCGGCGTTTATTGAGCTGTGTCTGGACTGGGAGGACCCAGGGCTGGGCGTCATGCGGTGGAGGCTGTGGAAGTTTATCGTCATTTGCATATTCGGCTCCATTCTGTGCGTTGTCGGTACTTACATCAACGCTCGGGAACTTGTGAAAGAGGTGTTTTAATTTTTGAGCTTGACTGGTCTTTGTTGTGATTGTTAGTGAAAACTGTGCTCTGGCGAAAAACCATTGGAAATACACAAAAATCAATACTACTGCATGGTTTGAAAGTAATAAATTGTGATTGTTCTTGATTGCCGCATTTTTTATAGTATACCTATCTACGTGAGTAATGATGTAATTTTATATGTTACGCCTCAACCGTTTCATCAAAATTTGGCACAGAGATAGACTTGAGCTTGAGAAAGGACAGGCTACTTTTTCCCGGTAAAATTCATAGGTTCCTGTGGGATATAACGAGTAATGACCATTAAACCTAGAAGGTTTTATGGACGATTATTTATCTTCTGTATAAGATACAATTGTTTATTTATGGTGGTGATGATGGGATGATGAGGGGACAGTTCCGCTGCAATTCTGTGTAGCAACCAAAACGCATAGTCCTGCCAAGGTACGTAATGTCTGGGATGATATATCAGAAAAATAGACAAAGTGACATGCGATATCGCTATATTTAGCATTAGAGATATTTAGCGATATCGCATATGTCACTTGACTATTAGCGATATCGCTACATTTAGCGATATAGAATGCCAAAAATGTACGAGACTGACGTTAGCTTACGCTATGCCATAGCGTGAGGTAATGTCAATCCCACATTTTGGAGTTTTCTTTTCGCAAAATCGCTAATAAAATGCCACTTTGTCTACACTCTGCAGACTCAGGTGATATTGCAGTTTTATAAACTAGTAGTAGGTAATTAGAAAATAAATATTCTGAATAATGTTGTTTGAGCCATTTGGCTCTAGTGGCTCTATTTAGTTATTATCTTTAATATATAAAATTTTCGTGTTTATTACCAAACTCCTTCAAAACGGCTCAACCGATTGTAATGAAATTTTCTGTGTATGTTAGTTTGAGAGTGGGTTGTAAGCTATTTTTAAATACCTAATGGCAAAACAACGTGTACCGGTTAAGCTAGTAACAATATAATTGAATAAAACAATGCACATAATTACTCTGTATATAATTTATTTACAAACATTAATCGTTTATTTTAAAACCAAGAAAATATCACCTTCCGTATCATTAATATGAAGGCACGAACATCTAGTTGCACGACAATACGAATTTAATTGTAATAAATTACAGATATTACAGGATTACACGATCATTAATAAATTACAAATGTATTGGAACGATTCGGGAAATGAATCACATGTCTGTACAAGTACCTTAAACTGACAAATTACAGGTATTACAATATTACAGGAATTACATAAGTATTAAAAAATACAATTCAATTGGAAAATTTTGAATAAATCTGTATTGTAACTGTAATAATGAAATAAATTACAGACCAACTATTTATTACGAACTTTATTATTAAGAGAGTCAAACCTAAAAGAACAGTAAACTAAAAATATTATTGTGTGTAACAGACAAACACTTCCAGTTAATCTCTAATGGATCGATTGTTATAAAATATTACATTTCTATTTTATGGAAATTGAGTAACCTAAGTCTCTCTCTTTCTGTACAATGGTTTTATAATTTATTTTTTCTTTTTGTTTGTTTAATGTTAATTGTAAAAGTGTTTAATTCACATTTATTAATTTTATTACATTTTGGAATTTTTAATTTATTTAAGCACACAATTTAGCTTTTGAAATACTTTTTAATACATTTTTAACCATTGGCTAGTGGTAAGCGAGAAAATTACCCAAACATCAATAATTGAAAGCAATTCACGATACCACAATAGTAACATGGTATTAATTCATTAGAAAAAATAGAATTTTTTAGGTAAATACATCCATGGATAAATTACAATTGAAACAAACTTTAAGAGATACAATAAAAATGCATATTCATTATTTTTACCACTAGCCTATGTATTTCCCTTTTAAAAGATTTTTTCTACATAATTAAATTGTACTTTACATGCCTTTGTAGTCATAATCTTTTTTGCATTATATTTTTTATGACATATCATATCATATCTAGTAATATTTTAATAGAACCTACGTTTTTAAAAGCAATGCATAACTGGGTTTACCTAAAAAAATGTTCACCTTTACAACTGACGATATTTTTACATGCTTCGTTCGTGCCTCGAACGATTGGACTGCACGTAAAAATGTCGTACAGTGTAAAGTTTTAACTCTAATATTTAAAAGCGATTTTATTATTAAAGACTAGCTGGTAATATTAAGGCGTAGATCTTTCAAAAATAATTTTACGCAATTCAAATGTTTGATTTACATACAAAATGATTAATTATGATGATCTGATATACAAGCAATTAAATATTAATAATTTCTATGTATTTGGATTAGTTTGATTTTTTTTGTTATAAAAAATTAAGTTTTCGTTTTGAAAATTAAAGGAGTGATTACAAACAAATTGTAATTAATGTAAATTAAATAGAATTTCAGAACTATTTCAGCAAAAATTTAAAAGGTTTCTATTTATGAAAGTACAACGCCTTTCTCACTATTAAAAATACATTACTGGAAGTTTAAGATTATTTTAAAAAGAAGGTAAAGCACCTTTTGGAACTATTGTATTAATATAGGCACATTTTGTATTAAAACTATTTTAATTTTACTGGTATTAGTTAGTTTATTTATCTATTATTTTAACCGTAATGAGTTTTATAATTTGTTCTTCCAAAGTAAACTATATTATGAATGTTAAAATTTTCGTAAGCATCAATTAATTAAATTATTAATTTTAATATTCAAAATAAACTTCGATAACACTTAATGTGAATAATTCAACTTAATTACACTTTGGTAATAATTACCTACATTTTAATACAAATTAACTAAAACTAATGTGAGAAAGCTTACATGAAGTAAAAGGAAATACGAAATACGAAATTAAAATTAGTAAATGAACAAATCATTTACTAATTTCAGTTATTTATTTATTTCATGTAATTCATTTAAACGTAATTATACCCAGTAATAAGTATAGGTAATATTTACAGTAAAATAATAATAATTAAATACAAAGTCATAATATTAAAGTAATTACATAATATGGTTAGTATCTATCTTTAATGTTAATATAATAGTTACCATTTCTTTTATTTATTTAAAAAATATGCCGGAAAAAATTTAAGTAACTTGGCATTTGTGAGACAAAAGTCTTTCGTTACCTTGGAAACTCAAAAAAGGGGGGAAGTAATCGAATCTTTGTACTTTTTGCATAAAATATCACGAATACAAGCAAACACAAACAGAGCCTCTGATAATGAGTAGATACAAATTAATGAAACGAAATTTTAGTTTAGTGCAAAGAATTTGTCTTTTTTGGTAACAAACAAACGACGATAATAACAAAAAGTTCATTTAATAATTTAATAATCTTTTGTATAACGAGTGATGCGAACCTGTGGCACTGGTAAAATGAATTAAGCCAAATTACTTATTTTTTAATAATGTAGTATCATAGTTCGATTGTATTGAATGGATTGATTCGAAAAGCACGCGATATCGCGTGTTAAGCACTTAGTAGCAAACTAGTTCACCCTTTATCGAGATATTTGGCATTTCATGTCTTAAATCTTATTTAAGTGCACTAAACTCAAATTTCAAGCAAGAAAGTTTAAACAAAAATTCTGCAATATGTTTCGATAAATCTTCTCAACCATCAACATACTTTATTTTATTACATCGAAAAGCGGTGTTCTAACATTGATAGATAAAAAAAAATACAAAAAAACAGCGACCGCTTCAAGAGCTGCCGAACGATTTATTCAAAGTGCTTATACCTGCCAAAATATTCAACTATTTCTATTTAAATCACTAACGATTTTTTCTTGTAGTTAATTTGTATTAATATCCTCTAGAACTAATATCAGTGACTGTTCGCAAGGACTCTATAACCGCTTAAAATATTATATTCCACAAGAGCATACCTTTCCTAAATGTTACTCTTTATTTGATTACCCCATTCAACAACTAATTACCCAAATGCCTGACACAATATCAAATAGCGGTAATATTAGTGAATTGGTATTCTGAATATAATAGTAAGGAAGATCTTAGAGTGCGACCGGGCTTGAAAATCCTTTAAGCACGCGATATCGCGCATTGATCACTTGAAGCCAAACAATTTCACGCGATATCGAGATATTTAGCGTTTAATATCTGAAAAGGTATAAACACTACAAACAAACGATTCACCGGCTCCTGATCTAGAATGTACTTTTTATACCAATACTTGATACTAAAAATAAATAATTAAGCTATGTGCGTCATTTTACATCCGAACAAGAAGGTACATCAGCGCCGCGACGAGGAAGAACGATGAAGTCAGATATGACGACGAATTATTCGGGCTCGAACGGTACACTGAAAATAAAATTATGAAACATTAAATTAAATAATTGATAGAGATAGAATGGTCTTATTTTAAAATGAACGCCCTCCCATTATATTTTTGCTTCAACGTGTGTGCGTAAATACGTGGTGGGTTGTCTATTTTTAGCTTTGACGGTACTTGGTTCGGTGTGCAAAATCCGTGGATTTTTTAGGGATAAACAGCATATGATTAAAATCCATGGTATAATAATCTACTTATCTTCGTTCCGAATTTCAGACATAGGAGTAATACATAAACGAGCAATAAACATACACACAAACTCTCGCACTACACATACATTCTTACTTGCGAAAATAAATTACTTCCTTTAAATAAAAAATAACGAAACAATAAAATAAAATAATGATATGATATGAAAAAAATAAAAAAAATATTCGTACCTGATGCATGTTGGATGGGCTGCGGCCGTGATTCTAAACAGAAAAAAAAACAAAAGAAAGAAAATTAAAACCATGCAAAATTAGAAAAATAAAATTAAGTAACAAATTAAAGTAAATTAAAAAACAAACAATATAAATTAAATTAAATTTTAATATTTATTTTGGAAAATTAAATGACTTTTGGTTAACGAGCAAACTAAGTATTTAATTACTGTTTAGTTAAACATGGTTCCGGGGAATCCGCGCGCAGTCTCAAGAATTATTATTTAATTTGAATTTTAAACAATTGACTTAAAGTTCAGTAAACCATGTAAACAAGTCGCTTCCATGTAAATTGAACCTAAAAAAACCCAAGAGGAAAAAAGTTACCGTATTCAATGATAACTGGGTCGGTATGCGCGCTCCAACTTTTTTCGTTCCTGACTTTGATGACGACTTCGTACTTCCCGCCGTTGGTGAGGTCGTTCTCCAGCGAGTAGTCTACTCTGTTCTCGTGGGGGTTGCTGCTGTGAGGTATCGGGATGTTGAGGGTCTTCCACTCTGAGTCCTGGAAATGTAAGAAAAAAACTTAGAACAACATCGTATTTAGGGGGTATAGTGCGCGTGGATGAGTACATGTAGGAAATTATTAACCTATTATCAATTTTTTTGATTTAAAATTATCTATACAGCCCTGTACATCTAATTATCTATACAGTACTCTTCATAACCATTCATACAAGAACTTAACTGTGATGAAAGCTGATAGAAAGATAAATAACCTATAATCATAAAACTCAGGACAGCGTGCATATTTCTTGGTTATCAAGTCTTGGTTATATTTACATACAAAAAAAATTATCCAGTGTGCCTAATCAGCATTATAATCTATACGTTCATATACACGCGATATCGCGTGATCGCGTAGATCAAGAATAAAAAGAATGTCTACATACCCCGCCAAGTTCCCTCATCTGCAGCTCAATGATTTGCAGGGGCTGATGAGAGTGGATGACGAAGGAGATTTTAGGTCCGTCCACGTCCAGCACGTCCACCACTGGGCTCTGCACCAGGTCGATGGACCTGTTGTGGCTGCCTTGCTCGTTTTCTGCCTGAAGACAAAGTAAAGATCGTTTAAGTTTTTGCATAACAATTTCAGTGGCATGCTTATACAATGTTTTTAAATAGTTTGCTTCAAAATGCTGTTCAGGACATATTTTATGATGACTATCTTAGCTTCAGACAGTCATAATAAAATTTACCTCAAAAGGCTCTATTCGTAATGTACGGACCATTCTCAAATGTTTTTTGAATTTGGTTCCATGCCGTTACATGATACATCCAGCGTATCGAAATAATATGCCTTATGGCTACGTCTGCTTGTATCGTATTAGTACATTAGTGTACCGATTTTTGTTATGTGTACCGATTTTTGTTACCGATTTTTGTTTGTTGTGTGATATAAGAAAAATGGCTCAATTCTATTCTCACCTCACACGTGAATGTGCCAAAATCGCTGTCCTCTTGTGGCGTCACGGAGAGGTTGGACCGCTGACCGTCCGTGCTGACGGTGTACGCGCGCGACGAGTCCTCGATACGCGAGCCGTTTATGTACCAGCGGATGTGGGAACTGAAACAGACAAATTATAGGTTCATTGCCAGTTCACGCGATACCGCGCGACGATCTGGACATCTTGACACGCGATATCGCGTGATATCCTGTGGTTACTTTGAAATAGCGCGTCATCGTCATCGTTTATTGTTCTGGGAAAAATATTCACTTTTCATATAAATCAATCACGCCACAAAGGAGCAATCAATCAATGTGGTTTTTGAGTGTGACACTGGCTATATTCCGGAAAAAGTAATGATTTCTACGTGATTTATGAAAAACTCAAATTCACGGGGGTGAAGCCGCGGGCAGCATCTAGTAGAATTTAATATGTTAGACATGTGTTGTTTCAAAAGTGCATTGTAAGTTCATTGGCAATAATTCATAGGCCATAACTTTATATTCAAACGAAATACAACAACTATTGAGACAATAATTTATTTATTAGTTCAGACAAGAACATTATCCCCACCTTTTATAATTCACGCGATATCGCGTGATCATATTCATTCACAGTGCGACGGAGTTTCATGTTTATTCGGCCAGTGGACAATAATCAAAGACTTCTAAAAAAAATTTCCAGAAATGACTTACGCAGCGTCGCCATTCACAACGCACTCCAAGATGGCTTCCACGCCGATTGCAGAGTTCACGACCGTTCGGCTGACGTGCACGCGGGGTTTACCTGAAACAGACATTGTATTAGTCTCCCACCATTGCCTCTCACAGGAGATTGGAGCTTCCGATGATTCGGTTAACAAATGATTACGATCTTGGAGTATCTATTAAAAATAACATTAAACAAACTGCGAGCAGTTGGGAAATACGCAGTGCTAATCAGACTGATAAAGAAGCCACACCGAGCCGAGGGCGCCACTGCTCTATGGAGGTCTTATAGGAAAAGGCAACTTACCTCTAACAACGACGTTAAGTTCGGCCTGGTTGGTGCCCACTCCGTTGAACACATAGCAGTAGTATCTGCCCGAGTGGGTGCGCTTCACATTCTTGATTATTATCGAGTTGCCGACGAAGCTCGCGTCGTTCTCTTGCAAATTTTTGTTCTGTAATAGAATAAGTGTAATAGTTATTCGTTATGCAAGTATTAAATACCGAAGCAAAGGATTCTAAGACGGAACAATGAAAGAAGCAAAGGAATCTAAGACTGGACAATGAGTGAAGCAAAGGATTCTAAGGCTGAACAATGAGTGAAGAAAAGGATTCTAATACTGAACAATTACTGAAGATAATGAAAAAAAATGAAAAAAATTAAAAATATTTATTATAAAAAAACAACATACATAGTTCGAAATATCCGCTGGCACCCACACTAGGAGTTCCTGTATCGTGGGTGCCTGTTTTTTGGTTTACAAAAATACGGTTATGATGGTTCTTTCTCTTTTCGTGTTGTGCGTTCAATCCACAGAGACGCGTCCTACTACTTCCTAACTTTTTCCGAATCAATTGTCAAGGAGCGGGGTGCGTTTTCACGGATTACATGCACTATTTTCTCCTAACTCAGTTCTAGACTTAACTGTTGCTGGGCTGTTTTTATTAACCTACGTTATGCTAAAATCCCTTTTCTTGAAATGGTATCTAAATACTGTTTAATTGCTTGATTACGACATCACAGTATGGGCGGCTGCCAAAGTCAATTCAATAATAAGTAATCAGTAAATTAATTACTTTCATTCATACACTACAAAATGCATTTCTCATAATACAAGTTGCTATTTCAAAAACGTCAAGTTCAATTTCGAGTTCACGCGATAAAGGCGGGAAGACACACAAACTAACATACATCAACTTCTCGCCTGTCTAACGAACGCCGATACTGTCAGTCTAACCTTATTCACAGACTAGGAAGTATAGATAGGTAATATAATTTTAACTAAACTAGCGATCTTGATTTACTTGTTAATGTTTTCAAAAATTGGCTAAAATTATAGGCAACGAACCACATTGTCCTCGTCTCTGGACCAGACGATCTTGGGTGGTGGGGAGCCAGACACTTCGCAGGTCAGCTGCAGATCAGAGCCCTCGATTAGTTGACCGTTGTTGGTTGCAGTGAACCCTGGAAAATAAAACATAATACTGCATGTACTGCATAATACATCAGTTCCAGCAAGGTATTTTCCACGTAGATGAGAATCAGTTTCAACTCTCAACAAGGCATTGCCCGAGAATCAGTTTCAACTCTCAACAAGGCATTTCCCCACGTAGATCAGAATCAGTTTCAACTCTCAACAAGTCATTGTCCCACGTAGAACAGAATCAGTTCCAAAAAAACGGAATCAGTTTCAACTCTCAACAAGGCATTGCCCCACGTAGATGAGAATCAGTTTCAACTCTCAACAAGGCATTGCCCCAGGTAGAACAGAATCAGTTTCAACTCTCAACAAGGCATTTCCCCACGTAGATCAGAATCAGTTTCAACTCTCAACAAGTCATTGTCCCACGTAGAACAGAATCAGTTCCAAAAAAACGGAATCAGTTTCAACTCTCAACAAGGCATTGCCCCACGTAGATGAGAATCAGTTTCAACTCTCAACAAGGCATTGCCCCACGTAGATGAGAATCAGTTTCAACTCTCAGGAAGGCATTGCCCCACGTAGAACAGACTTCTGATTTGTTCGAGGTCCCTAATGAAATTCAAAAATTATAATAATGCGTGGAAGTTACTTACTGACAATCCTGGGCGCTTCCAGAACTAGCAGGTTGTGCTGTATCTGTACGGGAGGCAGCTGGAGGATCTCGCAGGTGTAGAGTCCGATGTCGGACGGACTCACGTCTCTTATTAACAGGTCTGTGGAGTTTGCAGCGCTGCGGGTACAAGATGGGTGATCATAAATACCTATCAATGACGAAATACGCTACGCTAAGAGGACGAGTATTTGCACCTCGTTTGAACCAAGACTTCAAAGATTTGTACCTGGTGCTCGTACCACTATAGGTATACCTACTGACCACTCTATAGTATGATTTTTTAATTTGCTTGTCACTCTTAACCTACTACAAAAAGAACATCGTTCCATCCGAGTGTTCCACTACACTCATTCTTTATTGTCCATATTTTCACTCTACATTTTTTTTATAATTGCGCTTGACTACATCATGTCTGATGGACAGAAATTATGAGGCTCTAGGATGGAAAATGCTTATTCATACTTTACTTGAAGGCACCCAGATTGTACTTGGATGGGAATACGAAAGCTGGAAGGGTGTTCCAAATTATTTTGTTTTGTTGTTTATTCTTTTGTTAAGTGCCTCCTGACATATCCCACGTTTCTTTTCTTCTTCAGACAACACTAAATAAGATCTCATTTGCTAGTAGCGCCAACTGTGACCCACCAGAGACGTCCCACAATACATATTACACAATAATTGTATTACAGAGCAATTGTATTACAGGTATTACACTTACATAGTGAATCTGTCGCCAACGCCGAAATTCTTGAGTTCTTGCTCTTTATTGTTCTGCGTGCCGATGAAGTACTTTAAGTTGTTTCTTGTCCATTGAACTACCACGTTTTCTGTAAAGAGAATTGTTTCTTTATTAGTATGGGTTTGCTCGGTTACTGGTTTTAACTGACTTCAAAAAACGAGGAGGTTCTCAATTCTTCGGATTTTTTAGAGGGAAAGCGTATACCTATTCCGTATCTTATCTCAAGAAAGTTTGAGGCAACAGTTTATTACTTAGCGTTAAATTATATCTTTAAAAGTGGAAACTGGAAACACAAATTAATTTTAGAGATGGATTTTTATAAATCGTATTTCTAGAAACTCTACAGATTAACTTACAAATTGTAAGAAACCAAATAAAATTTAAATTTACCAGACGGTTACTTTCTGTTTCAACAATAATGAAAAATCTTCGTAAATTTTATCTAGACATAAATTTATAGTTTTCCTGAAAGCCTAAACACCAATTTAAAGGGACGATAAAACAAAATGATTGCATAATAAAATTGCGTCACAAAATGTCTACCCTTCCGGTGGCGCCGAATACGAAATTTCCGGTTAACGGTTGTCTGACACGTCGTTAGGAAGTAGTAGACTGCATGTCAAGTAGTGAGGCGTCATCTTAATATATATAAATCTCGTGTCACAATGTTTGTCCTCAATGGACTCCTAAACTACTGAACCGATTTAGTTCAAACTTCGTGAATATCTGTCATTTGGTCCAACTTAAAAGATAGAATAGTTTTTATCCCCCGTGGACGAAGTCGCGGGCATCAGCTAGTTTATTATAAATATTGTTATTAAACCACATTATGTGAACCAACATCACAAATATACTTTGCCGAGTCAACATCTCCGATGATGCTCCGGAATCGGGGCGAAGTTTTTGGAAGATTAATTTTTGTGATAGAAGGGTAAAATCACCTTCATGAATTTGGATATTATGTGAGGAAAAATACTCGTGCGGAAAAGAATAGCTTTACGCACTTTAAACAAATAATATGGAAAAATCTACTTTTCGAGCAAATGTATAATTATATACCTATCAGCCGTTTATTAGAAACTCGATTAGGTACTCAACTGACTTCAAAAAAAGAAATTTCTGTATTCGACCCCTATGTATCTTTGTCGATAATTAACTCATGATTTTTCCTTGAAATCTACCATATTCCGCCACTTCATTAAATCGTCAGCTTGTGCCATTAAAATTAAGCGGCCAAATCTGCCCCAAGCAGAAATTATCTGCTACAAACGATCACACTGTAACATTATGTACATATGTAGGTACCTATGCACAAAACCCGTGTTCCTTCATACTCGATTATCCAGATTTTCGATTATCCGAATAGTCAACGATAGCAATTATTCCGATTTGTACAGATTCAATCTACGACGGCGCGCCCCACTCTTTCCCATACTAATCGAATAAAACGTCCGTGACATTTAAAAAAAATTGACGACCTCCGTGGTTGAGTGGTTAGCGTGCCGGTTTTCAAGGCGCCGCCATCTCTGAGGTTCCGGGTTCGATCCCCAGTCGGGGCAATGTAGAAAAATAACTTTTCTACATTGTCTCGGGTCTGGGTGTTGTTGTACCTTCGTTGTTTCTGATTTCCTTAACACAAGTGCATAAGCTACTTACTATGGGGTCGGAGCAATGTTGTCCTCTATTTATTTATATATTATTTAAAACGATTTTGATAGAGTGGGGCGCGACGTCGCGTCGTGGATTGAAATATCTATATCCTATCCTATACCTTTATACGAGCAATTCTTGTATATACCTAGGTATATATATATTTCTATATAATCTGGATCTCGGAAACGGCTCGAACGATTTTCGTGAAATTTAGTATACAGGGGGTTTTGGGGGCGATAAATCGATCTAGCTAGGGTTAATTTTTAGAAAATGTCGAATTTACCAAAAAAAAATAAAAATATGACTACTGCTGCCATCTATTGGCCATAGAGCGAAGCTCGGTCACCCAGATATTTGTTAATCAGTTCCAATGACCACTTACCGGTAGGTGACACTCTGCACTCGAGGCGCACCGTCCGTCCTATCGTCACATTGTACACTGCAGGCGCCGTCAGTATTTGCGCCACCACAGATTCTTCCTCGTCTTCGCCGCCTGGAATAGAAAATGCCATACTAAGAGGATACACTGACATTATTTTTGTCCTTCTCACTCTTACGAACATGTTGGTGGGTGCGATGCACCGTTGCGGAAGAATAAAACCAAAGACACCTATACTATAGACCCGGCGGACCGCGCGAAAAAATGTCGTCAGTTTATGGGAGCAAAATCATCGTGATATTATTATCATAGAACAAAACAGATTTTTAATCTAATTGGTAATAACTCAAAACTGAGCCCGTTATCAAAAATCCGTTTCCAAGCGTTTTTGGATAACATTGTTACCGACACATTAAAACATCATATCATCTTAATACACCTTCAAACTCACATTTAACGAATGTGTTAAGAGTCCACTAACCCACGATGTCTCACATACAAACGTAATACCAAAATCATTTTGTAGTTCGTGCAAATTTCGATCATGTTGTGGTGTTATTCGGGTTCATATAGTAATAATCTATGCTCCTGGCCATATCTGGTTCCGAAATACTTTTGTTAAACGAAATTGTAAACGAATTTAGTTTTGCTTATTTTTATGTCAAAGAGGACATGCTTTTTGCTTATTTGTTTTCTAATAAAAACAACACTATCTCACGTCGCATTAGTTCAGGAGCACAGTTTTTATCGTCCAGCTAAAGAAAAACACCAGTTAATAAAGAAAGTTACAAGTTTTCATTCATAATTTTTGCTATTACGGAACTCGACCAAAGTTATAAAAATTTTGATCCAAATTGATTATTATTTCGTTTTAAAGAAGTATTTCCGAACCAAATATGGCCAGGAGAATAGATTATTACTAATCCGAATAACACCACATAACATGATCGAAATATACACAAATTACAAATGATTTGGTATTTTGAATGTATGGAGAAAACGTAGGTCAGTTCATTCTTAAAAGATGAAAACGTGGAGGACGAATGAACAAATGTTACCTTCGCCGTCGTTCTGCGCCTCGTCGTCGGCTCCCTCGTCGTTCTGCAGGAACGTCGGATCGTCGTAGTTCACGTCGTTGGCTTCACGGCGTACCAGCGAATGCCGGGCTTCTGTAACAAACGATTTAATAAATAAATAAATAAATAGTGGACAACATCGCATACATTGCTCCGATCCCTTAGTAAGTAGCTTAAGCACTTATTTTAAGGAAATCAGAAACAACGAAGGTACCACAACACCCAGACCCGAGACAATGTAGAAAACTTATTTTCTACATTGCTCCGAAGGGGGATCGAACCCGGAACCTCAGAGATGGCGGCGCCTTGAAAACCGGCACGCTAACCACTCAACCACGGAGGTCGGGATTTAATATTATTATTTATTGGATATCGGCCGCGTAACAGAATAATCATTTACGAAAATTGTACGACCACAGTACGTTTAAATCTAAATGTTGTTCGAGTTTTCAAGATTTTAAAAACTATTTGACCGGGCCAACGTTGTTATGGCATTACTGATATAAAAAAGCTTACGACCTACAAGAACATAGGTACACAGAAAATTTCATGACAATCGGTCGAGCCGCTTCGGAGGAGTTTGACCACAGAACCCGTGACACGAGGATTTTGTATATTACAGAAGTTTCGTCAGTTTGCTATAAAGGCTACTTAGGGCTCTAAAAACGATGAAACTATAGCTACTTTAGAAGCAAATGTGTTGTAAAAGTGTGGAGGCAGTGATAGCTCAGTGGTTCTGACCTCTGCCTCTCATAAGGAGGTCGCGGGTTCGAATCCTGGGCACGCACCTCTGACTTTTCCGAGTTACGTGCGTTTTTAGGGAACTAAATATCACTTGCATATCGGTGAAGGAAAACATCGTGAGGAAACTAGCATGCCTGAGAGTTCACAAAAATGTTCTCGAAGGTGTGTGAAGCCCGCCAGCCCGCACTTGGCCAGCGTGGTGGGCTATGGCCAAACCCCTCTCAGTCTGAGAGGGGACCCGTGCCCAACAGTGGGACATAAAAAGGGATGCTATGTGTTGTAAAATGTAACATGAGCGTTGTATAAGCGTGAGCGGTAAACTTTAATGATTAATATCTTAAGCGCAAGGAAACGCATGCGCGTCTCGACGCAGGAATTAACATAAAGCATGCTTCCTAACACGGACCGATAGCATAATAGAATGAGACGCGTTGCTATTGAGTAAATACTAATACCACACACTGATGCATAGTCCAATTTAGTAGCAGACGTGCAAAGCTGACTATAAGCTTACTAGGATTTAATTACCAGTGAAAATGTCTCTAAAGGCGTAAGGCAATTTTTTGAGATGGGAAAAACCATTGATCTCGCGACACTGTTACCATTACAGACACCACTTAATGTATAAGTAATACCTATACAAGTATGCAATGGCACTCTTGGAGTGCCACTGTTTTTGAAGTGACAATTTCTTTAGGCGCATAGGGCGTTTTTTTTAAATGGGAAAAACCTTTGAACTCGCGACACTGTTACCGTAACCGCTACCTCAGGTCACTCCGCTCAGGTTTCTGGGCACTCCCGGAGTCCCAAGTCTTATGGAAAAAATGACGTCTCTTGATTCTTGTCCATTAAAACCTGTGCCTCCTTCACTTTTCTATCACAGAACCGCAAGATGCCGATAGCGGTGGCATCTTTATGTGGTTGATATCAGACTACCAGCTTTCGAATCCTAAATACAATCTGGGTGCCTTGAAGAGAAGAATGAATAGACATTTTCTAAACCTTATTATCGCTTTCTACTAGTTATGATTCATCATAAGTCAGTGATAAAAATCCGAATGCCCTACCAATATGTTAAATGTTTTATTATTACTGCTTTTGCTTATAACTTGTACCACAGACTAATCCCGGTATGCGCAGCAGTCTTTTCAACTGGTAATAACTCTTAGATTGTTTCTGTATGGCTTGTTGATATAATGTGTTTAGTTTTACCTTTTACGGGCCAGCATTGAATGCCTTGCGATCTGTTTAGTCATACTATGGGATGAATTGGTAAATATTTGGTTTTCATGTTATGCCTACTTAAAAGTGAGACGAATAGTGTTAGCGTGCTGAAGATTTATGTTTAGTTTTCATTAATATTTTGCGTCACCGTGAAGTATTTAATATGTATAATTTTTGGAAAACAAACCTCTTTACGATTAATATTATTTTTTATGGAATTTGAAAATAGAAGGGTAGTTTAGTTCTGTCTGTAATTGAAAAAGATATGTCGAAAAAAATATTACTAATTGAATTATTGATTTATGAAAAAATACAAAAAAGATAAATAAGTGGAAAGAATCTTTTATTCACAATCCTGAACCTGTAAACGAAAAGGAATTTCAATAATTTGGCGGAGACTGGGAAGAATTGCCAACAGATCCGAAGAGGGACGTCATCAGGGACTATAACGTACTACCGTTACCCTGGTGCAATTCTACGCCCACGAGAAGGTACTTACATGTTAATGTATTTGTGTTTTAGAATGTACAAGACATTCACAATTCCACATTCTTTTATAAGGGTGTTTGCGTGATGGCTGTTAAAATATCAAAGATTTAAATCTTTGTAAGATATACAATAAATTGCCAAAAGAGATAAGAGATTGTACAACTTCTCTATAATCTTTATACCTGACTCATGTATGCAAATAAATTGTTTGATTGATTGATTGATTTACAAATCTTTACCAGTTACCACAGTGTGTGTACTAAATGTAAAGTAATTTTGGATTCTAAGAGATTCATGTTTCATAAGTTTATGGTAGGAGATTGAATGTACTACATATTGTGTGTAGGTATATAATGTGTGGGTATAAGGAGAGAGATACTCGTTGTTTAAATGGTTTCAGGTAAGTGACTCAAGATGCCATGTGATCGTTCCCGGAGTGAATGGATGTCCCGCGGTGCAGCCTGGCGGTAGCAGCAGTTGGTGTCTCACGGTGCAGTCTGGTGGTAGCATCAGTCGGTGTCTCACGGTGCAGCCTGGTGGTAGCAGCAGTTGGTGTCTCACGGTGCGGCCTGGTGGTAGCAGCAGTTGGTGTCTCACGATGCAGCCTGGTGGTAGCAGCAGTTGGTGTCTTACGGTGCAGCCTGGTGTCCCATGGTGCAGCCTGGTGGTGGTAGCAGTTGGAGTCTACGGTGCAGCTTGGTGGTGGAGCAGTTGCTGTTTCAAGGTGCAGCTTGGTGGTGGAGCAGTTGGTGTTTCAAGGTGCAGGCGAAGTCGTCGCTGGCGGCAACGTGCTACGAGTGTCGAGTACGTCGGTGGATGTCGCTCTTAGCAGTGCTGGCAGCTGGATGGCAGGCACGACGGCCTGCGGTACAGCGACGCACACCCCGTACATCACCGAACCGATGAGCGGCAAATAGATTTAGAGATAGTCATAGATTGCACAGGCGTCATAGATTGCAGATGTTATCGAGACTTGAGCTTACTGGGTCGCGTATTCTCGTTTGTACTTGCGCTATTATACCTGCATCGCTGCAAACTATGTTGTTTGGTGATAACTGATAATGGTTTATGATTATTGATTATTATTAATTAATATATATCAAAGAGGTTTTATAATCAAACAACTATAAATAAGTAGAGAAAAATTAATGTTTTCATAAAATAATGTAACCAGCAAGATTAGTACAAAATACATTAATAATGCTAAATATTCAATACAATTTGAATTGAATCGAAATTTGAATTGAAATTGATCCAACTCGTACTAATCTCACAGTATAATTGTAATTTGCTATCTAAATATCGAATAATTATAATCATTTATAACTTGAAATAAAGTAAGAGAAAGCGCTGAAATTTATTGTTGGGTCAGCAAACAAACTGCTCATTGATATTATTGTGACTAGATGACTGAATTGTTTTAGATGAAGGCATATTAACTACACATACTATAATTCAAGTCAGTTCTGCTTAAACAGTTTCTTTGGACGTTTATGTTATTTGGCAGTTATTAGTAAATACTTGTTATTATTTACTCAAAAAGTAATCGGCAACGTTGCTTGTAATTGGCAAGTTGTAACAAATTTTAAATGTCGATAATGTGATAGAGAAACACATCACAATCACATAGGTGGGTAAAGGACATGGCCAAAAAAGTACATTCCATGTACACAACATAGTAAATATTCATTAAATATTAAAAATAGAAAGATGAATTATTACGTAGTTTTTAAGCTCTCTGAACTCGTCAGTTTTTATTTCAAAATAATAAGGAATACAAGATGAATTCCTCAACTTCCGCCATTCTGTACCATAGAGAAATCTATATAAAGTCACGGATGTTACTCTTTTTTTTTTTAATAACTGGCTTTACGGCTCTGGGTTCCAGCCCTTCTGAGGGATGTTCCTCACCATGCATATTACCACAGAGTTAAGATCCAGATACCAGAGAGAAGATACTACATTATTTGGATGACCAATGTTTTTATTAGGAACATTTTATTTTTTTGCATTCAATAAATGAAAAAACAATATATTAAAAATACCTATGTTACACGAGCATTCCCACATTCTGCAAAATAAATACATAAAACGGAATGCGTTTACGTGTTTGACAATGTGTTATAGTCTATGCACCTTTCTAGTCCTTTTCATGAAAGAAGTCCCGCGGCAAAAACATGAACTAAAATTGACAGCTGTTTACGAATTACGAGTGCGAGTGAGAGGGCAATATTTAATAATGTGATTACAGCGCCGCGTCTGCGGGACTTCTTTCATGAAAAGGACTATATGTCTAACGTCAATGTTTGATTGCATTTTAGTAGTCTATGATTGCATTGCCGTTTCCATAGACCAGGAACCGAAAGAGCCGTTTCTTCGTTGCGCTTGCGTTCATTGTACCCAACGATATAAATCTTTGATTGTACCTACTGTGATCTTCTAATATTTTTGACCCCTGCTTACCTCTACGGACTGATACCTTCTACCACTCGATTACCTTGCTATTAATAGTGGACTCTGATTTGCATTGCGTTTCGGATTTGTTTTGTGGAGATCATTATGAGGTGCATATACTGCGGAGTGCGGAGTAGCCATACAGAGGTTGCAAAGGCATCTCATATCCTCGCTTTATGCATACTATCAAACAAGACTGGGAATCGAACTCCGGAACTCGTGATCTGCAGTCGAATATGCTAACCACTAGAGTAGACGAACAAGGCAGTTACTTTGTTTAAATGCCTATTTATTACTAAAACCATGTCAGTTTACCGTAATAATTCGCAACTGTTCGCTATTTTAAAGCGCCTTAGGTTTTTTAATCATAATATATACTCTTACAGTGCGACAAGGCTATCTTGGCGCGTGGCCAAAATCGGTACTAACTATCTTGTGATACTGTTTGATAGTTCACTCAGGTCTCTGTCGGTGTATAGCTTTTGTATTTTGTGTTATTTTTGCATACTATTAACTATTTTAAACTAAAATTCCAGTAAAATTGAGGAGATTTTATTTTATAGATGCTTTTGTTCTATAACAGCGCCCTCCTCTCAATGTCATTCAAGTGCCAAGAGAGCCTTGTCGGACTGTACACGTTTTTGTCTATCCTGTTGTTATGACAAGTTCTGTGAGTTTCTTATTTATACCAATTTAATGTGCCTATAATCACGAATTTATAACACCAAAAATCATTGGTGTACACTGAATTACGAACGCCCATGAAAAAATTGGCCATGTCCTTTGAGTACTAAAATAAAAACTTATTAAAGAAGCATTACAATAACGTTACAATCAACTTAGATAAAGAGTAAGCACTTGTAGGAAACGTTAGTGCAGTATGTGCACTTGATGTTATTTTTATTGAATTATTTTGTTATATAGTTATCAACACAACTATTCGGTTATTGATTCAGACAAAACTATTTCTAACGTTCATTTCTAATATTCTGTTTTGGTAGTTCTGCATTTTTGAATTATTCATATTTACATAATCTGATATTATTTTATCAACTCAATAGGGTTTTCTTTAATTGACTACGGATTTATTTACAATTGTGTACCTCGCAACATTGCTCAAGACTCACAACTATAATTATAAAGGATAAATCACAACTAATGATAGTAACAAATCCTAGGACAAGTGACTTATGTTAACCATAGCGTATATTGAATACCTATTATCTTTGGATATTTCTTGGATAGAGTCGTTTTTTTTCTTGATAGATATATCTACTTAGATAAACTAAATAGATGAAACTAAAAATGAGTTTGTTTTACATTTATATGTTAAAAAAAAAAAATTAAAAATAATGAGTTAAGGAATATAGGCAGAATGAAATTAAAAGATATTTGTTATATATATATTAATAGAAAATATTCTCAACTAAAATTATGAATGGGAAGTCGTCATTGTTCTACTGGCAGTCAATGTAATAAAATAAATAATTTTTTGAGAAGGAAATTGTGTCATACGTAAAATGGCTAACTGAATAATTTGGCTTTACTAAAAAAATTGTGATTTTGTTAACTGAAATAAATATTTTATTAACTTCACCTAAATACGATTTATAAAGCGGTTGAAAAATACTTCGTATGCTCGTATAGAGAGAGTTGCAAGTCCAGAACCTAAAGGACATGGCCAATTTTTTCATGGGCGTTCGTAATTCAGTGTACACCAATGATTTTCGGTGTTATAAATTCGTGATTATAGGCACATTAAATTGGTATAAATAAGAAACTCGCAGAACTTGTCATAACAACAGGATAGACAAAAACGTGTACAGTCCGACAAGGCTCTCTTGGCACTTGAATGACATTGAGAGGAGGGCGCTGTTATAGAACAAAAGCATCCATAAAATAAAATCTCCTCAATTTTACTCGAATTTTAGTTTAAAATAGTTAATAGTATGCAAAAATAACACAAAATACAAAAGCTATACACCGACAGAGACCTGAGCGAACTATCAAACAGTATCACAAGATAGTTAGTACCGATTTTGGCCACGCGCCAAGATAGCCTTGTCGCACTGTAAGAGTATATATTATGATTAAAAAACCTAAGGCGCTTTAAAATAGCGAACAGTTGCGAATTATTACGGTAAACTGACATGGTTTTAGTAATAAATAGGCATTTAAACAAGGTAACTGCCTTGTTCGTCTAGTGGTTAGCATATTCGACTGCAGATCACGCGTTCCGGAGTTCGATTCCCAGTCTTGTTTGATAGTATGCATAAAGCGAGGATATGACATGCCTTTGCAACCTCTGTTTGGCTACTCCGCACTCCGCAGTATATGCACCTCATAATGATCTCCACAAAACAAACCCCAAACGCAATGCAAATCAGAGTCCACTATTAATAGCAAGGTAATCGAGTGGTAGAAGGTATCAGTCCGTAGAGGTAAGCAGGGGTCAAAAATATTAGAAGATCACAGTAGGTACAATCAAAGATTTATATCTTTGGGTACAATGAACGCAAGCGCAACGAAGAAACGGCAATGCAATCATAGACTACTAAAATGCAATCAAACATTGACGTTAGACATATAGTCCTTTTCATGAAAGAAGTCCCGCAGACGCGGCGCTGTAATCACATTATTAAATATTGCCCTCTCACTCGCACTCGTAATTCGTAAACAGCTGTCAATTTTCGTTCATGTTTTTGCCGCGGGACTTCTTTCATGAAAAGGACTATAGACTCACTCTCGGTAGAGAGTATTGTGTTCTGTGCATAGACTATAACACATTGTCAAACACGTAAACGCATTCCGTTTTATGTATTTATTTTGCAGAATGTGGGAATGCTCGTGTAACATAGGTATTTTTTAATATATTGTTTTTTCATTTATTGAATGCAAAAAAATAAAATGTTCCTAATAAAAACATTGGTCATCCAAATAATGTAGTATCTTCTCTCTGGTATCTGGATCTTAACTCTGTGGTAATATGCATGGTGAGGAACATCCCTCAGAAGGGCTGGAACCCAGAGCCGTAAAGCCAGTTATTAAAAAAAAATGAGGAACATCCGTGACTTTATATAGATTTCTCTATGGTACAGAATGGCGGAAGTTGAGGAATTCATCTTGTATTCCTTATTATTTAGAAATAAAAACTGACGAGTTCAGAGAGCTTAAAAACTACGTAATAATTCATCTTTCTATTTTTAATATTTAATGAATATTTACTATGTTGTGTACATGGAATGTACTTTTTTGGCCATGTCCTTTTATTCTTGAAATATTGCTTGAGTTTTTACCCATCCACCCAGTAAACGTTACCTACTGAATTGGACAATTTTGGTTTTATTAGATTCAGTACATTTTAATCTAGGCTCGTACGTTTTATTTCAAAAAATACTCGAGTAAGTTTTAAGGTCAAAAATATGGATATTTAGACTCTAATAACTTTTAACATAAGCAATACTTCTTAAAAAGTTAAACTTATGAACAAAGTACTTCATTGTATCTGCAACATTTCTAAAAGTTATGAAAACCGGATTATACATATTTACGAGTAGGTAAACGTTATTGGTTTTTGTATGAAAAGCTTACAGCTAGACGATAGTAAAAGTTTTACCAGTCGAAATTGTTTTCGTAACGATCTATGATTAAACGATATAGTAATGGGCACATCAAAAACGATAATCATTGTATAACTTATTTTAACTATGACATGAAGTAGTGTTGGCAGTATAAGTTAAAATCTGTGGTATAAGTTTACAAATAGTTTAAAATTATGGCGATAAGCATTTATTTTTTCGAATTAACTTCATAATTACGCAAGTTTGGACAAAAGACAAAGTTGCTCGATATCTATTATTATGAATTGGTACTGTGATTGTTTACTTACTAAGAATTTCGTTGAGCTAGGTCACGGAGTACATAATAGTACTAAAGGTACAGAAGGCTCACTCGGCAAGATGATTTAAAAATCGAAAATGATTACAGAAATAACTAGTCAAGTTGCAAATATAGAAGCAATCGTTAAAGACTGTATGGGTTAAATTATTTTAGAACGGGTGATAGATTTTTTTGATTTGCTTTGACAGAAAGGAAATATAGTAAGATTTTCCGTTGAGTATTGAGGAATAGAGCGATCGTTCGGTTGGAAATTTTGTATAAAATCTGTTGAATTATATTTTAACAATATACTTAACTGAATATTGTTAGATTTCGTTAACTCAAGACACTAAGAGTAAAAAGAAAAGATCCTAACACCTGATGGGCAGTATGAATTATATATACCTAATACCTATAGTTCGGTCAACCTAACTATTGAGATTTGACAATAGGATTCAGTTTTTTTTTAACGAATTATTAATTTCGTCTTGAGAAAGCTATAAGTACCTACTTATACCATCTTATAACGAGTAAAAGCCCAGCAGTAGAAATTACTAAGAAAATTCTGATTAATGTCTATATTTAATTGAAACGGTAGACACATGATTGTTCACCAAAAACTTGAAAACAAGAATATATAAAAAATCTTCCAGTTTAGAAGCAGATGATTGATGGATTTATGTACCTAAGATTTTTGTGTTTAAGCGCATCTGGGAGTATAAGGTGACTAAGGATAGATTAAGGTACGGTAGTGCCAATGTGTTGCAGACGGCAAAATCTTAGCAATATTTAAAAAAAAAACATAAATAGTCTTTTCAAATACGAAAGTCATACCATACCATATCGAATATTAATAATTAAATGTCTAATCCATTTGTTAGGTTAGTAACAAAGAGCTTGAGAAAGATGAAAAGGAAAATAAAAATGGTTGGCATTTATTTCTTTAAAAATATGTCATTATAGGAATATTCGTATTTATTTCACTTAAATCTGATACGTATTCACAAAATTGTGAGACTTCGTAATTAGATTAAATTCAGCACTTTATTTTAAATTTTCTGGCGGTCGATTTAGATATTGTGACCTCACATGTCCTACTGGTGACTTAAGGAAAAATTGGTTAGCACTGTTATTTTTTTTTACCGTGTGTTAAAAAACACAGATTAGGGAATTACTTTATATTGACTAAAAATATTGTGAAGCCATTTCACGAGCTAAAAAATAAATGAAAACGCCATATAATTATTAGAATCATGAGTGGTAATGGTATATAAAAGTATAAAATTAAGACCGAAATGTTTATGTTTATATTAGTGTAACTAAAATATTGTATCATGAGGATTGGAGGATAATTTTGTTACAAAAAAAAAGGATTAACAACATAATATTATTATCATTATACACGATTGATGAAGCACATCCTTGGTCCTGTTTTAATGGAGAGGGTAGTGAGTCATCCTTTGCGAGGATATACTGATGGTTAAAAATAAAATTTTGTGATTTAGATATGTTTCAGAGAGATTATAATTTTATTTTTTTTTATAAAAAGGATTGTGTGGTTTTATGAAACCACAGTCAAACTTTTGTGGTCTTGGCTGCTCTGACGAGCGCCTTTCACTTTGTTCCTACTCCGCGGCCGACCGTCACGCGACTTGCAACACATAGACGAAAAAGTTTGAGACGATGTAATAAAAGTTTCACTTTAAAAATATTTGTTGACGTTATAGGATCTAATGCATGGAATGGTGTATTAATTTGTAACAGCGAGACAATGTATTGTGATAAACATCGTATGTTAATTCTGCCTCATTGTGTGTTAGTACAAACTGGAAGTTTGTATTTCAATTAGTGTAAAGTAATTTTTGTTTGATGTTTTGATGCAAACAAGGATTGTTCCTCATGAAGTTAAAATTGTAAATGTTTAATTGTAGTGCAATATGCACCTCGTTTCTACACTGTTAAAGTAGCATGATAGTGTAACAGACCATTTGAAGTGCAATGTGCACGTATGCTTAGTTGTTACCCCCTACACTGCTAAGGTAGCATGATAGTGTAAAAATACCATTATTTCCGCACTGCTAAGGTAGCACGATAGTGTGGACGACCATTATTCCTACACTGCTAAGGTAGCATGATAGTGTAGAAGATCATTATGCCCACACTGCTAAGGTAGCATGATAGTGTGGAAGACCTAGAAGTGCAAGGTGCACGTATTTAAGGACTTTAAACGCAATACAATAATTTGATTTGTTTAATTTTGTAAATAATTAATATAGAAAGTGCATAAGTGTATTGTGTGTTCAATGTTATTTGTTTAAATTAATGATAATAATAAATAAATAAATGTCATTTATTCATATGAATGCAGGTACATTAGGTGGTCAGCAATAACAATTATTATCCTTTTATATTCTGCCTTATGGCGTATGAATATAAAAAAAAAAACTAAATGTTAATATTTGTTTGATTAAATTAGAAATTATCTTTTTTTTCATAATTTTATAATAGATATAAGTCAGGATGTCAATGACTGTAAATTGATAATTTATAAAGACAAAAATTAGTAATTCAGAATGTCAATTTGTAATTATCATTATTCATAATATTGTTCGTTATAATTAAAGATGTCAATAATTGAAAATTCATAATTTATAAAGTCAAAAATTAGTAATTCAGATGATGACAATTAATACTTATGGGCTACCTTGAAATGTTTTGTAATTGTTATTAGTTTCACCAGTTTTAATGTTTGTTTGTTTGTAATCAAATTTTGCAAGTTAAAGATCCACGTCCCGGTTACCGATTGAAATAAATTTTGTATACATGTGTAATTGGATAACAATTATGACTTGGAGCTGATCTGATGATGAACAGGAAAGTTGTTATAGGAACTCGGTAGTTAAATGACACAACCCCATCGAGTTAAGACTCGTTTGATCCGTTTTGACAAGTACTTTGGTGCTAGATGGTAACCTGGATCTGGTGCTGAGAAGGATATTAATAAAATGTATAAAAGCTTTCTTTAAAAAAATAATTTTAAATGACGGCTTTTTACGGCTTTGATAATATGATTCTTAGGTTATTTGATGTTTGTTTGTAACAGTGTTCAGTATTTCGCGGGGACGCGAAATGTATATCAGGATGGACGAGTTGTTAGCGTGCTGAAGATTTATGTTTAGTTTTCATTAATATTTTGCGTCACCGTGAAGTATTTAATATGTATAATTTTTGGAAAACAAACCTCTTTACGATTAATATTATTTTTTATGGAATTTGAAAATAGAAGGGTAGTTTAGTTCTGTCTGTAATTGAAAAAGATATGTCGAAAAAAATATTACTAATTGAATTATTGATTTATGAAAAAATACAAAAAAGATAAATAAGTGGAAAGAATCTTTTATTCACAATCCTGAACCTGTAAACGAAAAGGAATTTCAATAATTTGGCGGAGACTGGGAAGAATTGCCAACAATAGGGTCTTTAACAAGTTTTTATGACCTCCTTGGAGCAGTGGCGCGTGCTTCAGATAAGAATGGGAGATCGAGGGTTCGATTCCAGCGTTCGGTCACTATAGAATTTTATAATGTCTAACTTGGCATAAGTCTGATCTGGTGGGAAGCTTCGGTCTTGGCTAGTTAATGAAAAAGTGCAATATAATTATGCTTGACCGCTATAAACTTGGCCCTCCCATAGCCTGCCGGGACGCTGGGCGGGTGTGCGATCGGCTATACACGGACTCGCATCTTGAGAATTCGCCTATGATATTTTCTTGAGTATGTATTTTCCACGTCGCGTGTGTAGTGTTATTCACGTCAGTCTCTGACAGCTGATTAGTAGAGTGCACTGATCCCTATTCTATGGATCCACAGTGAACCTAGCCTGAATTGTATAGAATGTTTAATCCAAAGAATAGAGATCAGTGGTTGAGTAGCTCCCGCCCCGCGTCCCGCAGACCATGGGAGGGCCAAGTTTATAGCGGTCTAGCTATAGTTGTTATCTTTCTTCTTTCTAATATATAAAATTTTCGTGTTGTAGTGCTGGTAACCAAACTCCTCTGAAATGACTTTACCAATTTTTATCATTTTCAACCGACTTCAAAGAAGCTTCCTTTTTTTAGAAAGCTTCTCTTCCCGTGTGGTCCATTTTCCCGTGTTCATTTCAATTTAGTCCAGTTTTGATAATGGTATCCATGAGAAAACCATATAAGTCTTAAATTTTTATTGGAAATGATGTATTCAACAGTAGTTTGGTGAGAGTTAAAGTTGTTTTTTTTATTTAATTAACGTATATTATTTGGTCCACACTAGATAGGTCTGAGAAATAGTTCGTAAGCTATTTTTCCCATACCACCAAATGGCAACACGTTTGCCGAGTCAGCCGGTTACTTCATAATATTAAATTATTAGATCATACAAAGTTCTACAAAAATGCTCCAATCCAAAGCCAGTATTAAATTATTCCACACGTAATATGAATAGCTTCAAAGTAGCGATACGATAAAAGTCGGGTGACGCGCCGAGTGCAATATGCATGAGCCAGCCCTGAGAAATGCGCCGTGCATGCATATGATGGCGTATTTAGGGTTGCCATGGATTACATGTTTTTTTCTAGCTCACCGGGCTAACGTTGCTTTGCCATTAGGGGGATGAAAAACAGCTTATGACCTACTCTCAGATTTACCAAATACACACTTTACAACTTTCGAAAGGAATTTTGTTACAAACACGAGAAGTTTAGGTATAAGTCATAATATATCATTGGTATAAGTGCAATATGCATGAGCCAGCCCTGAAACTGCGCCGTGCATGCAAATGATGGCGTAATTAGGGTTGCCATCAACTATAAAAGAACAATGGTGCGGGCCCATACATCGCTTTCGCTCACGGTACGCTATTGCAACTATAAATGAAAAAATATTTTTTTGGTTGGGCCAACAAGCCTGAACTCAATGCATGCTAAAAGATTTTTCTTACAAAAAGGTAGAGAAAAATTAATATTAATTTTCAAAATATTGTATCTGAGTATTATAACAACTGCGACCTCCGCCATGAAGCATCTGAGAGCATAGACAATACACTATATACTCTTTGATAAATACTTGTCACTTGTCCCAGAATTTGTCACTGTCGACAGTTGAGACCATGTAGCCATCATGTAGCTGTCGGACAATGTTGCGAGATGTCGAAATTAAAAATCTCCAATCGACTGAAAGAAAAATCTAATTGAGTTAATAAATTAATATAGAATTACAAGGGTATTTCGGAAACGCTAAACTACCAAGACAAAATAATCTATCCTCAAAATAATCGGTTGTAATAGATTTCAGTATTACTATAATAGGTGTAGTTTTCTGACAAATAATCATAAATATTCAAACAGTTTATTTAAGTGAGACTGGCTTACACGGAAAAATAATATTCAGTTTTACTCCAACGCAATGGAAAACCCTAAACTAATTTAATCTTTTTATGTAAATATATTCGAGTAAAATAAAATGCAAAAAAAGAACGATTGAAATCGACACAGTTATTATTGTCTTGTAATCTACATTCTGATCTAAGAATTAACGTAGTACTTGAAAATAGGTTTTTCTTTAGTATATGTAACAGACTTACATGTGGTTCTCGTACAAAAGTGGACCGATCGTCAAAAAGATGGAGCATAAAAGTGGAAAAGTTTGGCATCCGGCAACACTAGCTGTCAGGAATGTGGAAACGGAACCTAACAGTAATCAATTGCATTTCTTTAAATATTTTATTTTTTGGCCCGTCCTTTATAATAACTGGTGCTACCTTGAAAAAATTCTGCTATTTATTAGAATCGTCTTGTAATAAATATCCCACCAAAAACATTCTGTAAAAAACTAGCCAAAGTCAAAATGGAGCTGCTTGTTTATCTCTAAAAAGTACTGAAATCTAGACAAAGTCGTGCCAAGTCTAAGGTTCCTTACTGCGATTTCTTTATTATTATAGTTAATGTTGCGTGACTTGGCCGTTGAAGGGTACACAAGGGTTCAAACCAGGTGCTCCATGACACCATTGCACCAATCTGTCGCCAGAATTC
This sequence comes from Coenonympha glycerion, assembly GCA_963855885.1. Taxonomy (NCBI): domain Eukaryota; kingdom Metazoa; phylum Arthropoda; class Insecta; order Lepidoptera; family Nymphalidae; genus Coenonympha; species Coenonympha glycerion. The sequence continues at coordinate 1,753,720 of OY979652.1, read as the reverse complement.
ATCGTCAATGAGTAGCGGTTCTTGGTCTTCAACGGCCAAGTCACACAACATTAACTATAATAATAAAGAAATCGCAGTAAGGAACCTTAGACTTGGCACGACTTTGTCTAGATTTCAGTACTTTTTAGAGATAAACAAGCAGCTCCATTTTGACTTTGGCTAGTTTTTTACAGAATGTTTTTGGTGGGATTTCACTTCTTTTTGTAGAAACTTCAAAATATTACAAAATATTTCTGTCCGTTTTTCTAGATACATTAACTGCATAAATAACTTTGTAATCTCATATAATTTATATGGAATTACAAAGTTATTAATGCAGTGATCACCAGGTACTCCAGATCTTCGATTATCCTAGTTTTTAAAGTTTTCCCTTTATGTGGCCATTAAACCCTAACTCTGTACCAAATTTCAGCTCTCTGAGTTTATGGGAAGCACTAGTTCTATTTTGATGATCATGAGTCAGTCAGTCAGTGTCCGAAAATGCGAAACTTTGCTTTCGCATAACTTCGGAACTATATGACCTACAGACTTGAAATTTTGGGTTTTAAGTATGTGATTATAGCTTACTGGATAGCGAAAATTTCAGCGTTCTGGTCTTATCCAGAGGTTCTCAAATAGGAGCCCGAAAATGCGGCGAAATGGTTCCTGTAAAGATGGTACGGCAGTTTTGCTTCGCGCTTTGACTTTGGCGGGGGCACTGCCGTGCCCCCTGATTACATCTAGACGCTAACTTTATTTGTGTACATTTCTGCCATGTTCTTTATTCCATCATACTAGGTTTATGTGTTTGTGACATCTTTTAAAACCGATTTGGTAGGAAACTGTTTATGTATGAACATAGTCTGTACCCTGAGTTACATTCCGAAAAGATTTCGATTCCGAAACGTGGGTGGGAAAGGCACTACAACAAAGCCAAGGACAGTCTTTTTGACGAAGCGTAAGGAGATTTCTTTTTCGTAATTGTAATTTACGATATAAAAACGATTCAATAAGCAGAATAACTTTAAATCATTGCTTCCTCCAAATATTACCAGATTAGCTTTTGGATGTAGACACAGCCTTCAGGTCTATATCTTTTAAGTGGCAACCCTAATGCCATTATACAACGAGGAAAGACGGCGTGTCGACGCAGCGACTAGGCGGGAATACTGATAGACTTAAAAGCCTTTCGACCAAGTGGAGGGTACTTTATAAACAAATTGAAGAAGACTTTACTTTTACGGCTTAGAATTTGTTAAGTTTTACATATTGGTTCTTTCATTGTCCGATGATGTAGTAGGTATATATAGTTGCTGATGCTTGCTGATGGGGCCCGCCCAATTTTGAATTTGGCGGGCTAAACCCATCCAGCATCCACCACCACCGATCCACCATGTCGATATCCTATCCTATACCTTTAAACGAGCAATTCTTGTATATCTATACTTCTATACTAATATTATAAAGAGGTAACGTAATGATGTTTGTGACGTTGTAAGGGGTAATCTCTGGATCTACTGAACCGATTTTCAAAATTCTTTCACCAATAGAAACCTACGTTATCGTAGTGTCATAGGATATAATAATTTCCAAAATTAATCACGTATTTTTACTTAAACTTGAATAATGTAATCCAAGTTGTAAAAAAATGCTTTTATTGCGTGCGCTGCGAAAACTATTGAGGATAGAACAAAACAATGTTCTACAATATTAAAAAACGTATCAAAATCTATAAAAAAAGTCCGTGATAGCATATGCCTATCTCCTACGGGTAACTCACAATAACATGTAGAAGATTTTTGCCCTTTACTGTATACAGTTTAAACAAATATCTTCAAAGATATTAGCAAAATAAAAAGATTGCGCGCCGTCCCGGAGCGGCCTTTGCGTGGCGATAGGTATCTATAGGCAGTATCTATCCGATTATGTCGCGTTCAGTGCTGTGGGGGAAGGGACTGTGGAATGTAGGTATTACGCGGGACAAACGCGGGCCGGGACCAAAATATTTCTAACGCGGAACGGAGTCCGCGGGTACTGCTAGTTCTATATAATCTGGATTTCGGAAACGGCTCGAACGATTTTCATGAAATTTAGTATACAGGGGGTTTTGGGGGCAATAAATCGATCTAGCTAGGATTCATTTTTATGAAATGTCGAATTTACCAAAAAAAAATAAAAATATGACTCCTGCTGCCATTTATTAGCCAGTAGTTAAACTACCGAGCGAAGCTCGGTCACCCAGATATTTATCTTTAATATTTACTGAAATAAAGAGTCGTGACACACAGAGAAACAGTCAGACGGACAACAAAGTGATCTTACAAGGGTTCCGTTTTTTTTCTTTTGAGGTACGGAGCTCTAAAATACAGGACTGAGAACCTACTCTTTTTCTGTAGTCAATTGAAAAGAGCTACCTTCCAAACAATCCCAAATGAAAATACTTAGAATTTTCCACAATACGCAGTGTTTTATGAGGAAGTAGAGTTGATCGGACAGAACCGGGTCGCGTCAATTAGTGTTAATTGACAGAGCCTAGCTAGATGTTGTGCTATGTCGGCTGCATCGTTATAACTCACTGGATTAAATTGTTTGTCGCTAGCTTTGTCGCAAATGTAAAACGGGAATTTCGGTTACCATGAATCCCATGGTAACCATGGATTGGATGGATGAAGAGTAACCTATGTGTTAATCCAAAGTGTAATTTATATCTATTTCAAATTTCAAACAAATCGGCTCAGTAGTTGCGGGCTGAAGGAGTAGCTAAGAAACATATACTTACACATAAATAGCAAATTGTTATGTAAGAAGGTAACTTACACAGCAATTTGCCATTTATCTCGGTAAGAGCACTCTATTTTACTTTAGGAACTTAGAAATATTTCTTCAGTTACATGTATAAATAGTTTTTCGATTGTTTTTTAATTTAATTGTTTCTCTTCTCAGAATAGCAGCAATAGCCCACTGGATCAAATAATACCTGCTTCTCATCCCATGGTTTGAATCTCGGGCACCTTTGACTTTTGTTTGTGAAAACCAGTGGTCTGATTGCGTAAGAAAAACGTATTCAATCATAATCGTTAGCGAATCCTGCGCCCGTATTCTGTATCTCGGTGCCTATCAAAGAATGATATCCACTGGCATATGTTTTTTATCCATTGAAAGTTTGCTATGAAATAAAAATAACATTTCCTTAGCAAAACTTCAATGGATGAAAAACATTTGCTAGTGGCTATCATTCTTTGATAGGCACCGAGTTACAGAATAGGGCTACTACCCCTGATTGGCTGACATAAATCAGCGAACCAATCAGCGAGAACTATTTGTTTCCGATTAGATAAGATTACGATGAATACGTTTTACTTATACACAATCTAAAGGCAGCGTAGGGAAACATTATCAGTAAACATATAGCCGTCAAAGGTGTGTAAAGCGTGCAGGCCCACACTTGGTCAGAATGATGAGGTAAAGCCAAACCCATGCCAAATTCCTTTATTGCTTACCACTAAGTAAGTATAATAAACGAAAGATCAAAAAGTATAATTCCGAGTATCTGCCCCTGGCCTGATTACTAATTAAACATGGCGGCCCACAAATAGGTCATTTGGTCGTAGCTAATGTGCATTACGCTTAATTGACCGTCTGAAAAACGCCAGCGGGTCACGGCATAACGTGCTTTATGGGGGCCGTGGTTAAAATGATGGTGCGACCCGCAAATGTCTTCCTTAATGAAGTCAAATCGCTTACTGAGATTTACCACTAACCCACCCATAGTTCATACTTATTTTAAACAAAAAAATCACATTTATTAGAAAACCATAAACGCGATTTATTAGAAAACCCCCAAATTCCAATTAACGGCGTAGACGGCGTATTTAAGGGATTTTTAGTACTCTGCAGTTTAAAAATTATAAAGACTTTCAAATTTAAACGTCATGTATTTTGGGTCCTTAATCTAAAATCGCTGAAAAGCAGAACACGATTGGAAAAAATCTTAATTGAAGCAAAAAAAAGTTCGTTTCAGTCGAGACAAAAGCAATGATTTCCAGCCCGCACGGTCTAGCGCAACTTGTATCCAGCGCTTCCCCGCGACTCTTTTAATGTCGTCAGTCCATCTGGTCGGAGGCCTGCCAACACTGTCGCCATGGGAATGGCGACCCCGCACGGGAAATGGAGGGCCTATTGCCACTTCAGCTTCGCGATACGTTGAGCTATGTCGATGTCTCTGGTTCGGCTACGGATCTCCTGATTTCTGATTTGATCACGTAGAGAAACTCCGAGCATATAGCTCTCTCCATCGCCCGCTGAGTGACTCTGAGTCTTCTTATGATGCCCATAGTAAACGACCATGTCTCGGATTAGTATGTCATCACTGGCAACACGCACTGTTTGAAAACCTTAGTCTTCAGTCACTGAGGAATATTGGACGAGAAGACATCCCGAAGCTTCCCGAACGGTACCCAACTGAGCTGGATTCGGCGGTTCTAATAATATCGACTAATAAGAAATATTTGACCAGCTGCATTGTGACTCATTGGAAATGTAAAACATAAATAAATCTCAAAAGGGTAAACTCTTGATCAAAAAAATCAACCCATTTTAAACTTTATCACTCAGTTATAAGAGCTGTAAGTTGAAAAATGTTTTAGGGCTACAGTAATATTTTAAGTGTTGGTTTGAGTACGTATTTATAAGAGTATTTGTAATTGAAGTATATTTAGTTTTCGGTTCAAAAATCGGATGAACGAATGAACTTACTCCGGGTAATGGTTGGGTAAGTATAGAGTAGATTCAACGTCATTTGACAAACAACTTCTGAAATTATAGTATTTTGGCAACTTAGTTATTTCAGAAATCATATAGATTTACAGGTCCGGGTAGATAGATACCACCGCTTCAACCGTAAAGCAGTAATGTATTAGGTTAAGTATAAGTGCAGTAAAAACCTAATTACTAAAAAAAACTAAGCTAGTTATCAACAAGTGGAAAATAAAAAAAATTAAACACCCACGACTTTTGAAGACTTGAAATTGAAAAAGGATTAAATATTTTTTTTTATTTCCCCGACTAAAGGAAAGTAAGAAGTAAGAACTAAGATCAGTATAATTTCAAATCCAAGAAAATCCACCGGATTCATTGTAGTTTTCGATAAAAATTAAGAAGATATAGAAGCAGCTTTTGGGAGATCTTTCTACCTACAGACAAAATTTTTCCAATCATGTTTCTATTTTTAAGCGAATGTACTCGTAGAATAAATCCGAAAATACATGACTATTTTTTATTTATTTGGAAATATTCATCATTATATAATGTATTTTTATATTACAGGTCACTAAAAAGCACTTGAAATAATCCTTTATGCCAATAACATATATACAGTGTGTAACAAAAATATATCAATGTAATATCAATCTATATGCTACCGGCATAAAGGGTTATTTTAACCTATGCTACTAGTTTTTCCGGAAAATTCCATGGTTCCCACGGGATTAGTAAAAAACCGAAACTCACGCGGGCGGAGCCGGGGGCGTCTGCTAGTGAGTTCATAAGTCATAATCTCATTCACACCGCGTATTTTAATATCAAATGTACAAAAGAAATGCCGACGGCTCCGCCACTGTAAGATGATCCCTGATTAAGATGGCACCGCCTCCTTTGACCCGAACCGACGATATTATAGAGGTCAAGACATTTTGGCCACTTCTATAGGATAGTTTATGTTATGTTCATTGTGGTGACACATATTAATGTGTTTATGGGGGCTTTATAGTGCTGTTATGTCCGGTGTCATGGTCAATGGAGACTAGCCAATTACGCAGGAAATACGAAAACTTTTTTATGGTGAATGCAAGGAAATTAAGTTGAGCGATCACCACCACCCATAGACATTTGCAGCACTAGAGGAACTCCATTGCAGGCTCTTAAGGAGTTTTTTATCCGCCTCTTGAATAACCCCATAACCCATGTAACATGTTAAAGCTTTAAGGGAACTCTGCTGCTGTTAGCTGGTTCTGTTGAGTAAACTACGGAACCAGTGCGCGGAATGAAAGATCTAGCATACCGTGTAAAGTCCGTTCGATACGCGAATGCATATTTAGTAAACAAATAATACCTGTAACGGCTTCTCACTTTTGCTTACGAAATTTTCACTGTTGCATACAACAAACCACCCACAAAGATCTTTTTTCACAAAGTAAAATCTATAAACTTTGTTTTACACACAAAAGCAATTCATTTTTAACAGTATTCGTAAATATTTTAACAATAATCTAGCTACGATTGCAAAATAAAAACACAGACAAATAGCCTACGATGGAGTTTGACATAAAGATCCCGGTGTAGGAACCATAGAGTAAATGATAAAAACGAGTTGTTACGAATGTAGTCGATTGTAAAATTCGGATAAAATCGGAATTAATTTTCATTATCGTTTGCGCATTGTATTTCAAAACAAAATGTTTTCCGTCATTCGTTTTGCTGCTTCTATTGATATCAAATGATTTTTCACCATTCATTTTGTTTTTTTCAAGGTAAGTGAATAATATTTTATGTAGCAGTAAATTAGAGTTAATTGATAAAACCTATAATTTCTATTACTAATATTTATATAGTGGGATTATATACGAAATAACTGTTACAGAAATCATAATGGTATTCGATATTGATATGATCGATGTTTGCGGTAACTTTATCGCTTAAAATTTAATTGCACGATGAAGATAATGATGATAAGTCAAGTCAAGTCAAGTCAAAGTCTTTATTTCACATAGGCCTAACATACAGGCACTTGCGAACGTCGGCATAACATTTCTTGCATAATAATGGTGATAACTACAAGTCGACTTAAAACTAAGTTTACGAGGGTTCCAAACGCGCCCTGCCGCTGAGAAGAAGTAGATAATGTAACGATGTAGTATATATTTCTTGAATAATACCCATATGAATAATTTTGATTGTGGGTGCAGTAGTTCAGGCGTGAAGGAGTATTTAAGCTTAGTAAAATACAAACTTTGGAGCGCCGTTTCACCCCCTTAGGGGATGCATTTTTAAAAATCCTTTCTAAGTGCACCCCTAAACCTCATAAGGAACCTGTGTGCCAAATTTGGAGTCTCTAGATTTGGGCTGTGCGTTGGTATGTCAGTCAGTCAGTCAATCAGTCAATCTGTCAGTCAGTTTACTCTTTTATATATTTAGATTGATAACAAAGGCTACAAAACTACTGATATTTGCAGATTCCAACATTACAACTAATTCAAAACTACCTACCTTATATATAAACTACAATCAAATCCCTATAGAAAAAGTGCATAGTACCAAATTCTTAGGTTTAAGGCGAACTCAACAGGTCTGCCCGCGAAATTCAAAATGTTGGGGTTTTTTTTGCAATTTGTACGCTATTATTTGTATTTGTCATTTTGCGAGAGTGGCAGTTACTTCTTTACATGTTTATATCAAAATTTTTGCATAAAAATGTCTATCCTAGGAAATTAGTCCGAGTATCGAGTTTATGTGAGTAACTCGCAAATCTCGGACTAATTTCTTTAACTCGACACTATGAAGCAGAGATTTTTATATAAACACGTGAAGAAGATATTGAGATTATCGCAATTTGACTGCCATAAGCCTATTATGTCTTATTAGCTTAAAAATCGCGAAAAACCACAAAAAAATTGAATTTCGCGGGCACACCCGTGGTGTGCTCCTTAATGATTGATGCTAAATTAAATTGGAAAGATCAAATTGACATGATTTGCAAAAAAATTAATAAATTCGTTTTTGCCTTACGTAGGTTAAGACAGACTTCTTCTGTTCAAACTTCCCTAAGCGCCTATCACGGTTATGTGTCATCTGTACTCAATTATGGCCTTATACTGTGGGGCAACTCAACGGAATTTGAAAGAGCATTCAAAGCTCAAAAAAAGTGTGTGAGGGCAGTTACGGGGGCATATTTCCTGGATAGTGCTAGGCCAATTTTTAAGAAACTTAACATTTTGCCTCTTCCATGCATGTATATTAAGGAAATGTGTCTATTTGTAAAAAAGCATAATAACTACTTTACAACTGTTGATGACATTCAGGGGAAAAATAATAGGAGGGGTAACAAATTAGTATGGCCTAAAGTCAATTTAACGCTATACAAGAAAAATGTTTATTGCATGGCAATTAAAATTTATAACAAATTGCCAAAAAGTTTAATTGACCTGCCGCTGCCTCAATTTAAAAGAAAAATTAACGAGTGGCTCATGTCCCGTCAATTTTATACCTTAGATGAGTTTCTTAATAATAACATGCTTACGTAGATAAGTGTTGGCGACTCGGGATGATTTTAATTTGGTTTTATCTTTTGAATTAAGTAATGTATTTTGTGACATAATGTATTTGTAATTATTGTTGTTGTTATTATTTACAGAATTTATATATATATAAAAATGTGAAATTGAATTATAGCACTTTATGAGTACTGTAGAAAAATAATTAATAATTAATTTGTAACTTCAAATATAACTTAATTGTACTTTTTGCACGCCATTTTGGCAGGATATGTGAACTTATTATATTTAAGACCTAATGTACCTACCATATTCATGCAAAATAAATAATTTGAATTTATATTTGAATTTGAATTTACAAGATAGTTTTAAAATCATTGTATTTGGTAATCAATTTAAGACTGTATTCATTCAATCGTCCATTCACAACAGTTAAAACTCTATCTACTTACATCACTACGGGTTCAGTATCAATAGGACGCCATATTTGTTTACTAAATATGCATTCGCTTCCTGGATGGACTTTAGTCGTAGTTGAAGAATAGACCTATAGGTATCCGACGCGGCGGATCGTGAGAAAAAGTGACGACTGTTTACCCGTGCAAAAAGTGTAAGATTTGACACCGACAGCGACAGTAGCAAACCGACCGCAGTATTCACCACAGATCACGACCTTGGCACTCAGGTTTCATGGAGACGGTTTCCGCCATATTAATCAATAATCTACTATTCTCTGGTATGGAAAAGATTTGCGTAAAATATTCAGATGGCCATATCCTTCAGTTGAAATGAAAAGAAATGAAATTCTTTATTTCACATATAGGCTTAGATATAAGCTCTCATGAAATGTCGAGACTCTACCGCCAGGTTCGTAAAGCAAATAAGATAGGCTTACGCTAGACGACTTCACCTGACGGACAGTGATTTTTATGCTGAAGCCGAAGATGTTATCGTTTTAAATTGGAAGGGGTATGTAACCCTTACGTTGCTACTCGCTACACAGCATCGCAACGAAACGCTAAATCGTATTATGTTACCAGCCACAGCCAATGTAATTAGAAATTATTGAATTCCAAAGTTACTCCAGCCCGAATCGAACCCAAGGCCTCCCGCTCGAATCTGAGAGTACTGTCTTTAACTTTTTTTTAAACAATATAGGCTAGCGCTTCTCTAGCTGATCACACCTGATGGAAAGTGATGATACAATTCAAGGTAGAGTGCGCTTGCCTAGGAAATGCCTATTCACTCTTGATTTGAAAGCGCCCAAGCTTACCCAGCTTATAGTGCCTGGGAGTGTATTCCAGAACTTTGCAATGCGTATCAGGAACGAGGAATCACTTTGGTACGTCTCCTATGTAGGGGTAAAAGCCTTTTCGATGTCTTACCGTTCTATGGTAAAAAGGTGACGGGGGAACCATACCTACATAGTTCCTGAGCACTCTCCGAAAAATATTATATAGACTACAGAAAGGAGGATTGTTATTAGTTAATTTGACGCAGTTGGGAGGTCGTCAAACTAACCAATATTCTACCAAGCACTTTTGATCCTTAACTACCGTTAAATTACCTACAAAGTATAACATTCATCATTCAGATTACTCAAAGCATTATTTCATCGGTTGCTCCCCGATATAATAAATCCACGTAAGTAACGCTTAAACAAATAAGTCTCGCTGATAGATCTATATCGACGGTCGATCGATAAACTGTGGGAACGTATGGTAACTCATGATACACCAAACGTACGTTTTTCATGATAATGAAAATCCCTATTTTTCACATTATAGGGTCTTCCTTGACCAAGGCTGCCTGCCTTATTACACGACTGCCCAAAAAAAGGAGTGGTAATGTTTTTAGAGTTCATTTATGTATGTATGTATGCATGTATGTATGTATGTATGTATGTATGTATGTATGTATGTATGTATGTATGTATGTATGTATGTATGTATGTATGTATGTATGTATGTATGTATGTATGTATGTATGTATGTATGTATGTATGTATGTATGTATGTATGTATGTATGTATGTATGTATGTATGTATGTATGTATGTATGTATGTATGTATGTATGTATGTATGTATGTATGTATGTATGTATGTATGATGTATGTATGTATGTATGTATGTATGTATGTATGTATGTATGTATGTATGTATGTATGTATGTATGTATGTATGTATGTATGTATGTATGTATGTATGTGTGTATGTATGTAATGTTTCTTTATTCCACCATAACTTCTGAACGGCTCAACTGATTTTGACATATGGGGTATCGTTAGAATCTTTACATAATTCCGAGTAACATAGGCTATATTTTTTTGGAAAAATCATCTTACCACAGGGCAGTCGTGTTTTTTTTAAATTATTAACTTATTTTCAGAACAGTGGGCATCATGAAATGGGATCATCGACAGATAGTAACAGGCAGTCTGATCCCGGTTTTATTGCTCCGCGTGCAGTGACTGTAAGAAAGCAAGCAACTGCATTATATTATTTAGTTGTTTACCTTTCAAAATACTTTCTCACAGCGTTGTTAACAGTTTAAGTCCCTGAACTAATCCCACGAGGAGATTCCGCGAAAGTCGTTACTCGTATGAGTCATCTCCCAACCAAAATAGCCCGCACATCCGTTACCCATGGGGCCATGGCATGGTGATGTCATATGTTACAGAGTTACAGACTTATGGTTGCTGCTCAAGTCTCCATAATTGCTTACAGGCAAACGCATTAACCATAAAATGCAAGTAAGACAAAATAAACATACGCAAGTGAAACGCGCGAAAAATACTCGCCAGTATACTGGTGTCAAAAATGTTTGTTTTGGCACCAACGACATCAAACGATTTTGAAGTTTTTTTTGTCGGTCTGACAATAAATAGGTCGTCAGTTATTTTGCTCTATATGGCAAACAACGTCTGCCGCGTCAGCTAGCAATATACTATAGCAGATGCCCACCAGTCCGCCTACATGAATTTAGATTTTTCATAAATCCCGCGGGAACCATGAATATTTCAGGGATAAAAGTAGCCTGTGTGTTGATTTAGTGAAAAAATCGTATGGAAAGAAAAAATTTTATTTTCCTCATAGTGCTTTTATATAAGTAGTCGAAGGCGGAAAAGGGTATGGGAATGAAAGGCAGCATAATCCCGCAGGATTTGGTACTGAAATCCACGCAGGCGAAGCCTCGGCCAAAACCTAGTCATAAACCATTTTATAGAGCTCTTTCGTAATATAAACGCCAGCATAACTCATAGTAAGAACAGGAATGCTAGTAGGTACCGCTTAGTCATGACGCATGACCTAGACTCCTACGGATAGAATACCTTATGTACCTAGAACCATGATACTATACCTAGCTAGTAGTACCATTTTTTGTACATCATATAGAATTGCAAAACTCACAAACATAGAGAGGACATGCCCAAGGATATCTTCTCGCTACAAATGAGGATCTCTTCCAAATGCCCTAGATGTGGGATCAATGTTCATCAGACATGCCCATTAAATACATTCCCGGGATTGAACCAATGGCCTCACAGTTCCTTATGCGATTAAAAATTAACTAACGTGCTAAAAGAACAGGTATTCCTCTCGCTTGGCCCACATATCGTTTTCGTGACCCAATTGTCTTGTAACGAGTCACACACAGACTCGCGGCGTGGGTAAATTTGTTCAGTAACAATTCACACCTAGCCTCAATACCGCCGCAAGAAACGAGCGCCCAATTTGTACCGCCAATATTTGTGTTGGACGAGCTCTGACCCAATTGTTGGTTTATTGGCCCAGGTGATATAGATCTCGGAAAAATTGGTCAGTAAGAAGGTTTACTTGGAATTGGCTTGTATATTGGGTAATCTGTTCCCAATTAAACTTGCCATAACACTCGTAAAATTGACCAAATGCGAGTTCAGTTAGACCTAAAAGTTTTTTTCGTTGGATTACCTACTCGAGAGGTATTTCGGTAGTTTTTAACACTCAAGAAAAAGAATCTTCTCTATAAAGACAAATGTCTTCAACGCCTGTGTCTTACCGGTCATGACATAAGGAGCAATGTGGATACTCACAATAGGTCCTTGTCCACAAGTTCAAAGTCGCTCAGCGTGCTATGAAGAGGGCTATGCTGGGTGTTTTTCTGAGGGATAGAATCCACAACTAGGACATCCGTAAGCAAACCAAGTTAACCAACATAGCGCAACGGATTAGCAAGCTAAAGTGGTAATGGGTCAATATCTGTTGCAGAACCAACAGTCGTTGGGGTAGACGTGTTCTGGAGTGGAGACCGCGTACCGGTAAGCGCAGCGTAGGACGACCTCCTGCCCGCTGGACCGACGACTTGAAAAAGGATGCTGGTAGCGGGTGGATGAGGAAGGCGGAAGACCGTGAATGGTGGCGCGCTCTCGGAAAGGCCTAATTCCAGCAGTGGACATCTATAGGCTGGTTAAGTAATTTAAGTTAGAACACATCTAGAACACAATGGACTGACTTAGTCCAATGTCCAAGCACGAAGTTTTGCTTCGATGCTTTCTTAGGTTTTATAAGGTTTTGTAAGGCTTGCGTATGCCTGATGGAGTCTAGAATTAAGCTCAAGCGAACTGGAAATTAATTGAAGAAGTTCAAGGAAGTTTTTTGTAAGTGGCAGGCAACAGCTCGTCTATACTCCACATAGGTATTCACTTCTCTAAAAAGTCTGTTTACTGTCGGTCAACTGTCACTCAAATGTCAGTGTCCATCACTTGTTGCCAGATGTGTAGTTCGGATCGACATTCGTGAAATGATTTTATACCTACTGTAGAAAAAAGAAGTTCATATAACTGGTTTCTACTCTCTAATCTCATGATATTTTTTATAGTTTATGATTTTAAAAATTATCTCAGTTCATGAAATTATGTATTAGGTAGTTGCGAATGCCCGCAGTTTCGCTCGTATGACCTTTACTTTTAAAACCTCAATGGGTTTTGAATTAAAACATAATCCGTTCTTAGCGAATTTTAATCTGATAAGAGTTATCTGTATGCCCACCCATATCGGCCACTGATTTGAGTTAATCACTTTTTTCTTTCATATTTCTTTTTATTTTACATGTGTGCAGCTGTGCACGGGGAAGCGTCCTAAGCTATGGCAATTGATACGAAGAAGGAGTGCAGAGTGAACTTATTGAATTACTGTCGTACTTCCACTAATAGGTGGGAAAATAAGTATCGTATGCAGAATGTATAGCGGATGAAGTCGAAAGCAAAATGTATGAAATTATTTCAAAATAAAGCCCATTTCGTAATAAAATCTATAATTACCAACTAACAAGGGTTCGGTAATAAAACACCAGAGAGCCATGTGCACTGCGCAGGCGCAACAGATAAGTTACACTATTATAGTGTTGCACGATCGACGAATTAATAAAAGATGGCTATAAAATTTTCAATTTCTCCTAAATATTTTCGCTTGATCAAACGGTTTCGAAAATAGCGCTATAAATGAGTTAGAGGAAATAAAATTATAGTGTCTTTGAAACACTTCATTGCCATAGATGCCTTAAAAAATATTGTAAATGGAACATTTTACTGAAAGAAGATTAATTAGTTTTTAAAGACTATTTTAACTGCATTCATAGATTTTTAAATAATTGTCTGCAAGATTTTTAAAATATCACCCTGTATTTTTACCATACAGCGTCGAAAGGCATCATCATATAAATAAATAACATAGCATCCGAAATAAAAGGGCAAAGATTCTATAATAATTCCTACTTGCATCATGTAGTTTTTTATTAATAAAAAAAAAGATTCCGACGAATTGAGAACCCTCTCCTTTTTTTGAAGTCGGTTAACAATGATATATTAATAGTTATATTATGAATGGAGGTCAGATAACGTCACTATTTATTTTATTTACACCTCAATGCCAAGGTTCATACTTCATTGTTAATAACTGAGTTATGACTCAGGAATGTGTATGAATAATAACTACCATCTTACTACTTACCACAGAGATAACAAAACAATGGAGATGCCTCATTCATTCATTGATTCTAACACAGACTTGCGTGATCTGCGGCGCCATGATGAGTACCAAGATTTGTTGTCAAATGTTACAACCTTAGTGGACGCCATCTTATGCGCCAGTTGACGAATTAAAAATAGTCACTCTAATTTTGTAGATGGGGCCAGTCCATATTGTTTCATATGTCTGTGCTACTTACCAATAGACCTATCTGTCCCAGTAGTTTGATCTGTGCAGTGACTATAGAGTATAAACTATCCCCATTCATTCATTCATTCATTCTAACCTAGACTTGCATGACATGCGGCGCCATGATAAGTGCCAAGATTTGTTGTCAATAATGTTCATGTACAACCTTAGTGGACGCCATCTTATGCGCCAGTTGACGAATTAAAAATAGTCACTCTAATTTTGTAGATGGGGCCAGTCCATATTGTTTCATAGGTCTGTGCTACTTACCAATAGACCTATCTGTCCCAGTAGTTTGATCTGTGCAGTGACTATAGAGTATAAACTATCCCCATTCATTCATTCATTCATTCTAACCTAGACTTGCATGACATGCGGCGCCATGATAAGTGCCAAGATTTGTTGTCAATAATGTTCATGTACTACCTTAGTGGACGCCATCTTATGCGCCAGTTGACGAATTAAAAATAGTCACTCTAATTTTGTAGATGGGGCCAGTCCATATTGTTTCATAGGTCTGTGCTACTTACCAATAGACCTATCTGTCCCAGTAGTTTGATCTGTGCAGTGACTATAGAGTATAAACTATAGATCACTCAGTCAATCAGTTAGTCACCTTTGTCCGATTCCGTATGATTCGAACTATCTATAACGGGGAAATGATGTGATGTCGTCCTCTGAAAGACAACATTCCATTGACACCCTTTGAGTACGGAAGGCCAGGTTAAGTTTGAGTACCTACGAAATGTCAGAAGGAAGGAAAGGCTTCTAGCGACAGTATTATAAACTAAGGTCCATTGGAAACCAGCCTTGTGTGCACCGATATAACCCTAAGGATGAGCCCATCTGAACATTTACGTAAACCTTCATTACAAGAAAAAGTAGCGCCATATTTTGTCGATTTCCCTGCTAGTCGGCACAATATGGCGGAAACCGTGACTTTGGAAACGCGTGTGCAGACCAAGTATAGGGATCTGTGGCGTAAACCGCTGTCCATAAACAATGCTACGGTCGGCTTACTATTGACGCGGTTGGTGTCAAAACAATAATTTTTGACACCAGTAAACTGGCGACATTTTTTCGCGGTCGCGGATCCTGTGTATTGGTCTATCATTGTGTGTTATAAATTCAACATCCCCCATAAACATTAATTTGCACCCTGTTGCGCGGTCCCACTTTATTGCAGTACTCGCCACACCTACTGGTGAGTGGTGACCTAGTTACTGCGAAAGTACGATAAATCTCCTTATTTGGGTCGCTATGACGTTATTAGGACTTAATTAAGCCTAATGGTTACTTGAACCATGCAATATCTGTCCGTATTTTCCATGTTCAAATAACTGATCTTTGAATTGGGTACCTATTTGACTCCAATTTTACACGACTGCCCAAAAAAGGAGTGTAATGTTTTTAGGGTTCATGTGTGTATGTATGTATGTGAGTTTCTTTATTCCACCATAACTTTCGAACGGCTGAATAGATTTGGACATGTAGGGTATCGTTAGAATCCTTACATCATTCCAAGTAACATATTTTTTTTTCGGAAAAAGTCGTTTTACCGCAGAGCAGTCGTGTTTTTTAATTTTTCAATTATTTACTTGTTCATATGTTTTGTCTCTGAATGCCATAGGAAGTCGAACAGCTGTGCTATTCTACAAAATGAAATAGCTGCCAGACAGCTGCCAACCCGAATATGGCATGCAAAATTGTACTCTATTACAAGTGACAAATTCATAGATGCAGAGATTGTACGCTCGTCGCTGCTTTGCAGAATAGCACGGCAGGTTTTTTTATTATAATGGAGTACGTTGTATATGGATACTTGTAGATCCTACATATATGAAAAGGATACAAAATACACAGAAAATTCTCCCATTATTATTTAATAGCTGTAGTAATAGAATGTTTAGCATACCGACTGAACCGACAAAACGAACCGAAACAACCTAACCTACATAACAGTAGGCCATTTCCCCAATTCAAACGTTACTTTACGAGCTTTTTATACGCCATGCAATGTTACCTACCGTGGAATAAAGCAATTTAGTTGCACTATTACTAAAGATGATTAGTTCAGCACGATCTTACTTTTTTAGGGTTCTGTACCAAAGGGTAACGGGACCCTATTACTAAGACTTCGTTGTCCATCCTTCCGTCCGTCTGTCACCAGGCTGTATCTCTTGAACTACGATAGTTACGCACTTGAAATTTTCACAGATGATGTATTTCCGTTGCTGCTATAACGACAAATACTAAAAAGTAGAATAAAATAAGTATTGAAGGGGGCACCTATACTTACAACAAAAACCTGATTTTATGCTCGTATTTGAATTTGTTGGGCAGGGTTGTTAAGTTTACTTTAATACTATTGAGAATTGGTCTTGATAGTACGGAACCCTCAGTGTGTGAGCCCGACTCACACTGGACCAATTTTTTTTGCATGTATTTTGCATTCCCCATGTACAAGTTCCTCCAATTTGTTGCACCGTGGACAGCAAAATATTACGCCATGTAAACCAACCCTCTCATACACCGTAATGGCAAAACAGCGATTGCCCGGTCAGCTAGTAATTATACTAATAATAGTAGTTTATGGTACAAGTGAGTAAAGTTGGTGATTACCGCTGAGGCGCCATTGAGAGCCGAGCCGTTAGGTGAGGGTCTTAAGATAGCCGAGGACGGTAATCATCAATACTCACGTGTATCATACGACGTTTTTCAACACACTTGTGAATAAAATAATACGAAAAATAATTTTATTTTGTAGATAAACTTAAATAAAATTAAATACTGTCTAATTCACTAGTGAATAATAGTAATGAAAAAGTCACAGTTTGCGATTATAGGTGTCATTATGTGCCTAATTGCGGTGAAATTAGAGCCACTTTATGAGCAAACGTTTTGAAAAATATATTATTATTTTCATTTTCATCGTCATTCCATTTCATGAGACACTGAGTGCTGTTCGAAATCCTTTACGAAAACACAGGCTCCGTTCATAAGGAATTACTGGTGTATAAGCCTGACAACTGGTGATGAGCGGCAATTGAATAGCTGCAGCTCACGAGCGTGAGTCGACAACCACGCAGGCGGCGTGAGTTATAAGCGGGAGCGTTTATACATAAGGAATTACTAGCAAATAATAATTTTAACAAGAACAAGTCATGCATGTATCGGTGACACGGCAGAGGTGATGAACAATAAATGAAAATTCCAAACTCATGTGTGTGAGTCAACAATCATGCATCCGGCGTATGTTATAAGCGTGAGCGTTTTTACATAAGAAAAAAAAACTAGCAAATTATCCATGACAAGGACAGGTGATGAATACGTCAGTGACACAACAGCGGTGATGAGCAGCAATTGAAAAGATTAAACTTACGAGAATGAGTCGATAATCATGCAGGCAGCATGAGTTATAAGCGATAGCGTTTATACATAAGGAATTACTGGCACATAATCCTGATAAAGACAAAGTGTGCATATTTCACTGATGCAGCATCGGCGATGAGCATCAATTGAATAGCTGTGAGTCACAATCACGCAGATGTAAGTGATGAGCGTGAGCGTTCGTAAATAAGAAATTACTATACCTAAATAGTGCATGTCATACGTCACTGACGCAACAGCGGTGATGAGCGGCAATTGAATAGTTGAAGGTCGCAAGCATGAGTCAAATATTATGCAAGTAGCAAGTTATAAGCGCTAGCGTTAATTCATGAGATATAAGTAGCACATGACAAGCATAAACAAGCAACCACATATCTACCCGTAGTGTTCGTAAGGACAGCGATGTTTTTATAATAATTTATATGCTTTGACATCTTCAGAATTTTACAAATAAAAAGCTGATTTTGGTTAAAGTGCACTGACAATAAACTACGATTAATAAGAACAAACGATCATAATCTATGAGTCGTATACTTATCGTCAGCTTAAATCTTAGTAGCTATACTTTACTGGTTGCAAATTCTAAGGACGCCTTTCAGAACCGTCGTTCTGCCGGGCGACATGTGCTGTCCGACTTGTCAATGTGCGACAGCAAACCCCTTAAGTGTGACAGAGAGCGCAACAGACAACCTGTGTATCCATTTTAATGCCCTGCATGCAGCGACATTTTGCGTCCAATATAGAGCAGCAACTAGCGTTACCAAATACCAGAGCCTGTAGACAAAGTGGCATTGTATTAGCGATGTTGCGAATAGAAAAATCCAAAATGTATACATTCTATATCGCTGACTATAGATAGCACTATCGCTAATAGAATATCACTTTGTCTAAGCCCTTAGTATTATTATGTAGTATGTTAATTATTATATTATTTTAATTTAAGTATTTTTCTGTATACCCATACTAATTTTGTGTTTCTATATAATGACTTACACAACATACCTGTATTATGTACGATTATCGATAGAGCTTATTAGAAAGTACATATTAGTATTATTTTTATTTGTGGATAAATTCATACAGATCTAAAATCTTCAGCTCATAACTTGGCCGGTACAACCGCACGCCATTCGGTCACGCGTCGGAATTAAAGTTAATTTGTTTGAATAAAAGTGCATCAGATATGAACTGATGCGGAGCCATACTTAACGTAACGACATCTCTGAACGCGTTCGAGATAAATCATCTGCCTTGGCGCGTGATTTATGTGATTTGAATTCACTTTGAAGGAGGTCATAGCGGAGGTCGGCTGCATTGATTATGTGGGAGGTCCCGGGTTCGATTTCTACCTACAGCCGAGGTTTTTATAAATTTCCAATTCTTAACTATTTGAGTTTGTATATATCTTAATATATATAAATCTCGTGTCACAATGTTTGTCCTCAATGGACTCCTAAACCACTTAACCGATTTTAATAAAATTCGCACACAGGGTGCAGTTTGCTCTAACTTAAAAGATAGGATAGCTTAAATCTCAATTTATCTATTTTTTTATATCCTTAAGGGCAAAACAACGTTTGCCAGGTCAGCTAGTTGTTTGTATAAATATCCATGGGCGGCGGTGATCGCTTACCATCAGGTGACCCGCCCGCTCGTTTGCTCGCGTTGACAACACAAAAAATTTAACGATGAAGGAAAATATCTCGATGTCTGCATGCCAGAAAGTTTAACATTACGTTTTCAAAAGTGTGTGAAACCCACTAATCCGCGCTTGGCCAGAGTGTGGTGGCTATGGCCAAACACTTCTTATTTTGAGTGGAAATTTGTGGAACATAAAATAATCTAATTTTTAACAATACCAGTTTCTGACTCTACCAATTTATAACAGTGCCATTTTCTAAAAGTACTAATTTCTAAGAGTTTACAGTACTTACCAATTTCTAACAGTTTACAGTACCTATCAATTTCTAACAGTACCAATTTCTAACAGTTTACAGTACCTACCAATTTCTAACAGTAACAATTTCTAAGAGTTTACAGTACCTACCAATTTCTAACAGTTTACAGTACCTACCAATTTCTAACAGTACCAATTTCTAAGAGTTTACAGTATCTACCAATTTCTAACAGTTTACAGTCCCTACCAATTTTTAACAGTTTACAGTACCTACCAATTTCTAACAGTAACAATTTCTAAGAGTTTACAGTACCTACCAATTTCTAACAGTTTACAGTACCTACCAATTTCTAACAGTACCAATTTCTAAGAGTTTACAGTATCTACCAATTTCTAACAGTTTACAGTACCTACCAATTTTTAACAGTTTACAGTACCTACCAATTTCTAACAGTAACAATTTCTAAGAGTTTACAGTACCTACCAATTTCTAACAGTTTACAGTACCTACCAATTTCTAACAGTACCAATTTCTAAGAGTTTACAGTATCTACCAATTTCTAACAGTTTACAGTACCTACCAATTTTTAACAGTTTACAGTACCTACCAATTTCTAACAGTAACAATTTCTAAGAGTTTACAGTACCTACCAATTTCTAACAGTACCAATTTCTAAGAGTTTACAGTACCTACCAATTTCTAACAGTTTACAGTACCTACCAATTTTTAACAGTTTACAGTACCTACCAATTTCTAACAGTACCAATTTCTAAGAGTTTACAGTACCTACCAATTTCTAACAGCACCAAGTTCTAGCAGCACCTACTCTACTACTACTTAACGATCGCCCTGGCGCAGGGGATAGTGCGCTCGAATACGAGTAGAAGGTCGTGGGTTCGATTCCCGCCACGGGCCACTTTGATATTCTATAATTTCTAAATTGGCTCTAGTCTGGTATGGTGGGAGGCTTCGGCCGTGGCTAGTTACCACCCTACCAGCAAAGACGCACCGCCAAGCGATTTACTTGTTGAGTTTACTTACACCTTCCAAGTTAGTACGATAACATCTCCGGCTGCATCATCACTTACCATCAGGCGAGATCGCAGTCAAGTACTATCTTGTAAAGTGGTAAAAAAACTACTAGGAGATACTAGTAAATAAAAGTAGCAGCCAGTCATCTCAACCCAAAATAGGATACAAATTAACACGATGACACCACGTCAGTCGTAAGCAACGCATTTTCCTACTTGTTAATTGTTACATTTACAATTCCGATTGACGTGCTTCCTGTGTGCGTGGCAAATCTAATGACCTAGCAAATAGCTATTCTAGGTCTCGGTGGATATTTTCTAGGCACTAACTACTGCATATAGCTATTAATTAACTAAGAAACGGACAAGATTCAAGGCATCACACTAATTTATAAAGGCTAAAGGTTTGTTACCTAATCATTTACTAGTGCAGTGAAAAAGTTACACTGCTCGTTAAAATGTTCTGAGATGCAGAAAAGTTTGGGTATTCAAAATTTAGGTGTTGGTAACGGAATCGTAAATTCAATGGTTGGTTTCCATTTCAAAAATGCCCAAATCGCCTAAAGTAGTTCTCAATCCACAAAACAGACATTTACCCTGGACAAATCGATGGCGTGGAAAAATGTCAACAGTGCATCAGTGCCGAAAATGCTTGTTTTGCCACCAACAGCAAGGTCACGCAGGACGCTGTAGTTCGCTCAGCAGCCACATATAGAATTTTGACCGATGGCGCTACTGTGTGCTACTTACTTACTACTTGTACGCAAAAGGAGGCTCCAAAAGCAAAATGAAAATGAAAATCTTTATTTTTCACATACGCCCAAATAATAGGCTCTTATGAAAAGTCAAAACTCTACCGCCAGGTTCGGAAAGCAGATTTGCACCGAGAAGAACTGGCAAGAAACTCGACACTTGCTCTTTTCAAAAATAATAATAAATAATAATAAATACACTTTATTTGCACCACACAAGAAATTATAAATAATATATTAAAAATGTCATTATATTCAATTTTTCTTACATAATATGAAAGATTATTACATAATTGTTAGTACATCTCGTGAGGAGATTGATGATAGACCCTATCATTCCAAAAATTTTCAATAGTATAGTAACCCTGATTTATTAGATGTTTTTTGACAGAGACTTTAAACCTATGTAAAGGTAAGTCTTAAATAGACTTCGGGATCATATTGTAGAAGCGCGTTCTTTGGTAATAAAAGAACCCAAAGTAAAGCAGAAAACCCAAGAGTTGATTTCAGAATGAACGGTACAGACTACGGACTTAAATTAATGACAATTGGCAAAAAAACGGTTGCACCACTTAAGCGTAGCGGCCATGACAGTACTAATTACGATTATTTAGCTGGAATGGGCACAGGAAAAAGGCGGACCGACTCTCGCTGAACCATCAGAAACGCTGATGCACATACTAATGAGCTTGCATTTCGCAAACACAGAGGAAATCATTTCGCAACAAAACTGCATCAGCGATAAGGTGACGTAGATTGTTTTCAAATAAATATAAAATGGACAATTTTGTGCTGTAAAATGATACCCACATTTCACAGCATATTAAAGCGTACTTAAAATATTTTGTAAATATTTGCTTTAAGAGCAGCCTTCTCGGTAGATTTTCCATACAAACGCTTGTACCTACGCGATTATGGCGATGTAACAAAATTTTCTCGAAATATTTTTGATAAGTAGGTAATTTTGATAAGTA
The DNA here is from genome assembly GCA_963855885.1 of Coenonympha glycerion. Taxonomy (NCBI): domain Eukaryota; kingdom Metazoa; phylum Arthropoda; class Insecta; order Lepidoptera; family Nymphalidae; genus Coenonympha; species Coenonympha glycerion. Next base: position 1,731,234 of record OY979652.1, on the reverse strand, counting down.
GGTCACTTGCATAGACACAAAAATTAAAATGTATTAGCAACGAATTCAGTACCATCCTCCAAAAATCTGCATTTATTTATATAAATTTTACATAAACTTTGATCGTTTCGCTTAGCTTTTTCCGCTATTTTTTTCCGAACACCCGACCGACGAAGTGGGCGTAATCTATTTTTTCCACAGTGCATATTTTACTAGGATTACGTTAGACTAAACAGCAAGCTTGTAGACCACGCCTTCTTGGATTGTCCGTGAAGGGGCTACTTAAGACAAACAAGTCTAGAAACGTTTCTAAATTGTTTTCAATAAAATCCTCTATTTACAGACGTATTAAATTACCGTGTTTTTCCATCTCTTCTGAGAGAGATCATCTCTCCAAGAGACAAAATGGGAAGAAGACAAGACATACGAGTAGAATTGGATGGAGTGACAATTTTGTCAAAATGCTAGGCACGACCTGGCAAAGATACCTATGGCACGCGATAGAGATATTGGGAAAGACTAGGGGAAGCCTTCGTCCAAAGGGCATACTGAACAAAAATACAGACAGACACGAAAATTACATTTGTATATAGATTTGTAAACTGTTTTAATTAATTATCTTAGAATTATGAGTTTCTCCAGTAGAAGGCTTTATTTATGTTTCATCTAACAGTTGCCACTAAATTGTAGACCTTAAACTTTTCTTACCGCGATTCGGTCCATCAAGTTTTCTTCATCTACGTCGCTCTGTAAAGCGATACGCTGCTGTCGCAAATCTCTGGTGATTGGCTTATTTCTTTTTTTTGAGGTTTGTAAATGTCGTAAGATTATACTTTTGTATCCGTGTGCGATTTCATTTGTATTATGTTACGGATGTGATTGCTTAATAATGTATTTCATAATCAAATCCGTTAGCTTCATAAAATAAAATCTTAAACACTCTTGAAAACTTTAACATAAAACACCCAATTTACAAGTTTTTCCGAAAACCAAATAATTACGAATTTTTTCACGCACTCTAGGAATTTTAATTAATGGATTATTTAGAAATCACGTCGATCTGTGAAATCAATTCATCCTGTGATTGAAACAAAACCAGAAAAATATATTCATGTACATTCCCATTTATGTTCTTGTATGTTTCTCTGTCCTGATCGATTTCTAAAAGTACCGCTTTTTAATTCAAAAAACAAACAAAACTAATTTCTAAAAATACCTATCAAATTTTAACTGGACCAACTTCTAATAGTACCTACCTACCTACTCTACTGTAAGATCGACCTACTCGTTAAAAAATTGCACTATAATCTCACACCAAACTAGAAATATTATGATAAAACAACATACCTAAGTCACTGTTTGTATTAATTACTTAATTAAACAGCAATACAAGGCTATCACCAAAAATGAATATACGTAAATATATTTAACTTCACTTATCAGCTTACTGCTTACTTCGTTTTATAATATCAATTTGCAATGAATGATAACTTCAGTTAGGTACAACGACACAAATCACGAAAACAAAAAGTTCCATTCATGTCCATTGTAATTTGTACGCATTGTTTGCAAACAACATTTCCTTTTTAGGTCTTCCGTAGTAAAAACAGAATAAAACTCGCTAATTGTTATGTGAATGAAGTTATACAAGAATTTTCAGACGTATTGTAAAAAGTCTCCGCGCGAATCCTGCGCCCGCGCCTCTATCCTGATTGTATAGGGATGTGGTAAGTTAAACATCGAGTCAAATTTATCGACAAATAAAAAAATCTAAAAAATTCGTTAATATTTCGATGAAAGCCAATGTGAAATTAACAAAATCATTTAACGCGTAATTGTAGAGGAGTGGGATATGAAATATCGATAACTTAATCGATAAATCATTGCCAATCAATAGTTATAGGAATGTAGAAAGCGATAAATATGATAATAATGCTACGGGAGTTCTAATCCGTGATCTCAAAAGAGCTAAACAACAACAAACTCGGCTAGATATTTTCATTCATTCCTTTCATCGTTCATTCAGGGTCTTACAGTAATGTTTGAGGGACATTTCCTTTTTAACCGACTTCAAAAAAAGAAAGAGGTTCTGTATTCGACCCGTATGTATGTATGTGTGTGTGTATGTATGTATGTATGTATGTATGTTTGTCCGCGATTATTTCACGTTTGGCAGAACCGATTTTGATGCGGTTTTCAGGAAAGTATTTGTTACATTCTGGAGAAGGTTTTAGTATATTAACCGACTTAAAAAAATAAGAGGTTCTTAGTTTGATCGACATATTTGTATTTAAGTTTGTTCGCGATTACCTCGAGTTCGGCAAAACGAATTTAGAAAATCTTTTTTTGTTAGATAGGCCATACATCACAGGACGACTCGTTTTAATTTCGTCGAGATTTAATGAATATCTTCGGAGATGGAGAGCGGAACTCCTCAACGGAAAATAGTAAATCGCTTGCGATCGTTATAATAGTGTACAGTGTAGATTTTATCGGACTTCAAAAGAGAAGGAGATTCTCAAGTTGACTGAAATATATGTTTTAATTGACCGACGTCAAAAAAAGAGGTTCTCTGTTTAATCCCTATATCGGTATTTAGGATTTTCCGTGATTATTGTACATGCATTTTATTGTGATAGTCCGTTTTAAATTTGGTTAAAACGTGGCAACTAGATCATAAAAGCTTGTCTTTAAAAACTTTTTTGCACTAAAAAGGGTAAAATAAATTATTTTTTAAAAAAATTGAACCGACTTCAAAACCACAAATAGGCACTCAAAAGCGAAAAATAAATTAATATAATTATTATAACCGCTACTACCCACTCATCTATTTTGAAGTCGGTGCCAGCCAATTCAAATAGATAAGTAAATCTTTATAATAGTGCAAAACTACATCCATAGTATGTAGTAGTAGTAAGCTTCGCTGGCACCGACTTCAAAATAAATGAGTGGGTAGTAGCGGTTATAATAAAAATATTAATTTATTTTTCGCTTTTGAGTGCCTATTTGTGGTTTTGAAGTCGGTTCAATTTTTTTAAAAAATAATTTATTAGACTCCCAGTAGAAGCAGTGTAAGCCTTAGTGCTAATTGACTCGTGAATGGAGTACCATATACGTATGAATTGAGGATTACTCGGACATGAGAACTTCCAGACGAGTTGCAAAAACTTCCCGTGCAAATCCTACAAGCGGTCGGCTATCCCCATTGTATAGGGATGTGGTGAAGCTACATCGATATCGATAAAATTTAGCTATGTATATACGACAGTATTTAACAGTGTATTGTACGACCATCTGGATATTGCTAGATCGATGGAATGTGTAATTTAATGTGCAGCATGTCCTCGGTAAAGCCAATAATTAATTGCAACACAGATGTCAACAGAGATGTTAACTCGATAAAATTTCATTTATTCAACAATTCTTGATGATGCTCCGGTATTTGGGCGAATTTTAAGTACGCAATGAAAGTTTTGTAAGATTTGCCGTGTTTTTGTAAGAGTACTGTGAGATGTCAAACTGATTCATCCGAAATTAATGTATGACCTACACACCAATATCGAGAAAACTAATGTCGTCGTTCATTCATTAATTACTTCTAATTTGTTTGTTTGACTTCCGCGAAGTATAACTAACACCTGCCTCAATTCAAAAACTTAGAATTTATGAAAAGGCGAAACTAAATGGTTCAGCTAATACTTTTATCGATGAATAAAATAAAGTATCAGCGCCACTTCACTATCGCAGAATGCGGTGCAGTAAGTCTCAAGAGTGAATGAACACTGTGGACAGTTTACAAGCTCACGTATTTCTTGCATCTCTCTCGCACTCGCGTACAATCTCCATTTTAGAAAAGGACAGAAGACGAGGTCAAGTACAGCCGGGGACTTCTTATAAAGCTGTATGGTTCAGGTTTTATAGGATCAAAATAAAACTAACTTTTTGATTCAAGTTCAGTAAAGGTTATGCTTGGTCGGTTTATTTTACGTTAGTGTGTAGTAAGTAGGAAACAATGTTTTCCTTGCTTTTAAGAAAGTTGGCGATAGTAACTTATAGCAAAGTATCGCTCTGGATTGCTAAAAAAATTGGGTTTTCTTTCTTAATCCCGTTGAAACTATGGTTTTTTGGGTATATAAAGTACTACATGTGTTAATGATTAATCCGTCTACAAACTGTCTACTTTCACAGTCAAATCGGTTTAAAAGTTGCATCATTTTTGACTAATAAAAATACAGACATACAACCTTTCACATTTATAATGATTCTAAGTTAACCGCTTTTAGATGGTCTTACGTAATAAAATTATTTTAAGTAGGGTTTAACTTTTAGAAATAGATCTTCTAGAAGTAACTCCTTCTACCTTATGTTTTCATACCTGATTTCATATAATATGATACATTGCAGATGGGCCAGATTTATTTTCTATTTTATGTACCTGTAACAAAAAGAAATTAAACAATTAGGACGATATTTTTTGGTTCTTCTCAGCACTATAACGTCTGTCGAAAGACCATCTTTCTTGGTGGAGTTAATTACCACATAAACACAAAATATCTGGGTGAACAAACTTTGCTCGGTAGTATTACTATTTAACAATAGATGGCAGTAGGGGTCGTTCCCACCTAAAACTGTAGTTAACCTTTCGCTACTTACCTAGACTTTTCTAAATTTCTACTAGGTAACTGTACAAACGTTGTTTTGACATTTGGGAAATAAAAAATAGATCACAACCTACTCTCAGACCTGCAGAACATACACAGAAAATATCATAACAATCGGACGAGCCGTTCTGGTGGAGTTTGGTAACAAAAATTGGCACGAGAGTTTCATAAAATATAATTAGTTACTATAATTACAAAATTAAAATTAATTAAATTTTAAATACCAGGCAAAATTGATTAATACTACATGAAATAAACCCATTAGTAGGTAATTAATTATAAAATACAACTCGCTATTAATTTCTTTATGGCAGAACAAACAAATTCATTTACTGATTATAGGTCTATACCAGAGTTACTTATTATTATTAAACCAACCTTGGCACGAATTCGCCCATATGTGAAATGAACCAGACTATGAAATTAAATTAGGTACCCAGCCAAAGAGCTTTATAAGAGCTTTTATATAGGTACCACATGTTAAGACTAAGCTCCTTTTGAACCCTGACAGTAGATGGTTTTTTATTTTATATACATACTAGCTGACCTGGCAAACGTTGTTTTGCCCTTTGGGATTTAAAAAAATAGTTGAATTGAGATTTAAACTATCCTATCTCTCAAGTTGGATCGAACTGCACCCTGTGTGCGAATTTTATTAAAATCGGTTAAGTGGTTTAGGAGTCCATTGAGGACAAACATTGTGACACGAGATTTATATATATTAAGAAGATAGGCTTGTGCTTACTGACAAACATGTCTGTTTTGTAGTGAAATACTACGAACAGATGTTACACAGCTTCGCACCGGATCTCTAAATTCTTTGGCTGTAGTGTGGTAATAACAAAATCAGCAGCTTGAGCTGTACTTATGACTTATCTAGGTTCGTCATAGAAACTTGTCGATTTCTCGTTGAAAGAAATTAAAAATAACAAGTCCGCCATTTTGTGTATTCCGCCATATTGGATTTAGAATACCATCACTCTGCTAACCATGCATCCAAAATAAAACGTGTAAGTATACATAATTTTAGATCAATCGGTTGAAGATGTCCGCTTTAGTTGCAAATACCCGAACAAAAGACATACATTGCAACTTAAATAAAAGCTTTTAACAAGTACGAGAATGACAGTTGTCTTCGGTAAGTCACGTGAACAAATTGTCGATCAGATATGGCACTCTCATACATTTTTTGTATTTCGTTTCCTTGATAGGTTTCTATGAAAAAAGTAAATAAGTTACATGGTTAGGACTGGACCTAAGAGAAATTAAAAATTGTAAAATCCTAAAGCTACAATATTAAAGGCCGATAGTCAGTTAGAAGTTGTTTAGTCTATCTGTAACAGATATCTGGTTTGTTTACATAATATTATCCTATCGACCTAAATACAAAACCTATATAATATCTAGGTTGTATAGACATGTGCCAAAACTCTGCTAGAAATAAGTTTATTTTGCCAAGATTTGTACTTGACCTAAATTATAATTTTGATCGATAATGCAAAACACAATATTACTTCATTGCCAGACGCCCGATTTTCGCAGGAAGGTCTGGATTTTTAGCCTTTAATTTAAACTCTGTACCGCACTGAGGGTCTATAGAATGAAGGCGCTTCTTAAAAACTCATACAGTCAGCCTCTTATATTATTCCGTGCGGTGAAAAATCGTATAGGACCTAAAAGCCATTTTTATCTCCTGTGTGAAGCCCTATTATAGATAGACTAGCAAACCCGGCGAACTCCGTTTCGCCACCAGATGGCTTCCTTTTATGTAATTTTTTTTTATTTTTCCTGAATTTTCTTTGCTATAAACCTCACGGAGCCCGAGAGCTTTCCAACGAATGCAAAACCGTGGAAATCGGTTCGTGCGTTCTGGAGTTATAGCGTCAGGAAGGAAAACCCGACTTATTTTTATATAGTAGATAGATAGATAGATAGATAGAAAAAACGTTATTTTGCTATAATATAAATTTGCCTCTCACTGAGAGGTACGAAAAATTCCTATTCTCAGAGATACTGAATCCTATATGCAGACAAATAATTTCATAAAATCTAATGTACTTAATGTGAATCAAAAGTTTTGTTAAACACTGTGACAGGAAAATTTATTGTACAGTGAAACCCGGTTAAGGGCGATGGGTACCATCTGGGCGCGAAAATTCAAATTTTATTTAGTTTTTCGCTCATAGTGGGCTAATTATACATCGAAGGCTAATGGCAATGTGTTTTGCGGGCACAACGTTTATGCATCTACATGTTTTTATTAAAAACTCTGCTCAACAATACTCATTTACTTCATATTGGTTCCCGATAGCTCGAAATCTGGGAAACTGCAAAAAATTATCTTTCGGGAACCAATATGAGATGAGTAGGAACTTTCGGGCAAAGTTTCTATTAAAAACGTGTAGATGCATAAAAAGTAGACCCGCAAAATGCATTGCCATAAATTCACAATGTGTAGTTAGTCTAATATTTTCGAAAACGCAGACCGAAAACTCTTTTTTTTTTTTCTTTTTAACCGACTTCAAAAAAAGGAGGAGGTTCTCAATTCGTCGAAATCTTTTTTTTTTATGTATGTTCACCGATTACTCGAAGACGCGTAAACCGATTTGGAATTTTTTTTTTGTTTAAAAGGGTATATACTTTCCAGATGGTCCCATTGTCATCAGGTCAAGATCTGATGATGGGATCCTGGAGAAATCGAAGGAACCCTTCAAATTTTATATGGACCCTCGAAGCGATTTGGGTATTGTTTGAAAGAATATTACTTTCCAAGTTGTCCTGTGGTTATCAAGTCAGGATCTGATCATGGGATCTTGGTGAAATCGAAGGAACTCTTTAAATTTTGCTAGTTAACTTAAAGCGATTAATATGAAGGACTATGATTGTACGAATTGCCCGACTTCGAATTGGTGTACCTAAGTACATTAAAATTTATTTCACTCTTTGTAGTGGCATTTGAAGTCGGTTTTTTGATAAGAATTTTCTATTTTATTAGAGGTTTCTAACAAACCCGAGTTTCAGAAAGGTCTCTCACTGACCCGAGTTTTCTCGCTTACCCAGTCCTTATTTACTCAGATTCGACTGCAATAAAAAAATTAAAAATTGCGACATGTAAAATTACTTAATTAGTTTAATAAGTAAAGTATTTTGCGATTCGAATTTCGAAATTCCCACAGACTATAGAGCGAAATAATTTCGCCGCGAAATGTTACCGCTCGTATCAAAGCTCCGCGGTCATTGCCCCCAATATGGCGTGAAAATAGAATGCGCGCGCCGGCACAATTCTAACCTCCAAATTGTTTCACAACTGTGCAGCTTGAAACTTCACACTTTATAAAGTACAATAAAAACAGTAAAACGGTGTTCAATAAAAAGGTAACGCCTCTTTGTGTGAACTTCCGGCCCGTTTACGATAAAAAAAGATAACTTTTGTCTGTAGGTACCTACTTATCTCATTTCGATACTTTTAAAGTGAAAATTTATTAACACGATTCTGGCATTTTTGAGAAGGTGAATACCATGATTGGGGTCGTTAGTCGTTACGGTAACCAACACTTCTATAAATAAATAATATCTGGGTGACCGAGTTTCACTCGGTGGCCAATAGATGGCAGCAGTAGTCATATTTTTATTTTTTTGGTAAATTCGACATTTTATAAAAATGAATCCTAGCTAGATCGATTTATCGCCCCCAAAACCCCCTGTATGCTAAATTTCATGAAAATCGTTAAAGCCGTTCCCGAGATCCAGATTATATAGAAATATATATACAAGAATTGCTCGTTTAAAGGTATAAGATAAATATAAGTAAATATAAATAAATAGAGGACAACATCACATACATTGCTCCGATCCCATAGTAAGTAACTAATGCACTTGTGTTATGGAAATCAGAAACAACGTAGGTAGGTACCACAACACACAGACCCGGGACAATGTAGAAAACTTATTTTTCTACATTGCCCCGACCGGGGATCGAACCCGGAACCTCAGAGATGGCGGTGCCTTGAAAACCGGCACGCTAACCACTCAACCACGGAGGTCGTCAAATGTTCTATGAATGTAATATAAAAAAAAATTGTCTACATTCGATAGAGAGAATAGGTATACCTATTTAGCTATTCTTATATGCTACCCCTAAATGGGAAACGTTTGCCCGGTCAGCTAGTTTTTTTTATAAAAATAAAAAAGTGTATGAAAAAGGGTAAAATCTCTGATTTAAAAATCGAATAAGTTCTTTTATCTCCTCTTGACTGAGTAACCTTAGACCACGAAAAAAAAGCTAAGCTGAATTAACAATTGAATCGAACAAGATTATTACTATAAAGATACATTATAATTTGATAGAGAAATAGAACAGGAACGGTTACTATCAATACATATAATAAATCTGTTGTTTGTCTGTTTGTCTGTTTGTCTGTCTGTTTGTACGGACTAATCTTTGGAACGGCTGGACCGATTCCAATGAAATTTTGTGTGGTGGTAGCCTATGTCCCTGGTCAACATATAGGATACTTTTCATCCCGGTAAAATAAAGAGTTCCCGTGGGATAGTTAAAAAACTGCAATTAATTTAACAGCTTTGTAAACAACAACTAATGAACTTAATTTAGTAAAATTGGTTATGCTGATACCTTATGTTGCCTTTTTAACAAAATATATATATAGTAAAACTTATTAATCCAATCGAGTTCCCGCGGGAAAGAAAACATTACAAAAACAGTTAGCAGGCGTCTTTCAAGTAACGGATTTTAATGAAATTTTATGATCCTACTTTATATATATGCCCGGTCAACATTTAAGATACTTTTCATCCTGAAAAATTTGAGAGCACCCGTGGGATGTTTAAAAAAACCTATAGCTACTTATCTCCGTAGCACAATCAAAACGGGGTCGAAATATCGACAGTTTAAATCGTCCTTTTGATCGTGCAACTTGGTATAACTATACAAGATAACCCGTACGTAGCAGGAACGGGTTGCTACGTACACAGTAGCGCATCAGAATGCTTAATTACAATATCTGGGCGTTGGTATCATCTCAGAATAAGATAAGTTTGGTTAGTATAGATATTACAATCCACGATGACACGCCCCATGGCATGTATTCCATGTCTTACTCCATGCGAATTGAGTAACATAAGCGATTTCGACAGAGTGTATAAGTAGAGGAAGACCAAAGAAGATATAGGTAAATTGTGTAAAAGAAGATAGCACGTTGACAGGAGAGATTGGAAGAAGACTCCTTTACGGGTCCATCGAACCCAAGGACCACTCATTTTGTACGGGAAATCTTGGGAAAAATTAAGAAATTCCACGGGAAACATATTTTTTGTAAAAAAAACGAACTGCACGCGGGCGGAGCCGCGGGCAACAGCTAGTTTACCGATATTAATGAATGAATAGATTATAATAATTTAAATCTAGTTTGTTTAATAGTGAACGAACAATAGACTATTTATTTAACGATAACATCGTTCGAAAAGATTTCATCTCTTTTAAATTTGGAGCAGCTTTCGTCTATTCATTTTGTTCTATGGTTAAATTATCAACTAACTAACATTCATACTTAGTCTTCTTATTAGTTTATTAGTTTTCCTTGCTAATATATCAAGTAGTCTAGTTCTCTTCTATTGTTTTCTGATAAACATATTATAAAATTCTAGTGTCACAATGTTTAACGAAACCCCTAAACTATTTTTCACATCCCTAAGTATGAAATAATGTATATGGAAAATAACGTTTGCCGGGTCAGCTAGTACCTACCTAATACTCTATCTGCCTTCCACAGTTTTATAAAAATTGGTAGAGCCGTTCTTAAGATTATTTTGTAAATTTAGATGTACAGACAAAAAATAAATGTAACATTATGAGACAGGCAGAAAATACATGGAATAATTAATAGATACAGAGCCAAAAAAATTAAAAACGTGTGTTTATTCGAATTATATCATATCTAAAAGTGTTATTATAAACAAACATGTCAAAATGATGAACTCAGCCTAATTATAAACAAAAATGTTTGTTTTATTAACTGACTTCAAAAAAAGGAGGAGGTTCTCAATTCTTTCGTGTAGAAAAATTATAGAATATTTGGCCTGGATTGGACCCGAAGCAATGCTTTTTAATAAAAAAAAACTACTTGACATAACTTTATGTCGCATGTGACATTTGACAGCTGAGCAGCGACAATAAAAACCCGCATGACTGTTAAAATTCTCATTACATCACCAATTGAGAGTTTTTTGACCTGAAGGGATGATTTTAATCGCTACAATCGAATAAATGGATTTATGTATCGATTGAACGAGTATTGTATTGACTCGATGTTTTTTGTCTGATTTGACTTTAAAATAACATTGTGTATCATGATCATCAAATTAACGTTTAACATAACATAATACGAACATAATATTATATTTTAATCTTCTATACCTATCTGTGAACTTATTATATGTAAGTCATAATGAAATAGCTGTGAGTTTCCCTTTCATAAATAAAACAAATATAATTGCCAAAAATAATTAATACCAGCAAAGACGCAACTCCAAACGACTTTCAGCATTCCAGTGCGAAGCTGTGTATAAACCCCATCCCTTTCAAGTTAGAACGATAACATAATATTCGATTGACTTCACTTACCATCAGAAGAGATCGCAGTCATGTAGGTACTAACTTGTAGAGTGTAAAAAATAACTATGTTTACGTTTAACTATGTTAACTACACTGAGAAGAAGACAACAACAAACTCAGTTGGATCACAACGAATTAATATACTATTACAGAAAACTAAATAGACTCTGACCTACCCATAAAAGTATTAATCACTCAATTTGATTCAGACCACTATTAGCTAATATAAAGTAGCCAAGGCTAAAGTACTTTAGCTTACTTTACCACATATGGAGTGAACCATTAATAAAACATACTTTACTATTATCAGATGCTTAAGATAAACTTACATGGACAGTTAAGTATAAACAACCATACCAAACACGTTAGTGGAATAAATCGTAGAGAGATCTCTACGATTTCGCATTGTGAAGTCAACATCTCCTGAGGAAGTCCCGGTGTCGGGACGAAACATGCGTCGAAGAAAGTGTTGGAAGTTTGTAGTGTTTCATGATCATGTGGGCAGTGTTCCTGTATATTGTACCATTTAGATTCTTTTAAAAAACAAACAAATCGACACCTCCTACGTACAGTATCGTAACCAACAAAATTGCGAAAATGAGTTTTACAGAAATTCAGATACTTTATAACGTATATTATCGTTTGAACTAATAAAAATAATAATATTTACAATAGAATCCTAGTTAATAAGACTGCAAAATATCGTATGTTTATCTTGAGCGAAGTAATATATCGTATGGTGCGGTTGCCATATAATACGCGGGGGTGGTGGGATCTTTGAGCCGCGCGACCGAATCGTAACTATTAGTACCATAGTACCGATTGAATACGCGGGAGAGGAGCACGCGCGCTGTTGTCGTCATTGTTTTGTAAACTTTTACATTGAATTACATTATTACATTTACAGTGTTAAATAAGACCATTAAGTATGTCATCAGCTAGGTCGACACGAATGATTGAATCAGTGATAAGACGTGACGAGATCGGATTACAAAAAGTAGAGACCGTCACAAATATAAATTGTAGTGATAATGTGTGTATCCAAAACCAGAGCGTTGCGGATTCTATGAGGATGGAAGGTAAATTATGTATTTTACTAATATATATAACAGAGAAATATGTACAAAAATATATAAATATAAAAATGTATAACACCCATTGTAAAATATCGTAAGTATGAATTACTTTATTATACTTTTACTTCAGAGACTTTCCAAATATCGTAAGTAAGCACTTAAGATACTTTACGATGGGATAATAATATGAATGGTCCCCGTATTTGCACTTACAATACTTTACGTCGGAATTTCTTCTTGTTTTTCTATCTTATGTTGTACTTAAGATATTTTACTAGGATCCGGAGACTTACTTACTATAGTATTCTTTTCAAAAGTTTTTAATTAAATGATATTTTTCTTTTTTTTTTGCAGAGTCACCGCTCCCTCCTAACGCAAATATTGAGAAGATAAATCAAATGATGGATTGGTTGTCTGATTTTGAGGAAACACAATATCAAAGTCATTGTGTTTCACCCACGGAACAAAGTAGATAACAGTAATATTAAGCAAAAAATTATAATAATTTAATTGTTGTGTAAGATTCTTCATATTTTCTCATAATATGAGTACCTATTTAATAATATGATTATAATTGTTTGTTTTCTTTATAACTTTTAGGACCCGATGAAGAGTTTTCAGCAGTAACTGAGAATATTACACAGCATCCATCACCAAACTATACAATAAATCATGATATTGAGGATATAACACAGCATCCATCACCAAACTGCACAATAAATCATCTAGATTTTGATTGCGATAACCACTTTTGTCCCTGGTTTATCGAAAATGATAATATTTCACCACTACAATCTGTTGATACCAATTCAGTTTATACTCCGCAAGCAAACACAAATTTGTCTTCATTCTCAGAAGCGACACCACAAGCTTCTAGAAAACGAAAGAATAATCAAAGAAAGGACAAAGGAAATATCAGACGTCGCCATGTTGCAGAATGGAAAGACAACAAAAGGAAGATGCTTAGAAACTTGGGCAAGGAGTACGAGAGTCGCGATGGTACTGTAAGGTGTGGTAAATCTTTGGGTCCTACATGTCATATTAACTGCAGATTGAAGTGTTCAATGAAAATTAGCAATGAAGAAAGAATTTAGATTTTCAATACGTTTTGGGGTTTAGGTAACCGTGAAAAGCAATGGGCTTTTATAGAAAATTTGGTTGTAAAACAAAAAAACGCAGGGTTTTTACTGATACTGAATCTAGGCGTAATTTTACTTTAATTTATAGATTGCCAAGAGCTGATTGCTTTTTAGAAGTTGGTCACATCCAAAACGAGGGCGACAGCGTCCACGCCTTAATAGAAAAATCTGCCAAAAATAAACTGATTTACACACCAACTGAATGGTTTTGTTTAGTACGCTGGGCCAAACAAAAAGGAAAGCCTTACATAGTTGAGGAATTACAATACATCGATTTTTTTTAATTACAAAGCATTGTTAAAGGGAAATTGGGTTAAAAGTACTACTGGGGATAAAGTGCAATGGAATAAAATAAGAGAAGTCTTTGTCAAACCTGAAGATCCTTCTAAGTTATTTTATAAATATGATTTAGCTGCCGATGATTATCATGTTTTATGTATAAAGGCACTCTACCAGGAGACAATGCATATCGAATGTACGAGTAGATGCACTGTATGAAAATATATTGCCGATTCCTAAGGCAAAAAAAGATGACTTGGTGAGCATGTGCAAGTCTCAAATTATAACTAGTACTCATCATGATTTTTTCCAAAGTTTACCAGAAAGTGGCAATGACCTTAAATTCGATTCTTTTTTTTTAATCAAATTTTTTAATCGATTCAGATTCAGATTGATTATTTTTAAGGTTCATAATTTTTTACTGTTATACTGATTTGAAATTTTAAAGACTGAACAATTATGATTACTCTAACAATTAAGTAAGTAAAAAAAGTTCATTTTGTTTTTTTTTTTAAAGATACATACTTGTTTCGTAGGTTTGAATTTGTTTAATTTTATTGCAAGATTGTGCACAAAATAATAAGAAAGTTTATTTCATTTTCAGAAAGAGATTTTTGTTTCATTGGTTTTAATTATATTATATTTTGCCCAAAATGAGAGGGAAGTTTATTTTATTTTTAGTTTCTGAAAGCGATTTTTATTTAGTTGGTTTCATGACATATTTTATTTGCTGTGACTGTGCAAAAAATGATAAGGGTTTATTAAAATTTCTACTAATATACTACTCTACTGATATTACCATTAGCGTAGTAACATTCATGTTTGATTTTTTGTTTTATATGAGTGACTGATGTTTGGACTGCTGATATTGTGAAATACATAGCATTTCAGTTCATAAAAAGCAATTTCATTTCTATTATCCCTCATGATATTGCTCACGATACGATACAATGATATATTTCTATAGCATAATGTCGTAACTATACTCATTTCACATTATTTATTTTATAAGTATCCATGTAAATTATCGTATGTGTAACATACATCATTTGGTCCTACATGTAGTTCGACGTAAAGTATAGTAAGTACTACATACAATGAAGTACGATTGATATTTTGCAAAGTAAAATATCGTATGAGATTTTCAAGAAAATCTAAAGAAAAAAACAAGTAATCTTTTTAAAAATAGTATTCCACTCATAAAAATAAAGCTGTATGCCAAATTTGGTTCTAATTCGACATTATTTCACTTCATAAAAATAAAAAATCTACTTGCAAAACTTTAAATGGCCGTACTGTAAAGTTGATCAAATGCAGTTACGATATTATACGTAGGAGGTGTCGAAATGATCTTTTTTGCACAGATCTAGAAAACAATAATATGGTTGGGCCCCGTCTAAAAAGTAAGCGTGACTATATTTTTATAATCTGTAAAGTGGCGAGATAGCGTCACCTAGGGAAGTAAACTCAGTAGGTACATTTGACAACATTTGACAGCAAATCTTGGCGCTCAACATGGCGCAGCATGTCACGCACAGCTAGGCTAGAATGAATGAAATGAAATTCGCCTCCTTAGTTCTCTTATCTCTATGATCTATTTTGCGAGTAAATACTTTTTTTTCATATTTTTCCCCTATCAAAAGCCATTTCGTTGTTTACTCACGCCATTTTGAATTTTCCGAGCGCTAAACAATATGGCCGGATTTAGTGTGAACGTCGAAATAAACTCGTGTTCATTTAAAAACGGGTTAATGGTATTCGTTCACGCCCCAGTAACCCTTGGTTTAACGCATCTTGTTGAATTTACGGGTTACAACGATTTCTGCTTCTACGGATGACCCAACTTTTATTGCAGTTGAAACTTCTTCAGGCGCATTATTTTTTTATTGAAAACTTTTTTAGGTGCGCCGGGCATTTTTGAGATGGAAAACGGAGTTACGGAGACATCGCACTTTTACCGTAACCGACACCTGTGTTTGAGTTTTCACTTCTTTCGGTACTCTTGGATGAAACGTAACTTTAAAGCTGGGGGCGGTTCTGGATCAGAAGATGTTTAGTGTTGACTTGTCAAAGTATGGTAGAGTTTAATGAATCTAGATTTTGATGAATCAACCTCTCATGATGATGCTTCGGTGCTAGAGTGAAACGTAACATAAAGATCAATTTTTTTTCGGTGAATTGCGTGATCCCATGACGTTTTATATTATATTTACAGATTCATCCATTGTTATGGAGTTAAGCCAAACTTTATATTATAACATGTTGTAGCTGTTCAAGTTATGGTCATAACATTTCTTTTTGATTAACAACGATAACAAAGGTAACGATTTTAAAATTATTAAATGAACTAACACGCAGTTTTCGCACCATGATATAGGTACTTCTCCATTATGTGAGTAAAGTATACGTAAGTTTTATTTTAAAATTGTCTTAAACTAGTTCACATCTGACCTTTATTGATTTATTTGTATTTAGAGAATTTCATACAAGTCTTTAGTGCAGAACTAAGTTCTGTTCGGATCATGTTGCTCCAACTTGTCGGCACGTCCATAGACGCTTTACGCCGAGTGAATTATGTGTTTCCAGAGTACGGTAGCTGTAATTTGTTTGGTAGTTTTAATACTATTTATATAGGTCTTATTGCATATACAATCCGGAAATGAACAGTAGATAGTACGTAATCGTAAGTAGGTAAAGTACACAATCTTCTAATTAAACCAAAGAGTAAGTGTAGTAATCATAGACAAGACTTGCTGACAGACAGGTATTTCAATTTTCAACGAAACATTGGCTTTTTAAGTGACTATACATATACAAAAACTACGTCGTTTTGCCATAATTTATATGTATTTATATGTAAAATGTATGTACATAGAGGTCCAAGAGGGAGCCCTCGACTTCAAAAGTGCGGCAAAAAATACTTTGCCCAAATTGTCAAACCCGAGCCGTCGCCAAAGGCCGTCGCTAAACAATTTTTCACGCACACTAGCATCCGCGCACCATACAAATTTCAAATTGACAGTTGACACACTCACACTACAAAAAAATAGTTACCGCACTCACGGACCTGTCGTTGTTAGGTAGGGCTCTATCTAGTCGGAGCGCGAGCGACGCTATTCTGAATCTATGGTAAATTATTTCTCACATAAAGTTATGAAAAATAGTTTACGTCCTATTCTCAGAGTAGACAAAAATTTCATAAAAATCAGTCGAGCCCTTTCGGAGGAATTTACAAAATATATGTACTAAGTATGACACGGAGTTTTGAAATAGATTCTAGCTGACCAGGCTAACGTTGTTTTGCCATTCAGGGCGTGAAAACTAGCTTACGACCTATTCTGACCTACAGAATGTCGACAAAGAAATTCATAAAAATCGCTGCCGTTTCGGTTATGTTTGGTCACAAACATATGAGAATCTTATATATTACAGGAAAGTTGGGATTGTACTCTTTAGTACTTAGTTTTACGCATTATGTATTTGTAGAGGATAAATTATTATTTAATTTACCGACCAAAGGCCCTTCCCTAAAGCTTCGCAGCCCAATAGCTATAATGTCTGGTTAGCGACTAACAATTCATTTCTCCTAAAAAGGAGAGCGTGTACATTGTACACTGTACACTGTACACCCACGCGGAGATACCATCTAATGCACGGAGGCTGTACATTTCTGAGCTGTAAGTCAGCTAAGCAGCTATTTATAACTCTTGTAGGCAGTAGTAGAAACTATTCCTTTCTAACCGACTTCAAAAAACGGAGGAAGTTGTCGATTCGACTGTATGTGTTTTTTTAATGTATGTTTGTTACGCGATTTCTCCGCCAAATATATACGGATTTTGATGATTCTTCTTTTGTTTGGTAGGTCATACTTCAGAGGTGGTCCCATCTTAGTTTGGTGAAGATCTGATGAATACCTTCGGAGATGGAGAACATAACTCCTCAATGGATAAGAGTAAATCGCTCGCGAATCGCGATCGGTGTAATAGCCGAATAGGTGGACCTACAATTATTTCACTCTTTGAAGTCGCATTTGAAGTCGGTTTTTTTGAAAAGTATTTTCCATTTTATTTAAAGACCAAAAAAAAGAGGAACGGAAGGATTATGTTGCTATTAAAAACTGTCTGTATTCATGGTGGATCTGGCGGGAGTACGGGATTCACTGCCGAATGAAGCTTTGCCTACAAAAGTTATTAAAATAGCCACTAGCTTCAGCCGCGTGAATATCGGGTTTTCACAAATTAAGGCAGAACCAAATTTTCAGGATAAAAAGTAGAATATGTGTTTATCAGGGTAGGTATAATCTAAATCTCCATTCCAAATTTCAGAGAAATCGGTTCTGTAATTGTGGTGCGAAGGAGTTACATACATTCACAGTACACACTAGCACATATCTTAATAATGTCCTCCCCAAGCTCTTATTCTTTTACAAGTTTTCTATAAATAAATAACCATTGACAACTAATTGACCAGAAGCTAATAAAAAAAATAAGTTGTGTCTATGGTGTTGGGTTACAAAAAAAATAGACCTCACTGCACTGGTTCCAAATTCGAATTCATTAAATGGAAGTCAGAACGTTCTTGTTTCAAATTAATTGAGTTGGTTATACACAACAAAGATTTTTATTTTATTTAACTACGAATTACCTAATTATAATTGACTGCAATCTCACCCCATGGTAAAAGACGATAAACCTAGTCCAAGTAGTGAGGTATATCTAGCCTAATCAGCTGTTATCCAGCATCGTACCGGAAAACTTACACGCTTGGCGGCACTTTGCGGCGCAATAAGTCATAATGATCTGTATTTTTTTTTAATAAAAAAGTTCCGTATAAGAAAATTAAAAATCTGTTTATATTTCACATATAAAACCAATAAAAACAGCTAAACTTTCCATCACTTATAAAATACTTTAAAAAAAATCTCTCGTTAACAATCGTCGCGTGACATAAAGTATAACCGACAAACAAATACTACGCCTTTATTCTATGCACTTAGGAGTAGCTTTTTACCCACTACGTATTTTACTTTTTATGAATCCCATAGGAACCGTGGTTTTTTTCGGGATAAAAACTAAAACCTTTTACCTAAATTCAGGTATTCCAAATCCAAACAGCAAATTGCGGCGCCACAGTTCTGCGTGAAGGAGTACGAAGTACATGTCTGTAAAATATGAGCTGTTGATCTTTATGATACCTACCTGGCTTCCTAGTTAGGAGACCACTAGAAAATAATTTTCATTTGTAAATTTTCATAGTACTATCATTTCTGTTTAATAAAGATTTAGTGTCTCAAAAGTAAAAGAGTAAGTAATAAATAAAGCTCGGTGTGCCCCAGCTTTACCGGTAGCTTGGCAACAATTACCAAATTCCCCTGCGCCCATATTGTTTTAGTGAGGGGGTTATTAACCCAACTGATAGGGTTGTACCGACTTGGACGTGCTTATTGTCGATTTATTTATAGTCTGTGGTTTTTTATAGCACCTACCTCAAAGTCGTAAGCGTGTAATGAAGTTGTTATACTTTTAGAGTTTAATTAGGTTTAGGAGGCATTCTGTTTTTGAGACCATTGTAAAAACATAGTAGAGCAGAAAGAGTAACCAAAAAAGGAAAACAATTTAGGAGATCGATGTTTAGATGTGGTATGACATCAGAGATTGTAAAAACAATGAGACATTGGTAAAAATGACATCAGAGTTTACGAGATTTACCTTGAAAACAGACATACTTAGTAGGTACATATTTTTTATGTATTCATGTAATGATATCATTCATAAAGATGTAAATTTTATTGATACACATTTTATGTAACATTTATAATACATGTAAAAGCTTAGCGACAATGTAAATATTGTAAATGATAGTATTTTGTGAATAAAAGTATAAAGTATTTACCTATGTGCTTATCTTTTCATATACTCATAATTATTTAATCATGGAAGTCTTTAAAATTTTTGATGAGAAGTAAATCGATAGTAATTTCATAATTCCTTATCAGAATAAGTCACATTGTAGAATTTTCAATCATATCAAAATTCAAAACACCATCAAATCCATACATTATTATAACATCGATAAAACATGTAACACAATCGACAAGTCGTCAAGAATGTAAAAGTATCCGCGGCTAGAATTCTAAAACAACATCGATAGATACGATCAAATAGACGTATTTTTAGTCACATCACTCACAAAGGGCGTCGATGCGTCGCACACGCTTCGAATTTTACCACACGTTTTGCGTTTAATTCACTCAATCTACAACAATCAAGATCCTTATTACTCGAATAATAAGACCTAAAACAGTTTTTCGATGTTTTTCATGAGCGCGAAATAATTTGGTTACAGGACTTTCTAGTAAAGGCGAGAAATACAATTTTCGTCGAATACTTCTCAATAGTTAAATCTTATTTCTATTACAGTAAGAATAAAAATCGTATGTAGAAGATTTTCTGGGATGCAAAATATTTTGGTAGCAATGACTCGTGAGGGCGGGAAATACCAAAAGTCAATCGCTCTTTGAAGCAAAAAAGTGACAACTCCCTTATTTCCTTTAACGTTAGGTTGAAAATAGTTTATCGACGATGTTAACAGATGCAAAACTATTTTAAAAGGCGGGAAACACCAAAATCGGACTGTCAATCGCCCGTCGCAGGAAGCCATTTATTTTTGTCGAATCAATTAAAATAATTGATTTTACAAATGCAAGACCGAAGTCGGCTTCTTTCGATTTCGGTGTTTTTGTGAGGTGTCACTGCACTATTACATGTTCAGAAATTCTTTATACAATATAGATTCGAGATTTTGAATTTCGATCGGACGCTACGATAGAGAAAGTTTTTTTTTTTAATTTTTGATAGGGCTGCGACATTGAGTTACTATGTATGGGTTGCAATGGAATTTTAACGAAACCTATGATTTAGAAATACTAAATACCTTTTTGCTTGTTATGAAATTAATACCTTACCCGGCAAAGGTTGTTTTGCCATTAATAAATAGCTTACGATCTGCTTTTAGACCTACCGAACATATACACAGTAAATTTCATAACAATCGGTCGAGCCGTTTCGGCGGAGTTTTGTACAAACACTAACACAAGACTTTTACTCTACTAGATAATATTGTGTACTTAATCGATTTGTTTTTCAGATTTTTGGAAGATCCAAAAAATTCCTAATAGGTAATTATTTAGTAACAGCAAAAACAGCATAACAAAATGTTACTTAATAATTTTGGTAGATACCTTGCAGTTTATTAACGCTCTCAATCTTATTTTATCTTTCGAGAATCCGCCACTACCAGATAAGGTAGGTATATCATCTCAACCCCTTTTTTATGTCCCACTGGTGGACACAGGTCTCCTCTCGGCTCTCAGACTGAGAGGGTTTGGCCATAGCCCACCACGCTGGTCAAGTGCGGGTTGGCGGGCTTCACACATCTTCGAGAACATTTGCGAATTCGCAGGCATGAAGGTTTCCTCACGATGCTTTCCTTGACCGCAAATGATATTTAGTTTCCTAAAAAACGCACATTTCTCGAAAAAGTCAGAATTCGAACATCCAGGTGCCCAGGATTCGAACCCGCGACCTCCTTATGAGGTAGGTATAAATAAAAATAAAACAATCTGTAATTCTTAATTAGCTAACATTCCAATTCAATACAAGTAATCAACCGCTAACGCGCAGTCTTTTATGAATATGACGCCTAATTAATTAGCATAATAATTGTTATGACTAACCGATAGCTGATGTAGTTAGTCCTGTCACACCTTTAGATGTTATCTAGGCAAATAACGCCAGTTAAACTATGACTATCCTCTCATACATTCTGTATATGTACTAAGCTCAACATAATTTGGAGTTTTAGTGTCCAATTTAACTAGGTCTGTGCTCCCATATGTTTTAATATGTGTCTGGGGATCTTATAAATATGGACGGCTAGACCAGAGAACCTTGACCCCTAATCCCGATAGTATTGTATTGTAAGCAGGGGTACAACATTTTAGGTTTACGAATAAACCAGTTTAACAAGGTCTTTCAACCAATACGTTTTGTATGTGTGCGGAGCTCAAATTATTTGGATTCATGACCACTTTAATAAGAACTCTGCTCTGGTGTACTTTTGCTTGCCGTGAGGGTTTTATTTAAATGGGACAGGAAGACCAGATAACCTTGACTGCCGGTCCTAATACTACTTGTATTGTTACAATAGGCCTACCTTTTTTGGTGGGATTAAGTAATATTGTTTCTTCTATACCGTCTTCGTATTACCAAAAGTTGCCCTCTAACTGAAATATCACTAATAGTTGTAGGATAGAAGTAGAAGATAGAAATTTTCTCTTCTTCCTTCTTAGAAATTACTACCTTCTCTAACACAAAAGTTAATTAATATACTTTTCAGAACTCATACTAACCCTTCTTCATATAATCTATCAATATCTGGGTGACCGAGCTTCGCTCGGTAGTTTAAGGTGTTGCGGCCCTACCAGCCCGCGAAATTCAAATTTTATTTAGTTTTTCGCAAATCTTAGACAAACTACACATTGAAGATTTATGACTATACATTTTGCGGGCCTACTTTTAATGCATCTACATGTTTTTAATAGAAACTTTGCTCGAAAGTTCCCACTCATCTCATATTGGTTCCATTTTTTGCAGTTTCAAAGATTTCGAGCTATCGGGAACCAATATGAAGTAAATGAGTATTGTTGAGCAGTTTTTGTTAAAAACATGTAGATGCATAAACGTTGTGCCCGCAAAACACATTGCCATTAGCCTTGAATGTATAATTAGCCCACTATGAGCGAAAAACTAAATAAAATTTGAATTTTCGCGCCCAGATGGTACCCATCGCCCTTAACTACTGGCTAATAGATGGCAGCTTCAGGAGTGCTTCGCTCGGTAGTTTAACTACTGGCTAATAGATGGCAGCAGAAATCATATTTTATTATTTTTTTGGTAAATTCGACATTTTATAAAAATGAATCCTAGCTAGATCGATTTATCGCCCCCAAAACCCCCTGTATACTAAATTTCATGAAAATTGTTGGAGCCGTTGCCGAGATCCAGATTATATAGAAATATATATACAAGAATTGCTCGTTTAAAGGTATAGGATTAAATCTGCCATTGGGAATTAAACTTACCATCTTTTTAAGTTAACCACTCTTACAACGGTGCCATTAGAGTTTTGGAAATTGTCTAAGCTTCATTGACCATTTTAATAAGACTTCAAGAAAGCTTATAATCGAAGATTGCATCGAGGGTCACCGAAAACAGTCGATCATTTTAATTCACGACGAAATATGAATTATTAATTTAGTTTCATTGAGGAATTAAATAGTGTGAGAGGCAACTGCTAAAAAATAAGTGATTATTTTTCCAAATATTATTTTTGACCTAACTGCTTAACGTGAATTACACGGCTCATCTTTAGAGAGATTGCCGCTAGATGGCGCTGTTACGATAGTTACAGTTTTTAATCATTTACGCCAATTGTAATGAACTTTTTTTAATGATATTTGTTTTGCGAAAGTTAAACATTGTCTTTTATTTTATCACATCATTATTTCAAACTAAAACGTAGCCATTTCGCTATTTAGTTCAAGTATTAATATCTGTCATCTCGGTGAGCGTAAAGACACAACGCGCACGCATACATTGATGCTATGGTTCCAATCCAAGGTTTTGTGGTTCTTACGTGTTCTATCAATTATAAGCGTAAAAAAGACATAGATGCAACATAGATGGCGTTAAAATTAAAATACTCAGAGATATCATTTATAGTCCACAATATCAAATTTTCAGTGACAGATCAAGGGCAAGACACTAAATTCAAAACTCCGAGCTGGTACTAAAATTTTCTTGATAAATAAAAACAAAAACAAACTAGTTATTGCCCGACCCAGGTATCGAACCCAGATTACATCCGCGTGATTACATCCACCTATTCTATTTATTTTACTTGTAGGTATCTAACAAGTAATTACCTACATAGATATTTCCATCCACGGAGACACGGCCCATTCTGTGAAAATCGCTAATGTTTCATTCGATTCATATGAACTTTGTCAGAGTGGGGTGCATCGTCGTGGATTGAAATGTTTATACCTATCTAAGTACTTATACTATACCTAATATTGATATCTATTATTTTGACGATCGAATCGCGTAGTGGTAGTGAACCTGCCGTTGCGTCGTCGGTCGGTCGTGGATTCGGTTCCCACTACTGGTAAAGATTTGTGTGATAAGTAGGAATGTTTTCCAGTGTCTGGGACCTGGGTGGGACCCATAGTATATATTATTCTATAATATATAAACTTCTCTCGCCAATCTTTGTTACCATCTCCTCCGAAACGGCTCGACCGATTGTTATGAAATTTTCAGTGTAGGTATGATCGGTAGGTCTATTTTTTATATCCCTAATGGCAAGACAACGTTTGCCGGGTCAGCTAGTTTATGTATATACATAAATAATAATAAATAATATAATATATACACGCGTACCTATATATATATAGGTATTCGTATCAATTATCTAGTAGATACCCATAACACTTATAGCTATCGCTTACCTTGGAGCTATATTATTGCGGTGTGTGTGATATGCTGTTTTTAGGGTTCCATACCAATTTGGTAAAAATGGAACCCTTATAGTGAGACTTTCTCCGTCCGTCCGTCCGTCTGTCACACTCGATTATTTCAGTAACTATCATCTAATGATAGATGGCGTGGCGTTGTTCAAAATGAAGTTGTTTTAGGTAGTTATAATAGATGTCGCTTGTAAACATCACGTAAACATAGCTATAGGTATGTTTTTTCTCACCCACACATCTTTAAATTTGGCGTTTTTTGATTGCTGTATTATTTTTTAACTAAAGTAAATATTTGCCTGATATTGAAATTGCGTGTATAAAAAGTCCTAAGTAAATCGTGAATATCAATAGATTTAACAACAAATGTATATTTTTCGAGATTAACTCAAGTAAAAAATGTATGAGAGCGTGTGGTCCTTAAAATGTTTTTTTTTTTAATTTTTTACAACGATTTATTTATTTATTATTTTCTCCGTGGAAGTCACGTGATGCATTTCGTGACTGGAATTTGGATGATATTTTTTTCGTTCCATTTGAGCAGCTGATAGTCAACTGTGGTGATCACGAATATGTCATATCGCTACAGCTGCCGATGTCTTGGGATGCCAAGCATGTCGTATAAATACCTACTGCATTATTTACAATTCTCAGTCATGAGTCAAGATTATATGACATACTGCATCTGTTATATCTCTTCTTTCAGAGGACAAAATCGGGTATAAATTTTGTATTAAAGCTAGGGACACCGAATAACAGTATTAATAGCTATGATAATAACATCAAGATGAGCCCATCCGAACATTTTACGTAAACCTTCTTCATACAAGAAAATGTAGAGCCATGTGTCGAAACTCCTGCGAAATACTGCGTAGGCTTACAGCTTACTTCTGACTGGGTTTTTCTCCCATAAACTGGCGACATTTTTTCGCGCGGTCCGCCGGGTCTATAGTATAGGTGTCTTTGATTAATAGATATTATAAAAGCGAAACGTGCATATGTGTGTTTGTTTCTCCTTCACGCCACAACTGCTGAAAATTAGTTCAGCAGTTGTGGCGTAAAGGTTCTGGAATCAAGCTAGATTAAACCCTGGATTAGGCTACCTT
The DNA here is from genome assembly GCA_963855885.1 of Coenonympha glycerion. Lineage (NCBI taxonomy): Eukaryota > Metazoa > Arthropoda > Insecta > Lepidoptera > Nymphalidae > Coenonympha > Coenonympha glycerion. Next base: position 1,705,775 of record OY979652.1, on the reverse strand, counting down.
TCACAGTTTCACAATATTACTAATTTTGTAGGACCCTTAGGGCTTGAAACCATCGCCTCTTAGCCTACGTATTTATTATTCACAATGTAACGGTTACGTAGGAACGGCCCTACGTTTTACAATGCTTGGGAAGGCACGACTCCATGGAAGGGACAGCTTGTAATTAATTAGGTAGATACCTATTAATATAAACGATATACCTAAGTACAGTGGTAACTTAGTCGATAAGGGCCAGAATTTGCTTGGGAAGATTCAAGAGTTCAGAATCAAACTCGACTTTCTTGCATCTCAAGCATTTACCTAAAGATTTAGATACAAAATTAATTAAAAGATTAGGAAAACTGCTGGATTTTTCTTGCTACAATTTACAAGTCCCCTTAACTTATTTAATATATCAGCTTATAGACGCCCACAGTGGACATACGCCTTTCCGAGAGCGCGCCACCACACACGGTCCTCCGCCTTCCTCATCCACCCGCTACCAGCGACCTTTTCAGGTCGTCAGTCCAGCGGGCAGGAGGTCGTCCTACGCTGCGCTTACCGGTACGCGGTCTCCACTCCAGAACACGTCTGCCCCAACGGCCGTCGGTTCTCCGAAAGATATAGCCCGCTCACTGCCACTTCAGCTTGATAATCCGTCAGGCTATGTCGGCTACAATGGTTCTCATATGGATGTCCTCGTAGCGGATTACTTATATCCCTCAGAAAAACAACCAGCATAGCCCTCTCCATAGCACGTTGAGCGATTTTGAACTTGATTACAAGGCCTACTGTGAGTGTCCACATTTTTGCTCCGTATGTCTTATGTAATTTTTTCTACACCCAAACGGAAAAGTCTAAATGAGTCCATGGGATGAGATGTCCAGCCTATCAGAGGAAAAAGTCTTCAATAATTTATAGTGTACAACTTTATGCCTATTGCTCATGCCTAATAAGTTAGTTAGGTACTTCAAAGGTACATCAATAGGCACCTCAGTTTCGCAAATGGCCATCACCCATTAAACAAGGGACAAAGGTGTGAGAAATAAATTTCGACACAAGTGCCAACTTATAACTATCTAGTGGGCGTAGGACATGATGTAAGCAGTGAGACCCTCTTAAAACACAAGTTTGAAATGTAAATCGTTAATTTATTGAATGTCGATGACTTCACTCAAAGGAAATTGTATTGTAGTTATATGAGTAAATTCAAAATATTTTCAGTTTTTAAAATATTATGCGGTTGATATCCATAGCCTCGCATGAAACTTTTTCTTCCACGTTTCTTTACAATCGCTTTTCCAGCCTCCGTGTTTCCTGCCAAGTAAACAATCTGGGTGCCTTCAAGAGAAGAGTGAATAGGCACTTTTTAGGCAAGCGCGCTCTACATGCATGATTGTGGTCAAGGGCAAGGCTATCTAAATAAAAGAAATGTGGTGACAATTTAATTTAAAAGGCTCAGCATCTATTTCTATATCATTCTAATTATAAACGAATTTCTATCTCTCCTAATAGTGCTTCCAATTGAAAATGGTAGGACTGCTTTCGTATAAGAAACGTTAAGTCTAAGAAATTTATCTAATTGCATGGGTAAACGATTGAATCAGGGCGGGCTAGCTAAAAAAAATGTGGTCTTTCAACGTAACATGAATCAATGTTAATATCTTCCAACATAGAAGTTAACCTAAAATCATCCAAATTACATCAGTTCCCTATAATTCTACCCAAAACAAACCGATTCGTAACGACCCATTTCCAATGCACACAGATTTTATCCTAAAAACCCAATTTCCCTTTTTTAACACGCATTCGATTTGGTAAATAGGGCGGATGCAATACCAAAGTAGTTTGGACTGTACATACAAAGGATTAATTCTTAAATACAGGTCTGGATTTATTGGAGTTTTTCTAACACTAAAGATTGAAGAAAAAGAACTCTGAGCGAACAGATTTATCTTTTTAGACAGCTCTTAAATTATTAGGATATAAATCTTGTAAGACTTTGAATCATGATTTAATTTATTATAGGGTGTTTACTCCTTAAGGGTTAAAGTATGTAAGTATAATGATGGAATAATGATTAATACTTTAGCGAGTCTGGAATTCGAATCCCAACATCTCACCGTCCCCGTCACCTCACAATCCCAACAACGTTAAGGAGCACACCACGGGTGTGCCCGCGAAATTCAAATTTTTTGTGGTTTTTCGCGATTTTTAAGCTAATAAGACATAATAGGCTTATGGCAGTCAAATTGCGATAATCCCAATATCTTCTTCACGTGTTTCTATAAAAATCTCTGCTCGAAAGTGTTGAGTTAAAGAAATTAGTCCAAGATTTGCGAGTTACTCACATAAAACTCGATACTCGGACTAATTTCCTAGGATACACATTTTTATGCAAAGATTTTGATATAATCATGTAAAGATAATACTGATGATACTGCCATTCTCGCAAATTGACTGCCATAAACCTCTGATGTGTTATTAGGGAACAAATTGCAAAAAACTATGAAAATTTTGAATTTCGCGGGCAGAGTAGTTGATTTCGCCTTAATCCGTTAGTACCTATGAATTTTTGAAAATCTTTCGAGTACTATACAAAGTGTGTGAAGTCTGCTTATTCATAGAATCTTGTATAGAACTCTAAATCCGAATTCTGAAAGGAAATTCAGAATACGGGCGAACAAAAACAGACTATTACAAATGATTTCATCATGATAATATCTATCTAAGTCATGCGTATCGTCTAAATAGATGGATAAATAGATAGTGGATAGGTATATAAACGGATATAGGTCTGTTTGTGTTGGCATAACTCCAACACGGACATCGTATCCTAGGAATAGACACTGCTGTTTTTTTTTGTCTGTGACTGGTATTCTTATAATCTGTCTCCGATAAATCTTAAAAATATATATTTGTGACTTCTTGTAGCTCTTTTGTGCAGTCCACCAGCTATTATGTATGTCTCCACCGGTAGAGGATAAAATATAAATCCCTTTTACAGTTTTATACACTCTCAGAAAATGCGGTTGCACTGCATGAGAAGAAATAGGAGGATGAAATGAACAACAAGACTGTGACTTTTCACAGTTTTACAGAGTTTTAGCTGGTGAAAAGTTTTTTATCCCCTGTACTAGGAGCCAGGTGCAGAACGAGAGATGACTGTATGAAAGTTTCATAATACTGTTTCGCAGATGCATCACGCAACAGTTAGAAGTAAACAAGCATGAATCGTACAATGTATAATACGAATTACGAGCCGAATTTAAACGGTGACGAGTGACGGCGCGGTACGGGAATAGGCCGGGTTGTAAAAACTAACCGGGTTACAGGAAGCCCGTTCCGTTGTATGTACATTCGTAATATACACAAATGTTTATCACATTACATACAGTGCGACAAGGCTATCTTGGCGTGCGGCCAAAATAGGAACTAACGCCGCTTTCTTGTGGTATTGTTTGATAGTTTGTTCTGTCGGTATATATCGCTATTGTATTTTGTGTTGTTTTGCTTAATATTAACAAAATTGGAGTATAATTGAGGAGATTTTATTTTCTAGCTGCCTTTGTTCTAGAACAACGCCCTCCTGACGATGTCATTCAAGTGCCGAGAGAGTCTTGACGGACTGTACATGCGATTTTTTAAGTAAAAATTTATTTTAGGAAGAAACGTTTATCTCTTTACAGTTTACATACTTAGGTACAAACAATTTGTGAAAATTTCTTTAAAGGCGCGTTGGGATATTTGAGATGGGTAAAAACCATTCAACTCGCAACTTTGTTACCGTAACCGACACCTATGTATTTAATTTTTGAAGCTCTAGCCATATAATGACATTACGATTCGTCATTCGATGGATGGAATTGAAATGAAACGAAATTCCATTCCGAAAATGGAAAAAATAAATATAAGAATGCGCGGAATTTAAAAATCATTTTGACACACTTTTTGATAAATGAACGCCCCTCCGCCTTATTCGAAATGAAACGGAATTTTCAGAAGGTATTCGCTAAAATTAAGTCAGCGCTTCAACTCGGGATCTACTGTAGAAGTGTAGACTCACGTAGGTACAATAATGTACAAACTATACAAACCCTATCCCAAACTATTAACCTTAATCGAACAGTGGCTGACTTTAAAAATAAAGCGATAAATCATGCAGCACTCATAATAACCAAGCATTACACAATCTAGCCCTCTCAAAGCTGGCACGCGTCTGTAACTCGAGATGCCCTGAATAGGCCCTTTCATTGGCTTTGCACAGCTTGTGTATAGGCCCTAAGGCCCGGTTTCCACCAGTGCGGAGTGGAGCGGAGCTGTGTTTGAGTAACCAATCAGATTTTGTCATTATGACGTCTCCGAAACAGAGGGGAGAAGAGAAATGACGAAATCTGATTGGTTACTCAAATACAGCTCCGCTCCGCTCCGCACTGGTGGAAACCGGGCCTTACAGGCTTAATCGATTTAGTTTAGACGATTATAAAGAAAATTACTTTAAACGTGATGTATCTGTCAATGTATTTAAGTCTTTAATCTAAAATGTGAAGCAGAATTGAAGAAGTATTTTCTGGATGGAAAGTTCTCCCAAAAGTTGCTCGTAAATATCTTTTTTTTATTTTTTTCCAGAAATTACAATGGAGGTAATTGTAATTTCTGTTGTAATGTGTTGGTAATAATAATATCCGAAAACGCTCAGAACGGATTTTTGGTAACTGGCTTAGTTTTTAGTAATCATGTTAAATTTCGAAACGCAGGATGTAACCCACCAACGTATTTGTAAGAAAGAGAAGGACAAAAATAAATTCAAAATGTAACATCCGGGTGCGAAAATCTAATTTTATTTAGTTGTTCGCAAATAGGCGACTAATTCTCGAATATGTCAAAATGAAAATTTAAATCTCCCCTTTTCACATAGACCTAATTACACGCTCTTATGAAAAGTCAAAGGCATATCGCTGTGCTTACCTACACTCTTTATCGTTCAATCGTTCGTTAACAGGCTGATGATGATGTCAGTGGTTCAAATAACAACTCCTTATTTGACTATTATTTATTTTATTTATTATACTATAAAACCATGAAACACAACACTAAACCATAGAAGTCTAAAGTTTATTTATTTTGGAAAAATGACCTCAAGGTTTCACGATTTGACTCTAACCATAAAACCGAACCCCATATTAGCTAAAACAAAGTGAAAACCGTGAGTCAATAGAATAGAGAAAGTTCAAGCCAAATCTGAACGTCTATATAAAACTTCCGACTATGTCTGTCTGTCACACAGCGCCAGCCTTCTATGGTCGATCTGCTTTTACCTTTGATTCGTGACTAGTGTTGTGTGACCCTAGTGCTATCGATAGTTTTTCATGTTTGAACATAAAATGAGTATGATAATCATGCTATTAAAATGATATACGCAAAACCTTTTAAGGAAACACGAATTTTAAAACAGCAAGTGCCGAGTTTTACCCGTTCTTCTCGGTTCAGAAGCAAAACTGGTTTGCATAGTGGTAGAGTCTGATATTTCATTAGTGCCAGTAACGTTTAATATAATGTGAAAGGATATTAGTCTGGATTTTGATTTGATATAATATCAATGTACTAATTATTGGTTGTATAACATCAAAATTATCTCTATTAAGATTACCACTGATCATAGCACTCAGTTTAAATTCCATCTCTTTTCTATGGGCTGTACGTGTACAATGGATACCGTAAGAAAATAAAGAACTATCGATACCCTAACAATTTTCCAATGATGCGTAGCTCTCAGTCTCAGCACGCTTGTTTTATCCTAACATAGATAAAACAGCCGATGACCAAGTAAAATTACATCAACTTTCTAAAAAATAATTTTAATTGACAATTGAATGAAGGACTTTCAATATAGATGCATATCTAAAGCACTGTTTTGAATTTTAAGCCAGTTTAGAACCAACATTAAATTTAAATTGCAGGTTTAAAGTCTGCCAATTATAAGTCTAACAAACTCTAATCTCATGTCTGTCAGTTAGAACGACGAGATTTTGTCGAAACTTGGTATGTAAGGAAGTCCCAGAAAATTCTATTTAGACTAATTCTTACAATGAAAGATTTTCTGAGTTGTCTTATGGGCGAAACTGGAGTAGCAATGTTTTCTTATAATGATGCTTGTGTTATTAGCGAGTACTTTTGTATAAAATCGTTTTTATTTTATTTAGAGTTAAAGAGCTACACTTTTAAACCAGAGAATGATTTTGATTTAACTACTAATTTGTTTATGAATGACTATCAATAAAACCTTTTCAATAAAATATAAGAAAGAAAAAAATATCATCGATAACTTTCAACATCGACACTATCGCATCACTATAACTGACACAATTCCTAATAGGACATCACGATCTACCCTTATAAAGCTAAGCTCGCATTGCATTTTTATTTAGTAATTGCCATTGAAAGTCAGAACACGTCTTACCTTTCTTGGCAGTCGGTTAATTTCTCTATGATAATTGTTCTTCACAAAAACTAGTTACTGCGTGCTTACACGTTGTACTTTTCCTGCTTTTTTTTAATGTTGTCCGTTAGTAGGTTAGTGGGAATACCAGATAAGGGTAAATACATGGTTTTTTGTATGGGAACATTTACTTTTCGTTTAAAAATAGCATTTTAACTTGATAATGCAAGGTTAAAAGGTAAAAAAGTTTTCTTTTCATATTTCGCCTTTGTAATTTCTAATGATTACGCCTCATGTTTTGCGCAACGGATTAACCTGACTGTTCAACGCAGAAATACAGTAAGTATTTTTGGCATCATTCCAACTTGCATACTTGCATACAGTAATTAACATAAGTAATTCAGTGCTAAATTTTACTATACTTAATTAATATTTTCTATGTAATAATAGACACCTTAAATAAGTAAATATAATTTATACACTTGAGTCCGTAATTAATAAGAAAGATAACCGTTCAAATATGAAGAGCTGGAATGCATTTCTTATTCGTCAGCCACTTGAGTCAATACAGTAGGTACTCGTAAGTAACTACTTCAACTCAAGGACATTAAGTATAACATCTTTGAATAACTTTGTACAGAATGCAGTGCAGTTTATTTAGTCTTTACTCCGTGAATTATGGTCAATTTTAATTTGTTGCATAATTGAATTTAATTTGTTGCATGTTGTTTTAAATTGCTAAAACCATTTTTAGGGTTCCATAACAAAATTCACAGAGATTTATAAAATTTTCTCGATAGCAACTTTTACCAAAAACTGCTCCGTAATCTAAATTTTTCTAATTCTTATCGGAAACTGTAATGGATTTAATTGTAATTTTTGTTTAAATCTGTCGGCAATTATAACATCCAGAAACATTCTCAACGGATTTTTGATAACTTATGCTCGTTTCACCAATATTTTAAGGGACACCTAAGCCCTTAGGTGACAGTTGTTGTAAGTGAAAACTGTCAACTACGGGCTTAGGTGTTCCTTAAAATGTTGGTGAAAACTACCATTAGTTTTTTAGTAATTAGGTAAAAAGTAGTTTTCCCTTTTACACATAATATTAGGTATATTCTTTCGCAACGCAGATGTCTCTCCCATCAACGTATTTGACGACCTCCGTGGTTGAGTGGTTAGCGTGCCGGTTTTCAAGACGCCGCCACCTCTGAGGTTCCGGGTTCGATTCCCGGTCGGGGCAATGTAGAAAAATAAGTTTTCTACATTGTCTCGGGTCTGAGTGTTGTGGTACCTTCGTTGTTTCTGATTTCCTTAACACAAGTGCATAAGCTAACTTATCTACTAAAGGATCGGAGTAATGTATGTGATGTTGTCTACTATTTATTTATTTATTATTTATTTGAGAATGAGAAGGACAAAAATAAATTCAGTGAATCCTCTTAATACATTTATGAATCAAGTCTTTAAATCAATGAAAATACATTTGATCGTTCTCAAAATATCTAAGTCTTTCATATTTAGCAGGACATTCGTTTTGTTTGGTGGTTCTGCTGATTAGCAAGCGACTGATACACAAGTCTTGGTACTTGGCAGTTGGCAAGTCGCCAAGTTGATCTTGTGAACGTGATCTAACTGTTTGGGATCTACACTGAATTAGAATTTCTCAAACATGCCTGTTTTTAGCTCAAGGAACTATTAAATACGAATATTATCAATACTTGCAGTTTCAATCAAATAATAATAAAGTAAACATCACGTAAATCCCACGGGAACTGTAAATTTTTACGGGATGAAAAGTAGCCAAGATATCTTCGTTCTAAGTTTCAGCCAAATCACCACTGAACTAGTAGGTTGTGTTGTGATTGAGAATCAAACATCCAAACTTTCAAATATTCAAACTAACAATCTTTCATATTTATAACTAGCTGACCCGACAAACGCTGTTTTGCCATTAGGGATATTAAAAAATTATCTTACGACCTATTCTGAAACCTACCACATATACACAAATAATTTTATAGCAATCGGTAGAGCCATTTCGGAGGAGATTGGTAACAAATATTGGCAGGCGAATTTTTTATATTAGATCTACGTGCTATTCTGCAAAACAGCGACGAGCGTACATCTCTGCGTCTATGAATTTGTCAGTTGTAATAGAGTACATTTTGCATGCTTTATTCGGCTTGGCAGCTGTCTGGCAGCTGTTTCAGAGATGGACATTTTGTAGAATAGCACTGCTGTTCTGATTGTCAGTAGTTCTTGATAAGTGTGCGAAGTTTCAATTTAATCCGAAGGGGGTAAAAACCACGTTGAAAGATTCCGTTAAATACGTAAATACATATAGATACAAACCAAGCTAATAAAACGCGTTAAAAATTAAATGATTTTGTAAATACGCCCTACAGACCTAAATCAAGAGTCAATTGTTGGCAATCAATCAATCTAGGCATTTACTAGGCATGCTTGTTCTATGTAAGACCGTAGGATCATCACTTTTCATCAAGTGTGTTAACAATCACCTACACCTGTTTCAATCCATAATGGCTTGAAATAATGATGAATTATAACTACGAATACAAGAGGGCTTAAAATATATTTCAAGATCAACTGCCAGACGTGTGGATCGTGTAAACATAGCTTGTATATCATAAACGTGTCGAGATAATATGAGCAAAACCATTGTTTGAGAGTTTACACTAATAATGTACTAAGTTTATTATGTAAGTTTACCTAGAACTTGTGAACTTGGCCTGTTTATAGAGTTAAGTGGAAAAAGCTGCTGTTTTTCTGAGATAGTGTTATAACCCAAAAAGAAAATATCTACGAGTGAGTTTGTTGTGTGCTTGTCTTAGTCCAGGTCACATTGGAATTTGGAAACCTCATTAGGTACCTTAGTTTTCATTGATCATCATCAATTTAAGTGATGTGGTAATGGTAATGTGGTGATGAATAAAAATACCCAATTGGGGGCTAAAACATTTTGTCCGTATATTGAATCCCTCGCTACATTCAAGATTCTAGATACTTTAGAATCCTTTGCTTCCTTGGATTCAAGGTCATCGAGAAACAAAACTTCACTTTATCCCCTTGTTACACAAATAACTACAAAACGTGAGACGATGACGAATGATCCCTTAAAGTTCGCGACGGTATGACCTATTTCGTCTGTTCATAATTCCCTGTGAGTACTTGAAGTACAATTCCATTGTATCGTATATCATGACTCGAATAATCGATACTGGTGGCAAAAATATTTGATATGACACCAGTACGACCACCATAAAGTTCACTCTATAGTAATTCTATGGTAGTTCGTGGGAATTTTGGAAATTCTTTTTCATATCCGGAATTTAATTATGCATTTGGTACAAAAAGTTACTTTCATACAGATTTTCTTTTGAGAAGTAGGTAAAACTTGTTTATTTGCCTTTTTAAATGTAGGATTTAACGTGTACCCGTAGTCTAAAAAAAATAAAGTTTAGATTTAAATCAGCTTGGTACGGGATACCCATCCATATTATACTTTCAGGCCAATATATTATCATGTCCAGTTATTTAGGTTGTGCGTTGATAAATCAGTCAGTCAGTTAATCAGTCAGTTAGTTAATCAGTCAGTCATTTCTCTTTCAGTACACAATGGGCCCGCGCCGAGTTCCACTCTTGCGCAAGTCAGTGTAGGTAGGTATAGTGTTACGCACATGTGCGTTATAATACAAATTATTTCAGGATACAAGCTTCAGTCGACGCGTTTAATGTGGCTCTGTGCGGAGACTTGCCTTACGGAATCGGGAATGCAGACGTTTTTAACCCGTTCGCAGAAGCTTTGCCGATGACATCTTCTACCGCGGCCCGCTTTCGTCTGATAAAGGACGAACGCGGGTTGCGGTAATATGAAGTGAGAGGGAAAGTCTTCGGCAAAGCATCTGCGAATGGATCGTATTCTACTTACTTAAAGGACTTCGGAAATCGGAAAAACAGGATTCTATAATACGGTTGTTTACTAAACTTTGGAAAGAAAATTTTAGGCGCGTTTCGTATTTTGCGATGGGAAAAACCATTGATCCCGCAACAGTATTACCGCATGTAACCTTGTCTCGTAATCTTGTTCTTGAATTCTTGTACTGAAACTGTACTTGAATTCACAATGAAATACATATTACCGCCATGTTGAATCTTTGTTCAGTGTTGCAATTATATGCAATAACATTTGTTTTGTACAACCGAAAAAGCCATTTTTAGAGAAAATATGTAGGTAAAAACTGTTTATTGAGATCTGGGCTACACCCAAGTATACCGTACCTTGACCTAGCCCAGGGCTCAAACATTGATGAAACGTCTCCTTTGAATTTTAGCGCCCGGATGGTACCCATCGCCCTCGGTTGAGCAGCGTAGGGAAAAGGTAGCGCCCGGATGGTACCCATCGCCCTCGGTTGAGCAGCGTAGGGAAAAGGTAGCGCCTGGATGGTACCCATCGCCCTCGGTTGAGCAGCGTAGGGAAAAGGTAGCGCCCCGATGGTACCCATCGCCCTCGGTTGAGCAGCGTAGGGAAAAGGTAGCGCCTGGATGGTACCCATCGCCCTCGGTTGAGCAGCGTAGGGAAAAGGTAGCGCCCGGATGGTACCCATCGCCCTCGGTTGAGCAGTGTAGGGAAAAGGTAGCGCCCGGATGGTACCCATCGCCCTCGATTGAGCAGCGTAGGGAAAAGGTAGCGCCCGGATGGTACCTATCGCCCTCGGTTGAGCAGCGTAGGGAAAAGGTAGCGCCCGGATGGTACCCATCGCCCTCGGTTGAGCAGCGTAGGGAAAAGGTAGCGCCCGGATGGTACCCATCGCCCTCGGTTGAGCAGCGTAGGGAAAAGGTAGCGCCCGGATGGTACCCATCGCCCTCGGTTGAGCAGCGTAGGGAAAAGGTAGGTATTAGTTGTCTGTGATGGTTGCGTTGCTAGGTCATCAGCGATGTTTGGGCGATGTGCAATGTTATTTGTACGAGAATCCCGATATAAGTATATTTTTTTACGCTATACAAGTTAGTACTTGACTGCGATCTCACCTGATGGTAAGTGATGATGCAGTCGAAGATGTTAGCGTACTAACTTGGAAGGGGTAAATTATGTCACCCCAACGGTTTCTACACAGCATCGTACCGGAACGCTAAATCGCTTGGCGGTACGTCTTTGCTGGTAGGGTGGTAACTAGCCACGGCCAAAGCCTCCCACCAGACCAGACCAGTATATAGTTTAAAAAGCAAGCAAAGTCAGAAACATATTACTCTAGCCATTTCTGCGTATAACAAATGACGTGGTATCATTATTAAAGTTTCATTGAGACGGCGGTATCCCGTATCACCAAGGGTCAACCTCATGTTTCCTTGAGTTTATCGATGCTGTTGTTATTTATTACGTAAAGTACATTATAAAACGTTTATTTATTGTACCCACCTACATGTGCGCTGATAAAAAAATATATGAAGTAACAGTTAAGGATTGTTTGAATGGCCTACATTTTTATATCAAATGGTGATTTAGTTCTAACTTATGATACCTAATATTATGATAATCCTATTTTAGTATTATACAAGTTTATATTTTTAAGTGTGTTTCTACCCAATCAAGCCGTATAGCTACTAATTATTCGACTCATCAATGGAATTTGTAAATAGCATATTTCTCGTCATTCGACGACCTCCGTGGTTGAGTGGTTAGCGTGCCGGTTTTCAAGGCGCCGCCATCTCTGAGGTTCCGGGTTCGATCCCCGGTCAGGGTAGAAAAATAAGTTTTCTACATTGTCTCGGGTCTGGGTGTTGTGGTACCTTCGTTGTTTCTGATTTTCTTAACATAAGTGCATAAGCTACGTACTAAGGGATAGGAGCAATGTATGTGATGTTGTCTACTATATATTTATTATTTTGATGATATTTATTTCGAATCAAGTATACCTTCTTTACTTACTAATATTATAAAGCTGAAGAGTTTGTTCGTTTGTTTATTTGTTTGAACGGATTAAGCTCTCAGTAACTATCTACTGGTCCGAATTAAAAAAATCTTTTTGTGTTGGATAGCCCATTTATTGGGGAAGGCTATAAGGCTAAACAACATATCACGCTATTACCAATAGGAGTAGAGCATCAATGAAAGATGTTGCACAATCGGGAAAATTTGTTCCCCGCGCAGGAAGTCTTTTATTTTTGTCTTTGTCACTCTCACGGATACGTTGATGGGTGCGACATGCAGCGTCGCGGAAGAATATAACAGAAAAACGACTTTTTACCTAATTACTCAAACACTAAGCCAGTTATCAAAAATCTGTTTCTCAACGTTTTTAGATATTATTATTACCAATACATTAAAACTAAAATTAAAATTACATCCATTGTAGTTTCCGATAAAACTGAGAAAAACTGAGATTTTGGAGCAACTTTTGGGAGAACTTTCTATCGAGAAAATTTTATCCAATCGTGTTTCTGCTTCTCAACGATTTTAGATTAAAGACCCAAAATACATGACGTTAAAATTTAAAACTAATTGTCCTTATAGTTTTTAGACAAAACTTCACTAAATATAGCTTAAATACGGCTTCTACGCCGTTAAGAGACAAAAAGCCTCCTTGACACCTAGATCGAGATTGTTTGTGAACCTATCAAATCAAAATGACTACGATAGACAAACACAATTCTTCCCACACTTTCTTCAACGCACATTTGGTCCCGGCACCGGAACATCCTCAGGGGATGTTGACTTCACAGTGCGAAATCGTAGGGAAATGACCAAAACCTATATCATTCTCAGTGGGTGTCCACTGTCCATTCATGACATTTTTTCTGAAAGGTATATTTACATACACAATTCTTCCAAGACTTTCTTCGACACACGTTTGGTCCCGATACCGGGACATCCTCAGGAGATGTTGACTTCACAATGCGAAATCACAGAGAAATGACCTAAACCTGTTAAAAAAATTATTCTCGGTGGGTGTCCTGCATTCATGACATTTTTTTCTGATGGTCTCTGAATGGGTGCATTAAATAAGATGCGTGTATAATTACGAGAGCGTTTCAAAATTGGGGAAACAATCGCCGGGCGGCGATGGTGGGCCATAATTGAGACCGCGCCTCGGTGCCCGCCACGCGTGACCGGTGCGGCGTGGTGTCGCACTTTACAACACTAGGGTGACACCTTTTTTTTTCACGTTGGGCAGTCAGGTCGGCAGTCAGGGGAAAATTGTGCTTTTCCGTACAAGGGCTGAAAGTATTACTTCAAGAGTCCCGCTTCGCTGACAATAGGTTTAAATAAAAAAATAAAATAATATTAGGTCAGCAACAGGTGCAAGTGAACCTATGTGCGTGAACGACTTTTTACGAATGATTCGCTTTTTTAAATTTAAATGCTTTAAAGAAAAAAAATATAACAACGCAAAGAAATTATGAAAATAAATTTAATTCAATAACTACTTATTAACATTTTAACGCTGTAAAACAGTCTTTTATAAACATATTAAAAATAGACTTAAGAAAATAATACTAGGAAACTGATGAGAAGAACTCAAAATAAAGAATCTCTTTGACATTACTTACCTACGAGTACCTATTATATAATAATTGATTTTCAAGAAAGACGTCTTTAACTTACATCTTACTTACATCTGTACGCATAATTTGTCGCATCCCTGAATGAAACAGCTCATACCTGAAAATAACAAGCAATATGTTAGAAAATTCAATTTTCAGCTTACCTATATTAAAAGTATCATAAAAAATTGAAAATCATTTTTATTTTTATTTAAAAGGGGGGGGGGGGGGGTAAACTGGGTTGTTGAAATTTCAAAATGAGATAACAATATTGAGTGGGGTATCATATGAAAATGAGCAAAAAACTGAGCTTTTGGGAGAACTTTCTGTATACAGAAATTTTTTATCCAATCTGCTTCACGGCGATTTTAGATTAAAGACCCAAAATACATTATAATATGACGTTTAAATTTTGAAATTACTTGTCTTTATAGTTCTTAAACTGGAGGTCACTAAAATACGCCGTCTACGCCGTTAAGTGTCATCTGTCATCTGTCAGCTGTCAATCTCCGAGAGGCCTGTGTGCGTTAACGTGAAATCAACGGGTCTGCCCGCGAAATTCAAAATTTTCGTGGTTTTTTGCAATTTGTACGCTAATTAGACATGATAGGCTTATGGCAATCAATTTGCGAGAATGGCAGTATCATCTTTACATGATTATATCAAAATATTTGCATAAAAATGTGTATCCTAGGATATTAGTCCGAGTATCGAGTTTTATGTGAGTAACTCGCAAATCTCGGACTAATTTCTTTAACTCGACACTTTCGAGCAGAGATTTTTATATAAACACGTGAAGAAGATATTGGGATTATCGCAATTTGACGGCCATAAGCCTATTATGTCTTATTAGCTTAAAAATCGCGAAAAATCACGAAAAATTTGAATTTCGCGGGCACACCCATGGTGTGCTCCTTAATCTCAAGTGTAAAGCAATCAATTGCTGCAAATTGCAGTCATTAAAGACTGCGCCACAGTGTACATAAATGCAGTAGAACATTGGTACATGTAGAAGCGCATATTGCACCGCAGTTATTCTATGGTATAAAGTAACTGATGGTTAATTTAGTACTTCATGATATTAAGCTATAATCTTGCTATCTTATGTTAATATTTCTCGTTTTGTTATTATTTCTAAGCCTTTAATATTCATACACCAATATATTATTGGTAAAATGTAATCGGTTATTTACACTTATCTTTAAGATCTTATTGTAACGTAAATTTTCATGAATAAAATCATTCATTCATTAATTCGTATTAGGTATGCGTGTGAAAATGTCAAACGATTAAAATAAAGCCTCAAATTTATCAAATATTTAATCCCCAATCTGTTAAACATTGTAATTTAATTTAATTTTAAATTTTAATTTGCGTTCTCTTTCTGGCCGACAACATAACTTTCAAAAGAACAGATAGGTACAAACAATACTCAGCTATTTCTCACGAAAATCAATATAAATATAAGAATTTTTCAGATATCAACTTTGAGGTGATGATATAAATTATCATTATTTTATACTGTGGTCATCCTACATAGTATAACGTCCCACAAACAGCAAATAAATTAAGTTTGATTACGTAGCTAATAAAACCCATTTTACTATTATTGATTTTACACAATCTTACTTGTGCTCTGGTGGGAACTAAAATTATGATTGTGAAGTGTGAAGAAGTATATTTTTTGATGAAATCTTCTAGACAAGTCTGATTTTCTTTACCTTTTCAAAGAAAACGTAGGTATATATAATAGAATCACATTGACAATATGTTGTAAATGCAAAAGTTTGTGTGTATGTTCGTACTTATAAAATGTTTGTACTAAGCTGATTTGGCTGAAATTAGGAATAAAGATAGATTTGGTTAGGCTAACGCAATTGTTACTTTTTTAATCCCGTAAATAGCCATATCTTTTTGGCGTTTTGGTGGGATTGCTGAAAAAACGGTCACGGGGAGCCGCGAAAAAAAAGTTAAGCTTGTTGTTATTTTGACTTTACAAAAATTTTAATTTGGCATTTGATGAAAATAATATGCTTTATGAGCTTCACGAATCACGATCCATAGCCAATATACATATACACATTGAACGTTTTAGCACATCAAACTAACTAAAAATGTTTTAGTCTGTAATCATTTTTAACCGACTTCAAAGAAAAGGAGGAGGTTCTCAATTCGTCGGAATCTTTTTTTACATTTAAGCCTACAATGTTAGCGAATTTGTAGTTAGGTTAGGTGTGCGTGAACTTAGCAGATCATGTTCCAGCAGATCAAAATTAAAACGGAGTTCTCTTCGCATGCAGCTGAGTTCTAGAGTTCCTGATAGTTTTTAAAGATAGTTCTAGCCATTTTACCCAAAAAAATGCTATTGAAAAAATGATCTGCTAACTTCCCGTAGCAGATCATTTTCCAGAAAAACAGTATTTAAAGAGTGTTCTCAACGCATACAGCTTAGTTCTATAGTTCCTGATACATTTTAAGAATAGTTCTAGTGATTTAGCCTAAAAAAAGCTAGACTGAAAATTATGATCTGCTACGGGAAGTTAGCAGATCATTTCTCAATAAAATTAATAAAAACAAAACCTTAACTACGAAAGGAATAAATTCTTCTGATTATCTTATAACAGTGTTAGAACTATACTTAGAATCTAGATCTAGACCCAGAACTCTCATAAAATACCAGCAGAGCATAGCTGAATGTAGAAAAGTATGAATTTCGATCATTATTATTTCCTCCTGAATAATAAAAAAAATAATATCCCAGGGGGCTCGAACTCTTTTGATTTAATAAGACAAGTCCTAAGACTATACTTAAAATCTAGATCTAGACCCAGAACTCTCATAAAAATACCAGCAGAGCATAGCCGAATGTAAAAAAGTATGAATTTCGATCATTATTATTTCCTCCTGAAGAATAAAAAAAATAATATCCCAGGGGGCTGGAACTCTTTTGATTTAATAAGACAAGTAATAAGACTATACTAAAAATCTAGATCGAGACCCAGAACTCTCATAAAAATACCAGCAGAGCATAGCTGAATGTAGAAAAGTATGAATTTCGATCATTATTTATTCCTTCCGATCGATAAAAAAAAACTAATGTCCCAGGGGGCTGGAACTCTTTTGATTTGATAAGACAAGTACGAAGACTATACTAAGAATCTAGATCTAGACCCAGAACTCTCATAAAAATACCAGCAGAGCATAGCCGAATGTAAAAAAGTATGAATTTCGATCATTATTATTTCCTCCTGAATAATAAAAAAAATAATGTCCCAGGGGGCTGGAACTCTTTTGATTTAATAAGACAAGTACTAAGACTATACTAAAAATCTAGATTTAGACCCAGAACTCTCATAAAAATACCAGCAGAGCATAGCCGAATGTAAAAAATTATGAATTTCGATCATTATTATTTCCTCCTGAATAATAAAAAAAATAATGTCCTAGGGGGCTGGAACTCTTTTGATTTAATAAGACAAGTACTAAGACTATACTAAAAATCTAGATCTAGACCCAGAACTCTCATAAAAATACCAGCAGAGCATAGCCGAATGTAGAAAAGTATGAATTTCGATCATTATTTATTCCTTCCGATCGATAAAAAAAACTAATGTCCCAGGGGACTGGAACTCTTTTGATTTAATAAGACAAGTCCTAAGACTATACTAAAAATCTAGATCTAGACCCAGAACTCTCATAAAAATACCAGCAGGGCATAGCCGAATGTAGAAAAGTATGAATTTCGATCATTATTTATTCCTTCCGATCGATAAAAAAAACTAATGTCCCAGGGGGCTGGAACTCTTTTGATTTAATAAGACAACTACTAAGACTATACTAAAAATCTAGATCTAGACCCAGAACTCTCATAAAAATACCAGCAGAGCATAGCCGAATGTAAAAAAGTATGAATTTCGATCATTATTATTTCCTCCTGAATAATAAAAAAAATAATATCCCAGGGGGCTGGAACTCTTTTGATTTAATAAGACATGTACTAAGACTATACTAAAAATCTAGATCTAGACCCAGAACTCTCATAAAAATACCAGCAGAGCATAGCCGAATGTAAAAAAGTATGAATTTCGATCATTATTATTTCCTCCTGAATAATAAAAAAAATAATATCCCAGGGGGCTGGAACTCTTTTGATTTAATAAGACAAGTACTAAGACTATACTAAAAATCTAGATCTAGACCCAGAACTCTCATAAAAATACCAGCAGAGCATAGCCGAATGTAAAAAAGTATGAATTTCGATCATTATTATTTCCTCCTGAATAATAAAAAAAATAATATCCCAGGGGGCTGGAACTCTTTTGATTTAATAAGACAAGTCCTAAGACTATACTAAAAATCTAGATCTAGACCCAGAACTCTCATAAAAATACCAGCAGAGCATAGCTGAATGTAGAAAAGTATGAATTTCGATCATTATTTATTCCTTCCGATCGATAAAAAAAACTAATGTCCCAGGGGGCTGGAACTCTTTTGATTTGATAAGACAAGTCCTAAGACTATACTAAAAATCTAGATCTAGACCCAGAACTCTCATAAAAATACCAGCAGAGCATAGCTGAATGTAGAAAAGTATGAATTTCGATCATTATTTATTCCTTCCGATCGATAAAAAAAACTAATGTCCCAGGGGGCTGGAACTCTTTTGATTTGATAAGACAAGTACTAAGACTATACTAAAAATCTAGATCTAGACCCAGAACTCTCATAAAAATACCAGCAGAGCATAGCCGAATGTAGAAAAGTATGAATTTCGATCATTATTTATTCCTTCCGATCGATAAAAAAAACTAATGTCCCAGGGGACTGGAACTCTTTTGATTTAATAAGACAAACCCTAAGACTATACTAAAAATCTAGATCTAGACCCAGAACTCTCATAAAAATACCAGCAGGGCATAGCCGAATGTAGAAAAGTATGAATTTCGATCATTATTTATTCCTTCCGATCGATAAAAAAAACTAATGTCCCAGGGGGCTTGAACTCTTTTTATTTAATAAAACAAGTACTAAGACGATACTAAAAATCTAGATCTAGACCCAGAACTCTCATAAAAATACCAGCAGAGCATAGCCGAATGTAAAAAAGTATGAATTTCGATCATTATTATTTCCTCCTGAATAATAAAAAAAATAATATCCCAGGGGGCTGGAACTCTTTTGATTTAATAAGACATGTACTAAGACTATTCTAAAAATCTAGATCTAGACCCAGAATTCTCATAAAAATACCAGAAGAGCATAGCCGAATGTAAAAAAGTATGAATTTCGATCATTATTATTTCCTCCTGAATAATAAAAAAAATAATAGCCCAGGGGGCTGGAACTCTTTTGATTTAATAAGACAAGTACTAAGACTTTACTAAAAATCTAGATCTAGACCCAGAACTCTCATAAAAATACCAGCAGAGCATAGCCGAATGTAAAAAAGTATGAATTTTGATCGTTATTATTTCCTCCTGAATAATAAAAAAAATAATATCCCAGGGGGCCGGAACTCTTTTGATTTGATAAGACAAGTACTAAGACTATACTAAAAATCTAGATCTAGACCCAGAACTCTCATAAAAATACCAGCAGAGCATAGCCGAATGTAAAAAAGTATGAATTTTGATCGTTATTATTTCCTCCTGAATAATAAAAAAAATAATATCCCAGGGGGCTGGAACTCTTTTGATTTAATAAGACAAGTACTAAGACTATACTAAAAATCTAGATCTAGACCCAGAACTCTCATAAAAATACCAGCAGAGCATAGCCGAATGTAAAAAAGTATGAATTTCGATCATTATTATTTCCTCCTGAATAATAAAAAAAATAATGTCCCAGGGGGCTGGAACTCTTTTGATTTAATAAGACAAGTACTAAGACTATACTAAAAATCTAGATCTAGACCCAGAACTCTCATAAAAATACCAGCAGAGCATAGCCGAATGTAAAAAAGTATGAATTTCGATCATTATTATTTCCTCCTCAATAATAAAAAAAATAATATCCCAGGGGGCTGGAACTCTTTTGATTTAATAAGACAAGTACTAAGACTATACTAAAAATCTAGATCTAGACCCAGAACTCTCATAAAAATACCAGCAGAGCATAGCCGAATGTAAAAAAGTATGAATTTCGATCATTATTATTTCCTCCTGAAAAATAAAAAAAAATAATATCCCAGGGGGCTGGAACTCTTTTGATTTAATAAGACAAGTACTAAGACTATACTAAAAATCTAGATCTAGACCCAGAACTCTCATAAAAATACCAGCAGAGCATAGCCGAATGTAAAAAAGTATGAATTTTGATCGTTATTATTTCCTCCTGAATAATAAAAAAAATAATATCCCAGGGGGCCGGAACTCTTTTGATTTAATAAGACAAGTACTAAGACTATACTAAAAATCTAGATCTAGACCCAGAACTCTCATAAAAATACCAGCAGAGCATAGCCGAATGTAAAAAAGTATGAATTTCGATCATTATTATTTCCTCCTGAATAATAAAAAAAATAATAGCCCAGGGGGCTGGAACTCTTTTGATTTAATAAGACAAGTACTAAGACTTTACTAAAAATCTAGATCTAGACCCAGAACTCTCATAAAAATACCAGCAGAGCATAGCCGAATGTAAAAAAGTATGAATTTTGATCGTTATTATTTCCTCCTGAATAATAAAAAAAATAATATCCCAGGGGGCTGGAACTCTTTTGATTTAATAAGACAAGTACTAAGACTATACTAAAAATCTAGATCTAGACCCAGAACTCTCATAAAAATACCAGCAGAGCATAGCCGAATGTAAAAAAGTATGAATTTCGATCATTATTTATTCCTTCCGATCGATAAAAAAAACTAATGTCCCAGGGGGCTGGAACTCTTTTGATTTAATAAGACAAGTCCTAAGACTATACTAAAAATCTAGATCTAGACCCAGAACTCTCATAAAAATACCAGCAGAGCATAGCTGAATGTAGAAAAGTATGAATTTCGATCATTATTTATTCCTTCCGATCGATAAAAAAAACTAATGTCCCAGGGGGCTGGAACTCTTTTGATTTGATAAGACAAGTACTAAGACTATACTAAAAATCTAGATCTAGACCCAGAACTCTCATAAAAATACCAGCAGAGCATAGCCGAATGTAGAAAAGTATGAATTTCGATCATTATTTATTCCTTCCGATCGATAAAAAAAACTAATGTCCCAGGGGGCTGGAACTCTTTTGATTTAATAAGACAAGTACTAAGACTATACTAAAAATCTAGATCTAGACCCAGAACTCTCATAAAAATACCAGCAGAGCATAGCCGAATGTAAAAAAGTATGAATTTTGATCGTTATTATTTCCTCCTGAATAATAAAAAAAATAATATCCCAGGGGGCTGGAACTCTTTTGATTTAATAAGACAAGTCCTAAGACTATACTAAAAATCTAGATCTAGACCCAGAACTCTCATAAAAATACCAGCAGAGCATAGCCGAATGTAAAAAAGTATGAATTTCGATCATTATTATTTCCTCCTCAATAATAAAAAAATAATATCCCAGGGGGCTGGAACTCTTTTGATTAAATAAGACAAGTACTAAGACTATACTAAAAATGTAGATCTAGACCCGGAACTCTCATAAAAATACCAGCAGAGCATAGCCGAATGTAAAAAAGTATGAATTTCGATCATAATTTTTCCTCCTGAAAAATAAAAAAAATAATATCCCAGGGGGCTGGAACTCTTTTGATTTTATAAGACAAGTCCTAAGACTATACTAAAAATCTAGATCTAGACCCAGAACTCTCATAAAAATACAAGCAGAGCATAGCCGAATGTAAAAAAGTATGAATTTTGATCGTTATTATTTCCTCCTGAATAATAAAAAAAATAATATCCCAGGGGGCCGGAACTCTTTTGATTTGATAAGACAAGTACTAAGACTATACTAAAAATCTAGATCTAGACCCAGAATTCTCATAAAAATACCAGCAGAGCATAGCCGAATGTAAAAAAGTATGAATTTCGATCATTATTATTTCCTCCTGAATAATAAAAAAAATAATAGCCCCGGGGGCTGGAACTCTTTTGATTTAATAAGACAAGTACTAAGACTTTACTAAAAATCTAGATCTAGACCCAGAACTCTCATAAAAATACCAGCAGAGCATAGCCGAATGTAGAAAAGTATGAATTTCGATCATTATGTATTCCTTCCGATCGATAAAAAAAACTAATGTCCCAGGGGACTGAAACTCTTTTGATTTAATAAGACAAGTCCTAAAACTATACTAAAAATCTAGATCTAGACCCAGAACTCTCATAAAAATACCAGCAGAGCATAGCCGAATGTAAAAAAGTATGAATTTTGATCGTTATTATTTCCTCCTGAATAATAAAAAAATAATATCCCAGGGGGCCGGAACTCTTTTGATTTAATAAGACAAGTACTAAGACTTTACTAAAAATCTAGATCTAGACCCAGAACTCTCATAAAAATACCAGCAGAGCATAGCCGAATGTAAAAAAGTATGAATTTCGATCATTATTATTTCCTCCTGAATAATAAAAAAAATAATATCCCAGGGGGCTGGAACTCTTTTGATTTAATAAGACATGTACTAAGACTATACTAAAAATCTAGATCTAGACCCAGAACTCTCATAAAAATACCAGCAGAGCATAGCCGAATGTAAAAAAGTATGAATTTCGATCATTATTATTTCCTCCTGAATAATAAAAAAAATAATAGCCCAGGGGGCTGGAACTCTTTTGATTTAATAAGACAAGTACTAAGACTTTACTAAAAATCTAGATCTAGACCCAGAACTCTCATAAAAATACCAGCAGAGCATAGCCGAATGTAAAAAAGTATAAATTTTGATCGTTATTATTTCCTCCTGAATAATAAAAAAAATAATATCCCAGGGGGCTGGAACTCTTTTGATTTAATAAGACAAGTCCTAAGACTATACTAAAAATCTAGATCTAGACCCAGAACTCTCATAAAAATACCAGCAGAGCATAGCTGAATGTAGAAAAGTATGAATTTCGATCATTATTTATTCCTTCCGATCGATAAAAAAAACTAATGTCCCAGGGGGCTGGAACTCTTTTGATTTGATAAGACAAGTACTCAGACTATACTAAAAATCTAGATCTAGACCCAGAACTCTCATAAAAATACCAGCAGAGCATAGCCGAATGTAGAAAAGTATGAATTTCGATCATTATTATTTCCTCCTGAATAATAAAAAAAATAATGTCCCAGGGGGCTGGAACTCTTTTGATTTAATAAGACAAGTCCTAAGACTATACTAAAAATCTAGATCTAGACCCAGAACTCTCATAAAAATACCAGCAGAGCATAGCCGAATGTAGAAAAGTATGAATTTCGATCATTATTTATTCCTTCCGATCGATAAAAAAAACTAATGTCCCAGGGGGCTGGAACTCTTTTTATTTAATAAAACAACTACTAAGACTTTACTAAAAATCTAGATCTAGACCCAGAACTCTCATAAAAATACCAGCAGAGCATAGCCGAATGTAAAAAAGTATGAATTTCGATCATTATTATTTCCTCCTGAATAATAAAAAAAATAATATCCCAGGGGGCTGGAACTCTTTTGATTTAATAAGACATGTACTAAGACTATTCTAAAAATCTAGATCTAGACCCAGAATTCTCATAAAAATACCAGCAGAGCATAGCCGAATGTAAAAAAGTATGAATTTCGATCATTATTATTTCCTCCTGAATAATAAAAAAAATAATATCCCAGGGGGCTGGAACTCTTTTGATTTAATAAGACAAGTCCTAAGACTATACTTAAAATCTAGATCTAGACCCAGAACTCTCATAAAAATACCAGCAGAGCATAGCCGAATGTAAAAAAGTATGAATTTCGATCATTATTATTTCCTCCTGAATAATAAAAAAAATAATAGCCCAGGGGGCTGGAACTCTTTTGATTTAATAAGACAAGTACTAAGACTATACTAAAAATCTAGATCTAGACCCAGAACTCTCATAAAAATACCAGCAGAGCATAGCCGAATGTAGAAAAGTATGAATTTCGATCATTATGTATTCCTTCCGATCGATAAAAAAAACTAATGTCCCAGGGGTTTGGAACTCTTTTGATTTAATAAGACAAGTCCTAAAACTATACTAAAAATCTAGATCTAGACCCAGAACTCTCATAAAAATACCAGCAGAGCATAGCCGAATGTAAAAAAGTATGAATTTTGATCGTTATTATTTCCTCCTGAATAATAAAAAAATAATATCCCAGGGGGCTGGAACTCTTTTGATTTAATAAGACAAGTACTAAGACTTTACTAAAAATCTAGATCTAGACCCAGAACTCTCATAAAAATACCAGCAGAGCATAGCCGAATGTAAAAAAGTATGAATTTCGATCATTATTATTTCCTCCTGAATAATAAAAAAAAATAATATCCCAGGGGGCTGGAACTCTTTTGATTTAATAAGTCATGTACTAAGACTATACTAAAAATCTAGATCTAGACCCAGAACTCTCATAAAAATACCAGCAGAGCATAGCCGAATGTAAAAAATTATGAATTTCGATCATTATTATTTCCTCCTGAATAATAAAAAAAATAATAGCCCAGGGGGCTGGAACTCTTTTGATTTAATAAGACAAGTACTAAGACTTTACTAAAAATCTAGATCTAGACCCAGAACTCTCATAAAAATACCAGCAGAGCATAGCCGAATGTAAAAAAGTATAAATTTTGATCGTTATTATTTCCTCCTGAATAATAAAAAAAATAATATCCCAGGGGGCTGGAACTCTTTTGATTTAATAAGACAAGTCCTAAGACTATACTAAAAATCTAGATCTAGACCCAGAACTCTCATAAAAATACCAGCAGAGCATAGCTGAATGTAGAAAAGTATGAATTTCGATCATTATTTATTCCTTCCGATCGATAAAAAAAACTAATGTCCCAGGGGGCTGGAACTCTTTTGATTTGATAAGACAAGTACTCAGACTATACTAAAAATCTAGATCTAGACCCAGAACTCTCATAAAAATACCAGCAGAGCATAGCCGAATGTAGAAAAGTATGAATTTCGATCATTATTTATTCCTTCCGATCTATAAAAAAAACTAATGTCCCAGGGGACTGGAACTCTTTTGATTTAATAAGACAAGTCCTAAGACTATACTAAAAATCTAGATCTAGACCCAGAACTCTCATAAAAATACCAGCAGGGCATAGCCGAATGTAGAAAAGTATGAATTTCGATCATTATTTATTCCTTCCGATCGATAAAAAAAACTAATGTCCCAAGGGGCTGGAACTCTTTTTATTTAATAAAACAACTACTAAGACTATACTAAAAATCTAGATCTAGACCCAGAACTCTCATAAAAATACCAGCAGAGCATAGCCGAATGTAGAAAAGTATGAATTTCGATCATTATTTATTCCTTCCGATCGATAAAAAAAACTAATGTCCCAGGGGGCTGGAACTCTTTTTATTTAATAAAACAACTACTAAGACTATACTAAAAATCTAGATCTAGACCCAGAACTCTCATAAAAATACCAGCAGAGCATAGCCGAATGTAAAAAAGTATGAATTTCGATCATTATTATTTCCTCCTGAATAATAAAAAAAACTAATGTCCCAGGGGGCTGGAACTCTTTTGATTTGATTAGACAAGTACTAAGACTATACTAAAAATCTAGATCTAGACCCAGAACTCTCATAAAAATACCAGCAAAGCATAGCTGAATGTAGAAAAGTACGAATTTCGATCATTATTATTTCCTCCTGAATAATAATGATCGAAATTCGTACTTTTTACATTCAGCTATGCTCTGCTGGTATTTTTATGAGAGTTCTGGGTCTAGATCTAGATTTTTAGTATAGTTTTAGTACTTGTCTTATTAAATCAAAAGAGTTCCAGCCCCCTGGGATATTATTTTTTTTATTATTCAGGAGGAAATAATAATGATCGAAATTCATACTTTTTTACATTCGGCTATGCTCTGCTGGTATTTTTATGAGAGTTCTGGGTCTAGATCTAGATTTTTAGTATAGTCTTAGTACTTGTCTTATCAAATCAAAAGAGTTCCAGCCCCCTGGGACATAAGTTTTTTTTATCGATCGGAAGGAATAAATAATGATCGAAATTCATACTTTTTTACATTCGGCTATGCTCTGCTGGTATTTTTATGAGAGTTCTGGGTCTAGATCTAGATTTTTAGTATAGTCATAGGACTTGTCTTATTAAATCAAAAGAGTTCCAGCCCCCTGGGATATTATTTTTTTTATTATTCAGGAGGAAATAATAATGATCGAAATTCATACTTTTTTACATTCGGCTATGCTCTGCTGGTATTTTTATGAGAGTTCTGGGTCTAGATCTAGATTTTTAGTATAGTCTTAGTACTTGTCTTATCAAATCAAAAGAGTTCCAGCCCCCTGGGACATTAGTTTTTTTTATCGATCGGAAGGAATAAATAATGATCGAAATTCATACTTTTCTACATTCGGCTATGCCCTGCTGGTATTTTTATGAGAGTTCTGGGTCTAGATCTAGATTTTTAGTATAGTCTTAGTACTTGTCTTATTAAATCAAAAGAGTTCCAGTCCCCTGGGACATTAGTTTTTTTTATCGATCGGAAGGAATAAATAATGATCGAAATTCATACTTTTCTACATTCGGCTATGCTCTGCTGGTATTTTTATGAGAGTTCTGGGTCTAGATCTAGATTTTTAGTATAGTCTTAGTACTTGTCTTATTAAATCAAAAGAGTTCCAGCCCCCTGGGCTATTATTTTTTTTATTATTCAGGAGGAAATAATAATGATCGAAATTCATACTTTTCTACATTCAGCTATGCTCTGCTGGTATTTTTATGAGAGTTCTGGGTCTAGATCTAGATTTTTAGTATAGTCATAGGACTTGTCTTATTAAATCAAAAGAGTTTTAGCCCCCTGGGATATTATTTTTTTTATTATTCAGGAGGAAATAATAATGATCGAAATTCATACTTTTTTACATTCGGCTATGCTCTGCTGGTATTTTTATGAGAGTTCTGGGTCTAGATCTAGATTTTTAGTATAGTCTTAGTACTTGTCTTATCAAATCAAAAGAGTTCCAGCCCCCTGGGACATTAGTTTTTTTTATCGATCGGAAGGAATAAATAATGATCGAAATTCATACTTTTTTACATTCGGCTATGCTCTGCTGGTATTTTTATGAGAGTTCTGGGTCTAGATCTAGATTTTTAGTATAGTCTTAGTACTTGTCTTATTGAATCAAAAGAGTTCCAGCCCCCTGGGATATAATTTTTTTTATTATTCAGGAGGAAATAATAACGATCAAAATTCATACTTTTTTACATTCGGCTATGCTCTGCTGGTATTTTTATGAGAGTTCTGGGTCTAGATCTAGATTTTTAGTATAGTCTTAGTACTTGTCTTATTGAATCAAAAGAGTTCCAGCCCCCTGGGCTATTATTTTTTTTATTATTCAGGAGGAAATAATAATGATCGAAATTCATACTTTTTTACATTCGGCTATGCTCTGCTGGTATTTTTATGAGAGTTCTGGGTCTAGATCTAGATTTTAAGTATAGTCTTAGGACTTGTCTTATTAAATCAAAAGAGTTCCAGCCCCCTGGGCTATTATTTTTTTTATTATTCAGGAGGAAATAATAATGATCGAAATTCATACTTTTTTACATTCGGCTATGCTCTGCTGGTATTTTTATGAGAGTTCTGGGTCTAGATCTAGATTTTAAGTATAGTCTTAGGACTTGTCTTATTAAATCAAAAGAGTTCCAGCCCCCTGGGATATTATTTTTTTTATTATTCAGGAGGAAATAATAATGATCGAAATTCATACTTTTCTACATTCGGCTATGCCCTGCTGGTATTTTTATGAGAGTTCTGGGTCTAGATCTAGATTTTTAGTATAGTCTTAGGACTTGTCTTATTAAATCAAAAGAGTTCCAGTCCCCTGGGACATTAGTTTTTTGTATAGATCGGAAGGAATAAATAATGATCGAAATTCATACTTTTCTACATTCGGCTATGCTCTGCTGGTATTTTTATGAGAGTTCTGGGTCTAGATCTAGATTTTTAGTATAGTCTTAGTACTTGTCTTATCAAATCAAAAGAGTTCCAGCCCCCTGGGACATTAGTTTTTTTTATCGATCGGAAGGAATAAATAATGATCGAAATTCATACTTTTCTACATTCGGCTATGCTCTGCTGGTATTTTTATGAGAGTTCTGGGTCTAGATCTAGATTTTTAGTATAGTCTTAGTACTTGTCTTATCAAATCAAAAGAGTTCCAGCCCCCTGGGACATTAGTTTTTTTTATCGATCGGAAGGAATAAATAATGATCGAAATTCATACTTTTTTACATTCGGCTATGCTCTGCTGGTATTTTTATGAGAGTTCTGGGTCTAGATCTAGATTTTTAGTATAGTCATAGGACTTGTCTTATTAAATCAAAAGAGTTCCAGCCCCCTGGGATATTATTTTTTTTATTATTCAGGAGGAAATAATAATGATCGAAATTCATACTTTTTTACATTCGGCTATGCTCTGCTGGTATTTTTATGAGAATTCTGGGTCTAGATCTAGATTTTTAGAATAGTCTTAGTACATGTCTTATTAAATCAAAAGAGTTCCAGTCCCCTGGGACATTAGTTTTTTTTATCGATCGGAAGGAATAAATAATGATCGAAATTCATACTTTTCTACATTCGGCTATGCTCTGCTGGTATTTTTATGAGAGTTCTGGGTCTAGATCTAGATTTTTAGTATAGTCTTAGTACTTGTCTTATCAAATCAAAAGAGTTCCAGCCCCCTGGGACATTAGTTTTTTTTATCGATCGGAAGGAATAAATAATGATCGAAATTCATACTTTTCTACATTCGGCTATGCCCTGCTGGTATTTTTATGAGAGTTCTGGGTCTAGATCTAGATTTTTAGTATAGTCTTAGGACTTGTCTTATTAAATCAAAAGAGTTCCAGTCCCCTGGGACATTAGTTTTTTTTATAGATCGGAAGGAATAAATAATGATCGAAATTCATACTTTTCTACATTCGGCTATGCTCTGCTGGTATTTTTATGAGAGTTCTGGGTCTAGATCTAGATTTTTAGTATAGTCTGAGTACTTGTCTTATCAAATCAAAAGAGTTCCAGCCCCCTGGGACATTAGTTTTTTTTATCGATCGGAAGGAATAAATAATGATCGAAATTCATACTTTTCTACATTCAGCTATGCTCTGCTGGTATTTTTATGAGAGTTCTGGGTCTAGATCTAGATTTTTAGTATAGTCTTAGGACTTGTCTTATAAAATCAAAAGAGTTCCAGCCCCCTGGGATATTATTTTTTTTATTATTCAGGAGGAAATAATAACGATCAAAATTTATACTTTTTTACATTCGGCTATGCTCTGCTGGTATTTTTATGAGAGTTCTGGGTCTAGATCTAGATTTTTAGTAAAGTCTTAGTACTTGTCTTATTAAATCAAAAGAGTTCCGGCCCCCTGGGATATTATTTTTTTTATTATTCAGGAGGAAATAATAACGATCAAAATTCATACTTTTTTACATTCGGCTATGCTCTGCTGGTATTTTTATGAGAGTTCTGGGTCTAGATCTAGATTTTTAGTAAAGTCTTAGTACTTGTCTTATTAAATCAAAAGAGTTCCAGTCCCCTGGGACATTAGTTTTTTTTATCGATCGGAAGGAATAAATAATGATCGAAATTCATACTTTTCTACATTCGGCTATGCTCTGCTGGTATTTTTATGAGAGTTCTGGGTCTAGATCTAGATTTTTAGTATAGTCTTAGTACTTGTCTTATCAAATCAAAAGAGTTCCAGCCCCCTGGGACATTAGTTTTTTTTATCGATCGGAAGGAATAAATAATGATCGAAATTCATACTTTTCTACATTCAGCTATGCTCTGCTGGTATTTTTATGAGAGTTCTGGGTCTAGATCTAGATTTTTAGTATAGTCTTAGGACTTGTCTTATCAAATCAAAAGAGTTCCAGCCCCCTGGGACATTAGTTTTTTTTATCGATCGGAAGGAATAAATAATGATCGAAATTCATACTTTTCTACATTCAGCTATGCTCTGCTGGTATTTTTATGAGAGTTCTGGGTCTAGATCTAGATTTTTAGTATAGTCTTAGGACTTGTCTTATTAAATCAAAAGAGTTCCAGCCCCCTGGGATATTATTTTTTTTATTATTCAGGAGGAAATAATAACGATCAAAATTCATACTTTTTTACATTCGGCTATGCTCTGCTGGTATTTTTATGAGAGTTCTGGGTCTAGATCTAGATTTTTAGTAAAGTCTTAGTACTTGTCTCATTAAATCAAAAGAGTTCCAGCCCCCTGGGCTATTATTTTTTTTATTATTCAGGAGGAAATAATAATGATCGAAATTCATACTTTTTTACATTCGGCTATGCTCTGCTGGTATTTTTATGAGAGTTCTGGGTCTAGATCTAGATTTTAAGTATAGTCTTAGGACTTGTCTTATTAAATCAAAAGAGTTCCAGCCCCCTGGGATATTATTTTTTTTATTATTCAGGAGGAAATAATAATGATCGAAATTCATACTTTTTTACATTCGGCTATGCTCTGCTGGTATTTTTATGAGAATTCTGGGTCTAGATCTAGATTTTTAGAATAGTCTTAGTACATGTCTTATTAAATCAAAAGAGTTCCAGTCCCCTGGGACATTAGTTTTTTTTATCGATCGGAAGGAATAAATAATGATCGAAATTCATACTTTTCTACATTCGGCTATGCTCTGCTGGTATTTTTATGAGAGTTCTGGGTCTAGATCTAGATTTTTAGTATAGTCTTAGTACTTGTCTTATCAAATCAAAAGAGTTCCAGCCCCCTGGGACATTAGTTTTTTTTATCGATCGGAAGGAATAAATAATGATCGAAATTCATACTTTTTTACATTCGGCTATGCTCTGCTGGTATTTTTATGAGAGTTCTGGGTCTAGATCTAGATTTTTAGTATAGTCTTAGTACTTGTCTTATTGAATCAAAAGAGTTCCAGCCCCCTGGGATATTATTTTTTTTATTTTTCAGGAGGAAAAAATTATGATCGAAATTCATACTTTTTTACATTCGGCTATGCTCTGCTGGTATTTTTATGAGAGTTCTGGGTCTAGATCTATATTTTAGTATAGTCTTAGTACTTGTCTTATCAAATCAAAAGAGTTCCAGCCCCCTGGGACATTAGTTTTTTTTATCGATCGGAAGGAATAAATAATGATCGAAATTCATACTTTTTTACATTCGGCTATGCTCTGCTGGTATTTTTATGAGAGTTCTGGGTCTAGATCTAGATTTTTAGTATAGTCTTAGTACTTGTCTTATTGAATCAAAAGAGTTCCAGCCCCCTGGGATATAATTTTTTTTATTATTCAGGAGGAAATAATAACGATCAAAATTCATACTTTTTTACATTCGGCTATGCTCTGCTGGTATTTTTATGAGAGTTCTGGGTCTAGATCTAGATTTTTAGTATAGTTTTAGGACTTGTCTTATTAAATCAAAAGAGTTCCAGTCCCCTGGGACATTAGTTTTTTTTATCGATCGGAAGGAATACATAATGATCGAAATTCATACTTTTCTACATTCGGCTATGCTCTGCTGGTATTTTTATGAGAGTTCTGGGTCTAGATCTAGATTTTTAGTAAAGTCTTAGTACTTGTCTTATTAAATCAAAAGAGTTCCAGCCCCCTGGGCTATTATTTTTTTTATTATTCAGGAGGAAATAATAATGATCGAAATTCATACTTTTTTACATTCGGCTATGCTCTGCTGGTATTTTTATGAGAGTTCTGGGTCTAGATCTAGATTTTAAGTATAGTCTTAGGACTTGTCTTATTAAATCAAAAGAGTTCCAGCCCCCTGGGATATTATTTTTTTTATTATTCAGGAGGAAATAATAATGATCGAAATTCATACTTTTTTACATTCGGCTATGCTCTGCTGGTATTTTTATGAGAATTCTGGGTCTAGATCTAGATTTTTAGAATAGTCTTAGTACATGTCTTATTAAATCAAAAGAGTTCCAGTCCCCTGGGACATTAGTTTTTTTTATCGATCGGAAGGAATAAATAATGATCGAAATTCATACTTTTCTACATTCGGCTATGCTCTGCTGGTATTTTTATGAGAGTTCTGGGTCTAGATCTAGATTTTTAGTATAGTCTTAGTACTTGTCTTATCAAATCAAAAGAGTTCCAGCCCCCTGGGACATTAGTTTTTTTTATCGATCGGAAGGAATAAATAATGATCGAAATTCATACTTTTCTACATTCGGCTATGCCCTGCTGGTATTTTTATGAGAGTTCTGGGTCTAGATCTAGATTTTTAGTATAGTCTTAGGACTTGTCTTATTAAATCAAAAGAGTTCCAGTCCCCTGGGACATTAGTTTTTTGTATAGATCGGAAGGAATAAATAATGATCGAAATTCATACTTTTCTACATTCGGCTATGCTCTGCTGGTATTTTTATGAGAGTTCTGGGTCTAGATCTAGATTTTTAGTATAGTCTGAGTACTTGTCTTATCAAATCAAAAGAGTTCCAGCCCCCTGGGACATTAGTTTTTTTTATCGATCGGAAGGAATAAATAATGATCGAAATTCATACTTTTCTACATTCAGCTATGCTCTGCTGGTATTTTTATGAGAGTTCTGGGTCTAGATCTAGATTTTTAGTATAGTCTTAGGACTTGTCTTATAAAATCAAAAGAGTTCCAGCCCCCTGGGATATTATTTTTTTTATTATTCAGGAGTAAATAATAATGATCGAAATTCATACTTTTCTACATTCAGCTATGCTCTGCTGGTATTTTTATGAGAGTTCTGGGTCTAAATCTAGATTTTTAGTATAGTCTTAGTACATGTCTTATTAAATCAAAAGAGTTCCAGCCCCCTGGGATATTATTTTTTTTATTATTCAGGAGGAAATAATAATGATCAAAATTCATACATTTTTACATTCGGCTATGCTCTGCTGGTATTTTTATAAGAGTTCTGGGTCTAGATCTAGATTTTTAGTAAAGTCTTAGTACTTGTCTTATGAAATCAAAAGAGTTCCAGCCCCCTGGGATATTATTTTTTTTATTATTCAGGAGGAAATAATAATGATCGAAATTCATACTTTTTTACATTCGGCTATGCTCTGCTGGTATTTTTATGAGAGTTCTGGGTCTAGATCTAGATTTTTAGTATAGTCTTAGTACTTGTTTTATTAAATAAAAAGAGTTCAAGCCCCCTGGGACATTAGTTTTTTTTATCGATCGGAAGGAATAAATAATGATCGAAATTCATATTTTCTACATTCGGCTATGCCCTGCTGGTATTTTTATGAGAGTTCTGGGTCTTGATCTAGATTTTTAGTATAGTCTTAGGACTTGTTTTATTAAATCAAAAGAGTTCCAGTCCCCTGGGACATTAGTTTTTTTTATCGATCGGAAGGAATAAATAATGATCGAAATTCATACTTTTCTACATTCGGCTATGCTCTGCTGGTATTTTTATGAGAGTTCTGGGTCTAGATCTAGATTTTTAGTATATTCTTAGTACTTGTCGTATCAAATCAAAAGAGTTCCAGCTCCCTGGGACATTAGTTTTTTTTATCGATCGGAAGGAATAAATAATGATCGAAATTCATACTTTTCTACATTCAGCTATGCTCTGCTGGTATTTTTATGAGAGTTCTGGGTCTAGATCTAGATTTTTAGTATAGTCTTAGTACTTGTCTTATTAAATCAAAAGAGTTCCAGCCCCTGGGATATTATTTTTTTTATTATTCAGGAGGAAATAATAATGATCGAAATTCATACTTTTTTACATTCGGCTATGCTCTGCTGGTATTTTTATGAGAGTTCTGGGTCTAGATCTAGATTTTTAGTATAGTCTTGGTACTTGTCTTATTAAATCAATAGAGTTCCAGCCCCTTGGGATATTAGTTTTTTTATCGATCAGAAGGAATAAATAATGATCGAAATTCATACTTTTTTACATTCAGCTATGCTCTGCTGGTATTTTTATGAGAGTTCTGGGTCTAGATATAGATTTTAAGTATAGTCTTAGGACTTGTCTTATTAAATCAATAGAGTTCCAGCCCCTTGGGATATTAGTTTTTTTATCGATCAGAAGGAATAAATAATGATCGAAATTCATACTTTTTTACATTCAGCTATGCTCTGCTGGTATTTTTATGAGAGTTCTGGGTCTAGATATAGATTTTAAGTATAGTTAAATCAAAAGAGTTCCAGCCCCCTGGGATATTATTTTTTTTATTATTCAGGAGGAAATAATAATGATCGAAATTCATACTTTTTTACATTCGGCTATGCTCTGCTGGTATTTTTATGAGAGTTCTGGGTCTAGATCTAGATTTTTAGTATAGTCTTAGTACTTGTCTTATTAAATCAAAAGAGTTCCAGCCCCCTGGGACATTTTTTTTTTTATTATTCAGGAGGAAATAATAATGATCAAAATTCATACTTTTTTACATTCGGCTATGCTCTGCTGGTATTTTTATGAGAGTTCTGGATCTAGATCTAGATTCTAAGTATAGTTCTAACACTGTTATAAGATAATCAGAAGAATTTATTCCTTTCGTAGTTAAGGTTTTGTTTTTATTAATTTTATTGAGAAATGATCTGCTAACTTCCCGTAGCAGATCATAATTTTCAGTCTAGCTTTTTTTAGGCTAAATCACTAGAACTATTCTTAAAATGTATCAGGAACTATAGAACTAAGCTGTATGCGTTGAGAACACTCTTTAAATACTGTTTTTCTGGAAAATGATCTGCTACGGGAAGTTAGCAGATCATTTTTTCAATAGCATTTTTTTGGGCAAAATGGCTAGAACTATCTTTAAAAACTATCAGGAACTCTAGAACTCAGCTGCATGCGAAGAGAACTCCGTTTTAATTTTGATCTGCTGGAACTTGATCTGCTAACTTCACGAACATTTAGGTTAGAGAGTCTGAAAGCGGTTTTTAAAATGTGTTATTTTTTTCACAATACTTAACAGTAGTTAGTGAATGTAGTGCTATCTCTTTTCATGAAGGAAGACAGGGACTGTTCTATTTTTAGTATGACTAAATTTAGGTTCTAAAATACCTAATCGACATCATTGTTAATATTATAAAAATACTATATCCACGAATATGTATTAAACCGTATGGTCACACGTGAAGTCCACATGTCGTTCCGCGTGGTAGAGCGAGTCAATGACCGGTTTATGGGTAACTCTGATCGCCAAATTTGGACACTCAATTTTTTAGGCTATGGCCATAGATTTGTGCATCTATAGCCATAGCCTTAAAAAACCTCAACTTCGAAATAAGTATGTTTTATACAGCAACACGGAGACGGAGTGCAGAAAGCTAAAATCAATACCTAGGTAAGTCTCGATTTTCGAAAAATCATCCGTATTAGCCTGGGACCTCTTCCATATTCTATACGAGTTGCTAGGTTAAAGCCTGGGGCGGCAGATTTCGAGGGGCGACAAATTTTCTTTTACACATAGCAACATTAAGTCACAGTCAGTCTGATATGGTTGAGGAAATAAATTTAAAAATACACGATTGAGTCACTGCTAGATAGAGCTATACGTGCAAATACTCCCAATATCTAGGTCATTGGCTCCGCAAACCGTAATTTATAGCTGGATTGTGCCGAAAAGCTATATTTAATCTGACTACCCACGTACGTAGATGTTACGGGCTGAATCGACCTACAAATATCGTGCACAGAATATAAAAACAGTAATCAAACGGTTAATAAGTATTTGACTGAGAATATTACATTAAGATTATAATAAAAAAAAAACGGCCAGGTG
Source organism: Coenonympha glycerion (assembly GCA_963855885.1). Taxonomy (NCBI): domain Eukaryota; kingdom Metazoa; phylum Arthropoda; class Insecta; order Lepidoptera; family Nymphalidae; genus Coenonympha; species Coenonympha glycerion. The sequence goes on along the minus strand of OY979652.1, from coordinate 1,669,880 downwards.
CGAGTTGGACTCGCGCATCGAGGGTTCCATACTATAAAAGACGTAAAACATTAAAATAATCACTTTGGTTCATGAATTTACAGGTATACTATACATGTAGGTACTTTTGTTGGCAAACCGCAAACCTAACTTTGTTTTTGGTAGTTTATTGTTATTATCAAAAAAAGTATAATAGTTAGAGAGTTGATTTTATTTTTCCTGTAAAATATACGTTTATTTCTATTGATCATAATTATTTCAGATTTTTCGATTGGTAAACTTCGGAGATAAGGGGGGGGAACGGTATTTTTTTCGACAGTTTGCCCAATAACTCAAAAACTATCAGGCATAAAAATAAATAAAAATTGGTTTGAGAATATACAAGTAACGCCCTTTTATATGATACCCCACTCAATATTGTTATCTCATTTTGAAATTTCGGCGACCCGGTTTTCCCCTCTTTTTAAATAAAAATAAAAACAATTTTCAAATTTTTACGATTGCTATGACGTCGGGTCACTATTTCCTATAACTATTTTAAATTTCAAGTCGATAGCTTGAATAGTTACTGAAATAATCGAGTGTGACAGACGGACGGACGGACGGAGAAAGTCTCACCATAAGGGTTCCATTTTTACCATTTTGGTATGGAACCCTAAAAATGGTTAAGTGCGAGTCGGGCTCGCGCACTGAGGGTTCCGTTATAAGATCAATTCGCAATAGTTTAAAGTAAACTAAACATAACTCCGCCCGGCAAATTCGAAAACTAGCAAAAAAATCACCATTGTTGTATGGGAGCTCCCTTTAATATTTATGTTTTGTTGTTATAGCGGCAATAGTTTCATCATCAGTGAAAATTTCAACTGTCTAACTATCATGGTTCATGAGATAAAGCCTGCAGACAGACACATAGACAGACGGACGGAAGGACAGACAGCAAAGTCCTAGTAATCGGATCCCAACATTTTGCATTCCTTCTATCAGGGTTCTGTTACCCTTTATGTAGGGCTGTGTACCCTTTGGGTAAACATTTCGATGCAAAATTTTGTAGAGGATAGAGATAGCCTTAATTAAAAATGAACACCGCTCCACTACAAAGTGTGACCATAAGCACGTGGACTGGCGTTAATTTTTAGATTAGACGATCTAGGCATCCATTCAAAGCCCGAAAACCTCAGAGTATAATAAAACCTCATTGATGGAACAGTGGTAACCCAAAAAAATAATAAATTCCACACGTAGGAATAGTATCACGTAAAAACAACATTGTAAATGCAAACGGCGGCATTGGGTCAAAAGGTGTGGTCACAGTTATAGCGGACACGGAGTACTTGACTGTGATCTCTTGATGGTAAGTATCTAACAATCGAACGTATTTTAATTGTGCTAACTTGAAAGTGGTAGGTTACCCCCAAAGGAGTGTAAACAGCGTGCTAGAACGCTAAATAGATTGGCGGTGAATCTTTGCATGTAACTAGCCGCAACCGAAGCCTACTATCAGAAATTTTGGTCAAACTTTACCAAAATAATATTATGTCGCAGTTAATATGGCCAAAATTTGATCCTAATTCATTAATCTATGCTTTCTATAGATATTTCAATCCATGAAGACGCGCCCCCCTCTGCCATAATCGCTTATATTTCATTCGATTCAGGAGTTTGACAGAGTGTTTCTCTATATAAACTGTCCAATCTCACACGCACTCTGCATAAAACACGAATATATTTTAATTAATTATGATTCGATAAAAATTAGGATAGCCTACGTACTGGATGATTTTGTGAGTGAATTACCTAATGATTTTTTTCTCTTCAATACTATGTTAGATTTTCTACAGTGTTCGAAATTTATAGGTACTTTAAATCCCACTCATCTATGAGAAATTGTCTGCTCCCAGCATTTGGAATAGGATCTAGGTATACATTTATTAAAAAAACTTCCCCCGTTTCCGCTGTCACTATGGACTCACAATGGTAGAGGAAAAAAACCTTTTGAAATAACTACCCGTAAGTTCTTAGTAAACGCATTTGCCTAAAGTTTGCGTGATCGGTTTTGATAATGTTGCCACTTGCCAGTAGTTATAACATGTGATGTGATTACAAGATTAAGTAGTCTATAAAGTTTTAGTGGCCTATAAAACCAAATAAGCGTTACAAATTTCCATTAATCATACCTACTACTAACTTATTCTATAGTTTTTCATCAAAAACTTTTGGCCATATTTTAAAGTTAATAACACCAAGTTAAACATTAATTAATGGCCAAAAATGTTGATAATCTGTCTAAAAAAGAACTTGGTCATAATTTGAGCATCATCTAACGATGCGCTTTTAAGGGGGATACCATCCGGGCGCGAAAATTCAAATTCTATTTAGTTTTTCGCTCATAGTGGGTTAATTATACATCGAAGGCTAATGGCAATGAGTTTTGCGGGCACAACATTTATGCATCTACATGTTTTTAATTAAAACTCTGGTCAACAATACTCACTTACTTCATATTGGTTCCCGATAGCTCGAAATCTGGTAAACTGAAAAAAATTATCTTTTGGTAACCAATATGAGATGAGTGGGAACTTTCGAGCAAAGTTTCTATTAAAAAAATGTAGATGCATAAATAGTAGGCCCGCAAAATGCATTGCCATAAATGTGTAGTTAGTCTAATATTTGCGAAAAACGAAATAAAATTTGATTTTCGCGGGCTGGTAGGGCCGAGCGTTTTCGTTTGGAAATCTCACTAATCTAATCTTCTTAAACCTACTATTTCAAATTCTCCGAAACCTGCCCACGGTTTTATTTATTTATTTTATTTAAATATCTTTATTGCTTAAAATGAGTACATAAAATTACAATGAAAGGAAAACAGAGAAACACAAAGTGTTTTACATGGTTTTGTGTATATTCGGTAAGTCTGAGAGTACGTCATAAGCTTTATTTTTTTATCCGTATGGCAAAACAACATTTGTCGGGTCAGCTAGTCATGATATTTATAATGGCCGCAATATTAAGTACTCGTACCTAAGCACAATATAATTATTAGTCATAGTCACCGTCACAAGAACTAAAACCAAAGCTAATATTTGAAATGACTAAAGCCAACTTATTTGTACGACAATTAGTCGGAGTCTCTACTTCACGCGTAGTAACTTAAGGTCGACCTTAGACAAGCAATGGCCTTAATAGACTGAGGAAGTAGGTAGACCATTTTCTAATGACACAGGTTCATGACATTATGACAAAATTATTCGAACTCGCATCTCTTCAGCTGACTACATAAGTACGTCGTCAACTTTGCATGACAAAGATCGTTATTTGTCACAAATTAGACCACCGAATCTGTAAATTGTGTAAACGTATTCATCAAGTTCAGGCAAGAAAGAAAAAGAAGAAGAGAAAAGAAAGAAGAAAAAGTAGAACGAAGATTCGCTGAAATAACTCTTCTTAAGGGGATGTTGATGTTGACTTCACAATTCCGAATCGTAAAGTGTTCTACGATTCGCATTGTGAAGTCAACATCTCCTGAAGATGTCCCGGTGTTGGGACGAAACGTGTGGTGTTTCATGTGGGAGTTGTTCCTGTATATTAGATCATACAGATTATTATTTTTAAGTAACGAGGAGTAAGTATCGAAAAACAATTTAATATGTCCTGAAAATTTTAACTGTAACTATCACGGTTCACCCTAGTGAGTAGTGACAGACAGACACACTGACAGTCCGTTTACCTGTTGTTGTTTACAGTGTCCGTTTTACCTTGTTGGTAAAAAATATTAATTTCCAGATTAGAACCGGATATCGAAACCTACACCTTGCATCATCAAAATCTCCTTGACACAAAGAGTTTGTGTATTGCAAAATCCGGGTATCGATTCCCGGTTTTTCAGCTAACCATTTGACCGAGAAACCAGCGTGCAATCTTCGGTACAGTAGGGTTAGTACATGTTTTTGTACAACTTTCGAGTCGACTCACTTAGAATAAACGGGTCGGATATCTCCATCGGGACATCAATTCCGTTTATTCGAAGCGACTATACTCGAAATTAGTAAAAAAAACCTGTACTAACACTTCAGTTCACACGTTGCCAACTGGCGAGGTCGACCGCAGACGTTGGGTTAACTTTGAACCACTTTGAACCAAGGTTATCGGATTTCAAACGGTTACAGTTAATCGCTCGCTGCGACGCTGTCGGTGACCGAGTTACCTTCAAATATATTGGCTTAGTCTTACAGTTTAAGTACCCATGACACAGGGCTACATTTTTGACCCATGGAGGGGAGGTACCTTTAGGTCGTAGACAGTTTTATTTGTGTCCTCCTCGCTCTCACGAATTCGTTGGTAGGTGCATTGCGGGAGAATTTCACAGGAAAACTTTATTTTTTATGTAATTATTTAATACATCATAATTTATTTAGCAACGGTTTTGGTAAATTATTATTATTACCGACACAAAGAAAAAATACATAACATAATCCGGAGTTTACGATAAAAACTAAAAAATAAAGAAAATATAAAATAAAGATTTTGGACACAGATCTGTGGCTTGGGAGCAAAAAGCTAGTCAATAATGTTAAATATTATATATTCGTTGGTAAAACTAAGTTTACGAAAGTTCTAACATGGGACTCTGTCCATAGATGGCGCTAGCTGTAAATATATGTAGGAATTCGGTTCGTTTGTGCGAAGCGAGTCGACTCAAAGTACAAAAACATGTACTAAACCTTCCGTTCCGTTTATTCGAAGCGAGTCCACTCGAAATAAGTACAAAAATCTGTACTAACCCTACAGCTATCGAATGGCGCTTAAATTTTTCGGGGGCGTCGGGCGCCGAAGTGGCGGCAAGAGCGTCGCCATGGTAACGGTGTTTGCCCTGGGAAAAACTCTCCGTGTTATCTTGTTATTAGTAAAATAAATAATCTCTATTGAATTGATCTTGTTGCGAATTATGGTTCAGTGGTGTCTAATATGTTTTGTAGCGGGTCCTCGGTTTGATACCCAGGAATTTAATCCGTTAGCGACCGCACTGGCGCAGTGGTTGGTGATCGGATTCGAGTGGGAGGTCGCGGGTTCGATTCCCGCCACGGGCCACTTTGGAATTTTATTATTTTTGTATTGGTTCAAGACTGTTCTGGTGGGTGCCACCGAAGGGTACTAACCACCCTACCAAAAAGCGATATAATGGCGTAGACGACGTTTTTAAGCGAGTTTTAGTGACCTGCAGTTTAAAAATAAAGCCAATTATTTTTAAATTTAAACGTCATGTGTTTTAGGAATTTAATCTAAAATCTCTGTGAAGAAGAAACACGATTGGATAAAATTTTCTCGATAGAAAGTTTTCCCAAAACTTGCTCTAAAAATCTCCATTTTAATAATATTTATCGGAAACTACTTACAATAGATGTTAGTGTAATTTTTTGTTTAATTTACTTCGAAAATTAGTCTTAACAGTACGGAACCCTCAGTGCACGAGCCCGACTCAGACTTGACCATTTTTTTGTATTTGTTGTTATAGTGGCAACAGAAATACATTATCTGTGAAATTTTTGAGTCTGTAGCTATCACGGTTAATACCTACAGTCTGGTGACGGACAGACGGACGGACAGCGAAGTCTCCGCAATAGGGTTCCTTCTTTACCCTTTGGGTACGGATCCCAAAAAACCTCTTAAACGAATCCAAGATAACGTATCGTATCTAGACTATAGAGAAATACATATTTCAGTATTAAATTATCCTCATACATTCCACTGAAACGCCTAGAAAGCGTGACGTCACTACACAAACATCTGGCGTCCAGTTGGCATCGAATATCCATACATATCTCCATTAGGGGAACACGAATACATTCATGCAATTACATATAACTATCACTAGCTTGTTGCCCGCGGGTTTGCAAGCATGAATTTCGGTTTAAAACGACTTCAAAAAAGGAGGAGGTTCTCAAATCGACTGATTTTTGTTTGTTGCCTCATAACTTTTGACTGGGTGAATCTATTTTGATGATTCTTCTCTTATTAGAATGCTGACACTTCCCGTGTGGTCCCATTTCAATTTAGTCCAGTTCTGATAATGGCATTCATGAGAAAACCATATAAAATTTAAATGTTTAATTGGAAAGGATGTATTCAACAGGAGTTTGATGAGAGTTGAATTCGTTTTTTTTGTTAATTAATGAAAATACTTATATTATTACGTATCCCGATATAATGAGTAAACCTTAAAAGATAAACGTTTGGGGTTCTGGACTTTCTGTAGAACTTTTAAAGGAGTAGGTACAATTCCGTCATAGGTACCTACATAATTTTTGAGTAGCACACAATGAAAGATAGCTACAATAATCATTTTTCCCGCTTTTCTAACATTTTCTCTTGACGCTCCTCTCTTATTGGACATAGCTGAACTAAGTATTCTTTTTTTTTATCGTACATAGGCTTGCGCTTGACTACAATCATATCTGATGGACAGAAATGATGAGGTCTAGGATGGAGCGCGCTTGCCAAGAAAATGCCTATTCAAGAGTAGAGCTCTTGAAGGCACCCAGGTTGTACTTGGCTGGGAACACAGAAGCTGGAAGGGTGTTCCACACCTTAGCGGTACGTATCAGAAACGTGGAAGAAAATCGTTTCGTCCGAGCTTGCTTGCTAGCGACATCAACCACATAAGGATGCCACTTCTCCCGGCGTCTTACGACTATAAATATTAATAAATGAACTATTCAACGCAAAAATAATTTTTCAATTCGGACTAGTAGTTCCTGAGATTAACGCATTCAAACAAACAAACTCTTCAGCTTTAAAATATTATAGTATAGATTAAAACGGCTAGTGGACTAATTAAGGGAATTCGAAGGGAAATGAACTAGCGATAAATGGGTCAGCAAAGTTCAGACTATGGGTTTTTTGGCAATATAATCATATTCGTTCAAACCACAGACTTTTATACTAAAGACAGGGCGAACAGCGCGAAGAAATGTCGCCAGTTTATGGGTGTCATTAGTACCAACAGTATAAAGCCACGCGGTAGTTCGTTCAGCGGCCAGTAGCGGCGGCGGCGGGTATTTTGACAGATGACGCTACGCGTTTATTACGCGCAATTTACGCGTTTGCTTGTATGAAGAAGGTTTACGTAAAATGTTCGGATCGGCCTATCTTTACTATTTTTATCTAATTATTGTTCAAACATTCAAACAGAATCAGCTTTAGGTAGGTACCTACTTCATTAGGCCGTAAACGGTTTTTATTTTTGTCTTTTTTGCTCTTATACGAATACGTAGGTAACAGAAATAGGTATTAGGTACCTACATCATCTGTGAAATTTTCTAGTTATCACGGGTCAAGGAGATACAGCCTCGTGACAAACGGACGGACAGTGAAGTCTTAGCAATAGGGTTCCAGTTTTAACCCTTTGGGTACGGAATCCTAAAAACATACCTCCACTGTAGTTTCCGACAAAGATTAAAAAAAAATTTTTTTTGGAATTACTTTGAGGAAAACTTTCCGTCGAGAAAATTTCTCCCAATATCGTTTCAAAAATGAGTTAAATCAATATTCTGGTTTGAGTAAAATACCCTATTCTTGAATGAATGGATGAATGAATGAATGTTCTTCCCTAGTGTTAGAATTTATGCTTATATTTTGTTGCAAGTCCGAACGCTTCCTGATCCCGCTATAGGTCAAAAGAGCAGCTGCACGATTTACGCGCAGTACACGCAATAGATTACCGTATCAGATAACAGGATAGCGTATCGTGTTGCTTACTGCGAGTCAATGGAGTGCTAAATTGAAAATTGTCGTTTATAAAGCACGAATTGTTACTAGGCGTAGTGAGAAAATAGAAGAGAGAGTAGAATTATTATTTGCTTAGGATTAATTTTATCATACGCCATCGTACTTTGGGGCAACTCCGTAGACTGGGAGAGAGCATTTAAAGTGCAAAAGAAATGCATCAGGGCACTGTGTGGTGTTGATATGTTCCACAGTTGTAAACCATTGTTTAAATCATTGAAAATATTGCCACTACCTAGCTTATATATATACGAAATATGTATGTTCGTTAAAAAAAATCCACGCTTATTTAAAACTCTTAATGAAATAAGAAACCTTAATACTCGAAACAAAAATAAGATATGTGTCCCTATGCAGAAGCTGAGTGTAACCAGCAAAAATGCATACTGTATGGCTGTCCTGATTTATAACCGCATACCTGACTCATTTAAAAATTTGCCAATAGTTAGTTTTAAAAAAAGATTGTTTGACATGCTCATGGATAAGTTATACTATACCGTTAGTGATTTTATAAATGATAAACAGGCGTAAATTATTTCAACATACACATTTCTTTTTTAATAGTAGATATAGGTATTTGACATTGTTGTGAAATTTTTTATTGTTTTTTTATTTATCACTTAAGTAGGTAATAATCCTGTAACATTGCATGCCTTAAGGTAGAATTTGGATAAGAACAATTTTATTATATTGTGACATCTATATTTTGTACCCAAATTCGCAATAAAGATATTGAATTGAATTGAATTGAATTGAATAATTACGGGTTTTCAAGATTTTCACGGAAAACCGCAACATCAGTCTGCCTATATTGATTCAAGTTATAGATATTGATTACGCACCGCGCCTGTGCACGATGAATCAGCGGGCAACTGCCGGGCCCATCAGAGCAGTCCAGCGGATTCTCACAGGCAGCGGCGGTGGCGGGTCGAAAAAGGCCCGCCAAAAAATTTTATTAGGCGTTTTGCACTGGGTTTAATCCCGCGGCACAGAGTGACTTACTACTAGGTACTTACCGGCGCATGGAGACAGCCAGCACGTGGAATCCGGGGAGTGTGTTCGTGTAGGATGAAATGTGGTGTGTGGTGCCTGCTGTGTTAAATGCAAATAGGAACACACTCGCCCTCCTTGAGGGATCTTTCGCGGCGGCGGTACGAATTCGCGGGTAGCGAAGCGGCTCCGCGGCGGCGTGATTTCCAGGTGGCGCGGGAGCACAAAAAACAGTATTCCGGATAGCCAAAGGGGCCCGCGGCGTTAGAATGACGCGGCGGACAACACAGCAAACGAAGTAGCACAAGAAATCGGGCTCGTAAGAAGGCGAGATGCGGCGTGGCGGGCGACTTCACGCGGGCGAACGCGGCACGCACAGTCAATCGACTCCGTCGGGATTTTGCACCGGACTGGGCGAGCCAACGCGGCCGGGGCGCGCGCGGGCGCTGGCCGCAAACCGCTCGCGGGAGAGGGGCGTGCAGTGATAGCCGATCGACGCGATACGGTCTAGCATAAACCGGAGAGTGCTAGCGTAAAGCGCAAACACCCCCGCCAGTGGACCCAAGGATTTGGGGTCCACTAACCAATGGGCAAGCGGGATAAGGAAGAGACGGCTCGCTGCAAAACCGAAT